>JAGDYQ010000002.1:12856510-13137315 GCA_021962125.1 Bulinus truncatus
AATAAAAAGAAAAAACATATTAGCTACAAAGTTCTGAATCCGTCCTTCCTTGATATACAAGATGTCCCTTTTTAAACTCACTTGCCCTTCAATTTTTATCTGTAATCTATTTTTCTTGTAAAAAGTAAAAACTTATTGCTGATTGCTCTAGGAATTTTATTGTTCAAAAATTCAGTCAGGGGAAATTTTTTCTTATTTAAAGTATAAATGGTGTGCTTTCAAAGGCAAATTTTTGTTTTGGGTGGTGATGTATGTTTGAACTGTTGATTCGTGTTTGAACTTCCATCTGATGGTCTTTTTGTATTGCCTGTGCTATGGCCTATTGTTGTATTATGTCTCATGATGTCAGATTTAAGTGTGGACTTTTTGTTCACTATTAACAAGACAAAGGCCTAACCATCACCATGAAATTTTTTATTTGTTTTGCAGGTCACAATGGAGTGGTCCGCTACATGGCCCACTCGCCCACCGGGCCGGCCTTTGTCTCCTGCAGCGACGACTTCAGGGCCAGGTTCTGGTATAGAAAAGCCACCACTGATTAAAGAAAATCAATGAGGGAGGCACTTCAGATCTGTTTGGCTGAAACTTGGGTTCCTCAAAGAATGATGAATGGCCTGGTAAAGGAAAACTTGGGTGTGACTGCGTGTGTATTTGTAAAATGCCTCTTATTTGTTCACTTTCATATCTCATACTGGGTGAATGTTGCTCTGGGCATTTTTTTTTTTCCTAAGATGTATCTTTTGTAAGGGAGAGAAAAACAAAAGATTTATATTCCAAAATTTCGTCTTACATATGTTTGTTCATATTTTAGTTTTCTTGTATTGATCTTGCCCCCTTTCTTTCTTCTTTTTTTTTCCCGCCATTGAATATTTTAGTAAGCTCAAAAAAAATGTTAAACATATTGAAATATTTTATGACATTTTATTTTGAAATGCATTTTATTTGAAATGTGTTTTTAGTTCTCGTTAATATTTGTTCTTTTATCAATATTTGTTTATTTCGTATAATAAACTGGTTATATTTTTACATATCTTTTTTGTTACAAATTAACTGTTCGTCTGTTTTTCTATATTCTCCTTTGGTTTTCATTCAACACTAATGAATAACATGAGTTTTATTCATGAGCTTAAGTTAGAAATGTATGGATAATTTTAATTAAAAAAAAATCTTTTTTATTTAACAGCTGAGAAAAATAGGCCACAAGTTAACTTTTTATGCTAAGTTCAGCTAGCTAAAGATGAATATCTATTTTATCTGTATGTTAAAATAGTGTTACCGTACACGTTTGAGTCTGTATTTGTAATTAAATGAAAGGTATTTGTCTTTTTTTTATGTCAAAATAATACACCTTATCTATGCTGTGACCTGTTAAGATTTTTAACAGTAACAACAGTCTGGCTATGCCAATTATTTTCTTGCAGAATTATCCGGAAAGTTCATGAGATATCGAGATAATGCTAAATGTATAGCAAACAGTAAAATTACATCTAAATTAAATAAAAAAAAAACTCCAGATTTTTTTTTTTCCAGCATTTAATTATACCCAGATGTCTCCAATAATATCTAGATATGGATTAAAACATCCTGACAGGCAGCCTGAGTCTTGCTGTTAAAAATTTAAACGCATCTTTTCAAATGTTACAATTTTTTTTTAAAACCTTGGCTGATCAATTCTTGGTTGATCAATTCTAATTCCATGTGCTTAGTGAGTTAACCCGTTGTTTGTCTCTGCCAGTTTTTTTTTTGCATGAATAATTTACAGCCAAAGTTTTGAGACATCAATGGACGAACTCTATTTCTAAAATGTACAAGTTTCTTTTTTTCGCGAAGTGATTCTGAGTTGCCTAAGGACTTTAATTCGTATAGATGTATAGACTTAGTACCAGACCCGTTATTACTTAATGGTGTGTGGGGGTGACCATAGGCACAAACGCCCTAAACGTCGCAGTTATCTAATAATGGGTCCCCCTGATAAACTTAGAAAATGAAATTCGCCCGCATCTCCCCCACCCCACAGACAACACCCAGCTGTTGAATCATTTGATCCTGTGACCTTGACAAGTGCTAAAATGTCCCTTTTTATGGTTGGCGATAAAAAAAATTTGCGACAAAAGGGCCCTTAAGAAGTGGGGCCACTTAACTCACCCGTCTCTAAGATCTTCCCTGCCTACCGCTATATGAGCCAATATATGTTCATGGGTAGAGTGCCCGAAACTTTCTTAACCTTTTTTTTTATTTATGATCATAGATAATTTTAACCCCCTGCACTGGCGCCACACTCCGACCCCAACACCCTGCACTGGCGCCACACTCCGACCAAAACACCGGTCATGTGCTCAACTTAAGTTATCACCAGACTTAGGTTAACTTTTCGAACCGAGAGCTACACTAGGTTTTTAGATTTGGCCGGACCATGAAAAAATCGATGTAGTGTTAAGGAAAAAAAATATATTAAATGTAATAGGCATTGAAGAGAAGAAGCGGACAGGTGGAGATCGCGGGCCGCATTTGTCTTGCAAACCGTAATTTGTCAATGTCTGGTTGAGACCTGTACTTTACTAATTATTTTGCCAACTAACAACTGTTTTGAAATAAAAATATTAATCATCCAGAGCCGTTCTTAGGTCTTTGGGGAGCCCAAGGTCCATACTGCCGGAGTTATTTGGGGAACCTTAGGTTAAAAGTACCTTTGAGCCCTTTTAGCGTGAGATTTAAAAGAAATTAATACCCATTTGCATCGGGGGGCCCTAGGCGGTTGTCTAACTTTAGTTACTATAATCGATGTCAGCTCGATAGTAAAACAAGTTACCATTAAAATCATGTGTACAAATTTTTTACACTTTGGCCATAGCTGTTGGCTACGAACTTCAAATTCATCAGAACATTTTTTTCCCCTCTGGTTAATTTTTTTTTGTTACCAAAATTAAACACATTTCATTGGTCATTTTTACTTTGGTGCAATGTTGATACTTTGGTCTCATTGTGTAATGTTTCAGTCAGTCTGATTTTTACGTTGGTCATATTGTCCAGTACTTAGTTTAGTCGTGGCACACCGTTCTGAATAGTAAGAATATCTTTAGTTGTACATATCTTCCTTCTTGCTTTCTTTTTATTTCAAAGTCTTTCTTTTTCCTTTCTTAGAGCTTTCTATAATTTTCTTACTTTCTGTTTTTTTTTTTCCTTCTTGTTTTTGTGTTTTTCTTGATTGGAATGACAACTCAGTGATCACCGGTTAACATCGATTGTTGATGGATTTTTGATGGAAGATTGATTGTCGATTGGTCGCACGTTGATTGAAATTCTATTGACTATTCTGAAGCTACACACATAATGTCTCATCTTCCTTTATGAGTTCCACATCATGGCAAACAAATAATGGATTTTATAATTTTATATTCTATGAAGTATGATATTTGAGATTGAGACTTCACGGTACACCAGTAATGTATGTACTCGCCTGGTGGGGGGAATTATGCATTATCTGGTCTTCCACATTGTCTATATTGTTTTTTTTTAAAACAAAAGCTGACTGGCTTTATGTAGATTGTTGATCAAAGAACTGGTGGGTTGTTCAGAGACAATGTACCTCTAGAAGTTTTCAGGGAGACAGTGTACTCTAGTAGTTGTTCAACGAGACAGTGTACTTTAGTAGGTGTTCAACGAGACAGTGTACTTTAGTAGGTGTTCAGGGAGACAGTGTACTCTAGTAGTTGTTCAGGGAGACGATGCACTCTAGTAGGTGTTCAACGAGACAGTGTACTCTAGTAGTTGTTCAGGGAGACGATGTACTCTAGTAGGTGTTCAACGAGACAGTGTACTCTAGTAGTTGTTCAACGAGACAGTGTACTCTAGTAGGTGTTCAACGAGACAGTGTACTCTAGTAGTTGTTCAGGGTGACGGTGTACTCTAGTAGTTGTTCAGCGAGACAGTGTACTCTAGTAGGTGTTCAGATAGACAGTGTACTTTAGTAGTTGTTCAGGGAGACAGTGTACTCTAGTAGGTGTTCAGATAGACAGTGTACTTTAGTAGTTGTTCAGGGAGACAGTGTACTCTAGTAGGCGTTCAGATAGACAGTGTACTTTAGTAGGTGTTCAGGGAGACAGTGTACTCTAGTAGGTGTTCAGATAGTGTACTCTAGTAGTTGTTCAGGGAGACAGTGTACTCTAGTAGGTGTTCAACGAGACAGTGTACTCTAGTAGTTGTTCAGGGAGACAGTGTACTCTAGTAGTTGTTCAGGGAGACGATGTACTCTAGTAGGTGTTCAACGAGACAGTGTACTCTAGTAGTTGTTCAACGAGACAGTGTACTCTAGTAGTTGTTCAACGAGACAGTGTACTCTAGTAGTTGTTCAGGGAGACAGTGTACTCTAGTAGGTGTTCAGATAGACAGTGTACTTTAGTAGTTGTTCAGGGAGACAGTGTACTCTAGTAGGTGTTCAGATAGACAGTGTACTTTAGTAGTTGTTCAGGGAGACAGTGTACTCTAGTAGGCGTTCAGATAGACAGTGTACTTTAGTAGGTGTTCAGGGAGACAGTGTACTCTAGTAGGTGTTCAGATAGTGTACTCTAGTAGTTGTTCAGGGAGACAGTGTACTCTAGTAGGTGTTCAACGAGACAGTGTACTCTAGTAGTTGTTCAGGGAGACGATGTACTCTAGTAGGTGTTCAACGAGACAGTGTACTCTAGTAGTTGTTCAACGAGACAGTGTACTCTAGTAGTTGTTCAGGGAGACAGTGTACTCTAGTAGTTGTTCAGGGAGACAGTGTACTCTAGTAGTTGTTCAGGGAGACGATGTACTCTAGTAGGTGTTCAACGAGACAGTGTACTCTAGTAGTTGTTCAGGGAGACAGTGTACTCTAGTAGTTGTTCAGGGAGACAGTGTACTCTAGTAGTTGTTCAGGGAGACAGTGTACTCTAGTAGTTGTTCAGGGAGACAGTGTACTCTAGTAG
This sequence comes from Bulinus truncatus, assembly GCA_021962125.1. Lineage (NCBI taxonomy): Eukaryota > Metazoa > Mollusca > Gastropoda > Planorbidae > Bulinus > Bulinus truncatus. The sequence continues at coordinate 12,861,460 of JAGDYQ010000002.1, forward strand.
TTGTTCAGGGAGACAGTGTACTCTAGTAGTTGTTCAGGGTGACAGTGTACTCTAGTAGTTGTTCAGGGTGACAGTGTACTCTAGTAGTTGTTCAGGGAGACAGTGTACTCTAGTAGTTGTTCAGGGAGACAGTGTACTCTAGTAGTTGTTCAGGGTGACAGTGTACTCTAGTAGTTGTTCAGGGAGACAGTGTACTCTAGTAGTTGTTCAGGGAGACAGTGTACTCTAGTAGTTGTTCAGGGAGACAGTGTACTCTAGTAGTTGTTCAACGAGACAGTGTACTCTAGTAGTTGTTTAACAAGACAGTGTACTCTAGTAGGTGTTCAACGAGACAGTGTACTCTAGTAGGTGTTCAACGAGACAGTGTACTCTAGTAGGTATTCATGGAGACAATGTATGTCCAAATGTTATCCATCTAACTATCAATATTAATCTAAAATACTCTTTTACTAGGGCCCATAATAAAGGCTTTACACTTTGAACCCAGCACTTTTACCACATAGTGTAAGGTCCGAAGATTTAAACCAAGTGTTAAGAACAGTTGCGGATCGCAGATAAAATAAACAAGGAGAGTGGTGGTGGATGGAGTCTGCTGCTCCAAACAATGTTTAGTCTATTTTTAAAATTGTGTTATTCTGAGATTCAGAGAGAGGAAATGTTTGATATTACGTCATTATTTGGTGTTTCGTCAATATTTGATGTTAATTCAATGTTTGGTGTTTCGTCAATATTTGATGTTAATTCAATGTTTGGTGTATCGTCAATATTTGATGTTAATTCAATGTTTGGTGTTTCGTCAATATTTGATGTTAATTCAATGTTTGGCGTTACTTCACAGTTTTTATATCAGGCCTATTTCACAATTTGAAATTGTTTTACAGCTTGATATTATTTTCACAGTTTAGTATTACTTCATTGTTTAGTATTACTTCATTGTTTAGTATTACTTCATTGTTTAGTATTACTTCATTGTTTAGTATTACTTCATTGTTTAGTATTACTTCATTGTTTAGTATTACTTCAATGTATGATTTACTTCAATGGATCTCAAATATATATATTTTTTTGCAAGGGTTACCACCTCATCTTAAAGATAGGCAGTTTGATTCAGGGCCATCTAAATGTATTGGGGGCCACCAGGTTGTCATAGACGTTCTTATGAATAGGCGAATGTCTAGCCCCCCCCCCCCCCCCGATCGTATGGGCCCCATATCGCAACCCAATAAAAATGTAAAGCTTATATGTCAAAGTACACATTTTCTGAGCTATCTTTCTATTCAAGAATTGTGTTACTAGCTTTAAAAGGGATATTTCGGCCACAGTTTCATATTTCGCCAGGCCTATATTTTGGCCACAGTTTTCAAATTCCGTCAGGCCTATATTTTGGCCACTGTTTTCATATTCCGTCAGGCCTATATTTTGGCCAGAGTTTTCACATTCCATCAGGCCTACATTTTGGCCACAGTTTTCATATTCCGTCAGGCCTATATTTTGGCCACAGTTTTCACATTCCATCAGGCCTATATTTTGGCCACAGTTTTCACATTCCATCAGGCCTATATTTTGGCCACAGTTTTCACATTCCGTCAGGCCTATATTTTGGCCACAGTTTTCACATTCCGTCAGGCCTATATTTTGGCCACAGTTTTCACATTCCGTCAGGCCTACGTTTACACAAGAAGGGGGCCACCTCACTTGTTGTGGACCGCGGGCTATAAACGACCTAACACTTGTTGTGTCAGAAAGGGCCGAATATTTTCAATATTGTGACCTTGACAGAGTTTTATCCTTGGGCCGTCAAATGTACTTTTATTCATCCCCATCCCTAGGGCTGATAAAAAAAACAACAACTAAGAATGGCTCTGGACGTATGGGCCACAACAAAGTGGGCTGTTAAGGAGGGGGGGATCATTAAGATATATCGACTACCCCCACAGCGGCGTCGTCATAGATGTCACCGGAACTTTAGTAAATCCCCGAATTAGGAAAAGGGACTATGGCTTTTTTTGAACAATTAAAGGGAAAGTCCCCGAAAGCCGTTAGACACGCCTCTGGCTGTACCCGTTACATTTGATCGGAAGGACGGTGTGGACCAAGGTATTGTTTGTTCATACCTCGTAGAGTCCCAACGATCCCCTTCCCCTCCCCCCCAAACCCACATCCAGGCGTAGCCAAGCGTGGCTACACTCGGTGGCCTCGCGCGCTGTCAGTGACCGCGGTGAAATCACCTGTGTCATATGTGCCGACAATTGCCAAAAAATGCTTTGCGTGTTTGCCGAGAAAAACTGAACAAAATAGTTATTGCAAATACAATAATTGAATTGATTTAATTGAAAACTTGAACGTGGAGATTATGCTTAACAAAAAGGTAAGTAAGTATACATTGTGGATTACATTGTCTGAATTATTTAGGGTTACTGTATATTGAAAAAAAAAGATATCACTGGTAAACAGTGAATTCATTGCGAGTGATATTTGAACCATTTTATACAAAGTCAACTATACTGATTTAGAATATTTAAGTGCTTTTGCTAGATTGGCTCTATTTTACGAGATAATTAAAATTAATTAAATAATGTATGCACCGTGTTTGGAATTTGTCAAGAATTGCATGAAATATAATAGTATACTAACAAATAGTAGTGAAACTGTTAATAGTCATGCAGAAATTTGTTCAAAAATATGTGTAATAGTGTTATAGAAGAAAAAATTTTCATTTGAAAAACTAATTATGTCTAATTAATTAATATGTTAATTGTCTATGGTAATGCACTAGCAAATCGCTTTTTGCTGTATATCGCTGTTGGTGCTATTGCGCTGTAGGCTCCAACAGTAGTCAACCATCATATGTATGTCCAATCTTCCTTGATATCTCTCCTCCATCACCCTCATATCCTGATGGAACCTCTCGCCTTGTTTGTCACTGAAGTCCCCAAGGTTACCAGGAAATTTGTCTCAATGACTGTGCAGGTAATGTACCTTGATGCTCATATTTGTTCCACTGTTTCTGAAGTTAGCTAGCATATCTTGCACCAGTTCTTCGTAATTCTCTGCTCTGTTATTACCTAAGAAGTTCAAGACAACTGAAACAAAACTGTTCCATGAAGAAGCTTCAAGGTGATTTCGATCATTGATGAGTTTCCAAATCTGAGGACCGTCAAAAATCCCAGCTTTCAGCTTCTCCATGCTCAATCCGGGGAATGATCTGCAAATATACTTGAAGCAATTGCCAGATTTGTCCAAAGCCTTAACAAATAGTTTCATTAAACCTAATTTGATATGAAGCGGTTCGAGAATGATCTTATTTTTGATATTTTCTTTCCCTACAGTCATGGTTTCCCTTGCAGGCCATGCCACTCTTGTCCAATGATCTTGCTTTGCCCTGCTATCCCAAAGGCACATGAAGCATGAGTATTTTGTGTATCCTGACTGCTACCCAAGCAAGAAGTTTACCATTTTTAGATCAACACGAATTGACCACTGATGCTCATAATAACGGACTTTCTGCAATACTGTTTTGATATTCTCATACTCTTCTTTAAGTGTTGTTGAGTGAGCAATGGGAAGAAATGCATAACGGTTACCATTGTGTAACAGAACGCATTTCAAGCTTCTGATGGAACTGTCTATAAAAAGACGCCAGTCTTCCGAATGGCAGTCTTGTAGTCCCATTTGGAGCAGAAGTCCAGGGATGTCATTACATTAAACAAGATCTTCCTCTTGGCTGAAATATGGAAGAAGAAACTCTTCTCTTTTCAGATAAAATGTTATTTTAACTTCTGGTTTGAGAAAATTTTGTTCATTGAGCCTGGACGCTAAAAGCTCAGATGCTTGCTTGGACAGATTTAGGTTTCGTATTAGGTCATTGAATTCTTCTTGGCTGAATGGTTGAGGTGTTGAAGAACTTCCTTCATAATCGCTTCCACTGTTTTCACCTGCCAAAAACTCCAGATCTTGCCCCTCGTCGGGGTCTGATGGTGAAAGCTCTAATAATCCAGTAAACACTGGTATAGGATCTTCACTGCTACGTGGAATTGATCTCCTTGCAGATTCAAGATCAGGATTATCCCACTTAGATTTCTTGCGGCGATTGAAGCCTTTAACAATCATAATACAAAAAATAACAATCACCAAAATGGTCTTTCGGCTCTCGCCATACCATTGGTACACCGAAACTTAGACTTTTCTTCTCACCATTTGTCCACTGCCATAGGCTCTCCACACAGTTTTTGCAGACCTTATGGGGAACCCATGTTTTGGTCTCCCAGCTTCACACCGAAATAAGCCAAATATGCCTGCTGCACAAAGTCGGTTATATTTCTTCTTTGCTTTTCAATCATGTATTGTCCAGAGATGTAACAGAATACATTCTGATTATTTTTGCAGCATCTTCGTGATGAACTCATGATGTCTTTAGAAAGCAGAGATAAAATAGAAAAAAAAAACAAGTTATAACTTGGTATAGTTTAATTAAACAACAGACACCAAACCTAAGGCATTTGTTTTACATAAAGGGTACAATCATATTTTCAAGGGTGTCCAATATCTCAGAAACTAGAGCCAATTCAGCAAATGCAGTGGCAGTTTTGAAATTAGCACCCATGAATTGCTATAAATTCATCCAAACATTCTTGGCAATTCACAAAAATTTTTTTTTGTTGGGCTGTGTATTATAAAAGAAATTTTATTGAAGAGGCCTTCAATAGTTATCATTTTAAAAAATTATCTATCTATCTATCTATCTATCTATCTATCTATCTATCTATCTATCTATCTATCTATCTATCTATCTATCTATCTATCTATCTATCTATCTATCTATCTATCTATCTATCTATCTATCTATCTATCTATCTATCTATCTATCTATCTATCTATCTATCTATCTATCTATCTATCTATCTATCTATCTATCTATCTATCTATCTATCTATCTATCTATCTATCTATCTATCTATCTATCTATCTATCTATCTATCTATCTATCTATCTGTCTGTCTGTCTGTCTGTCTGTCTGTCTATCTATCTATCTATCTATCTATCTATCTATCTATCTATCTGTCTGTCTGTCTGTCTGTCTGTCTGTATGTCTGTCTGTCTGTATGTATGTCTGTCTGTCTGTCTGTCTGTCTGTCTATCTATCTGTCTGTCTGTCTGTCTATCTGTCTGTCTTTCTGTCGGTCTGTCTGTCGGTCTGTATTTCTAGCTGTCTATCTGTTCGTCGTTTTGTCTATCTGTCTGTCTGTCTCAAAAATACCTTTTGAGTGAAATTTTTTTTAACTAAACTATATAGTTACATATTATAATACCTCTGATTATACCCGTTACAGAATATTTAGACTTTGTTTCACTTCAAAACGATAGATTTAAATTTATATATGGGCACAGGTTGCCAAAGCAATACTCGGGAATATTTGAGCGTATTATTCCATAATATATTCAAGTACACCAACTCCCCCAGGCGCGGGACTTGGGGAAACACCCACTCCCCTTCTTTCCCCCGCCGCTAGGGGGTGTAACCCAAACATACCAGGGGCAATTACCCTTGGGGATCTCGCCGGGTACAGTTACTGTCAGGGCCCCAGTAGTAGAAGATTTCCTGATGTACACACATTTTAATTTAATTGATATTGATATATGCACTTCAATAAATGTCGAATTCTCATTATCTTCCCCGCAAAAATAAAATAAATTCACTTTCACATATTTCGAGCCCATTTACCGCAGTCAAAGCCTTTTGGGGCCCCCGTGATAAGTTACATTGGTAAGGGGCCTTAAGAAAGGAACATATTTGGCCCTTAAGCAAAGGTACAAATATGAACCCTATGCAAAAACAATGTCAATGTCCCCCGCTTTCGAATCTTGGGGCCCCCTAATCATCTTAGATAACGGGAGTCCCTGTGCAGGCTCGTAGCGTGCGGGGGGGGGGCGGGGCCAGGGGGCCCGGGTCCCCCTGCGTTTTGTCTGCCCCAGTGTTGGTCAGTTAACTATAACTAAAATGATAACAAGAATGATTTACTTTAGTTAACTATAACTAAAACTAAAAATAGAAAGAATTTTTTAACTATAACTAAATAATAACTAAAATGCTTGCCAAAAAAACTAATAATAACTATAACTAAAAAGACTTTCATAACTAATCAGAACAAAGTTTTATAATTTTTGATACACGCCTCACGCATTTACAAATAGATCGTTTATTTTCTATAAATAGCTCGCGCTTTTTGCATCTATAGTGTTTTTGGTTACATATTTAGATTCGCAACAAATTAATTTTTTATGTATATTTTATCTTTGGTTTTTGTGTTCTGTTTTCCGGAAATCTTTCACGCTGAAAGTGAGCGTGCGTTTCCACAGTCACAGTTTATTGTAGATGCTTTTGATTTAATTTTTTTTTCGGTGTTTGCGGTATTACTGTGGTCGAGGAAACAGCTTTGTGGTGTTAAGATAAACTTTTCAAAATGGTGCACGATTCGATTTCTGACGAAAATGTGTGTATTTCTGCGGTCGTAGCATTATTATCAACAATAATTCAAGATATTCAATTTGATGAATTGGAAAAGAATGGAGAAGTCGCTGGAAATGAGAGTATGGCTGAAAGTCAACAGTGACTTGCTGAACGAAATTATTTAATTAAAAAGAATTAGGCAACAATTTGTTTGAAGTAACAATTTGAACAAAGCAACTTGAATTTTTTTTATTCAACTTTGAAGTCACTTTTACTACTGGTTTTTACAAACTAAATAGTTATCAAGATTTTTTTCACTTATTTTCAGTTCAATTCATGCATAGTGTGATAGTGTAGTGTGTGGTTCAGTGGATGTTGAAATTTAATTATCATGTATCTGTCATATCGATGGGCATTTGAAGTTTTGCAGTGCTATAACTATATAATAACTAAATAATAATACAAATTATTGCTAAAAAAACTAACAAAACTAATCAAAACTATAACTAAAATGATTTTAATAACTTGAGTATCACTGGTCTGCCCCCCTCTGCTTGTTTGCTCTACTTTGTAAAATTTATTTCCTGCCCCCCCCCCCTGCTATTGCCTGGCCCCTGCTGTAGAATTTTCCCGCTACTGGGCTGTCCTGTGATACCCCTACATTTCTTATGCTATGTCGTGTTAGACTTTTTAGGTAACGACAAATTAAAAGTCCACAATGGGGGGGGGGGGGCTAGTAAGCCGCCATGTTTGCCCATCCATCGGAACGGCCCAGGATCAAGTTTGCCTGCCACCATGAATTACACGTGAACACAAACAAACATGACGTCATGTCTGCTTGTCATGTAAAAATCACTTATCGATCTGTACATCGTATTTTCCCTCCCTTCCTAAAAGTGTTGTACATTGTATTGACAGACATGTCAATTTATATAACACATGCATCAATTTGTGTACATTCGAATAAAACTAATGTTCTCAACGACCGGTATGTATTACTTCAAAAGGAATGTGTTCTGAGTGCAGAGAACCTGGCATGCGCGGACACTTGGAAAGTTGAACTTAAAAAAAAGAAAAAGTAAATAATTAATTAACCAAATAAAAGAAAGAAGCGAAAAACAAACAAACCTTTTCTCTTTTAATGGGCGGATGCTCTATTTATTTTTTGATCATGTGATATCAGCAGACGTGAGGAAAGAAATGTCAGAAACAAAAAGAAATTCACGAACAACGACCTTGCTTTGTTGACTTCATTATAATTTTCTTGCGCACATTGCAGGTTAGTAGTCTAAGGAGGAAGAAGCTGTCGTATGCTGTTGTGTAAGACAATGTTCCTTGTTTGATCTTACGACTTGCATAGAAAAAAAAATAGCTATCTCTGACCGGCATAGTTACTAGACAGAATTTATTTCATTGAGACATTATTCCATTAACTAGACGTAATAATCATTCATTATTCAATACTACAATTGAACATTAATATTTGAATTGCAATAAAAAGGAAATAGAAATGTAGCAAAATGTGAATAGGAAAAAAAAACAAAAAATAATCATCCTCTATTTTGATATAGATTGCTGTTTATTGATGAACTCTGCATGTATCCATTGATTCTGTAAGGCGATGGTTAATTTACCTGGATTTGTCTTCATAATTATTGTCTGCATGTCCACCACAGTGCATGGTAAGTAATTAACTTCATAAGCTAGATCTGACGCTTCTTCAATCCTTGTTTCACAATCAGAACCGTTTCAACACATGAACGGCCCAATGGCCGCTACCAGACAATCTAGGGCCCACGATAAACAGGAACCCCTTCGACCTTCTTACCCCATATTTCCAGCAAAATTTAAATAAGTAGAAATAAAAACCAAAGGCGGTGGGGGGCCCTGGGCCCCTGGCGCTAGAAGGCTGCAGAAGTACACTGAGATACTATGAAATATTGAATATAGTTTATTATAACGGATTTTTTCCCGTCCAATGTGATCAAACTTCTTTTCTATGCTTTTGGCATTTTTCAAAATTTATATGCCATATCAACATACCAGAAGATATCTAATTAAATTATTTATATATTGATAGCTCCGCTATTTCCAAATATTTGGATGTAAAATATATGGATTAATCTTACAATACCCTTACTTAACTTTTGAATGAAAAAGTGATAGCTTAAAAAATCAAGAACATTTTTAGACTTTCATGGGTTACAATATTTTTTAGCAACATATTCCAAATTAAGAGCTAGTGTTAGTCTTAGAACACGTTAAACCCCACGTAGCGAAAAATAAATTTTCATTTTATTTTCTAGCGTAATTGGTCAATTAAATTTCATAGTCTTGAAATGTTTTCCAAGGAGCCTCAAACAATTTCGGTTTTGAAATTTTATCGAACCCAGTTAAATTTTGAGCCTTCGTACAGCCTGGACAATGGCAGGGATCTATGCACTTTCAAAAGTTGTTGTTATGGATTCTTCTCATTCTATTGATCAGCGGTCGGCAACCTTCCGAGCCTCACGGACCACTGGGATCACTAATTTTGTCCGTTTACGACTTTTATAGGTGTGTGTGAACATTTTTCTCGCGAGCCACTAGTGGTCCGCGGGCTACCGCTTGCCGACCGCTGCTTAAGATACGTTTCACATGGTATTCATCTGCAGCCCCACTGCCCCTTCTCTCAAACAAATTTTTCTTGGCTAAACGAATTTTTATGAAAAAAAAATGTCATGAAAACAACCAGTAAACACAGACATCAAAGACACCCAATCACAACACAATAAATAGGTCAATAACTGGAAGAGAGAACACAACAACATGGTGGTTTGTTTTCACACCATACGCTTCTGTTCGCATTCAGCTCTACTTGAAACAAAACAAAAATTCAACTGATTTTTTAATGTGCGACATGCTATATAGTGGTGATTGGGGAAGGCATTCTAGTGGCTTATCTAGGAAGTATTGAAGTCGGCATTTTCACCGCTTTTAAACATCTTTCACACGGGAATGGAGCGGCATTTTTTTTAAAGTAGTAAGGGGCCCTGGCCCCATAAATATTTTGAGGGCCCTAAAAAAATCATAAACATCCAGATATGTTCGGGTTTCCCACAGCATCATACGTATCAAAAATAAAAAAAACTCGAAGGAGCCCCGTTTGAAGTGGGGGCCCAAGGTGATCGAACAGTTTGCCTATCATTAGTACCGGTATGGGGTACTACTATACTCGAAGGTCCGACAGTTATATCAAAGCCACAAAGTTACACCAAAATAACGTACAGTCTTCCCGCCATCTAAACCAGTGCTTTTTTTTGTCTGCGGTGCGCACCGGTACGGCGTACCGTCACCTTTTTCTATGTGGGGAAAAACTATTACTTTTCTTGTATTTTAACGTTTATCATTAATTTATTTTATTATTAATTTGTTACAATTGATTTATTTTAAAATTGCGCGCAAAAAGAATTAAAATAGACGCGAACTGGTCAGGCCCGTAACGTGCCGGGGGGGGGGAAGGGGGGGCCGGCCACCCCCTGCGTTTTCTATGGCCCCCTCTGCTTATTTGTTCTACTTAGCAAAATGTATTATCTGCCCCCCCGCTATTGCATGACCCCTTCTGTAGAATGCCTGGCCCCTGCTGTAGAATGCTTGGCCCCTGCCGTAGAATGCTTGGCCCCTGCTGTAGAATGCCTGGTCCCTGATGTAGAATTTTCACGCTAACTGGTAGTTAAAAGTTAGGCAATCCATCACAGAGTACCGGCACTTATTTCTTTACAAAAAAAAAGCACTGCTCTAAACAATACATAAAAATAAAGTTAAAAATCTTTGTATATGAGTGAGCATTAAACTAAAAACTGAAAAATCTTTTTAAAAAAAGTCGATGGAAATTCGCATTCAGTTTTGAAAACAGAATACAGATTTTTTTATAGTTTTTTTGTGTGTGCAGGTTTCAACGAGAGGAGTGCTTCCCCTTTGTCATTGTCCTTTGTTATTACAATAGCAAATACTCAATGAATGATCGGGTAGCACTTTTGAATCTTTTATGCGATTCGATTTGAAACATCTCGCCACATTTGTTGATAAAATTTGAAAAAGGGCGACATGACATGAATCATGTTGTATTAGAAAACGGACGCAAGGAAGGGAGCTATTTACATAACACTTAAACAAACACACACACACACACACACGCACGCACAGACACACATGCATATAGCGATGCACTTTCTGTATGACATAATTATACTATATAGGGCCTACTCATGGTCCTTGCAGGTTGTCCGCGATCCATTTCCGGTGTAGGACTTCAATGACAGACATGGGTTATCTAGTACTATATATGCCTACATATGTAGGCAGTGTCGGCCTTACGAATAGCGGAGCCCAATTTAACGGATGCTTGCGAGGCCTCTCTTCTATTTTTTTTTTTACAATTACGACTATATATAAAAGTACATTGCGGGGGGGGGGGGGCTTGCTAGGCGCAGGCCCCAATTTGGACCAATCGGTCAAATCCTGTATGTAAGGCTACTATGCAATGACCATTGATCAGTATTTGAATTTGACGAAACGTAAACGAATATTGTTCTTATTAACAGGTAGCAAGTACGTCCTGGTTGATCAAATGGCGACTTGGTATGACGCTAAGTCCAAGTGTGAGAAGTACGGGCTGGGCTTTGCCAAAGTCACGTCACAGAGCGACCAGGAGTTGATACAAAAGATTCAGCTCAAAAATCAAGGGTTGGTAATTGTTCCATGGCTTGTTTAGTACCACGTTTTCAACCGGTGGTACGCGTACCCCAAGGGGTATGAGAAAGGTTATGCAGGGGTACCTCAAGGGGTATGAGAAAGGTTATGCAGGGGTACCTCAAGGGTATGAGAAAGGCTATGCAGGGGTACCCCGAGGGGTATGAGAAAGGTTATGCAGGGGTACCTCAAGGGTATGAGGAAGGTTATGCAGGGGTACCCCGAGGGGTATGAGAAAGGTTATGCAGGGGTACCTCAAGGGTATGAGAAAGGTTATGCAGGGGTACCTCAAGGGTTTTAGAAAGGTTATGCAGGGTTACATACACAACGACATATAATTTTTCGTTTTAAGAGTTTGAAGAAGTTTCTCAGTTTGCTGCGAGACTCCTCACCAAAATAACATGCCTAAGTATCGCGTTAGACAGGTGAGCTAATTCCATTATGAAAATGAGTACGTTTATTCACGAGCTTACGTGTGAAGGGTGCCCGCCGACATAGTTTGGCCCCCCTCTGGGGCACATTCACGTAAATTGTTGAGAACCGCTGTTTAGTATTAGTATTATGACTGTTAAAATCGATGATGATATACAGTCGATTCCGCTTAATTGGGACAACATCGGGACCGAGGCTTTTTGTCCCAATTATGCGGCTGTCCCAATTAAACATACAAATTTACAAATTTACTATTGGCTTCTTGGTTTGGTTCCTTTGAGATTTGTCCCAAAAAAAAGCGGTTGTCCCAGCGGAATCCACTGTATATATATATATATATATATATATATATATATATATATATATATATATATATAATATAATATAATATAATATAACTGACCTGGACGATCTAAAGTTTAGACATAGCGGTTCAAACTAAAGATACTTTACAGTGGTTTTGTATGCGTGTGTGTGTGTGTATGTGTGTAACAGTGGGCGTGTCGGGGTTTAGACAGCTACACATCATGTGTATATTACTTACGTACAGTAAATGATCTTAATGTGTGCTGTTGTAATGAGTTGGCCAATCATTTGTTACTTGGTGATTTCAAGTCTATTAGTCGCACCGAGTTTGTTAGTTCGTTTGTTTCACTAATACGGTTCAGATGAAGACGTCTTCCCTTTCAATAAAACGAACGAAATGTGCTTTTTTTAAATCGTTAACTGACTTGAAATGTAAAAAGTGGGGGGAAAATATTGCTTTTGTTCCAGTTTAACAACTGTAAATAATAAATCAAATCAAAGAGTTTGTATATTGTCAATATGTCAAAATCTTCGTCGACGTTGGAAATCAAATTTCAATGAATTGTCTTTTATTGATCATATTTCAAACCATTTTCTAATGCTGGGACCATTGTCATAGAGTTTATGTCAATAACATTGGGACAACTCTGTGATTTTAGATTAAGCTGTTCTCTCCCCTTGACGTCTTCAATAGTGCACACGTTTTCATAGACGAAATAATTTGATATTATAATTGAAGTATAAAGTAGCCAGGTTTTTCAAGGATGAAATATTGATGTTATCTTTAGTTGACTTTTTTTTTCTGCATTGATATAATATATACATTGTTATGGAAAGTAATGATGCAAAGGAAGCACTTTGAATTTGTAGGTTTTTTTCGGGGCTCTAGGCAGAGTTTTTTTAGGAGATATTTGTGGGTCCCAGTAGAGTTGTTCTTACCTTTTTTGTGCCACAGGCAAAGTCACATGTGGCGGCCCTCAGCAAAACTGCATTCAAGACATCTAAGCGAAACCGTGTCAGGGCTGCTGCTTGAAGATCTTAGGCCCTTAATGACCTTTGACAACTTGGGCCCTTAATAATCTTTGACAACTTGGGCCCTTAATGACCTTTGATAACTTGGGCCTTTAATGATCTTTGACAACTTGGGCCCCTAATGATCTTTGACAACTTGGGCTCCTCTGACCCGTTCCCCCAAACTGTTTATTTATTTTATGTTGATGCTAAAAAAAAGTCCCGACACGGGCTCCCTCAGCAGTGTGTGTGTGTGTGGGGGGGGTATTGGACTGCCTAGTTTGTTTATTTACCTAGAACGTCCATGACTGACAGAAATCTTTGTTAAGTTGAGCACGATGTAGTCAGTACCTAATATAAATGGACAGAACAAGGGGAGATTATTGAAGGAAAAATGGATAATGTTCTTTGAGTGTGATTCGCAGCTGGCAACCCACAGGTGGGTCGCGGGCTGATTCGAAGCGGGTCTCCACATTTTTTTTAAAATTGTTAATTACTAATATAGAGAACATACACAATAAATGTTATCATTTATCTTTCTTTTAGATACTTCCTTTAGGTTTAGTCCATTAGTGAGAAAATTAGAATATAGAATAGAGACATGAACAGTAGTTGTGACCCAGTAACGTAACTAGCGTTAGTGGCCCTCGGGGCGGAGTCTAAAAATGCCGCCCGTTCAGCTGCCAAAATAAAATACTCTTTTTTTTTTAGTGGCAAAGTGACGGGCTCGGGCAGGACTCCTGCCCCCTTTGCCCCCCCACTCCCTAGTTTCACCATTGTCACTTAGATGCTCAGTAAACACAAAAGTGTTATTCTTGAAAGCCCGATTTCGTTAAAAAAGATCTCTACGTATAGAGCTTACAACGCTTTGTGTTCGTTGCCACACCATACACACATTGGTGCAGTATTGCTGAAATCATTGTAGTCATCCAGTACAAAAATAAGCTAAGTTGAGAAACTTCCACATAAGCTTTAATTGTTCAGTCACCTAGCACCGTCTCGCGGCCCACCAGTTGCGTAGGCCTATGGCAATGGTCAGTGGCGCAACCAGGGGGTAGACCAAATCATCAATACATATTTTACTATATAAAGTTAGAAAAAAGACTGTCAAACTGTCTTTTTTCTGTCTTTTTTCTATATGGTAGCCCCCCCCCCCAGCATTTTTTTCTATATGTGAGCCCCCCCCCCCTAAGCATTTTTTGCTGGTTGGCAAACCTTTTTTGGGCCGCGTGCCCGAAATTCAACAACAAAAAAACAAAAAACATAAACAACAACAACAACAACACTTATTTATAGCAAAATGCCAACACTCCAATTAAAATTAAAAGAAGTGATATTTTCGCGTGCTGACTGAAGAGGCTCTGCGTGCCGACTTTGGCACGCGTGCTATAAGTTTGCCACCCAAGGCCTATGGCTTGGATAAAACATATTTTTTATACCACGAATTTCATCTTAAGTATCTGCCATCGGTAAATGAACAGATAAAATTAGAAAGCTAAAAGATCAGATTTAATCGATGCATATCAATTTTTATTTTTATCACTTGCGGTCAATGAGATATCCGTTTCCCGTAAGGCTATTGATCATATTAAAATACAACAAGTCACTACAACGACATAATAACATTGGGAGAGGGGGGAATAACTCAACGCGTCGATCGAAAGGGTGAGATTTTGTTGCTTCCCTTTGTTGAAAAAACTTGTTTACTGCTTTCTGTCAGAAATTAAATGCTTGTTTGTCAGGAATATTAAGGGTCAAGGCAGTTAAATTGGAGGTGAAGGTCATATTTAATCACAGATCATATGTGACGTAAACAGATTGTACAGTGGGGGAAGATAGTTTTCTACAATACCTGGGCACAACTCACAACTCAACAAATGTAAGATTGTTTTCTTCGATATCTGGGCACACCACACAACTCAACAAATGTAAGATTGTTTTCTTCAATATCTGGGAACGCCACACATTTCAACAAACGTAATATTGTTTTCTTCAATACCTGGGCACACCACACAATTCAACAAATGTAAGATTATTTTCTTCAATACCCCTGACTTGAAAACAATGGGTTAGTGTATGCATGTAGCTGTCAGAGTATGGGTTAGTGTATGCATGTAGCTGTCAGAGTATGGGTTAGTGTATGCATGTAGCTGTCAGAGTATAGGTTAGTGTATGCATATAGCTGTGCACAGTGGCGGCTTTTAAGGAGGCGACAGTGGCGTAACTGGAGTTGGGCTGCGAGAGGGTGGTCCATCCCGGCCGGCATTTTCGTTGGGGAGGGGGGCTTAAAGCGCCATATAAACATTTTTTAACAATGGTTCAATAAAAATGATCAAAACATGACATGGCATCTTTACTAGGAGCTCATTGAAAAATTTCAATCGTAATAAATAATGCTTGTTTAATTCATCTTTTAATGTCTGCCCCCATTCCCCACAATTGATGGTTGCGCCTATGTGTGGCACAAAGAGGGCTACCAAATAGGGGCATTCATTTGTTGGAAAACTGCAACAAGTCATTCACTTAAGGACAGAGCATCTTAGCGTAGAATTGATTATCATTTAGTAAATATTGATTATCATTTAGTAAATATTGATTGCGGTTACAAGTTGTATCTAAATCATTAATTAGGTTGGTCACAAGCCAGTTAATTGAAATAAGAAAAAAATACATCACGTAATTTAATCAAAAGGCCACAAGAGATCTCCTTTATGCATCACGTTTTATAACGATAATATTATAGCGTACATCATTAATTTAAAGGCGGGCAAGCCTCTGCGCTTGTGGTACGGTATACGGCTGAGCATTTTGACTTTAACTTAGTAACAGGTCTACATTAATGTCGCCTAGTTGAGAAAACATTTCGCCTAGTTGAGAAAACATTTCGCCTAGTTCAAAACTTACACGCTGAAGGTCAATCAGAGTCATTTATGATTTCTTGGCTTGGTTCTAAATTAATATTTGTCGATTTTCTTTTATATGACACTCTCTGTAAAATGAGCTATTACCTCTACAATTTTAGAGGGACACGGTGGAAGTGTGGTGTGTGAAGTCTCTATCAGGATGAGATGAAATCTCTTAGATCCTATAAACGACGAATGGGACGGTTTTTTTGGGGCCCATCTTTCACACCCCTTCCATAGCTGATAGTGGAATGGCCACGGATTACACAATGCAGTACACCCTATTTGAGCTTTATATAATCAATGACATTCAATATAATAATTTTTCCTTTCATTCTTTCCATATATTTGTACAGTATTGTATCTTTAGCCATCCAACAGCTTATATAAAAAAAATTAAAAACAAATCTCACAGTTCCAACGGTGTCTGCGTTTTTGCTTTGTGTGGAAATGATCAGAGCTCACATAACGTAGTAGTTGTAAGGGAAAAAGAGCACTGTCCATGTGGCAGTGCTTACCCATTTTTAAATAAATATATCAAACTTTAACAGTTAAACTTTCTTTTAGTAATTACAGGAAGTCATAATGATGTTTCAAAAAAATTAAACAAAAAATTTTGCTCTTCCTATTCTAGGATTTTATCAAGTGTCTGAATATATGTATTTTTTAATACGTGTTTACTTCCCTTTACTTCTGGGGCGACGCCTTCACTAGTTACAACTAGGAGCCGCCACTGTCTGATAACACATCGAACTTCTGGATTGATTGTGGTTCATGTCCACAGTACATTTTGTTTGTTTTGAATGATTGTCATGTCAGAATTATTTACTGTTTGCTTTCATTGATTCTGTCAAGTCATCCTTTCTCCTCGTCTTTTTTATTATTTTCTTGAAGAATTTGGTCTGACTGCAGAATGGACATTTTCTCATTTGAATTCTTGATGCTTCTTTTGTCTGCGCACTGTACATTTTGTTCATAGTTCCATCCCATTAAATTGTTTAATGTCATTTGTCAAACAATCAGTTCTTTGTGTCACTCGTCCCCTGGCTCAAACAATCAATTCTTGGATTTCTCTTCGTTTGAGTAACTCAAGATATTTTTTCCTGTCAGTTTATTTATTTATACTTATGTCAATGTTCGACTTTAGACATTTAAACAAAAAACAAGCATTATTTTTTGGGTGTATTTTAATATTGCTGTTGGAACTCTTTATCTCTCTCCCTGCCATTTCTCTTTTTCTCACTCTTTCTCTCTCTCCCTGTCTCACTCTATCCCTCTATCTCTCTTTCTCTCTCTCCCGATCTATCTTTCCCACTCTTCACATCTCTCCATCTCCCTCTCCATCTCTCCCCCTCTCTTCCCCTTCCTCATCTCCCTCTCCACCTCTCTCCTTCTCCCCTCTCCCTCTCTTCCCCTCTCTCCTATCTCTCTCTCCCTCCCCTTTCCCCCCTCTCCCACTCTCCTCCTCTCTCTGTCCCTCTCCCCCTTTCTCTCTCCCTCTCTCCCCACTCTCCTCCTCTGTCTCTCTCTGTCCCTCTCTCTCCACTCCCCTATCCCCCTCTCTCCCCTTCTCTCCACACTCTCCCTCTCTCTCCCTCACTCCCTCTCCCCTTTCTCTCCCTCTCTCTCCCCCTCCCTCTCTCTTTATCCCTCTTTCCATTTTCCTCCTCCCTCTCTCTCCCCCTGTCTCTCTCTATTCCTCTCCCATCTCTCTTCCTCTCTTTCTCTCTTTCTCTCCCTCAATTTCTCCCACTCTCTCTCCCTTCCTCACTCTCCCCTTTCTCTCCCTATTTCTCCCTGTGGAGAAATAATATAGTCTAAGTTTGATGACGCAATTCGCTAGGCTCCGCCAACCACAGTATATATGGCGTCATTCCGCCATCTTGAGTGTAAATATTGGGAGCTTTAGTGTATACGTCATTTGGTACAAATGACGTACATTTAACCGACAGTTGGGAGCACATGCTTTGTTTATAGTTAGTCGAGCTCTGTGCATCATAGGATGCGGATGCATGTTCTAGTAGATTCTAGCTTTCGCCATCGATGTAGATGGATGCATATTTACAGTTTGCTATTGTACTCCTCCTGATTTCACCTTTATGTCAGTTTATGTTCAAGTATTAAATGATTGTTTGATGTTACTTCACTGGAGTTAACTTCGTGATTTGTGTTGTCTGAATTAATACACCTCCTACAAGTATCTTCATTAAAAGGATCCGTAACACCCCCCTCTCTCTTTATCTCTCTCTCTTTCTCTTTTCCTCTTCCATCTCTCTCCCCTTCTCTCTTTCCCCCTCTCTCCCCCTCTCTTTCTCATTCTCTATCTCTTCCTCTCTCTCCCCCTCACTCTCTCTCTCTTTATCTCTCTTTCCCGTTTCCTCTCCCCCTCTCTCTCCCATTCTCTATCTTCTCTATCTTCCCCATTTCCTCTCTATCTTCTTCTCTCTCACTTTATCTCTCCCTCTCTCCCACTTTCTCCCCCTCCCCCTCCCTCTCCTCTCTCTCTCTCTCTCTCTCTCATGGAATCAAACCGAAAGTTAGTCCCATAGGGCTCGTCAGATGTCACCTAGCCGTGTCTGTTAGCTGCTATGGACTGCCATACAGCCTGATAGCCAGCGGCCTTGCCAACTCGTCCAGCCTGGACTCCGTCAGACGTAGACAGTCGTACAACAAGTGGTCAACAAGCGGTCTACCGTTTCCTCCCAAGCTCCCCAATGGCGACAACGGGTGTCGTAATGGGTTTAATATTGCTCAGAATGTTTGTTTTCTTTCGCTGTCTGCTTCTTATGTTTCATGTTTTAACATATTGTATGTCATACACGGCATCTGATATATAGCATACACGACTCATGGCGTATAACTGTAAAACGATTGACAAATGACATTACAACGACACATGTGACATAAAACAAGTCATTAGGCACAAGAGTGTCAACTTTCTGTTTCTACAATTCATTAGGTTGTTTTGGATCGGCCTGAGACAAAATGGGTCATGGGCTGACTCAACTCCCGTGCAGTACGAAAACTGGGCGCACGGCTTTCCAGGTGAGCCAATCAGAAAAATTGAGCCAAAACTCGAACAGAATGTTTTATTAGTTCATCAATAAAATTTGAAATTAGACATAAATATCTTAAATGCATATTATATCTATACTAGCTGTACCCTGCAAACCCTTTACATAGAGTTGTATTCCCGTAGGTTTGATCAGTAGGCTAGGTTTTTTTTTTGGTTTCGGAAAGATCCGATTTTTTAAAAATGATTTTGATTACTATTGCTTACGATTGACGATTTTAAACTGGAATACTGTTGTATTAATTCTTTACTTTCGATTTAACGCAGAACCCACACCTCTATTATTTATATAGATATTATCAAGCAATATATTCTAATACTATTGAATATCTCTAAAATCTTTTGATTTTTCTCAAATCCACTTTTGATATCAATGAAAAAAAAACAACGTTTACTAAAGATAATTTGTTCTAGGTGTATTCAGGTGGGCTAGAACTTCTCTCAAATGATTTCTTAACCTCCATTGCCAATGATATGATCTATTTTGTCGGTTGTTCCTATGTGCAGCACCAGAGCCAGTATACCCAATAGACGTCTGGATGACATGCACACGTAGTAACTGCAAAGACTATATCGAGCGAGCGAAATTACATCATATATAAACTGACAATCTTATCCAGTATCAACCGAATCGAGTCATTTTATGACTTCAACAATTTTCACATTTTAGCAATAAATTTTTCATAGACAAAGTTGCTGAGTTAAAATGAAATGTTCATTTCATCCTCAGATTACCAGGTGAGTAACGTCTGCGCTCGAGTCATCATTGAAGACGCAACCTGGGAAACATTTAATTGTTCATCTAAACATCAATTTCTCTGCCAGGTTGTAGGTAAGAGAATCACGTATACATTTTTTTTTCGAAGTTACCCAACTAATGGCAGCCCAACATACGACAACCCAAATATATGGTAACCCACCATATGGTAACTCAACACATGGTCCTTATTCAACATATGGCAACCACCCTGCTAATGGCAA
Source organism: Bulinus truncatus (assembly GCA_021962125.1). Lineage (NCBI taxonomy): Eukaryota > Metazoa > Mollusca > Gastropoda > Planorbidae > Bulinus > Bulinus truncatus. The sequence goes on from JAGDYQ010000002.1 coordinate 12,881,345, forward strand.
CCATCCATCATATAGCAACCCCAACATAGGGCAACCCCGATATGGCAACTCAATATTTCCAACAAATGGCAACCCATCATCTGGCAACCTAGCTAATTGCAACCATCCAGCATATGACAACCATCCAACATATGACAACCATTCAACAAATGGCAAACCAACAGAAAGGGGCCACTTACATTACTTTTAATTCATGTATTGAGGGTCTAAAAACAATCTTGTGAATAACGGTGGCTGGGGGGGGGGCGAAATTGGTTATCTTTTAGATTTCCCCCGTTCTCACCTACGTACCAAGAAACCCGCCAACTTTATTTAAAGCAACCAGACCCGAATTTAACGCATATGGTGCTCACCTTGGGGGGGGGGGGCTCGAATTATAAGATCTCCCACAAAGCCTAAAGGTCTACGGACACACGCACGGATACACGCACGGACAAACACACGGACACACACATGGACACACAGACAGACACACACACGGACACACACACGGACACATAGACATACACACACACGGACACACACACGGACACATAGACAGACACACACACTTTTCAATGTCGGCCTATTATTATGGGCCTCAACCGACCTAAGTCCGCCTCTGGTAAACTACTACGTACCTATTCATTACTTACAGATCTATCTATCTATTGACCTACACGTCAACTTACAGACCTATCTATCTATTGACATATACGTCGACTTACACACTTATCTATCTATTGACCTACACGTCTACTTACAGACCTATCTATTGACCTATATGTCAACTTACACACCTCCCCGTCTGTCTCTGTTCTGTCCATAATTAGATTCTTAATTTGGTTTCATGTTTTTTTCATAATCTTTTTATTTTTAAACGACGATTTCAGTTTTTCACGTTCCCAATGTTGTGACAACGGAGACAAAGGTCAAAGGTCTTTTGGTAGGGGTCTGTCTCGTAGGAGGTCTTGTCCTGCTCATGTGTTTAGGTCTTCAGATGACCTGCTGCAGGATCCGGCGGCTGGACACGGCCAAAGACAACGCAGACAAGACGCCCATTGTTTAAAATTCTCATAGAACGTCCAGTCGGGCTAATTCAACGTCGAGTCGGGCTCTTGTGTTTGTGTATATTGAATCGTTCGAATGTTTGTTATTTTTAAAACTACTGTTCCCATTGGTATTCTTTAAAAAATAAATAAAATGAATATAAACTTTCTCAGCGGTTGTATTGATTTGGTTGTTTTTGGGACAGCCAGGCAATAGGCTAAAACAGATAAAAAGGGAGGGAAGTTTAGAAGGCGGGGTTATTTAGCAGGGATGCATCAAAGGGGAGGCAACCCAAACATTTGTCAGGGGGCTCTCGAGCTTGGGGGGGGGGCACTGTCGTATACTATTTATCATTAATTTATGTTGATCCAACAAAGTTGTAACCTCTATGGTGAGGGGAAGTGGGGGTGATGGGATAAAGGGGCCCAATGTTGTAAGTGGCCCTAGCAGTGACGTACCTAGGGGGGGGGCGGTGGGGGCGGTCCGCACCGGGCGGCACTTTTTATTACTTTTTAGGGGGGGGGGCGGCAAAAATGTATAGATTAAATTGAAATACCTAAATGAGAGGGCGGCAAAATCGTCTTCCGCCCTGGGCGGCCGATACCCACGCTACGCCGCTGGGCCCTAGTATCTCTGGTTGCGTCCCTCCCGTAAGAGTGAACTGCGTGGTGGGCGCCGTGGGTTCCAATCCTAGTGACACTCAATAAACAAGATCTGAAAGCTGGGGCCATGACATCATATTTGCCTCGATGCCCCCCCTCCCCCCGCATTGACTAAACCCCACCTATCCCCCCACCCCTCATGAGTGAGAACGGTTCTGCTTATAACCAACCAGTTTCTACTTTCTATTATCCCCGAGACCCACAGTAAACATTTTTGTGCTTATGCTCTCACTTGTATTATTCTGTCTATCTATTCACTTAAATTTTATTCAAATCAGAAATATAACCGAATATAAAGTTCATTGTATCGTTTGAGAAGCAACTTATGTTGTTTTTTTTACATCTTTCTTTTTTCTCAACTCATAGACTCAAATAAATCAAACAAGATTAATAAGTTCATTTTTTTCTACAGAAACAGCAGTGTAGTGATGGTCAAAGGGAAACAACTCTATTATTTTGCATTTTTTTTCCCGAATTAGTCGTAGATTTTTTTTTTACTATTTTTTTTAGTGTGATTAATATGCAACATATAACATACATGAATATATTGTGATTGGTACACTTCTTTAACAGTACTTGAAAGATGTAGGTACAAACGTTTTATTTATATTTTCCAATGACAAGAAATAAAAAAAAATGGTCTAAGAGAAACGACTCAATTTATACTTGACTAATTAACATGGGTTCATTGTCCTAATTTAAAAAAAAATGGTAATTTTTTTTTTTAAAGAGCTAGGTTTTTTTTCCGGTATCGAGATTCGTAAAAATTTCTAAAATAGACATCATTTAACAATGTGTCAAATAACTCAAATCAATATTCAATAATGGACTAGGAGAGTCCAGTTGTGGAGCCTTTGAGATAGTAACGTGTGAATCTGGTCAATTTTTATTAAATCACCTGATTGTCCGATTTAAAAAAAAAGTGAGAGGTGAATGAGAGATAGAGATTCGTTGTTTAGTAAATACCATTGGGTGTTATCTAATATGATTTCCTGCATGGGTAGTCAATGAACGAAAACATAAAGAATAGTGGAGGCAGAGTTTAGTGGAGGCAGAGTATAGTGGAGGCAGAGTATAGTGGAGGCAGAGTATAGTGGAGGCAGAGTGGAGGCAGAGTATAGTGGAGGCAGAGTATAGTGGAGGCAGATTATAGTGGAGGCAGAGTGGAGGCAGAGTGTAGGCAGATTATAGTGGAGGCAGAGTATAGTGGAGGCAGAGTATAGTAAAGACATAGTATAGTGGAGGCAGAGTATAGTGGAGGCAGATTATAGTGGAGGCAGATTATAGTGGAGGCAGATTATAGTGGAGGCAGAGTATAGTGGAGGCAGAGTATAATGGAGGCAGAGTATATTGGAGGCAGAGTATATTGGAGGCAGAGTATAGTGGAGGCAGAGTATAGTGGAGGCAGAGTGGAGGCAGAGTATAGTGGAGGCAGATTATAGTGGAGGCAGAGTATAGTGGAGGCAGATTATAGTAGAGGCAGAGTGGAGGCAGATTATAGTGGAGGCAGAGTATAGTAAAGACATAGTATAGTGGAGGCAGAGTATAGTGGAGGCAGATTATAGTGGAGGCAGAGTGGAGGCAGATTATAGTGGAGGCAAAGTATAGTGGAGGCAGAGTGGAGGCAGATTATAGTGGAGGCAGATTATAGTGGAGGCAGAGTGGAGGCAGATTATAGTGGAGGCAGATTATAGTGGAGGCAGAGTATAGTGGAGGCAGAGTATAGTGGAGGCAGAGTGGAGGCAGATTATAGTGGAGGCAGAGTATAGTGGAGGCAGAGTATAGTGGAGGCAGAGTATAGTGGAGGCAGATTATAGTGGAGGCAGATTATAGTGGAGGCAGAGTATAGTAAAGACATAGTATAGTGGAGGCAGATTATAGTGGAGGCAGAGTATAGTGGAGGCAGAGTATAATGGAGGCAGAGTATAGTGGAGGAAGAGTATAGCGATTTAGTGTTGGGTGGTTAAGCATAGGCAAATTGTTAGAACAGATGTGAGAATTGCAAAATGAAATTATTGTCTTTCTGGATATCAAACTTTTAACTCACAATTTCAATAGACATCTAGAAAATTTCGAGAGGTAAAATTTGTCCCATAAACATTTTTGTTCTGTATGTGTAATACGTTCGTACAACGTTTAGGGGGAGACAACGTCAATGAAACGATTGGGGGGGGGGGCGAAGACATCGACGAAACGATTTAATATGGAGGCTGGAACCTTGACCCGGTGATGAACTGGGTGAGGGCAAATTGTACACGTCACATCCACTTATATTTCACATTTATCATTATCAACATTTAAACTAGATAACAGTTTCTTCAATCTGATCTCTTTGATCTTACGTAATTATACTCACGTGTAATTATACTCAAGTGTAATGATACTCACGTGTAATTATACTCACGTGTAATAATACCCAAAGTTACCTGCCTCTAGTGATAATATGGACAGGGCCCAAAAGTAACCTGCTTCTAGACTTCTAGAGCCATAATTTGGTCAGGGTCCCAAAGTAACCTGCCTCTAGAACCATAATATGGTCAGGGCCCCAAAGTAACCTGCTTCTAGTCCGAATATGGCCAGTGCCCCAAAATAACCTGCCTCTAGTGATATGGCCAGGGCCCCAAAGTAGCCTGCCTCTAATCATAATATGGTCAGGGCCCCAAAATAACCTGCCTCTAGTCAGAATATGGTCAGGGCCCCATAGTAACCTGCATCAAGAGCCATAATATGGTCAGGGCCCCAAAGTAACCTGCCTCTAGTGATATGGCCAGGGCCCCAAAGTAAACTGCCTCTAGTCATAATATGGACAGGGCCCCAAAGTTACCTGCCTAAAAAGCAATAACATAATCAGGGCCCTAAAGATACATTCCATTGTAACAAAGTTGTGCATAAAAACACCAAACCAATTACACATTTTATTTTCAAACTACATTATAGTCAACAAAAGAAGACGCTTGAGCGAAAAGGAAGGGGGTGGGGTCCAAGACCAATATAGAGTACAAAATATACATCTTTTTAGTTTCAGAAGGTTCATAAAGTATCACTAAATCTACATCAACACCAGCATTATTTTTAAGCTAATTTTCTAACTACTAGTTTTAGGCTGTGTGTGTAGGGAAAAAATACTGACAGCTTAAAGACGAAACCATCAGCAGTAAAAAGAAATCAACATTCAAATTCATCAAAGTTATAATTTATTTTTTTATTTTACTAAATGTGTCAGTTTTATACAGAAATAGTGTTTGGGCCCAGAAAAATAAAAAAAATTAACATTCAACAATTAGCAAACATAAAATTATTTCATTGTTCATGTGTCATCATCCTGATCATAGACCTGTTTTTTAAGTTCAGAATAAACTATTTTCAATATTGAAATAGATCACATAAAAAAAGTGAATGATTATTGTTAAGTAATTTAAAAAAAAAAAGGTTTCAAAGTTTTTTATTTTTATTAAATAAAAATATCCTAAAAAAGGTTTTAAAATACAGTGTAATGTATAATATAAAATGAAATATACTGAGACTAGAAAAATTAAATAATGAAAATTAAGGCAGAAACATTAATAAGGCTTTGACAAAAATAAAAAATGAAAATTCTCTTATAAAAAAAATCTGTTGTATCTTACAATTTTAAATTACAGAAAGGTTATAATGTAGAAAAGTTCATGTCTGGAAAAAAAAAATCATTAAAAAATATGATCAGTGAAATTATATTATTGGTTAAAGCAAACAAGCAGTTCAAATAATCAAAATATAATAATGGGATAATGGTTGATTTTTAAAGCATCTCCATAAATAAATGTCTAAGGCAGGAAGTTTATTATATCACAGTAGTAAATTTAGGTGTACATTTATCTATGACAAAATAGGGCCATTATTTACAAAGAAATGTGCACAAAAACATGTGCACAGGTGCAGCTATAAAAATCAGCATAAAATTATCACAATCATTACACATAAATTATAGTTAAAACAAAGTCACATTATACGCTGAACATTGATATAATTTTTAAATTCCTAGCCTAGGTACATTCAAACATTATAAAAACATTTCACATTCAAATGCTTCAAATATGTGTAAAATATTGTAAACTTTATATTTAACTTACAATAGAAAAAACTGCCTACAAAAATAATATTTATGAAAAAGTTGATTCTGTAAAGATATCTTTCCATAACAGATCACAAATGAATGATGTAATAGGATGAATCTTAGCAATATTTATATTTATACTTGACTCATTTGAGGAGGCAACAAATATTTATTAATTGTTACAAACAGAATAAGACTTTTGACATAAATTTAATAGATTTGAAATAAATTTAATGTAGTCAAAAAAAAAAAGGTTTCATAAAAACTGTATATTTGTTAAAACAAGTCAATTATTTTCTTTTTCGACATTTGTAAAAAAAATCTAATGGAAATGAAAGTTATTTAAGAGATAAATAAAGCTATAAGACCGTAAAAGATCAATAGATTTCCAATTATTTAATAATGCTTTGTTAAAAAAGGAGATATTATAATGCACTGTATCAAACTAGCAATAATAATAATATAAACTGAAATAAATTTGGCAAAGGTGGAGAAGCAACATTTTTAAAAGATTTCTTTTTTCATAGTCAAACATCTTTCTTCCAATGGCTGACATGGTATCAAAAACACTATACATAAATTAACATAAAATTATTTCATTTTTTTGTTTCCTAAACAAAACGTGAACGACAGCTTACAAATTTTCTGCATACTTTATATAAAAATTGACAGTAAATTTACTATATTTGAAATACATTTACGTGTATTAAGCTCAAAAATATTTTATAATTCTATCAAAAAAAAAAACAACCCAGAGAATTTCTAGTTCATGTTCAGGATCTACATGTCACTCACTTGTTACCAAATGTCTCAGCATTTTAACAGGACATTAATCTACAACCTGTAGGAAAAAAAACACTAAGATAATTCATCATCAAAAAAATACATTAGACTATATCAGATAAAGTCTAAAATATACTCATGCTTTGACTACTGCTGTCAAGTAAAGATCACTTATTTCCATTTCAGTCCCTGCATCAATGATTTCATTACTTAATATAAAAAGTGTGTCTTGAATTTAATGAAATCGAAAGAATGCTAGACAATCAACATCACAGAGAAGACTCTCAAAAAGCTGGATATGCCAATTAGCTATATCAAAACAAAAAGCTAGATAGGTCATGGATCTAAACATATTCTTTTCCTGCCACTCCTAATCATTCAAACTAGTTTTTATTCCAAAAGAAAAAAAAAACTTATTTATATTTTCTGCTCTCACAGAACATGTACATGTTCGCATCATTATAATGTTTTTATGCTGAACTTTATTAAATTTTTAAATGAATTTTATTAAATAAAGCAGACAAGAGGAAACAAAATTAAGTGCACTGAACAGTATAAATGTACTTGAAAAGAACAATGCATTAAGAAGCAAGATAGTTCTTTAATCTTTAATATTTTAACTTATTAATTGATAAATAATTACACAAATATTGTCCTAAGATAAATGAGTCAAAAAGAGAGTTTTTAAAACTATCAAATGTCCACTTGCAGAACTTAGTTAATTTTAAACAGATTTTTTTTAGCTAGACCTGATAATACAGGTGACAGATAATCTAAGGGCAGATAATACTGTATTTTAAAGTCAGATATAAAATTTAAATTTTATCTTTTCGTAAAACTTACCAAGGAGAGAAGTTTCCTATCTTTTTCATACAATTCTTTTTCTGTTTCACACAGGTTTTCCTTTAGCACTCGTATTTCATAATTTTTACGCTTCATCAATTCCTTTTGTTGTCTTGCTTTCACTACTGTCTGTATGATTTTGAAAACAAAAATGTGAAATATTATGACCAAAGAGAATGGATTCTAGAAATTAAATTTTTACAGGTAAAATAAATGGATACTTTAAATCTATTAAGATATTTTTGAGTAAAATCATGTTTTCGTAAATATTTGATGCACAAATGGAATATTTTTTTAACAAACACATTTTTTTTTTTTTAACAAGCATTGAAGTCAATTTACCTTTGGATCTTCAATAGGGCAATGATGTCCTCTGGTGTTGTTCTGCAGATGTGCCCTTTCATTTTCTAAGTGGAATGTCTAAGCAAAAAAAAAAAAGTTACATTTTTTTAGTATCTTAAAAAAAAAAGTTTAAGGTTCAAGTTTAGAAGATAAAATAATGGATTAAATGGAATCAAATTTCATTTACTTTATGTTGTTTAATGGCTGTGTTCAGTCTTTTTTCTTGGTTTAGTCTGTCTCTGGTTCTGCTGAGAGATTCACGCAAGTATTCTGATTCTTCAGATTTGCTCCTGATGTCATGCTGTGGTTGCAAGTAATAGAATAACACTGTTAATTAGAATGGGATTTATAAAATGTATAAATTTTTGTTAAAAAAGAAACAAACAAAACCGTGGCTGATGATAACCAAGTCTTCAAACAACTATTAAATTAGTGGCTGCAAAGGGAGGTAAATATCAATATTCCATAGTAAGCTATAAAAAGCTAATTATACTAAGTGACTCTCAGGGAATAATGTATTTTAATTACTATTCAACGTGTCACGTTTTTTTTAAGCAAACTAATATTTTCATATTGTTGCTTCACAAGGAATTAAGAAATAACAATAATGAAGAATGACATTAAAATATAATCCACAGTGGGACCTTTACAAGGGTGGGTTTAACCCAAACACATACAAGGTGCCCCTTTGGGTACATTAATTATCTGTTTCAGATCTGCTCATTGGTAAAATCAGGACCAGGAAAAGGGGCCTGCAAACCGTTCACAAGAAATTTTGGTACAGGCATTTGAAAGTTTAAAGGCCATTGCAAAGGTTGCTAATTTTTTTATATTAGACTTATTATTTATGCAGTTAAATAAAGATCACATATTTGAGCTCCAACTGCATGCCCACAACCCTGCACAATTACCATGTAATATTAAAAAAATGAGCAGATCATTAAGAACTATATAAAAAAAAAATTCAATCTAAATTGATCTTAATTCATATTACCCAGACTAATAAATTCATAAAATACAAAAATCCTGCAACTCACAGCTAAACTTTCAACTTGCTTTGACTGTTTCTCAGCCAGTTCTTGTGATTGCCTGAGAGAGATGAAATGTTAAATACAATGTACAAACATACTAGGCAGAAGAATAGAACAAAGACAAGTTCATTTTTTGTTAATCATTATTTTTTAAGGCAAAAAAACACAAGGAATAAATAATTAAAGAATTAAATGTATTGAAAAATCCACATTTTTTTCTTTTTGTCTTTTGTTGCAATGTTTAATGTGAAAAAACATTTTGAAATATTTTCATCCAATAATGTTTTTAAAAAAAATATTTTTATACTAATATATTGTAGTGGAATATTAATAAACTTGTGAAATATAGAAATCATTAAATTTATTCACAGCATTACCTGAGCTTAGCCAGATCTTGCTCGTAGCCATTCAACAACTCATCCTTGCGAGCAACTCTCTCTTTCAACATCAAGATTCTATTGGCCAGAAGCATTGCAGTTCTTTCCCTTGTGGCCATTAAAACGTCCCTCTCGTCCTTTGGTGCATGTGCCATTGGTCGCATTCCTTCCACTTCATCGAGATCCAGGGAACTAGCAACTGTCCTCAAAAGACCCATAAACTACACAAAAATTTTTTTTTATGCTTATTAGAAAAATATTTTATTTAAAGCATTTCACATTATTCCAAACAAAAGAAATAAATGCAACATTTAATAGACCTTAGCAGATGAACAATCAGATATAGATTTACTAGTAGTTAATGTAGTTAGAATTAATAAACCTGTTGTTTTTGTAAAATATTAATAAGCAAACATTAACTTAAATATACATGCTTTTTTTCCTGTCAGCTATTGCTATAATACTGTTATGATGATCTGATTTATTATCACTGCCTGATAAACTGACTCTAACATGTTTTATGACTAAAGAAAAAAACTATTTAAATTAAAAAATTTTTCCTTTCTTTCCGAAATACAGTAGGCTCTTGACTAATTTTGGAATAAAAAAAACAGCAAGAGAATTTAAACAGCTCTGGCCTATCTAGAGGAATGTCCTTTTATAACATAATATGGGCTAATCAAGAATTCACTGAACATTGTCATCATGCTTCTTTCTGATTTAAAGAAAAAAAAAATTTCCTCCTTAGAGCTATTTTAAATAAGAAACTTACCGTTGCTTCACTGCAGTCTAGGGCATCCAGAGTCTCTCTGTGGGCGCTCCTCTCCATCTCAGCCTCAAAGTTAGAAGATGTGATTAACCCGCGAGCTTTGCCTATCTCCCTGTCCAGTGAGGTAGAGCTCTGGATGACTTTATCTTCAGCGTAGGCCTGGTTAACTCTCATTTCTGCCAGTTCCTTTTTCAACATAAGAACTTGATGCAAGGCCTGATCTTGATTTGGCACTGTGAACAAGAGTATTTCATACAATTATAAAAAAAAAGTAAAGTACCCTTAGCCCTAAAGGGTCATCGGGGCAGATGAAGTGTAGAATTCATCTCTTTCTATAACCTCGCCATATGTCAGGTACCCATTTAAAGCTGGGTGGACTTGTGGGACAACTTTGCACCAAATTTCACCTGGAATAATTCCGTTGGCCTCAACGAGGATCAAACCCCCAGACTCTCAGGTCGACAGTCAAGTATCTACACCGCTCGGCCATCCATCCCACTTTATACAATTATAGTTCATAATAAAATGGGGGAAAAAAAAATCTTGTCTAAAAAATATCATTAAATCTTGCATACAAATCATTTAATACTAAAGTTTATTCCATCAAAGACATTTAGGAATTTGAATTTCACGTAGCTAGCTATTGTAGCGCCCTGTTCAATTTGCTTTAATTGATGCCTCATCCCATTTGAACAGTGCATAAACATTTAATAGTGCTCATTTGGCACCACTTTCTATTTCGGTGCCATGTGCACAGTTCTGTATAATATTCTTTTTTTCTTCAACATGCTAAATCTGATAATTACCAAAAAAAAAATTCCCATTAAGGAAATTTAGAGACTTGAAATATAACGGAATGAGTAGGAGAAAAATCTTATCAATAGTCAAATTAATGCATTCAAAAATTCTAAAAAAGTATTGCTTGAAAACAAATGCATGATATTTTTACATGTAGGTCTTGATTGCTCCAGCAACTTGACTTTTGACCTAAGCTCTGCAAGGGCTTCCCTCTGTCTGTTGATAATCTGCTCATGCCTCTCCCCTCGACACTGAGCTCCTAGACTTGTCAGTTCAGTTGTGATACGGCCCTAGCAATACAAATTATAACAGTTTTAAACACAACCCAGAATGACTAGCAGAATGTGTTTCTTTATAAAATATTTTTTTTGTTACTTTATTGTAACAGATTAATATCTTGAACAAAAGTAAAATACAAACTACAATGAAAAGTTATTTTTAAAGTGAAATATGTTGATAGCTAGTGAGTATTCAATGCGTTCAAAATGAACTTAAAAGATACACTGTCAAACTAAAGATTTTTAAAATTGTAAATGCAACTTTATTTGTGGACCAAATAGATTAAAATATAATTTCATTATAGCTTTACATTAGATTTTATTCTTGCTTCAATGTGATTTAGCAATTTCTTTAAAAAGTTAATGTGATATATTCATTTTTTTTTTATTAAATACTTAGCACATGAAAAAAAAATGAACGCTATATATTATAATGTAACATTTTTTCAAAGATTGGCGCATCCTTTGGTGGCTTTAGTGACTGACCTCTTTATCAATTAGATCCAGCTGTTTTTTCTGTTCCTCTTTTTCTCTCATGAGTTCCCCTTCAAGGGTCTTAACTCTCATGTTGTGCTCCTCAGCATTATGTTGATACCTGCTACATAAACTTTGTTCTTTTCTGAACACCATTGTATAAAATAAAAGCAAAACAAGAAACACTAAGTTAAAGGTGTAATATTAAAACATGTATTCTAATTGTAATAAAAATATTAAAGACTTATAGCCACAAAATAACTGTTTTTGATCAAATTAATTATTGTAATATAATATTTGATAACATCCTATTAGTATACGTTAAAAAAAATATCAGTATATTAATTGGATCAAAAGCAACAGTGATGACAAGCATAAGTGTGAATGAGAAAGATTATGAATATGTTGTGTTACTCCGGCATCAACTTGTCACAACTTACTTCAGTTCAGATTCAAGTTTTTTCACCTCCTCTTTCTGAGTGTCAATAATCTGTGACAGTTTGGCCATTTGTTGCCTGACCTCAGTCAGCTCATTGGTCTTCTGTTTCAAAAGTTCGCGGTTTCTTTCCATTTCCTGTTTTTGGGACTCGCTCATCTCTCCAGAAATATCAGACAGTCTGGCTGAGGCACCTGAGAGGTCTCTCCTCAAACCTTTGATACAATCTTGAGAGTCTTTGATTTCTTTCTTGAGAACAGTATTTTCTTGCCTGCAGAAATATGTTACACTTTGGTATGTGTAGGATAATGGTTTCTTAAAATACACTTGAAATAAATTACTCATGATGTGATAGTCAATACATGTATCTATTGTAAGAAAATTTTTTTTAGTGAGGAACTGGCAGTAATCAGTGTCTCTTGCCCTAACCTACTGTGGCATTATTGTTTTTTTTTATGTATGCATGGAAATATAAATAAGAAAAGATATAATCGTTGCATTTTTTTGTGTGTTTGATACAATATTACCTTACAAATATATAAAAGTAAGAAGATGTAGTTGATATTTAAAAAAAAATTTCTACACTTATTTTTACCTCAGAGTGTTCACAAAGTGCTCTAGAGCTGCCAACTCTTCTGTTGGTCTTTGGATAATTACTTTTGGTTTAGGCAGCAATGTTGGTTTAGATTTTTCTGTTTTTAACTCTAGAATATTCAAATAAAATTCAGAATTATTTTAATTTTACAAATAACAATTCAAATGTTTTTTTTAAAAATAAAACATTATTTTAAATAATGGAAACTATTTATTGCTTAATTACTATAAAAAAAAAATCTGAAATTATTTACTGCTGATCTCTTCTAAATGATCTTTATTTTTCTTCATCAGTTTTTCTATTTTCTCTTCCATTGTTACTATGGTTACAGAGTGTTGTCTTATTTGTTCTTTGTATGAAGACATATCTGATTCAAATTTAGATTCTAAGGCTACTTTTTCTGCAGTCAGCTATGGGAGTGTAACATAAAAAAAATTATAACAATTTCAAAGAATTTACATTTCTTTAATCAAACTTTTTCGCATAATGGCTAATAAAAATCCATCCTTAAGGCTTTTAAAAAAAATTTGGCATCAGATGGAAAACTGGAATATAATTATTACAATACATTTATAATATTTATTAATATTTGTTTGGAAGAAGATGGAAAACTGGAATATAGTTATTACAATACATTTATAATATTTATTTATATTTGTTTGGAAGAAGATTGAAAATTAAAAACATAAAAATCAGTTTTTTGAAATGTGCCAAATCATAGACCAATGAAGTTTAAAAGAAACATCTGCGAAAAACTACCCAATGTCAATTGCAATATACATCAAACTGTTATATAGACAAACTTGCAAAAAATTAATACGGTCAGTTAAAACTATCTGGCAATCCAATATATTTAAAGAGAAAACATAACTTTTAAAGGAAAATTACTTTTTCAGTTTCTTCCAGTCGCAGTTTTTCAAGACTAGAGATTTCCTCTTTCAGTGACTGCTGCACATTTCTCAAACTATCCAGTTCCTGCAGGGCAACACAAGCTTCAGATAATTTAGCTGCATCTTCAGCCTGTCTTTCAGCTAATGACTGTAGATAGGAAAATAAGAATTAAATTTTTCATAACTTTTAACTTTTTAGCAGTCAGTAATATGATTTGGTTCCAAATACTTTTCAATCAGTGTTATAATAGTGAAGTATGCTTTTCCTATTCCTTTATTCTTTTTTTTTTTATGTTTTATAACCCCATGCATGAGAATGGGTATGTAATTCACATAATTACAGATTTCTATACAGTATGATCTTACTCCTCTTAGCTGCTCCAGTGCCGTCTGCAGCTCATGAACTTTTCTTCTTTCCGCTTCCAGGCAACTTTCTCTCTTCTCTGTCTCAACTGCCCTAATTTCATCAATGGCTATGTTCAACTTGGTTTCACCTGTTTTTATTTAAAAGATACAGTAAAAAAAACAAAAAAAAGGAATTATGTTTTACAGATTAAAAATAAAATGAAATATTGTTTTGTTTTAAAATGATGAATGGAATAAAAAAAAAATGTTGACAAATGTCTAAAAAAAAGATGAATTTAAAAAAAAAGCAGGAAAGATAATTGGTTCAAGAAATATGTGATGAATTAATTTTAACCAAGATATTTAAAATTTGTTTTTCAATAAATATATAATTTAGATCATTTTTGACTTATTTAAAATTTATATGTGACTGTAAATGGGGTATTTATAAACTTTATTCTAGGTGTGCAAATGATTTTAGTTTAGGATCCTTTCAATACAAGATGTTATCATGCCATCTTTTATTGAGTTTAGTAAATTTGATAGTTCAATGTTACTGAGATTTATTTCAGTTCTCAATAACAGTGTTCAATTTTTAATTCATAAGCATTACTACAGCAAACTGGCTACATAATCATTAGGGCAATGTCCTTCATAAATTATTAAAAACTGAACATTTTCTTCTCAATGCTAATTTTTATGTTGTATTTATTGTATTCATATTGCCTTTATTGTTTATTCCTCAGCTTGTGAGATAAACATGTAAGTCACATCATTTTAAATGATTAGCAGAGATTACATTAAACAAAAATGAAGTTAGGGTTAAAATGTACATCAAAATCTCAAGCAAACCTTCAAGTTTAGCTTTCTCCACAGCGTCCTGCAGCTTGGCCTCCATGTCTGTGGTGAGTGCTGACAGCCTCAGCTCCATCTCAGATTTGTGAGATTCCTGCAGTGCAGCAAGCTGGGACTTGAGGCTGTCTGTCTCACTAAATGATGACTCCCACTTCGCCAAAAGTAACTCAATGTGCTTGCTGGGTTCTGAAATATACAACAAATAAATTTATTGACATATTAGGCTTTGGAGATTTATGTATAATCTTTCAAATAATGATTTACAAAGTGTAAAGATTGTGTAAAGCAGCTAAATTAAAATAAAATGAAAAAAAAAAAAGAAATTTATGGGATTTTTCAATGCGTAGAAAAATTTATAATTTATATCTTAAGGTAATCAATGTATAAAAATGTTAAAAGCAAAATTCAATTTTTAACCATACTTGAGACAAAAATTCAAACTTAATTTGCTTTAGCTAAACATCTTATCAAATTTTAAACTATTTTTACTGCTAGGAAGATAAGTTTACATTGGCAAGAGTATATCTAAGCAACTTTAGCGTTTAATTTTAAATGATATCTACACTGATCAATTTCGTGTGCTGCTTGCTTCAATCTAAGTACAATATTTGCAATATCAAAAATATGATGAAGATATTTATTGTTTTGACCTTCGTTGGAGATTTTGACATTAATGCCACCATGTTCTAAGGCTTGTTCTATCTTTGACTCCCAGTCAAGTTCACTGCTGATAGTCTCATGCAACAGATCGCGAATCCAGGTCAGAGTGTTCTCAGTATCGAGTGACTGAATGATTGACATCTCTTGCTTCAGAGAAGTCGCAAGCCTTCCATTGTCCTTAAGTCTTTTCTGTAAGAAAAATTCAAAATCTAAAATATAGTTCAGTGACAAAGTATTTCAGTCATAATAAAAAAAAACTAGGAATGCTGAAAAAAATACAAAGTTTCTAAGTTAAAGCAAATGTGTTAGTAATAAATGAAATAGCTGTGTCAGATTAAACAGGCTAAAAAAATATACCAACATTCTCAATTTGATGGCTTTGACTACATCTCATGAAAATCTATCAAGTTTAGGCTATCACAATGAGCACACCAGTTGCTAATTAACACAGCATAAATATATCTTTCTTTAACTGACTACAGTGGAGTTGTTGCAAATCACAACTTACCAAACTAGACTCCAATGACTCTTTAAGTTTCTCTGCATGACCCAGTAGTTCCTCCTTCCCTGAATTAGCATTGACAACGTTGGCCTCCAGAATTTTGATCTGAGATAGCAAAGTGTTCTTTTCCTCAACTAACTTTTTCAAGGAATCAATCAACTCATCATCTGTGATTTCCTTTTCAGGGGTCTTGATTCCAGGAGTTGAGAAGGTTACTTGGAACACTTTCGATCTAAACCTCTCAAACTGTTTGGAGTATAAGAAATTCATTGAGCAATTGTTTTATCATATTTGAAATACTTTAATACCAGCATTCAAATATCCTGACATTTTATTTTTTAAAAATCTAAAAAAAAAAAATAATTTTCAAAATAAGAATTTTTAAGAACACGAGCCATAAAATTAAAGTGCCTTTATTTTCAATAACTTAAAATTTTAAGAGTCCATGGGAAGAATGGATATGGTCACAAAATATATAGTGAAGAATATTTTTTAATAGAATGCTGTGCTATATTTTCTAAGGTTTAAATTTATTTTTCTTACTTGCTTCATTAACATTTCATTTTTTGATTAACAATTATAGAAAGATAGAAAAAAATGTTTTAGCAAGGCATGGGAGAAGTAAATAATTTTTTTTTTCATTTTGTAAATATGCTTGTTCTTCATAGATTTATTTAAATTCTCTAAATATTTTAGCTTATAAGGAAGTCTAGTAATGTAACTTTTTATGTGTGTGACGTGAGAACAAAGGTAATTTTTCCAGGTGGCTGCCACGATAGATATTTAGGGTTAAGGGAATTGTACTTTTTAAAATCTAGTTATTAAAGTCTAAGAAAAAAAAAAAAACATGTTTAACTTGCCCTTTTTTGTAACTGCTCCAAGTCCACTCTGACTACTCTCTCTGTTCTTTGAATATCAATAACTTGGGTTTTGGTTGTTTCCAGATCTGTTTGCAGCTTTTTCTGGGTTTCTTTTTCCTGCAACAGCTGAGACTTGTTCTTCTCTAACTCTTCCCTAAGAGCAGATATTAAATCTGTTTGTTCCTGGATCTTACTCTCTGTTGCTTTAAATTTCTGTAATTAAAAAGAAAGTTAAGGTTTTAAAAAATACTGCAAGTCAAATCAATTAACTAGTACATTGCTATTTTTTAAAAATAAAGTCACTAATAGTGTTTACTTTGTTCTATAATTTTCGCTGATAAAAACCAAACTGAATAGCAATAAGCTATTTTAAATGTAGAACACTGTACTGATACTTAAATGATTAGTAATTTACAAATCTGAAAAACCTAACAAATGAATTACTCTGGTACAGTAATAAAGGAACAAGTTACAATAAATTGTAAACTCTTGTACATGAATAATTTTGTAATCTAACCTGTCTTAATGAGATTAGCTCCCTTTCTCTGGCACTGACCTCCTCAGCTGCTTTGGCAGTTTCTTTTTCTTTCTGTTTTTAAAGATAAACGCCATGAAACTAAACAAATATTTAACAATAATCTATCAAACTAATAATTTTTTTTTTAATAAAACCACTTATTTTGTGAGAAAAATACCATTATTGTGAGAAAAATACCATTATCGGAAATCATTTGATTTCATTTTTCTCAAAACATCAGTTTTTTTTTATGAAGGCTTCATAAAAAGTAAGAAAAATCAAATAACTTTCACTGGATATTAAAAACTGTAAAAAAAAAATTTTTTTTAAGTTAATAAGCTGCTAACTATTACATATTATATCACCAAGCTTATGATTTTATAAAAAAAGCTAAATAAGGAAAAAGAGATAAAGTAAGCCTCTGATAACGTTTAGATATTAAGAAAAAAAGCTGACATTATAGAATACCGACAGATCAATTAATACTAAAATTCATTAAATTACATGAATTTTTCAGATCAAAGTTAAATGCCTAGATGAACCAAAAACAAATGACTGACATATGAAACAAAGTGTTTAAGACTAAACATCTTACTGATACATACTTAATGTTATTTAATAATGAGATAACTTGCAGCTAATGTATTTTCTTTTTCAAAACAATTGGATTTTATTGAATTAAGTTTATTACTTCATGAGATGCATGGACAATTTTTTTTCTAATTACTTGACTTCATATGTCATCTTCAATGTCATATAAAAATTCAAAATATGCGGAAATAAAGTTATAGAAAAAGAGGGAAAAAAATCATTTAAAAAAAAGTTAAAATAGATGAAATAAATTTGTATAGAAAAATTTTTTTTATGCTCGTCATAATTCAAGGTTAACATTAATAATTAGCTGTGATTAAAAGATTGAGGAAATAAAATAAGATCTTACCCCTCCATTAATTCTTAGATAAGGAGGAACCTCCTTAACAAATAATTTTAAAAGAAATATGTGAATAAAAAAACAAAACTAATTTACATAATTATGGACAGAAAGCAACTTCAAAAACTTCATTATAAATATATACAATTAAAAACGATATTGCTAAACACATCAATTAAAATACAAAAAGCTGAAAATAAAAAATAAGTAACAAGTGAGCTTAACTGAAGAATGCAAGCAACAATGCTCTAAAGCTGTGCATCCAAATTGAAAATCAACATTTTAGCCAATAAAGCACATAAAATTTGATATGAGCACAATGGCAAGGGTACTTACCCTAATTTCTCTGACAGGTGTCTGTGCCTCACGCTCTCTGATGTCTTTTTTAAGAACCTCTATCTCTCGTGTCATGCGGCTTATGGTCACATCCTGGTGAGAGAAGAAAAATGTATTGGCAGTGTGACTTAAGCATGAAGTAAATGAATTCTGCCTGAAAAATGTGATCAGTAATGTAAATATCTGATTTTCAATTAGTTCTACATTTTAATAACCTGGGCTTAAATTTTAATAAAAGAAAAGAGCTGAGGCTTAATACAAGAGACGAAGATCTTGTCTAGATGATAAATTGTTTTGATGTTATATAGAAATCAATACCATTATCATTCTGAGAGTGCAGTGTTTACATCCCCAACAAATGTGGGCTTCAATAATTAGGGAGGCTCAAAATAAGCCATAATCTCCCCATTATATGACTGCAAGCCTACTGAGATTAATAAAGTAGGTGAAGATCCAACTTTATGTTCACAATGTCAGTGAAGCTTTAACTGTACCATCACAGATTTTTTAAAGATGTATGAATGGTAAAATAAAGGGTTCTTGACAGTTTATTGAATGAAGTTAAGCCCCCATACCCATTCTAATGCAAATAACTACAATAAAAAAAATAATATAATAGAAAATGACTTTTGCTGGGAGAGAAAAAGAATTAAAATATATTTTAAAAAACATCCAATACATTTATATCACAACTACAAAACATTTCCTATGTGAAATAATGTGATGACTATTTAAAAGAGGAAAAATTAAAGTACTTCAAGCTACTTGAAATGTATACATAGACATTAGATCTCACAGCTATATCAATAGCTGAAAAAGCTTACAAAGGCTGAACCACTAAAAATGTTTTTCTGATTGGATTGAAACATAACCCAGCAGAAGATATTAAAAGAAATATATAATATTCGAGGTTAAAACAAACATTTTAAATTTATTTTTAGTCAAACACATGAAAAACAAAAAATTACCAATGATCCAATGGTGAAAAAAGAAGAATCCTCTTAATATGCACACAAAAATAAGTGAGTGAAAAAAGACTACAATAGACTATACAGAATGGGCCATTTGTGTAAAAAAATATAGTTCAGTGAACACAATCAAATTTTTAAAACATCTCAATACCTTGTCTTCAAATTCCAGTAAATCCATCTAAACCATTAAAAAAAAAATCAAACACATTTTCTTTAATTTAATCAGGAAGAGTAATTAATTCTTCAGATTAATTTATTAACACTCAGGTAGATTCTTAGGGTGATAGCTTTAAAACATCATCGAGTAAAGTATTGAAATACCTTGTTAGACATATCTCTCTGCATTTGGGTAATTAATCCCGAAGTTATGTTTTTATCTTTTTTGACACGCTCCAATTCACTCCTCAGGGTAGCTATTTCTTTAATCCGCTCACTAAGTTCTTGGCGTAATAGTTGCGGGCTGTTAGATCTGTCATCCTGAAATTTGCTGAGCTGTCAAATATATTAAAAAAATGTACAAATGAACACTAACCAATTATCAATTGAATAAAAACGATCATCAACACAATAAAAAATTCAATTCAGGACAAATTCAGAAATGTACCTGTTCTTTAAGAATTGCTATTTCCCCCTTTTTAGAAGTGATTTCAGTTTCTAAATGAAGCAGCCTAGAGGACAAGTCCGTATCTCCACCCATAATAATTGAAGGTTCTTGTCTTAACTTGTTCTATAATTTGTTTTAAAAATTTCATATAAAGATGTTAGAAAGGTAAGAAAGGGAGAATAAATTAACTTCACAGTTTTGGTTGTCATTATAGAATTTAAAAAAAAAATTAACTCAACATTAAAGTAAAAGAATAGCTATTTTCACTATATTCAATCGCTTCGAATGCACTTTATTTGAGAACTAATAAATAAAAGATAGTTTAAGTTATCAACTTTAAGTTTCTTTTTTTATCTAATTGGGAAAAAACAATACCAATTAACTGAAATTTTACTTTCTTTTAAATATAAGGAACATTACAAACATTTTAGTACACAAAATTATAATAAAGGTTTGTTCTGTAAAATGAAATATTTTTCGTTCACCTGTAATTCTGCTATCTGTTGCTGAAGTTGCTGTATCAGGGTATCTTTACGAAAAGAATCAAATTCAATTGTTTTCAATCTTGAAACCTCATCTGAAAGTTGAATTATCTTTTGCTCCTGCAATAACAAAAATTACAAATCAATATTTTAGAACCAATGATTTGACATGTATTGCTACATTTGAATGAAAAGGAAATATTTTATCAACACATCCATCATAAAATTGGAATTTTTCCCCCATGTAACAGCACTAAGCGCTACAAGATCTAACTCTAAACTTGACACTAATGTAATGACATGCTATTGCAAATATTATTAACACATGAGTATTACCTTTTCTTGGAGATCAGGAGTTGACCCAGCTCTAGTTAATGGCTGACTCATCCAGCCGCCCACAGTGGCTGCAAGATAAACATAAAATGACTGATGAATTTATGATTCAGCTTTATATGAAAACAAAAATATATGTTATGATGTGGTAAAAGGTGGTGCAAAAAATGTAATTAAGAAAAAATAATTTTATTTAAAAAAAAATTTTCTGGCACATGAGTAGCTGTCAAGCTCTGTGGGTTTTATATTCAAACTATATCTTTCATATTTAATGTGTTCATTAAAAAGAAAAAAGTCATCAAGACACAGCAATAACGATCTTACTATGTGTAATACTTTAGCACTTACCAGTCCTGGTGACAGCAGGCCCAACTGCCGGAATATTCTGTACATTTCTCCTGGCAGCCCCAGCACTCAGAGGCCTAGATCTGAGAGGTGGGCGTGGCACAGGAGGGGGAGTCTGCGTCAGATTGGAGTGAGTCCATGTAGGAGAAGGCTGAATGGGTGTGGTGGAGTAGGTGATTTGTGGGAAGGTCTGCAGTGAGCCGTACTGAGAGGTATATGTATTGTATAATTCATCTGAAGTTATCATTGTGATTGGCTGGTTCCATGACAGTGGCCGTTGAGACACAGGTGGAATGCTTATCTGGAGGAATTCAATTTGATTAAAAAAATTGGTATTGAACAGGTGGTGAAATATGGCAAATTGAGCTAACACAATGCATCTTTTTAAAAGAACAAATTCTTCTTAAGTTTTATTTCATCTTTTAAAATAACTGATGTATTTCTATCTTCGCAAAAGCTGGACGCATCATTGAATCTTATGACAAATTTTAATTGATAAAGATTTATCTAAAATATGTACACTTTTGAACACAGACTTTTTTTTACATAAGGCTTAACATAAATGGATAATTACGGTCACTAAATAATTGAAGGTACATATCTCAATTAGAAGTCTTAATTACTACTGAAAAAATTAAACCAGATACTAGTTTCATCATCAACATGTTTTACAGACTCTTTAATATGGGGGGGGGGGGGGAAGATAAATGCTCCATAACTTTAACTAAAAAAGGGGGAGAGAATTGTAAAACAACAACTCTCTTAGTCAAGTGACAGCTGTGTTGAACAAAATTATTGTTTACATTCTAAGCTATGAAAAGATGTAGATGACCAATAAAAATACGGGAACCAATGGGCTGGTTTAGAAAAAAAAAATATACTGTATAAGCCAAAAACTAAACTCTCCACATTATTATTTTTTAGAAGTTCCTGAAAGAATTAGATGTTTATCTCTTAGAGCTATATAAACCAAAATGGCATGTTTTTGGCAGTGCCTTTCTTTCATCCCCACTATAGCCGATAAAGCAATGGCCATGGAGGCACCACTGGTGACTGAAAATGCTGGGAGTCGAACCCATAACCCACAGCATGCAGATAGGGCTGCAGTATGAGGATCTGGCCGGCTACCAAAGTGCCACCCACACTTGAATATTAGATTCAACCAGGCATATTCACTGGCAACTATAATGCATAAGATTGGACTAACTAACCAATTAACATCATTAAAAAAAATGATGAAGCTAAAAATCAATGAAAGATTCATTAAGAAGAGTAACATTGAAAAACCATTTATAGTTATGGTGGTCTGGACTTCTCCCATGGAATGAGATCAAGTTTAAAAAGATTGCTATTCTTCAAATAATATGACTGACAAACTAGATATAAGACAATCTATGAGCTTAAAAAAAATCCAAATTTAAAGAAAAATAAAAAGTTCATGTTCAAGTTCAAGTTGGTAATTCAACTGGGATTAAAGTTTTTTTTATGTAGCATTCTGACTGAAACATAATTAACAACTACTAAACAATCTTGATGCTGAGAAGAAGGCAACAAGATAAGGGAGAAGTCAAGTCATAAAGGGAAATTTACGCATTAAAATGCAATATAATAAAAATAATATTGTAAATAGTGACAATAATTGAGATATGAAGAGCTAATAAATGACTTTAGTACTATATAATTCAAACAGTCAATGGTTTTCAAAATATAGATAATATTCTTTTAAGAACACGCCATTACATTACAGTAAACTCCCACTTGAGAAACATTAATAGATCTTTTCATTGATAATGATTGTAGTCTGTACTGGGAGTGATATTTTTCTTTTATCCACTATTCAGCAACTCAATAAACACTGCACCATGGCATTAGACCCTATTCATTCAGCAGAAATTCAAAGAGAATTATTGATTTTCTTTTTACTGCAATTTTATGTACACAGATTACAAAAATGACTGTATACATGAATGCATCCAATAAACCAGTGGATTTTTAGATTGGAATGTATATTTTCTGTGCTATTTTCCTAAAAGGCTATTGTCTGGAAACTGGTTGTAAGAAACATTTCACCATCATAAAATATATAAAACACTGTATACAAACAATATAAGCTAGTTTTTTGTCATGTAGAAAAATAAAACAAAGATAAATGTTTGTTTTTTTTGCATTTAAAATTTGTAAATAAAATTGATTCTCTTTCAATGATAATAGTAAAGTGGAAAATATTTTTGTGTTCCTAAATTTTTTTGAGGAAATTTAAATGTTTTTCTTTTTTGAATTTTTTTTATAAAATATAAAAGTGTAATAATATTGCTGTCACTAAATATATATATATATATATATATATATATATATATATATATATATATATATATATATATATATATACTAATGATTCAACATTATTGTGTATAAAAAAGAGATTTAGTTTTATTACAGTTTCCTAAGTTATAAAACAAATTAATCAAGGAGATCAAAATCTGACTGTAAGAGCAGTTTATGGATAATAAACGACATCGCTTGGATGCATTTAGAGGTTAAAAAAAATGTAAAGAAAGCTAAATATTTTATCTTATTTAAAATAATAAAGTAAATAATAAATGTATATTGTCCCTATTAGAAATAAAAGTTATCAATTATTAATGTAAAAAAAAAATCATAATTCACAATACAGGCCTATATATATATATATAATAAAAAATATTGCTCTGTTTAGTGCTGTCATTTCTCAGAATATATCTACAGCCTTAAGCAGTGTATGCCTGTAATTAACAGGATTAAACAAAAAAGTAAAATGACAAGAATAGTAAGAAGTAAACTGATGAAAAGTAAGATTAAAGTAATAAATGTTTAGCATAACAGCAATGTACGATTTTTAAGAAGGTGGGTACAATAATGATAAGTATATGGAATGGCTAGTTCTCCACTGTGAGATAATATTATGCATTACTGGCTGTCATGTGTATGAATTTCAGCTAAATCAATATTAAAGATGCAGTGGACCCTTAGGCATTAAGTAAAATGATAAATATAATGTAATGGGGAATAGAATAGTAAATGAAATACCTAACGATCTTATTAAACATGGCAAGCAACAAAGTAGTAACAATGAAAGTTAGCTTAATCATGATTACTGCTACAATAAAAAGATATGTTTTGTATTATCTAAACTGATGGTAATAATACAAAAAAACTAAATTTCATTAAGCTGACAGAATGTATTTGAAATCATCAGACACCTGTTAGAAGTTATACTGAAAAGTTTACAATATTTAACTACAATGAATAGGAGTACACAAATTATGTGAATGGATTACTAATGACAATTTCTTCAGGTTCATCAATTAAATTGGAGTGACTTGTTTAAAACAACATGAGGATCACTCCAGGTAATATAGATTTTTTGCTGTAAGTTAAACAATAATTATTGTGTCGCTTTGTATAAAAAAAAATAGCTTGAACTGGTGATGAGAAAAGTGGTAAGAGCAGGAAGGAGACAAGGCAATCTTTAAGCTCTAAATGATCATGTTGAGATGTTTTTGACTAAATTAATTAGTTATTAATAAAAGCAAACACAACCATCCATAAAATAAAACATTGAATGTTTTTCTCTACACAAGAGTGGTCTAAGTCTATGACATCTTTACCTGTGCATGACTTTCTACTTGCAGCTCAAATGGTTGCCCATTGTAACCGAATCTAACAAGATCTCCGTGTGCTAGCCGCACTGCTGCGTTTTGTATTCTCACATCATTAACATATGTGCCTTGTGCAGTGTTCAGGTCCTGGATGATAAAGCAATCATCTAGCTCACTGTATTCTAGGATACAGTGTTGGTAATCGACTCCTGGCAACTGTATGGATATAAAAAAAAAGTGAGAAGAAATATCACAAAAGAAAAAATTTATACAGAAGCTATCAAGCTCATACAACTTTTGAGGCTCCTGAATGCAGGGAAAAAAAGTGATGAGGAAAATTAACTTTTTAATTTAAGTGAATTTTAACAAACATATTTTTGAATGAAAATTTTAAAGGTTTAATAAACAATAAATAGGTAAATTAATGAAAATATTAATATTATTCACATTAATCATTTTGTTTATAATGTTAACATTTTCAAATGATTTATAACAATAACAACTTTCAAACTAGTTTTTTGATTTATATCTAAGAAAAACTGATTCATCAAAAAGAACATCGAACATTTTACACCTTCTAGATGTAAAAATTTGGCCCGCAACACTAAAAAGTCATTCACTACTGGGAAGTGTTGCATTGTATCTACAAAATGCAGCAGCCAATCGCGGATTTAAAAGCAATGAAGAATTTTCTGAGGAAGGGTTTCTTAAATAAAGTTTGATTTCACTGACAATTTCAGCTGTATTTGCTGGCTGTCGATCTTCATGCATGTAACTGTATAAATCATCTTGTACATCTGATGACAAAAGTGCATGTGTTCCACCTTGAGCTTCCATTGGCTCTAGTTCGGAAGTTGTCATGTGCTGTACAGTCTGTATGAGTAGTTCTTTCTTTGAGAATCTCTCATTAGGGTCTAGATAATTTAATTTAAACTTTGGTAGGAGCATAGTTACTAAATTATAATCATCAGATTTAAAAACTTCTTGGAAATGTGTTTCTAAACCATTTATAAGCACATTAATTAATGGCACCATTAATTTTTCCTTCATACATTTCATCTTGTACCCTTAATAGTTGGAATAACCATACCAATAAAACTGTCACAACCTTTTGTGCAATTCTTGCTCCTGTGTGTTTTTTTTCAAAACGTCTGCATACAAGCGCGCCTGACACTCTAAGTTTTTTGGATTAAACATAATGAACTGTCATACTAAGAAAACCTCTGTTATGGCTGCTCCATAAATCTGCTGTACATGAAATAATTTTTTTTTTTTCATTCGTCGATTAAAATATTTTTTTGTTCTTCATAAAGTTCTGTAACTCTTCTAGCAAGCGTACATCGACAGGTAAAACATATCCTGGGACTATTTTTGCACAAAATTTATTAAATCCGCTGCGCTCTACAGTAGCTAAAGGCATCATGTCTTCCAACAACATTGATAATAGAACTGATTGAAAATTTGTTCTTTTTTTTTTTAAAGTGTGAAAATTTGTTCATTATGTCGGCCATTTTGAAATCAACCAAGTCGTTGTACAAATCCTGATACATCATATTTCATAACAATTGCGCTTGTGGTGCACCGGTTGATCGAAACAATGCGCCCAAAGGAAATATTATGAATAAGAAAAGGCCAAAGACAAATTTTTCACATGATAATTTGAAATTTTCCGAATTATTCAATAAATGGAAAGGAAATATTTTTAGTTACAATATAACAAAAAAAATGTAGTTAAACTGATGTTTTAACTAAATTTTATTAAAAAAGTTAAACTTTGTATTTAACTTTTTAAAAAGAGTTTAACTAAAAGTTAGTTACATTTTAGTTAAAATTTTGTAACTTTTGCCCATCACTGAGAATAGTGAAAAAAAAAATCTATCAGGTTTTAACACTGATTGTGAAGATGAAACAAAACATATCAGTATCGTTAAAAAAAAAAGTTCAAGATTGAGGCTTTATAAGAACCTTCTGAAGTGAGGACCCTGTTCATGCCCATAAATCTCCCTCTCCACTTGTGCAACTGTTTGACACCAAATGAATTTCAACCAGATGACAAGTAATAATTTTAGAAGAAAAATGTATCTTTGTGTTAATTTTTCCTCAACTGCAAGATAAAGCTGATTTCATTTGCATCACTACCTTTCAATTTCAAAAGTTGTTAGTTTTATTACCTCTTAATATTTTCCACATGAATCCAACTAAATACATCCAAGTTTTGACTACAGTCCCATGAAAATTTTATTTTACAACTCTACTGACTCTAGTAAACAATATAAAAAATTATTTTAAAAGAAAATTAAAATACCAGAATGTATAGTTGACATTGATAAAATGAATTCAAAATCAGAATGAATTCAATTATAATATTAAAATTATTATTTAAAAATGCATAAAAAGGCTAGACCATAAATTGTCACTTATGTATATTAAATCATCCAAATATCCGTTAAGTCAGCAGAAGTGATTTTCAATAATTTAATTAAATGTCTGCTTTTTAAAGGTTAAATCTGGACAGATGCTGATATGTGTATTCAAAAAGTAAAAAGTATGAAAGATGTGCAATATATACAGTGTCATACAGTTTAATCTGAGTTAAAGAACTATGATTAAAAGCATTATCAAAGCTATGTTCATGTACCTGTATAGTAAAGTCACAGTTCTCTCTACCAACTGTTGTTACTTTTAGTAGAAGTGGAAACAATGATCCATCAGCACCTTTTAAATATGCTTTAACCATATTGATTGTAAAACTGTTTTCAAGGTGCAGACTTTTTTTCTTTTTCACTAAGTCTAAAAAAGTCTGATGAAATACTTTTCATATATAAGCCATATTGCTGCTAAATTAATGTTAATTATCAGTTTTTGATGTTTAAAAAATCGTTGAATATTTTTTTCAAAGCTGATTTGATGCATACAATGAAGACAGCACTTGCTACAGCTTGTAACAGTCACAATTTACACTTAATCAAAGTAAATACATTAACAATAAATATAAAAAAATTGTCATCGAATGTAAATATAATGCAGAACTTAGCTATCTCAATTCTTCGCTAAAGTAAACTATATATTTTCTGTTCAATAGTTGAAAACAATGTTTCAATAACACTTCGCTGCCGCCATGTTTCGAAGGAAAGATATTTTTTATTTACGAGACGCTTCCTCCATTGTCAGCCATAACAACCAAACAAGCATAGTCTCTAACCTAGAGACATCATATAACCCAAAAGAAAATATCCATAAAAATGATGATATACATCGAAAATGTATACAAAAACAAAAATAAGTTTTTGAATTGTTTATTTAAAAATTATTTAATTTTAATAAAAGTATATAGATTTAAAATAAATAAAAAATATTAAACCGATGTCTGTTAGAGAAATGCTCACTGACCTAAAAATTAATTTACTGCTTTGATAAAGAAAGCACCATGATTATAAAGAAGAATACTGAATGCGCATCGCCAATTTAAATTGATTTTTCAGAAAACCGCTATATTTGTGCATTATTCTATTGTATATCAATATTTGCTGCTACACTTTTAAAAAGCAAAATAATAAAAATGACATTTTTTACTGTCACTGAAAGACTATAAACTTTAAATGCAACAAGAGCTTTCCTGTATTATTTAGTGACTGTGTTAAATGTCATAATCATGACAGGGTTACGTTATAACAATATCTACTTTTGAATTAACGTCAATACCAATACTTCATGAAAATAGTATCGCCAATACCAATACAAATACTCAAGTAAAATGTATTGCATAATCGATACCAATACAATATCAATACTTATGAGAAACAAAAAATATTTTTATTTAAAATATAAAGAGAGCAAGTTTTTATATAACTGACAGATAGATGAAAAAAGAAATAAAGTTTTCCTTTCTGTCTTTCATTGAAACATTGAACAATAGCTGATAGAAAGTAAATGAATGAAATAATATGAGAATAACATTTATAGCAAAAACTTCAAAAGAAAATAAAAATTTATTTATTCCTTCAACTCGCTGACCGTGGTTGTATTAGTGGGGAGGTATGTGGTGTTAATATTGGTAGGGTTGATGGCTATGATTACTAGTAGTGATTGAATTGATGTTAATTACGTTTAATACCACCTATTAAAATCGCTAGTGTTTTTCTGCAATTCTTTTTTCGGAATTGTATGAACAGTACAATTGTGATATTTTTATTCAAAACTGATAAACATACAAATAGTGGGGTTATTCAATTGGCTTTATGAATTATATTTTTTTGTTCATTTGGATATTTTAAGATTCAAAGTAAATTCTTTTATTAGTTTTATACGATCTTCAAAAAATACCGATAGAAGAAGTGTTGGTATCGAGTATGTAATTTTTTCGTTTAAAATGTATCGGCCCGATACAGTATTGGCCGTTACCGATACTTCGATACTAACAACCCTGACCACTGAACCTCGGAAACATATCACACGTGCGTCAAAATGAGCTAACCCTATTCTGTAACTAAATCGTAATTTACTTACGAAGTAATAACATGACTAAATATATCATAGAGAACACATGTAAAAATATTTGCCTACTCAGGTACTGGAACTCATATCTGAAAAAATCTGAAAAAGTACTAAAACTAAACATTGCAGGCAATAATATACTAATTTACAAAAGCCTACGGAAAAAAAAGTGCCGGACCACCGTTCCTGCAGATTAAAAAAAAAATGACTTAAAACTTTCGAGAGACCAATCCATAACGCCCGTACACAAAAATAATTACTACCAAATAAAATTGTATTACACTATAATAAAGTAAATAAGTTGCAACTTGCATTTTTTAACTAAAACTTTAGTGTGTTTTAACAATGAATTGTAAATATAAATATACAATTTAGTTGTGACCAGTCATTATTTGACACGGACATCGGACTTCACGAGAGGTCAGAAGGACACCACCACCAGTTTGAGGCAGAGTTACCACTCATTGGGGTTTCCCCCAGGATCTTGGGTTTTCGGACACCACTTTGGAATGGGGGGATTTCAGCTGAAGATCTTGTGTTTTTTTTTTGCTTGATTTTTTTTCCTCTATTGTAAAATTGCCCCCCCCCCCCTTCACAACCTGGACCATTAATAATGGGAAAAGGGGGAGAACTGTACTGATGGACTTGGCAGCGTAATGGGTTTTTTGTTTGCTAAAAAATTTTGAATTCGTACTCAGACATGCAAAAAACAAAAATCAAAAGTTTCCTCTTAACTCAAACGAGGCCCATCAGGGCAAATGAAGTGTAGAATTCATCTGTTTCTATAACACTCGGCGTATGAAGGATGTGGTAGTTAGGCACAACGCCTAGCCGCATTTACTCCCCCAACTTAAGTCAGGTACCCATTTAAAGCTGGCTGGATTTGTGGGACGATATTGTACCAAATTACTCCTGGAAAAATTCCATGGTTCTCACCGAGGATAGAACCAAGGACTCTCAGGTCGACAGTCGAGTATCTACACCACTCGGCCATCCGTCGCACTGACCAGACATGGACCGTTGATTTTTATAATGGGAATAGGGGGGAGTCCTGAACATTTCGATAAGTAAATTGAGACCAATAGGTGTGAGTCTACTATTGTGAGTAGACAGAAATTCATTGACATTGTACAAGTCATTTGATATCGACTTGATATCAATTAAACGTGCTCATCTCGATGGGGGGCTATTCAATCAAGTTACAATCAAGTTAGGCTGGTTTATATATGTAGTTGGAGCACTTGGAATGAGTTATGTATTTTGGGAAAGAGTTGCTGTGGAATGTAATAATGGTAAGAGCTATTGAAAAGTATTGAAAACTGTTCCGGTGTAGTGGGGAAGGGGGGTTAGTCGAGGTTAGCTTTACATATAATTATTTTCAATGTAATCACTATGCCAATACATAGTAAGGTTAAACAGTTCGATAAGCAGAGGGTGGGGGAGGGGGTCACAAATTCAAAGTCTTTGGACTTGTTTTTTTTTTACATTAAATATTAGGTACATTATCTCATGTCATTGTGTCAAAAGCCAAAATGCAGAAGCCCCCAATAGACCAAACCCCCTTGGGGCCCCAAAAATCCTAGGCTCGGCACTGTTCATATATTAGACGTACGAATGGTGAATCAAGACTTGAGGTATTTAGCGGTCACTTAGTTTTCAGATCTCTCCCCCCCCCCCCAAAAAAAAAAACATATCTGATTAAAAAATACATTCCAACTTTACGCCCCCCCACCCCTTTTCAATGCTTACCTATTAGCTTCCAATGAAATGCTTAGCCCGGTGGTCCGAAAAGGATAGTTTAAAAATCGACATGTTTCTTGTTGATGTGTGCATCTCTTTTGTACCGATAACTTGGAGCCATAAAACAAGTTTTGCTACCCTTACCGAGATTGGACGATAGAATTGTTGTTTTGGTTATTGAGCTAAGGAGGCTTAAAGCAGTTCAGAAATTTAAATTCAGGTCTTGTCATGCGTATGACATTTTGCATTTGATAACAGCCAACTGGGTTGTGTACAAATATGTTTGTTCACCCGACTCTGCAATAGTCACGACTATTTTGAGGGATAGTGTGATCAGTGCAATGCCAGGTGCCTTAACTTCCCGCAACAAATGTTAGATTCAAGAAACACCCAGGCGATCACCGTGGGCTCAAATCAGAAGCCCTCTATCACATTGCCATCCCACTGCTGTTAGTGGTCGTCGTCCTGTCCCCAGAAGAATGGGAAGTGCACTGCTGGTAGTGGTCGTCATCCTGTCCCCAGAAGAATGGGAAGTGCACTACTGGTTGTGGTGTCATCCTGTCCCTAGAAGAATAGGAAGTGCACTGATAGTAGTGGTTGTCATCCTGTCTCCAGAATAATGGGAAGTGCACTACTGGTTGTGGTGTCATCCTGTCCCCAGAAGAATAGGAAGTGCACTGATAGTAGTGGTTGTCATCCTGTCCCCAGAATAATGGGAAGTGCACTACTGGTTGTGGTGTCATCCTGTCCCCAGAAGAATAGGAAGTGCACTGATGGTTGTGCACTGCTGGTTGTGCGCCTGCACAGGGCACCGAAACAGCGTTTATTCAATTTACAGATTGGGATGAGGGTGCCAAACTGCTATTATCAAAAGGCGCCACAATATGTAGCTACGCCTCTGCCCGCCCCTTCAACAATTGTTCAGGCCTATTTTAAAAGCATTAAAGAAAAAAAAAACACACCATTTTCCTTATACGAAAATCGTTCTAAAATCCCTACTGCCATACAATTGTTCTATTTTTATTTTAGATGGATATCAATTCAATCCTGTTGCTAAACCATTTCAAGCGGTATTTTACTAAGCGTATAAATATTGTCAAGCTGCTACGTATATTTTGCCTCTAGACAAAAGTCTACACTTCTCTACTCAACCTATCACCATGTTACTCATGTTGCTCACCATTTGCATCACATCCATATTACCCACGCAGTCCAAGGAGAAAGCCGTCGTACTCAATCAAGTTGCCATTGACGCGTTTCTCAAAGCTCATAATGATGAGCGTGCTAACCATTCTTTGCTGCCTTTGGTAAGTTTTGAATTAAGAAAGATGAATTTGAAATAGTTTTCTTTTATCAGCTTCTAAAAGTTGGCATCTCCTGTTGTCAGCGATTTTAAGCAACACAATTTAAAATTTTTTAGTCACGCAACTGCAGTATTTTAACGAGATTTTCATCTTGCAATTGATATTAATGTTGACCAGATACACAGGGCCACCCTTAAGAGATGCGAGGCCTGATTTTACAGCCCACATTTA
The DNA here is from genome assembly GCA_021962125.1 of Bulinus truncatus. NCBI lineage: Eukaryota > Metazoa > Mollusca > Gastropoda > Planorbidae > Bulinus > Bulinus truncatus. The sequence continues at coordinate 12,913,893 of JAGDYQ010000002.1, forward strand.
TAGACTTTGGGAATTATAAACGTAATTTGGGATCTAAAGGACTATTTAAAATTTATAAGCTCTTATAGAGAAGCCATTGAACTTTGAGGTTAAAAATGAATGCAAGATAACAGAACAAACATGTTTAATTTTTCGTTCAAATCAACACTGAGCGCGTTTAAGCTTACATAATATTTGTATTACCCATGATAAAGTAATTAGCAAAAATACCAATGACTTTACATTGTTGTGCAGAGGATCTTATAGGGCCTCAAAGAATCAAAAGTTCTTAACACTTAGTATCAAGTGACACATTGGGTGATGTTTTTAATGATTAAAATAACACTTACGTGCATAAATATAGGAATTTAATGTCATTAGAGTTCATGATGGAAATATATATATAAATACACCGGTATCACAAAATTAACACACGTCTCAGGAACTCAAACACAACAACAATACCACCAGTTATCAGCTTCGTGCAGTTCAAAACCGTCTGTCCACACACGCGTTCACTATCACCAGCTTTTATCGTCCGTGAATTCTCTCGAACCACACCAGCAGTGTGGTCATTTCCACGTATCCCTCTAGTTGTCTAACGCCCACCTCGCCAAACAGGTTCACCTACAGGTCACTGGTCGCCGCTCACTGGTCACGATCACTGGTCGCCGATCACTGGTCAAAGATCACTGGTCACAGATCACTGGTCGCCGATCACTGGTCAAAGATCACTGATCACAGATCTCTGGTCAACGATCACTGGTAACCGATCAATGGTCAAAGATCGCTGGTTAACGATCACTAGTCACCGATCACTGGTCAACTATTACTGGTCACCGATCACTGGTCAACGATCACTGATCAAAGATCACTGGTCAACAATCACTGGTCAACAATCACTGGTCAAAGATCACTGGTCAAAGATCACTGGTCACCGATCACTGGTCACCGATCACTGGTCACCGATCACTGGTCACCGATCACTGGTCACCGATCACAGGTCAATGATCACTGGTTAAAGATCACTGATCAACAATCATTGGTCATAGATCAGTGGTCACCGATCACTGGTCAACAATAACTGGTCACCGATCACTGGCCACAGGTCACGGGTCCGCCCACAAACAACAATATATGTCTCCCACAAAATGTTTCAAGAGGCCCCTTCTAAAATGATTCCTTCAGTCGAGGCTTCTAAGATTCAACCCATTCTTGCGCCACGACTCCCCCCTGCAGTATAAAGACACCACTGGCCAGACTCTAGCGCTGGACTTAACGGCTGGGGGTCCTGGATCAAAGAAAAAAACAAAAATAAAATTAATTGCAATTAATCGCTTGGTGGCGATTCGGATTACGTAGCTTGGTGGTGATCCGGATTACGTAGCTGGGTGGCGATCCGGATGTGTATGCTGTAGCCCGATCTACAAGCGTGTTCAGAAACCTGTCTCCCTCTCCCCTGGTGCCTCCATGGCTATCTAAGTTTCAATCAATGATTTATAGTCTCCAAGTTTCAATCAATGGTTTATAGTCTCTTAGTTTCAATCAATGGTTTATAGTCTCATAGTTTCAATTAATGGTTTATAGTCTACAAGTTTCAATCACTTGATTATAGTCTCCAAGTTTCAATCAATGGTTTATAGTCTCCAAGTTTCAATCAATGGTTTATAGTCTCTGAGAGGTAGACATCTCAACTTTTCGAGGGTTTAAAAAAAATTAAATATTCTTTATTAGGAAATAAAAAAAATATAAATTACTTGTCCCACTTCAAGTACACCAGTGTGTCGCGACTCTCGGACCCACACTTTGAGAACTACTGGTATAAGTGGTATACATCACGTTTTCTCCCCAGGTATGGAATCGAACGCTTAGTGACTATGCTGGAGAATAGAGCGCCAACTGTAAATGGGAGCACAGTAAAGGAGAATATGGGGAGAATCTCTACTCATCATCCGGTAAGCTATTTAGCCTAATATCATATGAGCTATTTAGCCTAATATCATATGAGCTATTTAACCTAATATCATATGAGCTATTTAACCTAATATCATATGAGCTATTTAACCTAATATCATATGAGCTATTTAGCCTAATATCATATGAGCTATTTAACCTAATATCATATGAGCTATTTAACCTAATATCATATGAGCTATTTAGCCTAATATCATATGAGCTATTTAGCCAAATAATATATGAGCTATTTAGCCTAATATTATACTAGCTATTTAGCCTAATATCATATGAGCTATTTAGCCTAATATCATATGAGCTATTTAACCTAATATCATATGAGCTATTTAGCCTAATATCATATGAGCTATTTAGCCAAATAATATATGAGCTATTTAGCCTAATATTATACTAGCTATTTAGTCTAATATCATATGAGCTATTTAGCCTAATATCATATGAGCTATTTAGCCTAATATCATATGAGCTATTTAGCCAAATAATATATGAGCTATTTAGCCTAATATTATATGAGCTATTTAGCCTAATATTATACTAGCTATTTAGTCTAATATCATATGATCTATTTAGCCTAATATTATACTAGCTATTTAGCCTAATATCATATGAGCTATTTAGCCTAATATTAAACAAGCTATTTAGCCTGACATCATACAAGCTATTTAGCCTAACATCAAACAAGCTATTTAGCCTACCATAGCCGAGAGCTATTTAGCATAACATCACACAAGCTATTTAGCCTGACATCATACACGGTATTTAACCTGACATCATACAAGCTATTTAGCCTGACATCTTACAAGCTATTAAACCTGACATCATACACGGTATTTAGCCTGACATCTTACAAGCTATTTATCCTACTATAACCGAGAGTTATTTAGCCTAACATCATACCATAAGCTATTTACCCAAATATTCCCCCCTTTACTTATTGGTCTTTATTGGAGATGATCTGAAATTTCAATTTTCTTTAGTTGAGTCCATCAATGGGCTACATTGAGAGATAAGACATTATCTAGCTCAGTGGACCCTGACCTTTTTCTCGCCACGGAGCGGTCAGCGTTTCACTGTGGCCGACTGGAGGGCAGGCGGGGGGGGGTGTTGATTATTTTTCGTCCATGGAAAGTCGCACAGTCAAAAGATAAATAAATAATAAGGATATAATTTTATGTATCTTGGGCGGCCCAGTTACATTCGTTCCACGGACCGGTACTGGTCTGCGGCCTGTGGGTTGGGGGGGGGGAGGGCAAACAATGTACACGTTAATTAGTTTTTTTTTCTGGCCATCAACAATTTCTGTAGCCAAAAGTGACAACGTCGATTCCGCCAAATACGCTGTGAAGGCCTGGAACAGAGAGATTAAATTTGTTGAAAAAAGCAAATGGTCTTGTATTTCAAGCCCCACCAATACATGTGGACATTATTCCCAGGTGAGTGCCTTTAATTTGGCGATTCGACGGTGGTAGTGCAGGGATGAGCATGACTTGTCAATGGCCAGCTGTGGACCAATAACTGAGGGGGGGGGGGGTCCAGCAAAACATTCCCTTTTGATGAATTTCCAAAAAAAAAAAAAACAACAAAAAATAATTAAACTCCCTCACATATGTGATGATTTTCTTGAGATTTTATTTGGTAAAAAAACCCCAATGTTTCTGCATATGATTTATTACAATGTCAAGATGTCAGCATCTATGTATCTATCTATCTATCTATCTATCTATCTATCTATCTATCTATCTATCTATCTATCTATCTATCTATCTATCTATCTATCTATCTATCTATCTATCTATCTATCTATCTATCTATCTATCTATCTATCTATCTATCTATCTATCTATCTATCTATCTATCTATCTATCTATCTATCTATCTATCTATCTATCTATCTATCTATCTATCTATCTATCTATCTATCTATCTATCTATCTATCGGTTGACACAACTACATACCTACCTAACTACATATCTACCTACCTACAGGTCAACTTCCTACCTACCTGCCTGTCTAGATAATAACTGCCTGTCTGTCTGTCTGTCTGTCTTTTAAGTAAATAAGTTTACGTCCGTGCTCGTCAGTGTATTTATGATGCATTCATTCACTTGACTTCTCCCCAGGTTGTATGGCCCGGCACACGGCAATTGGGCTGTGGCATCACCCACTGCAAATCGGTCAAAGAGTTGACCACCTATGTGGTGTGCGAGTATGACCCACCGTAAGGTTTCATTTTAAATGAGATTTACTTTTTTTTGTAATTACTTGTACAATAACACACTTTTCTCTCGAAGTGTGTTATTATAATCGGTGTGGAGTGGGAAATGGTCAAGCGGTGTTGACCTGAGGGTCACGTACTCGACCTATGTAAAGAGCCAAGGAATTTCGTTCAGGTTTATGGATAAAGTGTCTACTTATGACTCCAGTGGTGCTTCTACGGCCACTGCATTATCGGCCTTGGTGGGGATGGAAGTAAGACTCTGCACATATTTTCCCATTATTTGTTATTTATAAGATCTAAGAGATAAATAGACTTCACAGATAAACGTTTACTCATGTAGTATTGTTACGATCGCACCCCCCCCCCTCCTCATATCACCGCTACCCCCCCCCCATATCTTGGGCTCGTGCTGATCGAACATTTACATTTCAGCCTTCAAGAGTTGTGGCTCCTAAGGTCGCATGCATAATAATTGGCTGACCACACAATCCCAATTATATACCGTTGTTACAGAAATAGATGAATCCTACAATTTAACTGGCACTATGCCTATGATAACTTTTTTTTATAGATCATCATCATTCAACTTCAGGGACACAGCATCATTCTCTTTGTCGTGTGGTCGCCATTAGACTAGCTACATTTTGGCATGCCCATTTCTTAATATTGTAGGACGGATGATAGAGTTATATAGATACTCGACTATCAACTTAAAAATCCTAGGTTCGATCCTAAGTGAAAACCATATATTCTTTTTAGGTGAAAAATTTGGTCGTCCCACAAGTCCACCTAGTTTTCAATGGGTACCTTACTAAAGTTGGGCTGGGCGTTGTGCTAACCACACAATCCTTTCATATGCCGAGGTTGTAGAAACAGATGAATTCTACACTTCATCTGCCCCGATGGCCCGTTCGGGCTAAGGGAACTTGACTTTTTATTCTTTAATATAACAAATCCAGTATAAATATAAAGATATCTACTTCTCAAACCTTTTAATAATAGAAAAGCTAATTTTTTATTACCAAATCACATAAAATCATTTACAGACAATAATTAGTTTTTTTAAACAAACATCTTTTCAGAGGTAACTATTTAGGTGAGAAACCTTATTAATGCAGTTTCAAGACCAAATACATCTAGTAAACAAAGAAGTGAATAGGTGTGAATCGAAAAATAAATTTTAGCCAAAATTTTAAGTGTTTGTTTTTATTCATTTTTTTTTTAAAAGCGGAAGAATAAAAATCTAAATTTAGATCATTTCACATTCTTCGCTGAAAAAGCGTTGATGCACCGTTCGGAGAACGAGAGTTTCAGTGAACAACAGCCAGTTGCGTGCATCAAGTCTGTGGTCTAGCCCACATTCTTAAAAGAATATTATCAGCAAAATAAGTAAAACATAGGACAGCGGCGGGTTGAACAGCGGTCGAGCGCCTGGGTGCCTTGGAATATCCAAATATACACGGAATTTATTCCATTTTAAATTCGTAAATTTTTTTTGGTGTCCAGTGCCTCAATCAACTTCTGCCCCTTGATAACAATGTAATTGAATATGAAGAAGTATAGAAGTATAGATGCCAGATCTAATGTGTAACAGAGTTTAAAACACTGCTTACATACAGGGACGTAACTATGGAGAGGGTTGTCCGTCCTTGATGGGATTTAATTAGTCATCGCCCAAGTGTTGTAATTGACTTACTTCAGTACTTTTTTTAGAAAGGGAACCGGGCGACAGAAGTCTCTAGGGAACGGATGGTCGTGTGATAAAGCACACCAATGGATTTTCAGGTCATGGGTAAAGACCCCACTATATCTCTCCTACATGTCCATTGCACTATACGTTATGGTGGGGATGAAAAAAGGGGCATCATAAAAACCGTCCCATTAGTGGTTTATAGGAACCAAGAGATTTCATGTCACCCTTACAAGGGCGTCACACACCCACACACAAATCTCTGGAAGGACACCTCTGTTTTTCATTGGTGTGATTAGCAAGTGTCACATTGTGACTGTGGGTGGGTGTGACTAGCAAGTGTCACATAGTGACTGTGGTTGGGTGTGATTAGCAAGTGTCACATAGTGACTGTGGGTGGGCGTGACTAGCAAGTGTCACATAGTGACTGTGGGTGGGCGTGACTAGCAAGTGTCACATAGTGACTGTGGGTGGGCGTGACTAGCAAGTGTCACATAGTGACTGTGGGTGGGCGTGACTAGCAAGTGTCACATAGTGAATGTGGGTGGGTGGGGGTGCGTACGGGAATGGGTGGATGTGATTTGCTTTGCACGCATGTTTGAACAACAGTATGAATGGTCATCTATCGTTAGGTTGGGAGACTAGATCGTAGAGCTATGTGTGGGTGTGTTTGTGTGTATGTGTGTGTGTGTAGCTTTCCTGTGAGAAGGAGGTGAAAAAGACACTATTATTGTAGGTTGCTCGTAGGCAGAGGTCAATTAGTGCTATGGGGGATAGTGATGGTTGTAATATTTTATCCGAGCGTGCTATTAAAGACTTTTAGTATATCGAGTAGGAGTTATTGTTAATCGTCATGCACTGAATTTCTGTGTTATTTATAAACCACCTAGACCAGTGTGAACGTCAGGCCCGTAGCGTGCGGGGGGGGGGGGGGCAGGGGGCCGGGCCTCCCTGCGATTTGTTCTACTTAATAAAATGTATTACCTGGCTCCCTGCTATTGCCTGGCCCCCTGCTGTAAAATGCCTGGCCCCTGCTGTAGAATTTTCACGCTACGGGGCTGGTGAACGTGAATGTTACTTTGAACGTGATAGCAATATGTTAATTTGCATTTGACAGCAATATGTTACTTTGCACGTGACAGCAATATGTTACTTTGCACGTGACAGCAATATGTTACTTTGCAGTGACAGCAATATGTTACTTTGCACATGACAGAAATATGTTACTTTGCACGTGACAGCAATATGTTACTTTGCACGTGACAGCAATATGTTACCTTGGCTGATGTGATACCATTTGGAAGGGGGGGACGGGGAACATGCAGACTTTATTTTTTTGGAGGGGGGGTCCCATTAGTTAATGCCAATTTTTCTTTGAATTCTATATCTGAATTCAAAGAGATGATAATGATGATGATGATGATGATGACGATGATGATGATGATGTTTTGGGGCCAACTGTCTGTCATCATGACGACCCCTGCATTTTTTTAGTAAGCTATATTATTTTATCTGTCAATTAAATGATTTTAATGAAAACAAATCACTCAAAATACAACTTTAAAGAAAACTAATGGCCATTGGTAATAAATATCCAGGTTCGATATTTAATCGATTGGACAGACTTCCCCGAATAGTGTGTGTGTGTGATGTCCCGGTTAGGATGAGATGAAATCTCTTAGATCCTATAAAGCACTAATGATACGGTTTTTTATTGTGCCCTTCTTTCACCCCCCCCCCCATAGCCGATAGTGCAATGGCGATGGAGGCACCAGATATAGCGCGGTCTTTAGCCATAACCTGTAATATCAATTGGTCCTCACCAGAGATCGAACCAGGGGTACTATGGTCGACAGTCGAGCGCTTTACCCCCCCTGCTCTTCAAATAATGGCCCATTCCTGATTGATCCCCATCCTGGTTTAACTCATACTTATTTGTCTAGTACTTGTGAAACCATCTTACATAAATTGTGTTCGAACTCTCAGACTCCGTGCCTTCTAAGGCCGGCCTTGTAAGTCTGTTTAATTCTGTCTCTCGTCTATGTACGGATATTGTGCATGACATCGGATGAAGTGGAAACGTATTTACACTAGTGCCTAAAAACCAGGCTTGCGGAGCCGCCAAATTTTTTTCGGCTCCGGCTCCGGCTCCCACACGAGACAAAAAATTTTTGTAATTGCTCCAAGCTAACATCCCGCTGATAAAAAGTTATGCAAATTTTGCCGCGTTCACCCCCATAGTCAGGAACTTGAAAAATATACGCATTGTCGGTTTTACTAAAAACAAACCATTTCAGTGCATCCAGAAACGTATCATTATTTTCGATCGAGGTTTCACTAGTCGCCATTTTCATAAGTTCTAAAAAGTTATTTCAATGATCAAATTAGCCAATAGTAAATTGATACATTATTTAAAATATTTTAAAGACTTCAGTATTTATATTTATTATTTATAAATTCGAAGTGACTATTCGGACCCGGGCAGGCCCGTAGCCAGGATTATTGCATTGGGGAGGGGGAAGAATATTTTTTCGGCTGGACATGCCCCCCCCCCCGGCCCCTCCTCATAATTCCACCCCTGGTGGGGTAGAAGAAATGTTGGGGGGGGGGCGAAGATGGAGGTGCGGAGCGCCGAAAGCTTGCGAACGGAGATGAGGGGTTTTGGGAGGGGACCTCAGTGAGTCCCCTCCCCAAGAAATTTTTTGCAGTTCCATATCTGGAACGGTGCATTTTAGTACCGATTGTTCAGATATTAATTAGAAATATATAATTTTAACTACGTTTCAATAATGATGGCATGTTGCAGTTTTGTTAAAAATAATTTAAATAGTAAAGAGTTTTAATGATAAAAATTTATTGAGGCTGAGCAATTTCTGATTCCTGTTATAAATATATTGACCATTTGTTCTGCTACACAGTTGTTACATAATAGATACCTGATTTATATCATTATACTGTTGGTTAAACTACAACCCGGGAAGAACGATAAAGATGCACGAATATAGCTTAGCTATTTGTGTGATATTTCTTATAAAATATTGAAAACAAATACAGATCTATCAACAACAAATTGGCCAGTCGCAATTATTCAATTTAAAATAAAATTAATTCTGCTAAAAAGTAAATTTGCAAATTAAATAACATCACTCAGAAATCACGGAGTTTGTACTTTATTATTTTATTATACATATGTATAAAAGTGAAGTCAGAAGTCAATATTATTTTATTAACTTATTTAAGTTGCTAGTTGTTCTCAGAAGATATCAATATATAAAACTATTACAAGGTTGCGAACAGGCCCATCGACAGAAATTTCGGGTCCCTGGGCAGGGGTGACACGGGCCCCCGTGCTGATATTAATATTTTCAAAAGTTGATTAGCCAGCTCAGTCCGGGCCCCTAAAACAAAATTAAACAAAATGATTGATGTTTTATAGCTGTTATTATTAAAATTTTGTCAAAAAGCTCAAATCATGCACGGGGGGGGGCTCAGGTCATGAACGGGTGGTTGGGGGTCAGCCCCCCTAGCCCCCTCTAGCTACGGGCCTGGACCAGGGTACCAATAATTCCGATTTTATTCGGACCCCGTCCCAATAAAATCTGATTGTTATTCGGACCCATGGCAAATATGCAGGTAGCTTAGCTATACATAAACTTTATTATTGTTTTTTGTTTATTTTTTTATAATTGTTTGAATTGTATGATTTAATTGTTACTCAGTGTCTAGGGTTTCACTAAGAGGACTCTGTATTATTACACTGGTAAACAGTGAATTCGTTGCCAGTGATATTTGAATCATTTTATACAAAGTCAACGATGCTGATTTAGAATATGTAAGTGCTTTTGCTAGATTGGCTCTATTTTACGAGAAAATTTAAATTAATTAAAAAATGCATGCACCGTATTTGGAATTTGTCAAGAATTGCATGAAGTATAATAGTATACTAACAAATAGTAGTGAAAATGTTAATTGTCACTCAGAAATTTGTTCAAAAATATGTGTAATAATGTTATAGAAGAAAAAATTTTCATTTGAAAAACTAATTATGTCTAATTAATTAATTAATTAATTTGTTAATTGTCTATGGTAATGCATTAGCAAATCGCTGTTTGCGAGACTTCCTTTTGTATGTGTCGTTGGTGCATTTGTGTTGGAGGCTCCAGCAGTAGTCAGCCATCATATGTATGTCCCATCTTCCTTGATATCTCTCCTCCATCACCCTCATTTCCTGATGGAACCTCTCGCCTTGTTCCTCACTGAAGTCCCCAAGGTTACCTGGAAATTTGTCTAAATGACTGTGCAGGTAATGTACCTTGTACTCATATTTGTTCCAATGTTTCTGAAGTTAGCGAGCATATCTTGCACCAGTTCTTCGTAAATCTCTGTTCTGTTATTACCTAAGAAGTCCCTGACAATTGAAACAAAATTGTTCCATGAAGAAGCTTCAATGTGATCCATGAAATTAGTCAAATTTTGATCATTGATGAGTTTTCGAATCTGAGGACCGTCAAAAATCCCAGGTTTCAGCTTCTCCATGCTCGGTCCGGGGAATGATCTGCAAATATACCTGAAGTAATTGCCAGATTTGTCCAAAACCTTAACAAATTGTTTCATTAAAACTCATTTAATATGAAGCGGTGGGAGAATGATCTTATTTTCTTTACCTACATTTATGGTTTCCCTTGCAGGCCATGTCACTCTTGTCTAAAGATCTTGCCTTGCCCTGCTATTCCAAAGGCACATGAAGCATGGGTATTTTGTGTATCCTGACTGCTGTCCAAGCAAGAAGTTTACTATTTTTAGATCAACAAAAATTGACCACTGATGCTCATAATAACGGACTTTCTGCAATACTGTTTTGATATTCTCATACTCTTCTTTAAGTGTTGTTGAGTGAGCAATGAGAAGAGATGCATAACGGTTACCATTGTGTAACAGAACACATTTCAAGCTTCTGATGGAACTGTCCCATTTGGAGCAGAAGTCCAGGGATGTCATTACAGTTAACAAGATCTTCCTCTTGGCTGAAATATGGAAGAAGAAACTCTTCTCTTTTCCGATAAAATGTTATTTTAACTTCTGGTTTGAGAAAATTTCTTTCATTGAGCCTGGACGCTAAAAACTCAGATGCTTGCTTGGACAGATTTAGGTCTCGTATTAGGTCATTGGGTTCTTCTTGGCTGAATGGTTGAGGTGTTGAAGAACTTCCTTCATAATCGCTTCCACTGTTTTCACCTGCCAAAAACTCCAGATCTTGCCCTTCGTCGGAGTCTGATGGTAAAAGCTCTAATAATCCAGTAAACACTGGTATAGGAACTTCACTGCTATGTGGAATTGGTCTCCTTGCAGATTCAAGATCAGGATAATTCCACTTAGATTTCTTGTGGCGATTGAAGCCTTTAACATTCACAATACAAAAATAAAAATCACCAAAATGGTCTTTCGGCTCTCGCCATACCATTGGTACACCCAAACTTAGACTTTTCTTCTCACCATTTGTCCACTGCTGTAGGCTCTCCACACAGTTTTTTCAGACCTTATAGGGAGCCCAAGACTTGTCTTGGTTTCCCAGATTCACACCGAAATAAGCTAAATATGCCTGCTGCACAAAGTCGGTTATATTTCTTCTTTGCTTTTCAATCAAGTATTCTCCACAGATGTAACAGAATACATTCGGATTATTTTTGCAGCATCTTCGTGATGAACTCGTGATGTCTTTAGAAAGCAGCAATAAAAGAGAAAAAAATAAACCAAGTTATAACTTGGTATATTTAAATTAAACAACAGACACCAAACTTATTGCATTTGTTTTACACAATAGGTACAATCATATTTTTAAGGGTGTCCAATATCTCAGAAACTAGAGCCAATTCAGCAAAAGCAATGGCAGTTTTGAAAGCAGCACTCATGAATTGCTATAAATTCATTCAAATATTCTTGGCAACTCGCAAAAAATTTTTTTTTGTTGGGCTGTGTTATTTTTCCGGGTTCCGTCTAATAAAGTTTAAATATAGCTAAGCTTAGTGCATATTTGCCATGGGTCCGAATAACAATCGAATTTTATTGGTACCCGGGTCCGAATAGCCACAGCCTTATAAATTTATCTGCTCTATTTCAGATATTCTGTTTATAATAAAATTGTTAAATAAAGAAAGCTACCATTTTGTTTTTAGTCTATTACAAATTCGCGGTCAAATAATACACGAAATGACGCGTTCTATTTGTCGCAGTAGTAAAAAATTATTTTTAAATGATGATACAATTATTCTATGAAATAAAACTATTTTAACAAAATAACATGCCATTAAAAAAATTTCGGAGGGTAAGCAAGATTTAAAACGAACACAAAACGATTCTCCATTAAAGATTTCTTGTGGTGATGTGCGTGTTACTGTTGTGGCGTTCGTAAAACATGACATTTCAAATTGTAGGAGGCAAACGATCAAACAAATTTGTAATTTTAAAGCTAAAAAAAAATTCTGCTGTTAAAAAAAAACATTTGGGAGCCGTGGAGCCGCCAGATTTTTCGGCTCCGGCTCCGGCTCCAGCAAAAAGTAGCGGCTCCCGGCACCTCGGCTCCGGCTCCGCAAGCCTGCTAAAAACAACCTATAGCGGAGATCGGCAAACTATTGGACTTCACGGACAACTCATGTCCAGGATGTAATCCAGCGGTCTTCTAAATTTATCATTTGATTTCTGTTAATTCCTGTTTATATGTTTATGTGTATCTGTGAATCAAATAAAGCAACAATAATGAATTAAATAGATCCATCGTTAAAGCTTCATAGTGTGATTGCTTTTATGTATTTTTCTATCTATCTATCTATCTATCTATCTATCTATCTATCTATCTATCTATCTATCTATCTATCTATCTATCTATCTATCTATCTATCTATCTATCTATCTATCTATCTATCTATCTATCTATCTATCTATCTATCTATCTATCTATCTATCTATCTATCTATCTATCTATCTATCTATCTATCTATCTATCTATCTATCTATCTATCTATCTATCTATCTATCTATCTATCTATCTATCTATCTATCTATCTATCTATCTATCTATCTATCTATCTATCTATCTATCTATCTATCTATATATATATATTTCAAACATGCATTAAATAATTTTTAAATAAATACATTTGATTAACATGTTAAAACAAACAATGCCTAGATTCTCCTGCGGACCACCAAAGTTTTCTTGTGGACCACAAATTGTCAGCCGATCACCTTCTGCCGACCGCTTGCGTAAAGTACACCTTGAAAAACTCACCTGTCTCTTTTTTTCTTTTTAAACAAAATCATCTGAGGCCACCATCTACCCATTTATAGGAGAGATCGATTCCATTAATTCAACGTAAAGTACAAGTAACCGAACACAGTAGTCTGTATCGAATTTCCCTTAAAAAAAAAAGAAACGCTACGTCATTTATGTGCATATATTAAACTCTATCTAAATAACCCAGAAATAACAGCTGAGTCCCACATGCCGTTAATTTACCATTAAGGTGTGCATAAAACGTCACTGCCAGGCCGTATCATTCAATCTCATTTTTTTTTCAACTGGAAAAGTAACTAAAACAACGTCAACTCAACCTTTCGGTCATGCGGATTCAACTGTGGATAGTCCTGGGACCTTGCATGGTACTCACGCAGACTCAATCGGCTGAGATGATCACACAGGAGATCATTGATGAGTTTCTCAAAGGTCATAACCGCGAACGGGAGGCTTGGCTTCTTTTTTTTTTTGGGCCCCAATCGAGCCCCGGGGGGATTTTGAATTTGGAACCCCTTCCTCCCCCCTAGTTACGCCTCTGTGTTCTAAAAGTGACTCGATGCCGCCGAGGTTGAAGTAGTAGCAAACAAAACTTACGTATAGAATTAATCTCCTGTAACACGAGTCACTCAAATTATTTCTTAGAAATGAATAAGTCAACTTATAAAATGAGCATTTATTACAGCAATTATTTCTTTAAAAAGAATCAATACTCATCACATTATGTTTGGAGTTTCACCACAATAAGATTCTCACAAATTACAATTCTCGATGAATAATAATGTAAGCTTTTCACTTTTAAACTAATTCTCGACTTATTGTCAAAGAAAACTAAAAATAAATCTTTCCATTATAAAATCTCAGAGTTTAGCATCCTTTATTACTGGCCAGGTTTTCTCTATAAATCTTTTTACTAATAAAGACCAAATGAAATAATAAAATAATATTTATAGATCTGCACTTTTATTCATGTTCTTATGACAATTTCTTATTTTAAAACAATTTGACTAGCCAACTATAACAATATGGCTATTGCTGAAATGGCTTTGAATACGTGGAACAAAGAGGCTGCTGATGTTGACTTACCTGACTGGAATTGTATATCGCAGGGACAATGTTGTCGGTACTCACAGGTGAGTTGCACCCGTCTCCTGCCAAGTGACTAAATGGTCATTAAAGGGTTAGTCATGTTGACTGCGTCATTTTTATGGAGTTTTTTTATGCATTAAAGATACTATAATAATTCGCAGCAGCCAGATTTAGTTTTTAAATTAAAGAAAAAATAGAAATGAAAGAATTAAGCCTATCTTATTAGAAGAAATATCCTTGATGATATTATACGTCGCTCCTTGGAAAGCTAAGGGGGAGCCCTGTGAGAATTAATTTTCTTCGGTACCCTACTCTGGATCTAAATATTTAACACATCTTCTTAGCTCAGGAAAAATATATAAACTATACACCCGACCCCCAAATAATTACGTGACCCCAATCCTTATTATAAGCAGACCACAACCTATATACCTATCAACTATTGTTTGTGTTATGGGTCCTTATAATGATAATACTTGTAGAAGGTGTAATAATTCAGACAACACGAATCACGGTTAACTCCAGTGAAGTAACATCAAACAATCATTTAATTCTTGAACATGAACTGACATAAAGGTGAACCCAGGAGGAGTACAATAGCAAACTGTAAACACGCATCCATCTACATCGATGCCCAAAGCTAGACTCTACTAGAACATGCATCCATCTACATCGATGCCCAAAGCTAGACTCTTCTAGAACATGCATCCATCTACATCGATGCCCAAAGCTAGACTCTTATAATACAGACATCCGCATCCTATGATGCTCACAGCTCGACTGATTATAAAACAAATCATGTGCTCCCAGCTGTCGGTTTTAATATACGTCATTTGTACCAAATGACGTATACACTAAAGCACCCAATATTTACAACTCAAGATTGCGGAATGACGCCATAGATACTGTGGTGGGCGGAGCCTACCAAATAGCGTCATCACGCTTAGACTATATTATTTCTCCACAGTTTGACTGAATCATTTCCCGATGAATGAATACATGGGTTTTCGCCACCAGTAGAATGTTTTATTACTTTTTTGAAAATCAATTTTTACTTAGTCTAGACCAGTGGTCGGCAGACTTATTAGACAAGAGACAAATATGAACAATACAACATTTAAAAAAATGGGGGTCAAATCTGCTTGTTTAGTAAAATTTTATTACACTAAATTTTATCACACTAAAATAAACAGTACACTAAATAAAAGTTAAATTGTATACTAAATAAATATTTATTAACACTTTGCATCTCCTTGGAAAGTTTGAGTAAGTCAGGTTTGTAAGTTTTTTTTAAGGAGCCAAAGAGCCACATGCGGCTCTGGAGCCGCACTTTGCCGACCACTGGTCTAGCCAACAGAGTCAACTACACATCCTTTCTATAAAACTGGACTTAACCAAAAAAAAAGTGTGTGCTTGTATGTTGTTTATGATGTTTTATTGATTCTGTTCACCGTGTTATTCTCCTGTTAGGTCGTATGGCGCGACACACGGACTGTTGGATGTGCCATCATTCACTACCTGCCAACCGAAACATTACGCTACTTGGTGGCTTGTGAATATTACCCTCCGTAAGTTTTCACTTAATCCAGACCTCTGACGTTTCTTGTAACCCTCCCCTTCAAACTCTCTCTCTCTCTCTCTCTCTCTCTCTCTCTCTCTCTCTCATTCTCTCTCTCTCTCTCTCTCTCCCCCCTCTCTCTCCCACCCTTCTATATTTTCCATCATTATCATCGTTGGCCCCTAAACACGTTGGGTCGTTTGGGTAAATCAGGGAAACTATTGTGCATAGGCGACTCTGTTTGTTGGGTCGCTAAATTTGGGCCAGTTTATCCAGTGTTGCCAGATGCGTCACTCTCTGCTAATTCGCTACTTTTCAAGGAAATGCGAAACCAAAGAAAAATCTTGCGGAAAATTATAATCTATTTACAAAGTTAAAATGGTCAAAATAGTGTGCGCTACTTTATGCTACAATTTTTAAAAGGTTTTTGCGATACTTTGGTTCAAAACTTTATGGTAAACCTGAAATCTTTCCAGTTGCGCATTCAGTTCCTTCTTAGTATAAGCAGACCCACCCCCCTCCGCCCAACCCCCTTAACCATTTAACAAATCGGAATGCCATTTTATATAACAAGGAAATTTGTAAATACATCTTTTCACATATAATAAAGAATACACATTTAAAATAGCTTTACCATGCGTATGGTATAATAAAAAAAGATTTACAAAAATCAAAACAAAAAAGAATTCAAAATTTGAAATATAAAAAAGAAATCTGTCAAATTTAATGTAATTGTATTTTTTAAATTTTTTCAGTGGCAACGTGAACGGGGAAACACCTTACTGAGACATTTACAACAGATTTAGAATGAGCAACAGTTTGTCTTACCAACATTTGGCGCTTAATAATTGTCATAAACTTATGTGTTAATAGACTGGGCACTGACAATAACATTTCAAAGATAGTTTCAAATGTTCTGTGTTTATATGTGTGTTACAGGTTCTCTGCTAAAAATAATTTTTTTGTAAGACGTTAGGTCACAATTATTATTATGTTTTTTTATTTTATATTCGTGTGTGTGTGTGTGTGTATATATATATATATATATACATATTTATATATGTGTGTTTTTGTGTGTGTGTGTGTGCCTATATGCTATATATATGTGTATGCATCGCATGTGAAAGCTAGCGTTTAATGTAATAAAATTACAAGTTATACGTTTCACTGGGGGAAAGAAATGGTAAAAAGGCGTTACTTGTGGGGGGGGGGTGTACTAAAACAAGAAAAAAGTGTTACATAATAAGTGATTTGCCTCTGGCCTTTTTAAAGTAATTCTAAGGCCAAAAGTGAATAACAAGATTTACAATATGGCTGTGTTATGTTTTGATGCATTGTGTTTCGTTAGGATCAGTCAGGAAGTAGAAAGTGATGACTAATAAGATGACAGAAAAGAATGCGAGAGAAATATATACATATGTATATATATATATATATATATATATATATATATATATATATATATATACAGTCGATTCCACTTAATTGGGACACATCGGGACCGAGGCTTTTTGTCCCAATTAAGCGGCTGTCCCAATTAAACATACAAATTTACTATTGGTTTCTTGGTTTGGTTTCTTTGAGATTTGTCTCAAAAAGCGGCTGTCCCAATTATACGGTGTCCCAATTAAGCGGAATCCACTGTATATATATACACATATATATACATATATATATATATATATATATATATATATATATAACCTTAAGCTTTTTTAAGTAAATTACAGGCAGGAAAATTTGAATTGCACATAAAAATGTGCAATTATTATTATTTTATTATTATATCACTATAAGCACAAAGTATGTAAATCTTGCATCTAGTTATGAGTAGATATACCAGCACACATAGCAGGCATATTTTAACACAGCAATGAACCAGATGAAAGAAATAAAAAAGTATTAAAAACAAATGAAGACATGATGTGCTAACAAGTACGAAAATGTTCATATAGAAACAAAAATTAAACTTTGGCTGAATGGGTACATTATTAGTTTTCCTAATGACTATCGGGATTAAATGAAGTAGAGTTCATCAGTTTCCCTGTGTGTTTTTGTGAAGTCCCCGTCAGAACCGATATTGTACAATAGCCTTGGAGGCACCACATGAGAATTATCGGGAACTTTACCCATAACCTGTAGTATCCATTGGTCCTCACCAGAGATCGAACAAGGGACCCCCAGGTCGACAGTAGAGCTCTTTACCACGCGACCATCCGCCCCTATCTGTTTCTGTAGCCATAGCCATTCTGTTGGATTATGTGCCCATACATCTGTACTTTCCCCTAAAAATATCAGATAACTACTGTAAGGACATAGGCAGACATAGATAAATAGACAGACAATTAATTATTGTATCAATGTAGATGTTAGAGGGAATTCCGACATAGGCAGACATAGATAAATAGACAGACAATTAATTATTGTATCAATGTAGATATTAGAGGGAATTCCCTGTAGTACGGTGACGCACCAAATGAATGGGTTATTGAACGGGAGGAAAAAGGGACGAGACACGGACGGTTGACGAGAAAAGGAAAGAGATCATTGTTTTTGACACCCTTGTTTTATTTGAGTTTGGGAAAGGTGTAGAATCAGGAAGGAGCTAGGAGGAGGTATTATGTATTGAAGCTGCAACATGATAAACTATTCTTTATAGTTTCTGTAATTAAAGTAGTATTGATTGTTTTAATCCAAATTGACTTCCACGTTTTATTGGAATTGTTTGTGGAACAGTGTCTTTTGTATGAACAAGATAAAATCAAGGAAACCACCGCAACCACCCCTGACAACTACTGATAAGCTGGGTGGACTTAGGGACATAGATCAGACATGAGAAAACCCGGGACTCGAACACAAGCATTTCGTTTAGCAATTGAGCCCCCTACCACACTGCCACGTCATTCTTTAGGTCAGGATTATTTCTCAAACTATAAATGTTTTATTGAAACAAAAAAATCAAAGTCTGCCTGACAGTTTGTAGTGGATTGGACACAAGAATATGTGAGGAATTACTGCAGAAATATGCAGATCAGGTCAACTGTAGACTACTCGGATGCCCAGGGGCACATGTTGCTAAGAAAGTCCCAAGCACAGTGGTCCCAAGTCAATACATTTTATTTTGCCGTAAATCAATACATATTTAAAGTTTACCCTGTCGTTTACTAAACATACAATAAATCAGAGCTATATTGCTTCAGAAGTGGTGTTTAAAGTTCTAAAATAAATGATACAGGTGAATTTCACATATGTTAGGCCTACATTTCTTAAAGTCAGGCTTGCCACAAGGAAGGACCATTTCAGTATTTTTCACGGGCTCCAGGATAAACTGACATAACGACTGGGGGATAGAATGTCCATTGTTTCTTAGAGGGCCACAACATTTTTATGAGCCCCCCCCTCCCCCCAAGCTATCATTCCGCTCTACATTATGTATGGGAGGAGCTCAGGATGATTGTACAAGTGAGCCCTTGATGTATCACTCCAGCTGTGCATTTATATACGGGAAGGGCTCTAAATGATTCCACGTCTGGGCCACCTCACTCTAACACTACAGCTCTGCATATATGTACAGGAGGGGGCTCAACGATATTCCTCATGTGGGCCCCTAAGTCATTAGACCACTGAATGTCACGGGGCATTTTTTTTTGTCTTCATAGCACTATTCACGCTTAAAAAAAGAAAGCGAATAAATATTCATCTTCACAATTACGTTCACAAATACTTTTGTGGCGCGTCCTAGAAGTCCTACATAAAATAGCCCCGCTAAAAAAAAATACCGATAAGGAATGTAATTTAATTTACCAAACATTGCCAGAGGCAGCAAGAACGAAAAAAATTTCGAAGCCATATTTGTTCTACAATAAACAACTCAGCGAAATTTCATTATTAAGTAAAGAAAAATGAAAAAAAAGGAAATAATTAGGTCACTATCCTAATGAGGAGAGAGAGAATTTATATTACCCGTCCCACACTCCGTCCATCATCACACCCCCCTCCCCCCAAGTCCGTTTAATAGAGCACAGATTAATAAAAAAAAAAATTCCAACAGGTGGCATGGAAAATACATTTATTTAATTAATAATAACAGGGAATGCGCAAATTACAGATATGAATCGTTCCAATAAACACTAGCAAAAGAAAAGAAAAAAAAATATACCTCGGCAATGAAACAAAATAATTACATAATAAAAACAAACATAACAATAAAAAATAATACCAACAATTAAAAAAAAACAAAGTTGAAATTAATTTGCCTCTTTGTACTAACAGAGAATATGAAAGGAAAACACATATTGAGTGCAATTTAATTGTCTTTCGTTTGGTGTATAAAAGTAACCGTTATTGTTGATTGTGTTATTGGTACGATTCTACACTGGACACAATAGTGCACTTGTCTATACAACTCCTGTGACAATGTGGCTCAAGGTATTCATCATGTGCATCGCTGTCATCGCACTCACTCGGTCAGAGACGGCCGAAGTGCTCACGCAAGATGTTATTAATGCATTTCTCCAAGCTCATAACGATGCACGGGCATTAGTCTCTGTACCACCACTAGTAAGTTGTTTTATGGGCATTAGTGTCTGTACCACCACTAGTAAGTTGATTTAGGTTTTGTTCAAACTTTAAAATGTGTTTATTTATTATGTTCAAACTTTGAAATGTGTTTATTCATTTATTTTCAAACTTTGAAATATGTTTATTTATTTACTTTCAAACTTTGAAATAAGTTTACTTTTTTATTTACATTATTCCGTGTGCAAGTTTCAATTTGTTGATGACAGTGGAACTGAATGTACGTATTAACACCGAGCCAGTATCTTGGTGACGCTTTAGTTGTGACAATAATACCATTATAAAATCAAGATGTTTTTCTCCGTAGGTCTGGGACCAAACACTAAGCGACTACGCAGCAAAGTGGAGCAGCGGCTGTGTATGGGCGCACACCAATGGGGCGTACGGTGAAAACATCTACTGTTCTTACCGTAAGTACGATTTTGTCAACAATAGTTGTTTTTTTTAATCAGTCTTATTGGTTCACATGGAATTTTTTTCTAGGGGTGGGGTGGAGGGGACGTACACTCTTAACAGTTTTGTGAGTCCCTAGGATAATCACTGTTTTAGGGCTCCTACTATGATAACTAAAAAAAAATAGCTTAAATAATATGACATCACTCTCACTTTCACTCTCCCTCTCCGTCTCCACCCTTTCACTCTCCCTCTCTCTCATTCTCCCACCTCTCTCTCTACATCTCTCCTCCCTCACTCTCTCCCTCTCTATCACGCTCTCACCATCTCTCATCTCTCTCTCCCCTCTCTATCTCCCTTTCTCTTTCCCCCCTCCCTTTCTCTCTCTTCCCCCGCCCACCAGCTCTCTCTCCCTCCCTCTCCCCTCTCTCCCTCCCTCCCTCTCTCTCCCTCCCATTCTCTCTCTCTCTATATATATATATGTACATAAAAACTATTAATCTACAATAATGTGTACAGCCTTAAAGGACAATGCACTCGCTGCTCTGGACGCTGTCACGTTTTGGAAATCAGAGATAAAAAATGTAGACCTACCTAACTGGAACTGTGTGTTTAGTTTAAATAATACATGCGGACATTACTCACAGGTGAGTAGTTCAACTGGAACTGTATGTTTAGTTTAAATAATACATGTGGACATTACTCACAGGTGAGTAGTTCAACTGGAACTGTATCTTTAGTACAAATAATACATGTGGACATTACTCACAGGTGAGTAGTTCAACTGGAACTGTGTGTTTAGTTTAAATAATACATGTGGACATTACTCACAGGTGAGTAGTTCAACTGGAACTATATCTTTAGTTCAAATAATACATGTGGACATTACTCACAGGTGAATAGTTCAACTGGAACTATATCTTGAGTTCAAATAATACATGTGGACATTACTCACAGGTGAGCAGTTCATCTTTTACTATTTACGTGACATTGTTGTTTCAACCGAGCCTATGCCCAGTACAAATTCATCCTAAATGCGACACTTAAAGGGCCACGACATTGGTCTACGGCCACAACTTATTATCTTTATGACTCAACCTAAGGCAGTGGTGGCGAACCTATTGGGGGGCTGAGTGCCCTAAATTCAACAAAGAACCACTTATTTATAGCAAAGTGCCAACACTCCAATTCAAATTAAAAGGAAGTGATACTTTTATTAGATCCGCGTGCCGACTATTGAAGCTCTGCGTGCCAACTGTGGCTTGCGTGCCCTAGTTTCGCCACCACTGGCCTAGGGCCTTCCAATGATGAATACAAATAATTCAATGACGACTCTGATGGTAACTGGTGATGCAAATAAAATTGTTTCACAGTCGAGTCTCGCACATCCTAAGGCTGGTCCCGATCACTAATTTTTTTAATTTTTACTATTTTAATTTTTTTTTATAAACACAAATTCATAATCTGTCATTTCTCCCCCCACAGGTTGTATGGCGTGACACTCAGAGAGTGGGTTGTGGCATCACTCATTGCAACTCGGTTAAAAAGTTGACCAACTATGTGATATGTGAATACGATCGAGGGTACGTTTTTTTTCTTTACAGTTTTAAAATAGTGACGCGACCTGCATGTTTTTTTTTTAAATTTAAATAACGAAAGTTACATTTTACAATAATACAGTTGTCTGGTCGTTCGAGACTATAGGCGGAGGCTTTTAGAGATATCTTGGGGCTCTAGTGTGAAATAAATGCCAGTACACTTATAAAAAAAATTTAATGTTCCCTAAAATCCCTAAACGCTCATCGGGGCAGGTGAAGTGTGTGTGTGAAGTCCCTGTAAGGACGAGATGAAATCTCTGAAATCCTATTGCCCACTAATGGGACAGTTTTTTTTTATGGTGCCCTTCTTTCATCTCCATCATAGCCGTTAATGCAATAGCCATGGAGGCACCACGGGAGATATAGCGGGGGGGGGGAGGCTTGAAATATATTGGTCCTAACCGGTGACCCTGAGGTCGACAGTCGATCGCTAGACCACACGACTATCCGCACGACAGATGAAGTGTAGAATTTTGTTTCACTAACCTCGGCATAGAAAGCGATTCCTCGTTCAGCACAAAGTCCTTTACTGTCCCATCTTTAAGTCCTTTATAGCTGGGTGGACTTGAGGACTTTCACCACGACCTGAAAAAATCCCAAAGTTTTCACTCATGTTCGAAAAACTGGAATACTGCTGTATTAATTCTTTACATTCGATTTAACGCAGAACCCAAATCGCTATTATTTTTATAAGATATTAATATTTGTATGATCTAAGCAATTTTCTTTAACATTTTAGTGCATTTTAAGAACAATTTATTTAAAAAAAAAATGAAATATTAAAAAAAAAATTGTTTTTATCATTCCAGTGGCAACGTGATGGGTAAAACACCGTACTAAACTAGTACACCCCATCCAGAATGAGCAACAGTGTTACCTCATATGAACATTGTGGACAAAGACTAGCATATAAATATTACATTCAGGTTGAAGCATTAATAAATACATTGTAATGCACTTTCATTTGTGGTTTGTTTTTGTATTGTCATGTAAGAGTAACTGTCCTTTGGAAACAATGTGCAGACTATACACTGTAGCAAACTTAAATTTTGACTGAGCGTCATTAAAAGTAAATCAGCAAATTGTTAGTCAGCAAATTGTTAATCAGCAAATTTTTAGTCAGCAAATTGTTAATCAGCAAATCGTTAATCAGCAAATTGTTAATCAGCAAATTGTTAATCAGCAAATTGTTAATCAGCAAATTGTTTGTGAGAAAACTGTTAATCAGCAAATTGTTAATCAGCAAATCGTTGATCAGCAAATTGTTAATCAGCAAATTGTTTGTGAGAAAACTGTTAATCAGCAAATTGTTGGTCAGCAAATTATTAATCAGCAAACTGTTAATCAGCTAATTGTTAATCTCGTCATTCATCTTGGGGGTAGTGGTGCTACTCGGTTGGGGGGGGAGAGTTGAAGTAGAGTTATAACAATATATTTTTCGATATCTCTGAATAGTTTTGATTTTATTGGTAAAAAGTATGGAATGCAGTGCTAAATATTCGTTTTTATCTTTAAAAAATATTTACCACTATCTCTTGTGTGTATATTTTTAGTCTTTAACAATAATAACTCACAGTCTAACAGAAATCACGCACATTTGTTCATTAGATCTGGCCAAAAAGTTGTTACGTGGCCGCTCTCAGCCTTAGGAAAGATTAAAGAAAACATTGGTAAAGACTCTGGTGTTTGTTATAAATCAGAAGTTGTGATAACCCCGCAGCGTGAAAATTCTACAGCAGGGGCCAGACATTCTACAGCAGGGGCCAGGGTGGGGGCAGGTAATACATTTTACTAAGTAGAACAAATAATAGAGGGGGACAGACAAAACACGGGGGGGGGGCCCACCCCCCGCACGCTACAGGCCTGAGTGGTGGTCGTTTAGATCCCTTTCATATAACGTTAAATTTGTTTCGTTCT
This sequence comes from Bulinus truncatus, assembly GCA_021962125.1. Lineage (NCBI taxonomy): Eukaryota > Metazoa > Mollusca > Gastropoda > Planorbidae > Bulinus > Bulinus truncatus. The sequence goes on from JAGDYQ010000002.1 coordinate 12,938,176, forward strand.
ATACTCTCATGCTGGGAAGTATACTTTTTTGATGAATTTTAATTTGTAATTTGTAAATGATGCTTAAGTAAAAACTGTCCACATTACAGCTGATTTTCTGATATTTTTTAGAATTTATTTGGATATTTTAAAATTTTAGATTATTGAAAATGTGGACCAGGGGGGTTGCTTTAATTTCAAGTCAAAGTTGTTTTTTTTTAAAGATGTTTTGGCGTAACACTTGATGAAATTCCCCTTGTCTTATCTTATCACACTTCAGTGACCCCATCCCCAAAGGCGTTACGTAATAAGTGAACGGCTCATATAGAAAATAAAAAAAAAAATGAATGAAACTAAAAAAAATGTAATATTCCATTTTGATTGATAAGAAATAATGATCATAAAAATAAAGCCATATATAGATTAACGTTTTTTTTCTCTCGTTAAAATAATTCCTTGATATTTTTTTATATTCTAGATTTTTTTCACAACTATTTCTCAAGAAGATGAATAGCTAAATGTAATTAAAAAAAAAAGGGATGAATAACTATGCGAATATTAAAAAAAAAAAGTATTAAAAATGCGAATTACCTTTAGAAATATTTTAAGGGGCAGGCACTCTTAACTATTTATATCCATTTTCCGTGTTTCCATGCACTTAGCTATCCATGGACCGGTAATCTCTTATTTTACCATCCAAAATTATTTTGATACATATTATTGATACTTTACCTCTATAAACATTCCAAAATCATAGTATTGATTGTTATTTATTAAAAGAATAAGAAAAAAATAAAAAAAAATGTGTTTAAATGCATTAAATAAATTTTAAAAAAGGTCCTCTATATTCTATATAAAATACTGCCAGCCATGTTAAGAGATGACCTGAATTGTTTACAAAAAAGGCAGCTGCCAACTACAAGATTATTAAAAAAAAACTGAAAGATAAGACGGTACCTTCGGAAAATTTATGCCCATCACTTAAAAGGGCATGACCAAAATTATTTAAACCAAATTTATGTTAGGGGGATAGCTACTCTTGGGGCCCCTAGGGCCGTTTATCTTGTACCGCTACGTATAAGGTGTAGAACGGGGCCCTGAAAATGACATACTTATTAATATAGCTTATATAGTAAAAAACGGTACCCTTACAAACACAGACGCTTAGCCCTCAAAATGCATGACCAAAATTATTTAAACCAAATTTATGTTAGGGGGATAGCTACTCTTGGGGCCCCTAGGGCCGTTTATCTTGTACCGCTACGTATAAGGTGTAGAACGGGGCCCTGAAAATGACATACTTATTAATATAGCTTATATAGTAAAAAACGGTACCCTTACAAACACAGACGCTTAGCCCTCAAAAGGCATGACCAAAATTATTTAAACCAAATTTATGTTAGGGGGATAGCTACTCTTGGGGCCCCTAGGGCCGTTTATCTTGTACCGCTACGTATAAGGTGTAGAACGGGGCCCTTAAAATGACATACTTATTAATATAGCTTATATAGTAAAAAACGGTACCCTTACAAACACAGACGCTTAGCCCTCAAAAGGCATGACCAAAATTATTTAAACCAAATTTATGTTAGGGGGATAGCTACTCTTGGGGCCCCTAGGGCCGTTTATCTTGTACCGCTACGTATAAGGTGTAGAACGGGGCCCTAAAAATGACATACTTATTAATATAGCTTATATAGTAAAAAAACGGTACCCTTACAAACACAGACGCTTAGCCCTCTTGGGGCAAGACAAAAATTATTTAAACCCATTTTATGTTAGGGGATAGCTACTCTTGGGGCCCCTAGGGCTGTTTATCTTGTATCGCTACGTATACGGTGTAGAATGGGGTCCTCAAAATGACATAATTTTTAATACAGGCTATATTAGAAAAAACGGAGCCATCAGAAACGCTGTTTCCCAGCCCTCAGAGGGCTTGACCAAAATAAATCAAACCTATTATATTAGCCTCCCATCAGTTTCACCTTCATTGGCCTGTCTGTTACGACCACTTCAGAATGAAGTATGAGCCTATTGGACGAATACCATCTCTATCACCTTTTATCCACACTGGTACAATTTTCATCGCTAATCACTCATGGTCAGCTAGCCCGCCCTTTTGGGAGGTGAGTGTGAAATGGAGAAGGGGTGGTGGTGGAATGGACCTTCAGATAAGGTAGACTAAGTAAGATTTCTTTTCAGTCTAGCAATTCGTTTGTTGTCGGTCGGTATCTTAACAGGAATTTCACGTTTTTATGTGAAAGTTCTTAGATCTGTTGACCAGCGCTCGAGTGGTCGAACGGCCTGGGCAAAGGAGATAGCGTCTGAATTGGAGGAACAAAGACTAAGTGGGATTATTAAACGTTTCGAATAACCTGTTTAATCCAATACCCCTCCCCCTCTTTTCTGTGAGTAACAGGTGAAATAAGGCAGGGGGTGGGAGGCTGGGTCTTGGGACTTTTTACATAAAATTATGCAACGTGACATCATTGTGACATCTGGAACATTCCATGATAGATCAGTTTAAAACTTTGTTACAAATATAAGCAGTATGTAAAGTTTCACTTCAGTATTTCATACTAATTTGTAGAGAGAGTTTGATTTTCTTTGGATTTTCATTCTTCATCTTGGAAATAGTGATTGCTTTGTTATTGAATTTCCTTGTTATAGCTGCTAATTCAGATAAGTACACTTCCACTGTGTTCTTAATTTTTTAACCTCATCCTTGTTTTTTTTTCTTTGATAGACAGACCATCCGATATAAAAAAAAGCTTTTGTAGTTTCAATCTTAACAATTTTTGTCAATACAATTTCAATTAAGTAAATCTTTTAGTACATTGCAACTTGTTATTACAACACGAGTGATCAGAACTTAATTGAAGTTAGCTCATTTATTTGACATAAAACAAGATTTATTGCAGTGTCGAATTTAACTTTGTAATGGCAGGTAGACCTAGAAATCTTCGTTTCAATATAGTAGATCCTCAAAATATTATGGACCATGAAGCCATTTTACAAGAAATGTGGAATCTATCTGGTTTAGAAAGAGAAATGCATAACCAAGAATCGTCTATTCAGTGGTTAGCTGTTAGGCGTCTATTATGAAATAATATGCAGTGCACCACGTGCAATGTGTTATGTTATCTTGGAAATCATAATACCGGTATCGATGGGTTTCGCTGGGTTTGTCCGACATGTCACTTAAAAAAGAGCATTAGATTTAATTCTTTTTTTACGAGAAGCCATTTGTCTCTCAAAACTATAAGTCAGATTATTTATTGCTTTGCATACAACTTTTCCCAAAAATCCACCAAACGCGAAACGAACATACTCCAAGAGAACAATTTGGTCGACTGGTTTAACTTTCTTAGGGAGGAAATGTCCACTTATATGAACCACCGGCCGATAGAAATTGGTGGGGTAAATGAAAACTTTGAGCCTATTGTTGTGGAAATAGATGAATCAAAGTACTTTCATCGTAAATACCACAGGGGTACTTGGAGGAAGGCCATTGGGTATTTGGTGGTGTAGAAAGGGGAACAGGGAAATGCTTTTTAGTTGAAGTTCCCGATAGAAGGGCAGAAACCTTAGAAGCCCTGATATTGCAACATGTAATGCCAGGCACCCATATCATATCCGATGGATGGGCCGCGTATAGGGGGATAGAAGGACTTGGTGGCGGAGTTTATTCACACTCTGTAATTATACATGAACAACATTTTGTTGACCCCCATGACCCTGAAGTCCATACTCAAAATATCGAAAATCTGTGGATGAGGGCAAAACGAAAATTAAGAAGTCAATTTGGGACAAGCGAGGGTCTCTTTCATTCATATTTGCAAGAGTTTGTGTTTCGAAATCAATTTAAACACCAAAATGAATTTTCCACTATTCTTTGCGTAATTAGTGAAAACTACAATATTTAGACAAAAATATTTTACATGGCTTCTATCCCCATAAAATATAATGAATTTGTTTCAATTTTCTTTAACCGTTTGGCACTGCTTTATTTTTCTAATAAGTCTAATATTACATATAAATCATTATGTCATGGTTGAGTCATTTTCAGGGCCCCGTTCTACACCTTATACGTAGCGATACAAGTTAAACGGCCCTAGGGGCCCCAAGAGTAGCTATCCCCCTAACGTAAATTTGGTTTAAATAATTTTGGTCATGCATTTTGAGAGCTATACATCAGTGTTTATAAGGGTACCGTTTTTTACTATATAAGCTATATTAATAAGTATGTCATTTTTAGGGCCCCGTTCTACACCTTATACGTAGCGGTACAAGATAACGGCCCTAGGGGCCCCAAGAGTAGCTATCTCCCTAACGTAAATTTGGTTTAAATAATTTTGGTCATGCATTTTGAGAGCTATACATCAGTGTTTATAAGGGTACCGTTTTTTACTATATAAGCTTTATTAATAAGTATGTCATTTTTAGGGCCCCGTTCTACACCTTATACGTAGCGGTACAAGATAAACGGCCTTAGGGTCCCAAGAGTAGCTATCCCCCTAACGTAAATTTGGTTTAAATAATTTTGGTCATGCATTTTGAGAGCTATACATCAGTGTTTGTAAGGGTACCGTTTTTTACTATATAGGCTATATTAATAAGTATGTCATTTTCAGGGCCCCGTTCTTAACCTTATACGTAGCGGTACAAGATAAAGGGGCCTAGGGGCCCCAAGAGTAGCTATCCCCCTAACATAAATTTGGTTTAAATAATTTTGGTCCTGCCTTTTGAGGGCTAAGTATCAGTGTTAGTAAGGGTACCGTTTTTTACTATATAAGCTATATTAATAAGTATGTCATTTTTAGGGCCCCGTTCTTAACCTTATACGTAGCGGTACAAGATAAACGGCCCTAGGGGTCCCAAGAGTAGCTATCCCCCTAACGTAAATTTGGTTTAAATAATTTTGGTCTTGCATTTTGAGAGCTATACATGTGTGTTTATAAGGGTACCGTTTTTTTCTATATAAGCTATATTAATAAGTATGTCATTTTTAGGGCCCCGTTCTACACCTTATACGTAGCGGTACAAGATAAACGGCCCTAGGGGTCCCAAGAGTAGCTATCCCCCTAACATAAAATTGGTTTAAATAATTTTTGTCTTGCCCCATAAGGGCTAAGCATCAGTGTTTGTAAGGGCACCCTTTTTTTACTATATAAGCTTTATTAAATATGTCTTTTTCAAGGCCCCATTCTACACCTAAGATATAGTGATAAAAAATAAATGGCCCATTGGGGCATCAAGGGCGTCTACCCCACTAACATAAAATGTGTTTAATCATTTTCTTCATGCCCTATGGGAGTCAGGCTTTATTGCTTCGCATGGTACTGTTTTTCCTATATAATCCTTTGTTAAGTATGCCCCATTAGTTTCTTCATTGTAAAATGCTAAATTGGCAGCAACATCACTGGAATTCGGTCGTGTTTTTTTAAATTGTTAAACAGAAAATATACGGAACGAAAGAAAATAGTAAAGAAAAGTGTTATAAGTTGCAATTTTTTTGCGATTAAGTAATAAAAATGAACAAAATATTGTCTAAAATGGATTATATTGATGTGAAATCATTAATACTATGATTTGGGAATGTTTATATAGGTAAAGTATCAATAATATGTATCAAAATAATTTTGGATGGTAAAATAAGAGATTACCCATGGACCTATACATGGCTTGACTGATATCCAAGCATTGGAGTTAACTTTCAATGCATATTACATTTATAAAATGGATCTCGATATCAGTCTGGGACCTTTCAGTATATGGTATTCAAAAGCTTTATTACTTCTAGAGAAGAAAAAATATTTCTTTATTTCATGCCTTGAAGGTGAATGGCTGAATGAAATGGTTACCGCACTCAGTATCAGGAATAATGAAATACATCTGTATAATTTATTTTCTTCATAATCCTGTGAAAACTAAAATTAATAACAAAAAATCTAAAAGCTAGTCATATGGAATAACTATATTATATTTTTTTTTTCACATTATAAATTTATTTAAATTATAAAAGAAAATATTAATTACACTGAATTAGACTGAAACATAAATAAATTATTAAATACAATAATTGACACATTTAAATAGATCCTGGTTATTTATTTTTTTTAAAATTATGCTTACAAAATTTGTCAGTGACATAGCCACTGCACTATTATTTAATTATTTATCAGTTTTATTAGTTTTACTAGCTTTTTTTTATTTTAGTAAAATCAATTAAACATCATCGATTTACTTAATCCTCAATCCACTCAGGCTCTAAAATCCATATATCAGAATGAATTTTTATCAAATTCTTAACCAGGTGGTCTTGTATATCGCATTATTGGATAAAACATAACATTTTTAAAAGTAAGCAAAGACTAATTTTTACTGAAGAATACTTATTAATATTTAGACTATGTTTATTATCAAGTCTTTTATATTAAAGAAATATTAACACTGTAATCCATTGAAAATTTAAGCACTTAGTATTAGTTGTCAGAAAAATCATTGTAAAGAATAAAATATCCTGAGCTCTGGTTTAATAACAGAGTTACATCCAGCTAAATTTGATCTCGTAAACTTGTTTAAATATATTTTATAATGTCTATGTTAAATTTTCCATAACTATTAAGGATTTATAGCTGTAATTCTTAAAAAAGCTATTTTTTAGATCTGTCAGTTTCTAATTGAAATAATTAAGCGATTCTTAGCCTACTACACATTGTTTTAAAATGGACGTTTAAAATTTAATCAAAGTTAAAAATTTTCAAACTTCCTGCATCAAATTATACAATGAATCAATTTTTAACATGGTTATTATATTGAAAAATAAATCAAGAAAACCACACATTGACCTTGTTAAGAAATATTTTTTTTTATTTACCTTCAAAAAATAAATTTATCATCACATACTAATTCAAAGACTTTTAATGATTAAATATTGTCTTTATGTGAGTGGTAAAAAGTCTAGCTGAACTGCAAATTTTCTGTGTAAGAATTACAGATTGAGAAAGGATTTGCTATATTTACACATAAATGTGAACAGACATTCCTAAGAATAAAAAAATCGGTATATTTAAAACATCACTTAGCAAGCATCATTATGTTAAAGCAGCTTAGAAAATGAAATGTTTTTTCTAATGTGTTAAAAATATGATTAACATCTGTTTAAAATTCAATGGCTGAAATTAACCATATTGCTAATAAACTTTCTGTCCTGTTAGTTTTATCATTGGCTATATAGTTTCTCTTAGCCAGCATATTTGTTATTTTTAATGTTATAAAGAAATATTACAATTAAGGTATTTAAAATTAATTGAAAATTTACATTATTATTATCTTTATCATATTTTAAGCTGTTTCAGCATGACTAAAGAGGTACTTTACAAATTTTCTTCTATTTGATTCTATATGATTGTTTACAGCTTATGTTTAATAGTAATAAGTCATCTGAGATGCAATTTAATATTCAACTTTGTTTATTTCTCGCTAGCATGGTCTCAGATTTCTTTTACCCAAACATGGGTGGGGTGGAAAGTCACATCTATCAGCTTTCATCATGCTTAGTGGAAAGAGGCCACAAAGTGGTCATAGTCACACATCTATATAATGATCGGCAAGGTGTCCGGTATTTCGCCAATGGCATTAAGGTAAGGACATAATATATATTACAGTAACAGTTAAAATTTTTCCTGCTTGAAAATATAGATAACTATGATTTGGTAAAAGTTAATTGAGGAATAACACACATTTATTCGCAGGTTTACTATCTCCCGTTCCCACCATTTTATAACCAGTGTGTGCTTCCAACAATATTTCCAACCTTCGCTCTCTTGAGAAATATCTTCATACGAGAAAATATCCAGATTGTTCATGGTCATTCAGTAAGTATAAATCAGAACATCTATATCTTTAACATCTTGGAATAAAACAAGCAATTTAAGTCTTTTCCGTTTCGGACAAAGGACATTTTAGAGCATTTTCGCTGGACGAAATCCGTATTTTTTTTTCTGGGTTACAGCCATAAATATTGCTCCACGCGCATGAATTTTGATACATTTAGAGAAGGAAGTAATCACGTTGAATGACTATTACAAAAATAAATAATGATTACGCCCCTTTGATTAGCTTTTATTATTTATATTTAAAAATATAACCTAAAACGGTATATAAGTAACTCTTATATTTTGGTTCTGAGAGGTGAGATTGCGAAATGGACTTTTGATGTACACTTGGCAGGCCAAGACCTACAAAATGATATATACATCATGGGTCTAGGACTTATGGTTGCTGAGATATAGGGCGCTCCATTGTTAATATAGCTTATATGGTAAAAAACGGTACTTTATAAGCCCCTTTTTACGGCCCTCAGAGGTCAGATCGCGAAATGAACTTTTGCTGCGCACATGGCAGGCCAAGACCTACAAAATGATAAATACATCATGGGTCTAGGACTTATGGTTGTTGAGATCTAGGGTGATGACGGACAGACAGACAAAATGGGTTTGTGTGACTCAGTGGCACTGCATTTGTGAGGCTGACCAGCAAGATGTAATTCATGTGTTTAATAAGTCTATCAATACTAGTTACAGCAAAGGTTGAACTACAGAAAGGTTCTTGGATATTTATTAACTGTCTTAAATGATTTCGTAAAAATTATGCTTGGTTTATTTCTCACAAAAGTGTGCTGTTTCTCATGAAAGTAAATGCATCAACTTTTCGTTTGATTTATTGAAATATGCGACAGAATGTAATGAATTATATCTGACAGGCATTTAGATCATTAACCAAGTCTGTAACTATTTACTATGATTGCTGATGCTGCAAACCATTATTATTGAAATGATAGTTTGAATGCCTAAGAAAGGGGAAGTTTAAATTCTTAGCATATTTATTTTATTGATGAAAAACTATTATTTCTTACAAGTAAAGGCCTTTTTATATTATTTTCAGTTTTAGGTAATATACTTGAATATAGAAACAAATTAAAATTATTAATATGTTGTAAATATTTTCTATATACCCAGGCATTTTCAACTTTAGGTCATGAGGCCATGTTCCATGCCCGCACAATGGGACTTAAAACAGTCTTTACAGATCACAGTCTGTTTGGTTTTGCTGATGCTAGTTCCATTCTTACTAACAAGGTCTTGAATTTTTCCCTTGTGGATTGTACTCACACTATTTGTGTCTCACATACTTGGTAAGTTTCTTCTACACCAATTACATGTAGTAACTGCAGTTCTAGCCGTTTCTGCTTTCACTCATTCAACTCTTTCCCTACACCAAGCTTCCTTCACTTTTGGATGTAAGCACACCTATCCCATTTAGAAATATATATCAAATCGAAAATTTATAATTTAAATAAATTTTCTGATACTTAAATATGATATAGGGATGTGATTTTAATCTTAAAAATGGCACACAAGCGTGTAATTATATTAATTGTAAACCTGAGAGTTCTGGGGGAAAACCGAAAGGGAATTTCCCCAAGTCCTAAGGAAAGTTGGTTGCCCCGTCCACTTGGCTTTAAATGGGTATCTGACTTAAATTGAGGAAGTAAAGCTTGGCTACTAGCATCATGTTTCCAAAAGCAGCTGAAACTATTCAATGTAATATAATTTTGTGGTAATTCTTTTATTTTCAAAGATAATTTATTTCTGTTTAAGACGATAAGATACTAGATAAAGCCTTTTAAAAGACATAGTCTTGAATCTAGTTGTTATTGGCGAGGTTGTGTTGGAATAAGTGAGATAAGAAATGTCAGGATCCCATTGAAAAAAAACGCTGAGGTAGGGAAAAAGTTAATAAAAATATTTTCTTTTCAATGGCAAACCTTATTGCTACAATGTTAAGCATGTGCGTAATTTACTTGCTTTTAATGAAATTTATTTCCTTGCATTTGTTTAACTTTTTTGGCCAATCAATTGTTATAAAATTATGTATAAAATTATTTAAGTGTCTAAATTTTGTAGTTGTTAAATCACCAAAATTGCTGTGTGGCTTATAAATATACAATTTTGTTGTATAAAACTTGTAAGAAATGAATTAACCTTGTTTAAAATCAATATGTTATTCAAGCAAGGAAAATACAGTTCTCAGATCCAACATCAGCCCATCTTTAGTGTCTGTGATACCCAATGCAGTGGATCCAACAGTCTTTCTACCAGATCCTTCTAAAAGACAAGCTGGGAAAAGTAAGCATATACTTAGTCGATCTTTATGATAATGCAACAGAATTTTACTCTTAAATGTAACTCTCCAAGGCCCAGGGTTTATTAAAAAAAAATTAAACCTTTCATCAATTGTATGGATTTTGCAACTTTTATTTTGACATTCTTTTGGACTTAATTTACCAGTAAACAAGCTAACTCAGATTATTAATATTGAAAGTGTCTGTGAAAAATTGTAAATTAGTACTTTCACATGTGGCATACTTTTTTGACTTGCTTATTTTGGTTAAAATTCTTTTCAAAATTTAACCTGAACTTAGATATATTATTATTATTACCTGTGATGATAAAAAATTTTTTTTACTGTTTTGAATGAACAGTAGTTGATTTTTTTTTTAAAACAGGTAATGGACATAAACTGTTAATATGAAATACATATTTTTCAGATACTTATTTACTAATTAATTTAATATTAAATAGTTTTGATTAACCAATTTATTATTAATTATTTATTTCATGTAATATTTCTGCAGTCACAGTTGTTGTCATCAGTCGACTTGTATATAGGAAAGGGATTGACCTCCTGGCTGGTGTTATTCCTACCATAACTAGTAAATATCCACAGGTGCAGTTCATCATTGGTAAGACATAATTTTATTTTGCTTCACTTGCTTACAATCTATTGAACACTTTAAAAAAATTCACCCCATCATCTCAAATTATTTTTAGTTGAAGCCATGTTTTATAAAACTCATTTAAATTCTGGTCTTATTTTACTTAAATCAATAAAATACTGAAAATTAAAAATTATGTTTAATTGACATCTGAAATCTTTGAAAATTTGGTATATTAAAAAAACAACATGTTAGCTAACTGGTTAATTTTTTGTTCTAAACATTTAGGTGGTGATGGTCCAAAGCGTATAATACTTGAAGAGGTGAGAGAAAAACTTCAGCTGCATGACAGAGTGCAGATGTTGGGATCATTACAACACAGCTGGATCAGAGATGTATGTCTGCAGTTTTACATTTTAATTGGTTCACTTTTGTATATTTTTTTTGTTTAAAGCTTGTTATTTCCTGATGTTCTATTGTAGCACAGGTGTCAGAATTTTTCATTTTATACGGACATGGGTCTTGATTATAGTAAGTTACAAATTCACAGGCCTCTTTTATCCAGGGCTGCAACTTGTTTATTGTCTTGTCTCATGATGAGACACTTAGAGTAGAGGCTCAGGAGATTTTTTCAGACTACACCCATTGTCCGTTCCTCTTGAGGAATGTCTGCTTGACATTTCCACCTTTAGGCAAATTAATGAAAGGAAACATTAGACCTAACATTTTTGTGTGTAGGATTCCTTCACTTGAAAATAAAAAATTAGAATATTACTTAAATTTTTCTAGCAGTATTTAAACAGAATCTTCTTCAGTTCAATACAGAAAAAAACATAATTTGCAACAATCCAATGACACTAGATGAAAATGTCTGGGGCACCCTAACCGCTTCATGTAGTTTGCACTTTACAGCAGTGCCAGGCTGAAGTCAGGGACAGAGACACATTGTACAAGGTTTCTTCTTCCTTTTCTTATTAGGTCTTGTAGGTTGTCAACAGTATTGTGCCAGTGGGCACAGTTTTGGGCAGCCCTCTTTAGCCCATGACATCTTTGCCTCTTTTTATTTCTTGTCCTTTTATTTTCAGTTATCATTAACAAATACATCGAAAACAATAATTTCTGTTGTGTCACATGGTACTAGCATTTTGTCCTGGGCAGACCAGTGAAGTAGAATTTAGGGCTGTGCTTGAAGACGTAGCAAAAATATGGAAACATCAAGAAATCAATACAAGAGCAGATCTTTTACCTTGTCAGAGGTTGAGAAGGGACTGATGAAATGACTAGTTTGATCTTTTTTAAAATATAAAGCGTCTAGTACACTGAAAAAATCATTATTTCATGTATTGCAAGTTAAAGCTTATTTTTATGCTAACACAACTTTTTTTTCTATTTTAACAGGTTCTTGTTCAAGGGGATATAATGCTGAATACTTCATTGACCGAAGCATTTTGTATTGCCATAATAGAAGCGGCCAGTTGTGGGTAAGTGGACACATGCTGACTGATTCAACTGTTTGTTGAAATTCGTCTCTAAACCATATAAGATTTACCCTCAAAATACATATCATTTTTATTCTTTAAGTTTGTCTGTTGTAAACTTCAGATTTACGTTACTGAGTCATTGACTTCACAAACATCAACTTTTGTGATTACTTTATAAATTGTTCAAACTGAGGTAGCATATAGAATAAATTTTACTCAAATAAAACAGACGGTTAGAAGGGAGGGAAAAAGTGCTCTACTGTTGACCTGAGGCTATAGGGTTTGATTTACTATGAGAACCAAAGGAATTCTTTGGGTCATGGTGAAAGTTCCTTCCATGTCTCTAGTGGTGTCTCAATGGCGATTAGACTCCTGGTTGTGGTGAGGGTGAAACAAGGGCACTACAAAACCTAAAAACATCTCATCCTTTCAGGGACTTCTAATAACTACAGATGGTTAAAACATATAAGATTAAAAATCTATTTAAGTATTAGTATCATCATCTAAATGGCCCACACTATTTAGCATGACTAAAACAAAAATCTGTATTCATAAAAAAAAAACTTCACTTTTAGCCTTAAATAATTCTTATAGTTTTTAAGTTGTTAGTATTAACTAACACAGACTATACTGTTTACAGATTAAGTCATTTCCAACCCATTTAATTTGTCTTGATTTGTATCCACATGTGAGTTGAATACATGTTTTTTTTTATTCTCAGGCTTCAGGTAGTAAGCACAAAAGTTGGCGGGATCCCTGAAGTCTTACCTCCTGGTCTGCTGTACTTGTCTGAACCGAACGTCCAAGGTAAATGGATTTTAAGTTTTAAAATTTGAGGAATAGGATGGCTGTTTGCTGGAACAGTTTTTTAAAACAATCACATCCCATTATTAGTTGATGTTAATGATATTTGCTCATATTGTCTATTTTTGTGTGTCTTAGAAGCTTATATGCTCATAAATTAATTATTGGCAACAGGTAGCTATTGATGAAGTACATGTATATTTTAAAAATATTTGAAAGTTTTAAAATGTGCACATTTTATATTTGGTCTGGGTAAATGTTAATTTTACTTTTTAAACTGAAGACGCGTAATTCAATCGACTAGAAAATGACATTTTACGAACAATTGGATTGTAGCTGAACATCAAAGATGTTCTTTTTTATGAAGATTATCAGTTGTTAAATTTAAACTCAATTTTTAATTTGTTCATAAACCAGATGTATGCTGTTCTTATTCCCTTGTATTCTAATTTCTGTGACAAAACAATCATTCATAGTGATGGGAAAAACAATCATTCATAGTGATGGGCAAAACAATCATTCATAGTGATGGACAAAACAATCATTCATAGTGATGGTCAAAACAATCATTTATAGTGATGGTCAAAACAATCATTTATAGTGATGGTCAAAACAATCATTTATAGTGATGGACAAAACAATCATTCATAGTGATGGTCAAAACAATCATTTATAGTGATGGGCAAAACAATCATTCATAGTGATGGTCAAAACAATCATTCATAGTGATGGTCAAAACAATCATTCATAGTGATGGTCAAAACAATCATTCATAGTGATGGTCAAAACAATCATTTATAGAGATGGTCAAAACAATCATTCATAGTGATGGTCAAAACAATCATTCATAGTGATGGTCAAAACAATCATTCATAGTGATGGTCAAAACAATCATTCATAGTGATGGTCAAAACAATCATTTATAGTGATGGTCAAAACAATCATTCATAGTGATGGTCAAAACAGTCATTTGTAGTGATGGTCAAAACAATCATTTATAGTGATGGTCAAAACAATCATTTATAGTGATGGTCAAAACAATCATTTATAGTTATAAAAAGAACAATAAAAAAACTTAAGTTTCTCTGAATTCAGTCTATTTAAATCAAAATATTAACTTAAAAAATTATTTTGCAATTTCGCACTTGTATAATCTTGAATTGAAATATCCAATTAAATCATAAGTTCGCCATACCTCACTTGTGTAATAAACTTTAAGTCAAACTTTAGAAAATTCAACTTTGATATGTTTTTTTTTTAATAAAAGATAAACATAACTCATCATTTATGTTGTGCATAATGGCCAGTACATGATTAAGAATATGGTCATGTACTGATTATTAAGAATGTGGTCATGTACCGATGATTAAGAATATGGTCATGTACCGATGATTAAGAATATGGTAATTTAGTCCCAGATAAGGTTATCTGGTCACGTCACTTTAAGGGTAACGTGTTATACTAAATCCAACTTTAGCCACTATTGGAATAGTTTTGTAATAACTGTTACATTTGAAGTTGAAATTACAAAGGAGGGACATATGGTAAAGGGTAACTAGAGTTCAAGAATTTAAACCTGAAATCAGCATAAAACCAAGCTTACATCGGCTGTACAATCCTACATTTTGTTAGAACCTGTAAAGCATTATTCTGGGCTGGCACTTGCTGTAAAACTTTTTCATTTTTTTCAGCATGTACCCCCCCCCCCCCCCCCCCAACTTTGGTGCTTTGGCTGATTATAAATTTGTGGTTAGAATTTGTTGGATGCTGGGTAATGTAACTTGATTTTGTTTATTCAGCCATGACTGTTGAACTGTTGATTTTGTTTATTCAGCCATGACTGTTGAACTGTTGATTTTGTTTATTCAGCCATGACTGTTGAACTGTTGATTTTGTTTATTCAGCCATGACTGTTGAACTGGAGAAAGCCATTGAGGACAGGATACACAACCGCCAAATGGATCCTTTTGAGTTGCACGAGAAAATCAAACAATTTTACTCCTGGAGGGACGTAGCAAAAAGGACAGAAATTGTTTACAGGAGGGTGATGGATTCACCAGTGCCAGATGCTGCTACAAGGTTATACAGGTGAGGATGGACCAAATGTGTTGGTATGAGACTTGTGGCTACAGATGTGAGGATGGACCAAATGTGTTTGTATGAGACTGGCTGGACAGGTGAGGATGGACCAAATGTGTTTGTATGAGACTGGTGGCTACAGATGTTAGAATGGACCCTTTAATACATTATCTCCAGTAAAATGGAGAGTAATATGCTAGAAACATTAAAAAAAAAATAAAAATTGATAAAAGAGCATAATTTTATATAAAAAATTCATTATTCTCAATTGTTGTATTTTAAGACCATGCCCATACTTCCTGTGGACGCCTCTTATTTTATTTATTAACTTTTGTTATTTCATTTATTGATTATTTTACTATTTAATAATGATGGATATTTGATGTCTTCTCAAGGTATAACCAGTGTGGACCAGTCAGTGGTAAACTGTTCGTGCTCACAGCAGTTCTCAATATGATTCTCTTGTGGGTGCTGCAGTGGATATGGCCAGACCACGTAAGTCTCCGAGGGTCAAGTCTAGTAATTCGTACCAAGTGAAAAATAAATGAATATCGTAAATACAAATCAATAATCCAAACTCTGATTCAAGTTTAAGTTTGCTTAATACTTTGTTTTAAAATCAACCCATTTACAACCTTTCTACACATCAGTTCAACTTAATCATTGCTTCCCTTATCGCAGCACTAATTTGTGATTAGACTAAAATATCTATGCCCCTATCTCATTTACATAGACACACATCCTCGAGTACATATATTCACACATACACAAGTTTCCCTTTGTTGGAGATTTCTTCCATTCACTGTTACATGTTTAGCATATGTTGATCAACAGATCACTGGCATCATTCAACATACTAATGTCACTACCTGAGTGTGTCGCTGTTTTAATTCATGTCCCATAATGATTATTTAATATCTTAATTCAGTTCGGCTATTATCAATTGTTAGAAAATGTAAATGCTACACAGAATTACTTTTCATTTTGTATTAATTTTCTTTCAATTTCAAATATGTTTTCACAGAGTATAGAGAAAGCAGAAACGCTCAGAATAAAGACAGATTATCTACAAAAGAAACATGTCTGATGTAATTGAAAGATGGGACTTGTTAAATTAACACAGAATTTTAACTCTCCTGCTAAGAATTTATGTAGAGAAAAAATTCAGTCCTTGATTCTATGAACCAAACCTGTGTTATTTTGGTAAATACGTTTTACATATTTATTTATTTATTCAAATAAATTTTTCATGGAATGTTTTCTAGTATTTAATGTGAACTCTGTGAACTATTTATTGATCAAACATTACCTGTATATATGCTGTAAATATTATTGCAACTTTTCATTGGTTTCATTATCTGGCTGGTGTTTCTTGCGATTGATAACATGCTATCTGCATTCTGTGGCAGTAAATAATTTTATATAATATGGCAGTGATTATTGTCAGGACACGTTGAAAAATTTTCTTGTTGTATTTATCCCAAGTTGATTATTTCTTTTTTTTGTCAATGAGCATTGCTGATAGGGCATCTGCATCAATCCTATTTAAAATAGCAAAAATAGGCAACTCCCAGAATACAGATTGTGTTGAAAACAGTAAATTACAGATTTTTTTAATCATTTATTTGATTTTTGTTACCTTTGAAATAAATTGTTTCCCCTTAAATTAGTTTTCAAAGGCCTGTGCTGTTTTTAGATATTAATGAACTTTTTTATAGTTCTACTTTTTTATAGTTCTACTTTTTATAGTTCTACTTTTTTATAGTTCTACTTTTTATAGTTCTACTTTTTTATAGTTCTACTTTTTTATAGTTCTACTTTTTTATAGTTCTACTTTTTGTCAATATTTCCCTTTGTAAACTTTCATCTACAGTTGCACATGTATAATGCTACTAATGCTTCTAAGAACAAACAAACAATTGAAATACTTTTCTATGCTTTGTATGTTGGTAAGTTGATTCATCATTTTAATTATTGTTGGCCATTAATCTGTTTAAACTTGATGATACATTTGAATTTATTATTTTGTGTTTGTGAATGACAATTGTATTGAGCGGTGGCTGGGAAAAAATAATCGACATCATGTAAATTCTATATCTGTTTGATAAGAATGTAATTAAAAATAATCTGTTGGATCTTGTCTTATCTAAGACCGCCAGTATTTTAGGGCCAGCATTAAAATAGTATTATGATATTTTGTGGTGATCTTGTCATATATATTAAATAAAATCTGTCAAAATGTCATTAGAAATGTATATTTTCCTTATTGGTTTGTATTCATACGCACAATATAATGACTCAAAATAAAAACATGTTGCTTTTATGAACACATCACATCTCCTTTAAATATGTTGTTGTTAGTCTCTAGGAATGAAAGTTTCAGATAAATTGACAGATACTTTTTCTGTCTGTCTTTTTTAGTTAAAATGTAAGATCTAGTATTACTTGAGTCATATTAAGAGTGATAGAACAACAGATCTTTTTAAAACCTTTTTTACTTTCTACACATTCCTGAAACTATCAACCTTTGGGTATGTAATTATCAAAATAATCCTAATTACATGTTCTTACAATTATGATTCAACAGATTTGCTGTTCATGCAATTCACTTTTCTCAGTTCCCTGTTCTAGAAACTCATCAATTCCATGACATATGTAAGTGTTGTAGTCACTGCAGCTGATTAGCTGGTCATGGGATTCCTTCATGTTCACCAGCTACTTAATTCCCTCTATAGAATCAACCTAAGTTCCCTCATGCCAATGACAGACATAATTTGTTAAGCTCCATTGAAATAAAGATATGTTTTATTCTCCCAAAAAATGATCCAAACACAAGTAACGGTATAGACTGGAATATAACTAGATCAAGGGTTCGCAATAGCTTACAGACTGTATTTTTAAATTCCTGCCCCTCCCCTCGAGCAATGTATTATCATTATCCCCCCCCCCTTCCCTTTCAGTTACAGCCAGCTCTCCTGATGTAATCAGATTTTCATAAATTCGGGATCCCGGCATATGAGCAGTTTTGGTTCATCATTATGGGGGTCTCAGTCAGAGACAGATGTGTGGGGCCCCAGCGAACGGTTCTGTTAGATTTAACATGAACTTTTTTTTCTGGAAGAGGACCCTTTGATAGCCTGGCCCTGGGGTTAGGGTAGCTCAGTATGCTCAGTATGCCCATTCATAACAACCTTCTCGTAGACCAGTGTTTCCCAAACTCGCTACACCTGTGGAATGTTTGTACACCTGTGTACCCCTCCCCCTTTTGTTGCTACATCTGTGTAACTTCCCCTTGTTGCTACATCTGTGTACCCCCTTTGTTGCTACATCTGTGTACCCCTCCTTGTTGCTACATCTGTGTACCCCCTTTGTTGCTACATCTGTGTACCCCCCCTTGTCACTACATCTGTGTACCCCCCTTTGTTGCTACATCTGTGTACCCCCCCTTGTTGCTACACCTGTGTACCCCCCCCCTTTGTTGCTACATCTGTGTACCCCATTTGTTTATTTTCGTATTAAAAAAAAACTAACAAACTTGCCTATTGTTTTCTACTGTGTGCATGTTTCTAACCTGTGTACCCCTCCCCCTTTTGTTGCTACATCTGTGTACCCCCTCCTTGTTGCTACATCTGTGTACCCCCCTTTGTTGCTACATCTGTGTACCCCTCCTTGTTGCTACATCTGTGTACCCCCTTTGTTGCTACATCTGTGTACCCCCTCCTTGTTGCTACATCTGTGTACCCCCCTTTGTTGCTACATCTGTGTACCCCTCCTTGTTGCTACATCTGTGTACCCCCCTTTGTTGCTACATCTGTGTACCCCCTTTGTTGCTACATCTGTGAACCCCCCCCCCTTGTCGCTACATCTCTGTACCCCCCTTTGTTGCTACATCTGTGTATACCCCCCCCCCCTTGTTGCTACACCTGTGTACCCCCCTTTGTTGCTACATCTGTGTACCCCATTTGTTTATTTTCGTATTAAAAAAAACTAACAAACTTGCCTATTGTTTTCTACTGTGTGCATGTTTCTAACCTGTGTACCCCTCCCCTTTTGTTGCTACATCTGTGTACCCCCTCCTTGTTGCTACATCTGTGTACCCCCCTTTGTTGCTACATCTGTGTACCCCCCTTGTTGCTACATCTGTGTACCCCCCTTGTTGCTACATCTGTGTACCCCCCCTTTGTTGCTACATCTGTGTACCTTCCCTTGTTGCTACACCTGTGTACCCCCTTTGTTGCTACATCTGTGTACCCCCCTGTTGCTACACCTGTGTACCCCCCCCCCCTTGTTGCTACATCTGTGTACCCCATTTGTTTATTTTCGTATTAAAAAAAACTAACAAACTTGCCTATTGTTTTCTAACTGTGTGCATGTTTCTCTGATTTCTCTTACCGGTGCAGCGCGTACATATGCCTAACTCTTTGCGTCATCCCTGGGGTACTTGTACCACACTTTTGAGAAACACTGTCATAGACTAGAATACACAACTAGAGCACCTCACTGTTACAGGATTCAATGATATTTTATACAGTATTTCTTTGTTTTTATCTGTTTGCCACTTAAGCATTAACTTTGAAAAAAGTTACATTGAATATTTGATGAAACACTTCCATACAAAGTATACACTGGATAATATAATCATTGTAGCATACTTAGGGCGGTTGTTCTCAAATTCTCGTGACCCACTAAGAAACATGTTCAGTTTCGAGAGCCGCCAGTAAATAAAGAATACAGGGTTAAAAGGCCCCCCCCCCTTAAAAAAAAGAGACAGGTAAAATAAACAGATAAAATCTCGGTTTTGCAGGGCCGTTTGAAATCTGGGGGCTAGAACCAGGCCAGTAGCGTGAAAATTCTACAGCAGGGGCCAGGCCAATAGCGGGGAAGGGGGCATGAAATAAATATTACTAAGTAGAGCAAACAAGCAGAGGGGGCCAGACAAAACGCAGGGGGGGGGAGGCCCGGCTCCCCTGCACCCCCCCCCACCGCACGCTTCGGGCCTGGCTAGAACTCACACTTGTAACTGACGTGAAATCAGAATGAAAACGACTGTCTTGGTTAAGAATTTAAAAAAGCAACAAAGCGTTACTTCCCATTCAATCATCAGTTATTAAATAACGAAAGCCCTACCCCCGGGGGATAAACTGAATGGAGACAGTTATAAACTCTAAAGCTCAGTTGAATGTTAAGTGATTTACGGAAATATTGAACTTTGAACTTTCAACTCATACTTTTTTTTAAACTCACACGTCACAAAGGTTATCACAGCGCAGGTTACGTAGAGCAGTTCTAAAGTTGATGAGGGAAGGGGGCGTATTTTGCCACCCCCCTCGACAAAAATACCAGTGGGGGCCCTGAGATGGTCAGTTTTGTTTGAGTATTTTGTACTGGGGGGTGGGGTAACAAAACATTCTCTCTGCTTCTAACGTAAAAAAAAACAACCTTGAAGCGTACGGTATGTTGCCAGTCCACTGTCGACAGATATAGCTAATTACATAATCTGCAAGCTCTGTCGCTGTTGTTATTGAAGATAGTGTTATAAAACACTCGATGTTTTTTTTAACATTTAAAAAAAAACTAGGTCATGACCTAGTTAGAGTTGTCTAGTAGAAAACAAGAATCACTTTCATTTGGATTAGTTGTGGACTAGCGTTTTACTAGACCAGTAGCCTGATGTCTTGGGTTCGAGTCATGATGCGCTGGGGAGTTTGCCCTGGTAAAAGTTTTAAAAGTCTACTCAACTTTAAAACTCAACTTTAAATGGTCATTTACGTCTTTCTCTCCCCCCCCCCCCCGTTCTATTGAAAACAAAATTGTGTACCTGACATTCTTCTGATTGGGACATATTTTTTAGACCAGTATGCCCTGAATATATGCATGTGTATGTCTAATCTATCTATCTATCTATCTATCTATCTATCTATCTATCTATCTATCTATCTATCTATCTATCTATCTATCTATCTATCTATCTATCTATCTATCTATCTATCTATCTATCTTTCTATTTATCCATCCATCCATCCATCTATCTATCTATACGTCTGTATTTCTGTCTGTGCGTGTCTGTCTACCTGCCTGTTTATCTGTCTGTCTAGTCTGTAATGTCTCTCTGTCTAATCGGTATGTCTGCCTGACCCCTGTTTGCAGTCTGACTATTTGTCGTTCGGTCGGTCTATTTATCGATTAGTAAGTCATCTTATTAGGATCTCGTGATGAGAGGGCTAGTAAGTTGTCCTTTGTTGTTCTTCAAACTTATTTTGTCATTAGTTAGTTTTAAACTGTGTGTGTAAAATCACATTTCGATAATCATTTAATGTAAATCCATTCAAAATATAATGCAAATACTGGTATCTTAGGTCAGTTTTTCGCTGCGAATTTTTCTTTAACCAATTTTAAATGCTACTATGTACTACCCACTTTTTATCGAACAATGTAGTTTTTCCGTCGTCAATTTTTGGACATGTAAAAATAAGATTTGACAGAAAGCAATATGTCAAAGTGTCATTTCATTGATGATATCTCAATTTGTGTCTGAATCACGAACTGATCTCGATTCCCTTTTTAAAAAAAAAAAAACTTCAGCGGACACATTAATCTTTAAAATGTAGATTTGGGGGCGGAATTCTCCCTTCCACCCTGCCCCTCCCAACACCACCCATATAAAAAGGCTTATTTTTGTGGGGAAAATAAAGTTCGCTAAAGAGAAATTATAGCTCACAATGAATTGTTTCAGTATATAGGCAGAAAAAAAAACGCTGAGTCACTTTGAGTCTCACTGAGCCACGTTGAGCCACGACACGTTGAGTTACTCTGAGCCACGTTGAGCCACATCAAGTCACGTTGAGTGTCGCTGAGCCACGTCGAGCTACGTTGAGTCACGTTGAGTCTCGCTGAGCCACGTCAAGTCACGTTGAGTTACTCTGAGCCACGTTGAGCCACATCAAGTCACGTTGAGTGTCGCTGAGCCACGTTGAGTAACGTTGAGCCACGTTTAGTTACTTCGAGCCACGCGAGTATTAAAGAAAATAAACGAAACGATAATCGTACTCAGTACTTATAAAATAATTACTTTAACCTCCAATAATTACAAACGGTCAGTTTTAACATATATGTCAAAATATCAACCCAAGTGGCAAGGATCAACTTCGTTATTTATGAAAGCGTATCCATTCAAATGGCATTGTAAAGCAGTGCCTGGTTACCTGCTGAAGTTAAGACACATTAAGGAGGAAAATCTAGACACTACATTGTTTCCTTCCAGGCTGCAATTAAAGGATTAACATTAAAATTTCACTAAGTAAAGTTAGGTAAGTCATTGTTTCTTATTATTAAGCAATTTTTTTTGTCAAATAATTTAAGGTTTAATTTACATAACAGTTTGAGAAAAAATACGTATTTTGGAAAAATTTTTATTTGCGTGATATGAAAAAAAAAATTGTTGGATGCTGGAAATGAAATCTACTGGGGGCCGTTCATGTCGATATGCAAATTAAACTTGTGTTAAAAAAGGCCCCATCCCAGTATGGATTAAAAAAATATATCAATCTTAAAGGGCCTCGGTCGGTAATTTTTGCCGGGGGTCCCCGAAAGATCTAAAAACATCTGTGGGTTATGTGCTCATTGTTTCACTTATGTGTTAAACCTGCGGGTCAACTAAACCCCTAATATATGCGGCCCAACTAAACCCCTATTATATGCGACCCAAAAAAAAAAACACCCTGATATTCGCGGCTCAACTAAACCCCTAATATATGCGGCCCAACTAAACCCCTAATATATGCGGCCCAAAAAAAAACACCCTGTTATTCGCGGCTCAACTAAACCCCTAATATATGCGGCCCAACTAAACCCCTAATATATGCGGCCCAACTAAACCCCTAATATATGCGGCCCAACTAAACCCCTAATATATGCGGCCCAACTAAACCCCTGATATATGCGGCCCAACTAAACCCCTAATATATGCGGCCCAACTAAACCCCTAATATATGCGGCTCAACTAAACCCCTAATATATGCGGCCCAACTAAACCCCTAATATATGCGGCTCAACTAAACCCCTAATATATGCGGCTCAACTAAACCCCTAATATATGCGGCCCAACTAAACCCCTAATATATGCGGCCCATTTTGAAACCTTGGTTATAATTGGTGTGCCGGCTTTAGGATGTAGGCCTATATGACTCGATTGTGAACAAATTAGTTGTGCACGAATTGCATAATTAGATAACTGTCAAGTGATGTTCATTTTATCTAAAGTCTTTGTAAAGATGATATGTTTATCTTTTGGATCAATTTTTCGTCTTTTTTTCATCGTCTATCATCTGGTATTACACTGCACGGCCACACATCTTCATTGACAAGTTTAAAATTAGATTTACAAGAGTGAGGGGCTTCTTCTGAGAGGTTGGCACCGTTAGTCTACTGCTCTTTATTTACACTTATACTTTACATTTATTATCCAAATTATGGGATATATCATTGAATTTATATCATTGATTGCTCCATTCAAAGTTTGTTGACAAATATAATTAAATATATTAGTAAGTAAACATTGTTTTGGATATGTTTGTCAGTCCCAGCAATGATTGTATCCACAGAGTAGAAAGTAATGTTTCTGTTGTCCTTGATATTGTGTGCAGTAATGACCGTCAGTCATGCAGTCCCAGCTGTCTTGATGACCCAGCCAGTCATAAACACATTTCTAGCTGTCCACAACGCAGCCAGAGCTGCAGTCTCTGTTGGCCCGCTGGTGAGTGGTATGGCTGCGAAGAATTATTTCTAATCAACACCCAATGTCTATAAAATGAATGTGAAATTAATAATTTGGCCGATGGACATTGTTAAGCAATAACTGACAGCTGCAGTTATACATTTTTGTAAAAGACAATTACAATCATGCAATTCTTTTATAGACGGTTACAATCATGCAATTCTTTTACAGACTGTTACAATCATGCAATTCTTTTATAGACTGTTACAATCATTTTATAGACATTTTCCATTTGAAATTTTATTTTGTTATCAACGAGGCATAAATCTATCCACATACCAGACCCTGATGTCATTATATGTCACCATGATGTCATTATATGTCACTCTGATGTCATTCTATGTCACCTTGATGTCATTCTATGTCACCCTGATGTCATTATCATACGTGTTTCAATAATGTATTATATGGATGTTCAATACATTAGAGAGGTGCAGAGTCAGAAATTTAAAAAAAAAGATATACAACATTGATGTTGAGAGAAACTTTAAAACTTTTAGTAAACTTTGTTTATTTCTGCATCAGTTAATAACATTTTTATAGCAATGAAACGCATGTAGTAAACAACTGGGGAATGTTCGAAAAAATGATTACAAAATAGAAAAAAATCGTTTTTTTAACTATGAACATCACATGACTTTGTTTACTGAAATGTGATTCTGAATCCATACCTCGCTGTAATATGTGTGTCACGTCCCTGTAATATGTGTGTCACGTCCCTGTAATATGTGTGTCACGTCCCTGTGATATGTGTGTCACGTCCCTGTGATATGTGTGTCACGTCCCTGTAATATGTGTGTCACGTCCCTGTAATATGTGTGTCACGTCCCTGTAAGGGTGAAATGTTTATCTCTTAGATCCTACATAAACCACTAATTGGACGTTTTTACGGTGGCCTTCTTTCATGCAATGGCCATGGAGGCATTACGGGGTTACAGATAGGTGTGACCTGATTCACCGGGAGTCGAACCCGTAACCCACATCATGGAGCTCCAGTTCGCTTCCAAAGCCCATCTCTTAACTAAATCTCCCGTTATCTATCTTAGCATTTAAAATCTAGTCATTTATATTTAGTGTTTATCAAATAGATTCCATATATCAATACATTTTATAAAGTTGTTCTTTTTCTTATCAACACTTAAAGAAACCCCACTCATTTCTTATGGTATTAATATAGTATAAGATGCCATGTATTGAAAGTATCCTGTGTCATTTAGTGTACATTTGTTTACAGAGATGGAACAATACTCTGAGTAACATTGCAGCTAACTTATCCGTGGGAACTGGCTGCAAGTTTCAACATTCTGGGGGACCTTTCGGGGAGAACGTTTTCGGCAGCAGTCGTAAGTACTCACCAGCCTTGGTTTACTACACATCAATCTGTTGACACATACATAACTAAAACTTCAATACATTTATCACAACTTAGCATTATTTTAGTTCCTTTTACATTAACTCCAGCTTAAGCCACTCTACATTATATGAACATCATGCTTTTAGTTCCATTTATTTGAGCTCCAACCAGGCCCGTAACCGGGTCAAAGCAGGGAGGCACCAATACCCAGCAAGGAGGCACCTTTACTTTTTCTTTTTTTATCCCCTCTTTTTCTTCTTTTTTAAGCGGGGGGGGGGGACTCCACACCTAGCGGGGCTGGCTCCAACTATTATGTAAACATTTAGAATGCTTTTAATTACGATTATAATTATATTAACTCTAGCTTAAGCCATACTACATTATATAAACATTAAGTTTGCCCGAAACCTCGTTTCTTTTAGCCCTGAGCCGGTTCAATAAAGGTCTAGCTGAGGCAGCGGTGAAAGCGTTCGTAGTGGAAAAAGCTTTTGTGGATGCGAAGTGGTCATGTCTTGGTAGAAAGATTAAGTCGTGTGGCCATTATACCCAGGTAGGCTAATTTTTACCCCCTACTGCTATTGACGAGTTTAATGTAAATTTTATACTGGTTTCATAATTAGCATCAATGTAGGGTTATTAATTAAAAACTAGAGTAGGGTATACAAAAAATCTCAATGTTAAGAATATAACCTACCAAGTATGGCTCTAATGTGGCTCTACATTTATTTATGTGCGGCTCCAAGTCATCCGGTTTCAGCAATGATTTTTTTTTCTTTATTTCATCTGTTCCCGAAATTGGATTCTGGTGGGACTCCTTAAAGTATTTTTACTTGATATATAAAACAGAACATTTTCTCTCATCGACAACATTACGAGGAAATCCCTCATTGTACTCACTGAATCCCTTATTGTACTCACTGAATCCCTTATTGTACTCACTGAATCCATTATTGTACTCAATGAATCCATTATTGTACTCAATGAATCCCTCATTGTACTCACTGAATCCCTTATTGTACTCACTGAATCCCCTATTGTACTCATTGAATCCATTATTGTACTCAATGAATCCATTATTGTACTCAATGAATCCATTATTGTACTCACTGAATCCATTATTGTACTCAATGAATCCATTATTGTACTCAATGAATCCATTATTGTACTCAATGAATCCCTCATTGTACTCACTGAATCCCTTATTGTACTCACTGAATCCCTTATTGTACTCAATGAATCCCTTATTGTACTCAATGAATCCCTTATTGTACTCACTGAATCCATTATTGTACTCAATGAATCCCTCATTGTACTCACTGAATCCCTTATTGTACTCACTGAATCCCTCATTGTACTCACTGAATCCCTCATTGTACTCACTGAATTCAAATCGGTGTGAAAGGTAGGCACCGTGGTCTTGTTCCCTCCTCTCCCAGGACACTTGCTAGTGGGACCCATAGCTCTTTAGTCTTGTGTGTTAAAGACTCACCTCACTGGCTGGCTCGAGGGCCGCTGAGTGTAATGAACATGACTTACATGGTAGGTTGAGTAGTTTTGTTTAACGACTTGGACTTGTCTTCTGTTCTCATATTCAGGTTGTTTGGAGATCAACTACATCAGTAGGGTGTGCCATCTTCCACTGCCCTAACGCCAGATATAAAAATTTGGTTTTCTGTGAATATTTTCCACGGTACGTATTATTATTATTTTGTTACTTAAAATATTTTTTTTTATCTCAAAAATTTGAATTTGTTCATTTAATGATCTTTAATGTAAATCCATTCAAAATATAATGCAAATTAATTCTCTTAGGTCAGTTTTTTCGGCTGCGGATTCTTCTTTAACAATTTTTAAATGCTACTATGTACTACCCACTTTTTGTCGAACAATGTAATTTTTCCGTGGTCAATTTTTGGACATGTAAAAATAAGATATTGCCATAAGCTCCCAGACAATAAGGCAGTTGTTCTTAATACAAGACTCTCACTGTAAGGCAGCGGCTCTCACTGTAAGGCAGCGGCTCTCACTGTAAGACAGTGGCT
The DNA here is from genome assembly GCA_021962125.1 of Bulinus truncatus. Classification (NCBI taxonomy): domain Eukaryota; kingdom Metazoa; phylum Mollusca; class Gastropoda; family Planorbidae; genus Bulinus; species Bulinus truncatus. The sequence continues at coordinate 12,965,471 of JAGDYQ010000002.1, forward strand.
CTCACTGTAAGGCAGTGGCTCTCACTGTAAGGCAGTGGCTCTCACTGTAAGGCAGTGGCTCTTAACATTTTATGGTGCTTGCCCGGGGATCTCTACTTGAGAGGGGGCCTGACATGAATGAGGGGGGCCCAAAAGCTAAACCTTAACCCGTTTTGATATTTCTCATTATTTAATTCTGCGCCCGGGACTTCCAATTTTTTCAATTCTTTTAAGTTGTGCTTAAGAAGACACCCCCCCCCCCTTCCTCCCCCTCCCGATGTTTATGAGCCCTATCTATCTGAGGATTTAAAAAAAAATTATCATGTGAAAGAATACAACACTAATGCCTTCCACACAAAGAATCTTTACTCATTCATTTTTTTTATATAACTAACAATTAACTTCACTTATCTTGAAATTTTTTTTCAGCGGTAACTTCCTAGGCCAAAAGCCATTCTGACCAGCTGAATCAATTTACTACTTGATTTTAAGTGCATCCTATTTTTACCAAGCTGTTAGGAAATTCAAATACTGACAGTTCTCAATGTAATGTTAATCTTATAAATATGTGTTAATGTAAATTTGATTTTATCATACAAATGAGCTGAATAAAATCTATTGAAAATAGAAACTGACTTTGTTTGAATGACATAGATGGTTAAAATAGGTAGAGGGTAGAGGCGAAATAAGCAGGTAGCGGGGACTATCACTTATCTAAAGCGAGGGGGGGGGCTTTAGGAGCGGGGCCTGGGTTACTGGCGAGAGTTTCCAGCCCCCCCCCCCCCCCCCCAAGGCTGTAACTGCGATAGGTCAGCTCTTGAAATATAAGACAGGAGCTTAAGGGATTGAACACTTTTTAGACACATATATTTGAAAGTTATCATTATTGTTATCCCCGAGGTACTCTAGTAGATTTCTTATTCAAAACATCAATGGAGAAGTTCTACTTAAGAAAATAACACAGACAGCGAATATACTTTGAAGAGATCTGGAGATAGAGTCATACATTGTTAGAATTACAAGGGTAGTGGTTCTTAAAGTGTGATTCACAACCATCTGGTGGGTTGCGGACGAATCGCAGGTAGGTCGCGAAAATTTTTTAATTTGTAACTAAATAAATAAATATATGTATAGCAAGAAAGAGAGAGAGAGACAAAGACAGTTAGAGAGAGCGAGACAAAGTCAGAGAGAGAGACAGTGAGCTTTGTTTGAGGCCAAAATTTGTGAGCGATTTAAGCGCTGTCGTCCGTCGGAGTGAGCGAACGTACGTGTAGTATGAGCGACGCTCTGAATTCTACTGAGCGATCGCTCATGCGCTCAGCTTAGAGGGAACATTGCTCTCTTTCTATATATATATATATATATATATATATATCTTTTTCGATAATTGACATAGAGTTGAATCTAATTATGCATGTCAGTTGATCATTGCTTAGCAGAAAATTGAAACGAAGCTTGTATATATAGTCCGTTTCAAATATTGAAAAAATAGGAGTAGAATTTACTGATGCGTAAAATATTGACCTTACGTGGTTGAGAATAAACACAAAGCCTATTGTCCCATTCGCCAAATACTAAACAGGAATAGAATCAATTGGAACATATTCCCATGAGCTCCTTCATATTCCCATAAGCTACCAGATATTGCCATAAGCTCCCAGATATAACCAAAAGCTCTTAAATATTCTCATAAGCTCCTACATTTTCACATAAGCTCCTAGATATTGCCAAAAGTGCTCAGATATTACCATAAGCTCTCGCATATTCCCATAAGTTCCCATATATTCCCATTCTCTCTCTCTCTATCTTTCTCTCTCTTTCCTTATCTCTCTTTTTCGATAATTGACATAGAGTTTAATCTACTTATGCATGGCAGTTGAACATTGTAAAGCAGAAAATTAAAACGAAGATTATAGTCCGTTTCAAATATTGAAAAATAGGAGTAGTATTTAATGATGCGTAAAATTTTGACCTTACGTGGTTAAAATTAAACACAAAGCCTATAGTCCCATTCGCCAAATAGTAAACAGGAGTAAAATCAATTGGCACATATTCCCATAAGCTCCCAGATATACCCATAAGTTCTTACATATTCCCATAAGCTCCTAATATTCCAATAAGCTCCTACATATTCCCATAAGCTCCTGCATATTCCCATAAGCTCCTACATATTCCCATAAGCTCCCATATATTCCCATAATCTCCCAGATATTCCCATAAGCTCCTACATTTTCCCATAAGCTTCTGCATATTCCCATTTTTCTTCGATTTTGTCTTGTCTTTCAATTAAAAACAATTACGGGTCATTGATGTTTATAACAGAAGAGCCGACTACGAATCGTAAAAGTTGTTTCAGTTAACGCGGTTTGGGGGTGGGGTGAAGGGGGGGGTGTTAATGAAAAAAAAAGTTTCATCGGTTTTTTATTACCTCTGGTACAACAACTCTCTTGAGGTCAACCGTCTACCGAACCCCCACCCTACTCATTCCCCCCCCCCCCCACCCGTTTGATTCATCACTGTTGTCCTACTTTTAAAACTTACAATAACAATGAACAGAACACCAATCAACTCCACTTATCCCTACTTAAAAGGGGAAGTAATAAAGTCGTGCATGATATTGTTTGTGTCCGAGGTGAGTGTAAGGGGCAGTAAATCTTTTTAATGGCTACTAATTGGTAGACCATTCTTAGCCATATGAAGGCTCACGATAGATTGATCAATCTATATAGCAGGGCCATCGCTTTAAAATTCTGGGCCTTTGGCATAGAACATGTCGTACCTAGCATAATACAAACCCCCCCCCCCCCAGGTACTGGTCTTAGTAAACTTGGGAAGTCCTGGCTGTCATCTCCACTGGTGAAATGTTGCAAACAATGCATTGGCTAGTGGTCTCAGTAAGGGGTAGTACATAATCTAGAAAAAGCCGGTCGTATGGTAGCTATGTCCAGTGGTCAAATGTTTAAACAGAGAATAAGCTTTTTATTAATGAAATGGGGATTTATTTGTGCATGTGTGTCTCTGTCGTAAATGTATATGTGTATATGTGTGTTGTGTGCATCTATACATGCGCATTTACGTTTTTCCTTTAAAAAATACTCAAAACTGTAAGGATTTATCCGAAGCAATCTAAAGGTGGTTGTGTCCCTTAGTCAGTTTAGAATTTTAAAAAGTCTGTGGGGCCCCTTGCTAGTAATTTATTTTTTAAAAAAGGTCTAAAGGCCCCGCGCCAGTAATTAAATCTCTGCTAGACAGGTAGACTAAACACATAACGTAATGTATCCTTATGCTAAACACATAACGTAATGTATCCTTGTGTTTAATAGTTGGTTGTATCTTCAATTTGTTTGTGTTTTATAACAGTGTATTTCTTTTTTGAACTCTTTTTCTTTTTAGACTTACGAGGGTCTCAGAAGATTTGTGAGCTCTAGGCACAGTAGGCATTCAACTACAGGATGAGTGAGTCCTACACTTTTATCAGTGTTAGCATTAGCACAGGATAGATAGATAGATAGGTAGGTAGATAGATAGATAGATAGCTTGATAGGTAGGTAGGTAGGTATGATGGAAGGAAGTAAGATAGGCAGGCAGGTAGTTAGGTAGGTAGATCGATAGACAGATCGATTAGATAGAAAGATAATATTTGCATCTGGCCGACATAAATGCATCACCCAAACAAAATTTCTTTACCAGTCATCACCTATAACTAACAGTTTGATCATTCTAAAGAAAGTGACATTGGGCATTATGCCCCTTACAATAGATTGTGACATTATAAAAACATTAATTCGTATTAATTGATTTTGAAACAAAATTTACGTTTGTTCTTATAGCACTTTTATATTTTACCTTTTAAATCATTCAACTATACTCTAGTACTAATAATACTTTAGCCATGGGATAATTAAAAAAGTTCAGAATGACTTACCACCTGGTACACCTATACTTATAAGGAATTAGAATGACTTACCACCTGGTACACCTATACTTGGAAGAAGGAATTAGATACCACGTGGTACACCTGCAATTAGAAGGTGTCAGAATGATGTTACAGATTGAACTCTGGTCTTTCCTAACTCCGATTAATAATACCAACACGTTCAAACTACAAAATATAAAATGACATCATCGAATGTATCTGTGTCAGTTGTGGCTCTTTGGTCACAGACAATATCTGGGTGTTAAACACCTGCGACTCTGTGGTCACAGACAATACCTGGGTGTTAAACACCTGCTATTGTTGAAAACAATGAAATGTAAAACACAGACATAAACCTGAAGGCGTAACATCCATAACTTGACTATAATGGGAGAAACGCGGACACAGTAATACTGGTATTACGTTTGTACAAAAAAAACAGATACACTTTTGGAATGGCAATGAATGTGTTTGTTAGTGTACTGAGAAGCCATTCTATCTATCTATCTATCTATCTATCTATCTATCTATCTATCTATCTATCTATCTATCTATCTATCTATCTATCTATCTATCTATCTATCTATCTATCTATCTATCTATCTATCTATCTATCTGTCTGTCTGTCTGTCTGTCTGTCTATCTGCCTGCATGTCTATCTATCTATCTGTCTATCTATCAATCTATCTATCTATCTATCTATCTATCTATCTATCTATCAATCTATCTGTCTGTCTGTTTTTTCTGGCTGGTCTGTCTGGTCTGTCTATATCATATTTATCTGTAAATTATTTCCTTCTAATTGCTGCCACTGGACCTAGTCATCGATGATCTTCCTTCCCTCCTATTTCAATTATTCCGTATGTCAATCTCAATTGTCCACCTGCATTTCCTATAAATGAAAGAACAATACCGCTCCTAGCCCTCCCATCAACCATCCCACCCTCCCCCAACATGACTCAGTTGATGATTTTTTTTTTAATTTTACGATTTGATATATCTTCCTCCTGCCAGATTGGATATAAAAAGAGCAAACTTTAAGCTGTTTACACAATAATCTGTACCTTACACCCCGTCAATCAACCAGCAGGTGTTCTATTAAGATTTTAATTTTTTTTTTATTTCAGTGAGAGAAAAGATCGCAGGTAAATACAGACATGCTATTCTATGTGGTCTGTGTTGCTTTCGCTTGGCTAGCAATGGCCGGTGCTGCCTCAATACCAGTCCAGCCTCAACACCAGTCCAGCCTCAACACCAGTCCAGCCTCAACACCAGTCCGGCTGACTGCCGCAGATGTTAAAGGTTTCCTGCAAGCTCACAACGCAGCACGGGCCGCTGTTGGTGTCAAGCGTCTGGTGAGGTTTTGTTTTCCCAGTATCGCCTCATTCGGCATTTAGTTTAACACATAGAAATGAAAGAGAGCACTGCTTCGATTTGGCGACATTTCATAACCCTTTATTCATCGCGTTAAAAGATAGAGACAAATGACTGCTCAACTGGTAAACAACTGTCTGTCTTTGAATGTATCATCTTCACGTGTTAAATATTTTATAAGCGATATACCCTAGTAGCCAAACCAGCAGTCCACAACTTTTTGGTAGTCTAAGGCCGTCTGAAATTAATCTACAATTTAAGTATCATCCTTTTTTTACGTCTAAATAAAAATGTATTCAAACTCTAAATAAACAGTCTTAGAGAGTTTGAAATCATGGAACAATTAGTTTGATTTTCATACCAATGACTGTTCTCGTCTTGCGTTTATGTAGATAGTTTGACAAAGATTAGTTCATCTAGCAGATTTGTGGGTATCAAATACAAGTGATTTTGAAAATGGGTTTTAGAGAGCATCGTGCAATGATGCTCATCAATATTATAAGTGTAGGTAAACAGTTTCACAGATGTGTGTATGTGTGGTGCCAAAAGCAAGCTAGCATTCTACGGGCAATCTAGTATATACAGATATACAATGTTATACACTGCTATAAACAGCTGTACAGCTATATATTGTTATGTACAGTTATAAACTGCTAAAAATGTTGCATCTTGCTATTTACTGCTACCACTGTTGTACACAACAATTAACTGCAATACACTACGATTTACTGCTATACCTTGCAAAATATTACTTATACTGTTTTTATACTGTTATGCTTCGCAATGTACTGATATATACTGCGAAACACGTCAGTACTGTTATACACTGATGTATACACTATAAACTACTATTTACAGCTATACACTATTTTATACTCCTATATTTTGCAATTAACTGCTGAATACTAATCCTTTTACATACAGCTATACGCTGCTTACAGCTGCTATATACTGCTGTACACAGCTATGGACTGATGTGCACTGTAACATACTGCTAAACACTGCTGCATTCTGGTCTACACTGATGTATATTTAGCATTCACTTCCTGATTGAACATTATTTTCTTAGGTCTGGAATTCTTCTCTCAGTGTCTCAGCGGGAGCATATGGCTCGAACTGTGTATGGAAACACAGCAAGGGGAAGTATGGTGAAAATCTCTTTGCTTCTAGTCGTAAGTGGACTATTTTAACTCAAATTTTAATTGCTGGTATATGCTTAATAGAATAGTATCTATCAAGTGTGATTTAATAATGTTATGAAAACAGGCAATATTATTTGTTTGTCCCCCCTCATTCTACGGTATCAATTTTAGCTGCCAATCCTGTCAATTAATAATGAGATGTTTATTTAACATGAACATTAAATCGATAGTATGTAGTTCATTTGAAAATCATTTATCAATTATGGAAAAAAAAAACCAGAAAAGAGATTTTTTTTTTGGTTTCATTATGTGATGTTAATTACAGCAAGCAGCAGCAACCACACCAGGTTGGCCGTTTCAGCGGTCAGTTCTTGGGTGTCGGAGAAAAAGGTGGCGGATAAAAACTGGAAGTGTATGACAGGATCCCCAACTTGTGGACATTATACACAGGTAGACGTTTTATAGCCTTCACTTGTGGACATTATAAAAACAGGCAGATATTTTATAGCCTTCCCTTGTGGACATTATACACAGGTAGACGTTTTATAGCCTTCCCTTGTGGACATTATACACAGGTAGACATTTTATAGCCTTCTCTGTGGACATTATACGCAGGTAGACATTTTATAGCCTTAACTTGTGGATATTATACATAGGTAAACATTTTATAGCCTTCCCTTGTGGACATTATACGCAGGTAGACATTTTATAGCCTTCACTTGTGGACATTATACACAGGTTGACGTTTTATATCCTTCACTTGTGGACATTTTAAAAACAGGCAGATATTTTATACCCTTCCCTTGTGGACATTATACACAGGTATAGCCTTAACTTGTGGACATTATACACAGGTAGACATTTTATAGCTTCCCTTGTGGACATTATACGCAGGTATACATTTTATAGCCTTCCCTTGTGGACATTATACGCAGGTAGACATTTTATAGCCTTCACTTGTGGACATTATACACAGGTTGACTTTTTATATCCTTCACTTGTGGACATTATAAAAACAGGCAGATATTTTATACCCTTCCCTTGTGGACGTTATACACAGGTAGATATTTTATAGCCTTAACTTGTGGACATTATACACAGGTAGACATTTTATAGCCTTAACTTGTGGACATTCTCAGGTGTCAATGAAATTATTCTATCTTTACATGACACGCAATGTCGTCCAATTCCAGAGACTTCCACATCACTTATGACTTTAAAATCAATTATTATCGATTTGATATCGTAAAAAAAAAGGTAATGTTCTCTTTGCCTCATAGACCATCAGACCAGATAGAAGTGTAGGGTTCATCTATTTCTGTAAAAAAAAAAGTAAAGTTCCATTAGCCTATCGGGCCATCGGGGCATATGAAGTGTAGAATTCATCTGTTTCTACAATCTCGGCATATGAAGGTATTGTGTGGTTAGCACAACGCCCAGCCGCCTTTACTTCCCCAACTTAAGCCAGGTACCCATTTAAAGCTGGGTGGACTTGTGGGATGACTCTGTACCGAATTTCAATTTATTTCTGTTGCCACGACATATATACCGGCATGAGCACAACGCCCAGTTACCATTACTTCCCTAACTAATGTCAAGCACCCATTTAAAGCCGTGTAGACTTGGGAGATGCGGTTTAGGCATGCAGTAGCATTTTAGGAAAAACGTTAGGCATTTAGAAGCTAATATTTCACGATGAAGCAAATCCGTTTTTATGGATGGGCTAAATTAGAGGATTCCTAGGGGCCAACCTCTGCTAAGGGGTCCTCTATTGGTAGTTTATTTTCCTAATTCCATAACAATTTAAAACCAATGCTAAGGATTGCTTACTATTCCCAATCATAAAGTAAATCAAGATGTGTGGCAAAGTTTTAAAATCTGTCAAGCCTACATTGCTAACACTTTGACTAGTGACCCCAAATGTACTTTTGATTAGTGACCCCAAATGTACCTTTGATTAGTGACCCCAAATGTACCTTTGATTAGTGACCCCTAATGTACATTTGATTAGTGACCCCAAATGTACCTTTGACTAGTGACCACAAATGTACCTTTGACTAGTGACCCCAAATGTACCTTTGATTAGTGACCCCAAATGTACCTTTGACTAGTGACCCCAAATGTATCTTTGATTAGGGACCCAAATATATCTATGAATAGAAGTGTACAGGCATGTTAGGCATCTATACGTATATTATACAGAAACATATAAGTTGTGTACAAGCGAGTTAGGCATCTATACGTATACAGAAACATATAAGTTGTTTACAAGCATGCTAGACATCTATAAGTATATTATATTGTGGACGCATATTAGACTGGACGTGTATACAAACATTTGCATCGTAAAAGCTTATCAGGCAAGGAGAAGCATTATAAGGTATGCTATAGGCCGGCTAAGCTTGTTAAGGAACAATAATCTCCTAAGAACCGTATGTGCCGATCACGCACATATAAGTACATAGTTGTCAAGTTAATAACAGCTCATCAAGTTTTACCTGCTTTAAATATCTAGACTACCGACTTATTTCAGGTGGTGTGGAGAAAAACAACCTCGGTTGGCTGCAGCATCATTCACTGTCCTGGCAGTCTGTCCAACTTCGAGATCTGCCAGTACTGGCCACGGTAAGCTTCATGGGGTAGACCGGGGGTCGGCAACCTGCGGCTCGCGAGCCACATGCGGCTCTTTCGATGTCAATCGGCGGCCTAAATCAAATACCATAATAATGAAACAAAAATTTTAGTGGTTCTTTAAAAACTTGAGAAAAATGCTAATTTGAACTTTTGGCTCTTCCGTCTCAAAAGGTTGCCGAACCCTGGGGTAGACTAAATAGTTTAAATCATCAATTTTTTTTAATTAATTGATTGATTTTTTGAAAGTTAATGATGCTTTCCTTATGAAAATGTTTTTCTTGTTATATTCAAAAAAAAAAAAGTGGCAACATGATAGGAGGCAAGCCGTATTAACATGCAGACAAAGTCTTCTGACAAGCTGCTGCACGCCGAAATTTTTAAGCAAATGAAAAATCATTGTCTTCTAAATAAAGACCAGATGATTAAGCCTCGGTTGAGACATGGCTTATTGTTCAACTTATTTGTTTGATTTTAAAGAAATACGTTATCGTAATTAGCAATGATTGAAATAATTTTTTCACTCTTTTTTTTAAATGCATTCTTTCTTATTGGCTGATATGTTACAAGTGTATTGACATTGTTTTTATAATAAATATTTTACTTTACATTCAAACAAAATCAGTGTTTGTCACATTCAAACAAATCAGTGTTTGTCACATTCAAACAAATCAGTGTTTGTCACATTCAAACAAATCAGTGTTTGTCACATTCAAACAAATCAGTGTTTGTCACATTCAAACAAATCAGTGTTTGTCACATTCAAACAAATCAGTATTTGTAGATGGTTTGTTTGTAAAAAAAATATCATTTTTATATAGAAACAGTATTTATTTCCATTTATAGGAAAGTAATAATGTACTTTTAATCTAGCCGTGCCGCCGCGAGGTGAGGGTGGGGGTGTGGGGGCTTCAACTGGAGCCCTTGTCAGGGGCCACCAGCATTTAAGAGAAAGTTCGAAGTCGAATTTGGTTCATTTATGTTTATTTTTTTATTGGCTAAAAGTGAAAGAAAGAGGGGGCCCTACTTATCACTGTTTGTCGGGGGTCCCAGGAATTTATGACTGCGGCCTTGAACCGAGAGCAGTAATTGCGTCATCTGTATGCAATTAAAACAAAATAGATACATGCTGATTTGGTAAGTTAGCAGATCCGCATGGCGTACGTGTAGTAGCTCTGATGGTCCTGGTTCAAACCTTGCCGAGTGTACGTGACAATAGTTAAGGGGAGCGTGGGCATTGTTTTACAGCCTCTACCTAAGACCCCCACTTGGTGCACCCATAGTCGTGTAACTATCGACTATGCACAACAAAAACCGTCCCATTGGTGGGCAATTCAGTCTAAGAGAACGGTAAAAATCGCCTCATGCTTAAAGGAAATCTGAAGACCACCACCAACAACAAATTTAATAAATGACCAATAAATGACCAACAACAGAGCACAACACTCCGAGATCATACCCAGTCACAATAATTTACTAAAACAGTTTATTGCACGCCCAGTTCAGTCCCAGGGTCAAGTGCCCCATCTATAGATCTCAATTTATTTCTTGCAGTTTAAGAATCAGTGCCGAACCTAGGGATTTGGGGGCCCGAAAGCAGTGCCAAACCTAAGAATTTGGGGGCCCGGGGGCCCATGAAATTTGACATTTGACACCATGACATAAGATAATGTACTTAATATTTATTGTAAAATTTTTTTGGGGGGGGCCCCCTTAAAGCTGGGGCCCGGGGGACTATTGAATTTGGACCCCACCTTACCCCCACTCTAGGTACGCATCTGCCAGGAAGGCTGACTTCTTTGGGGGCCCCTGCATTTGGACATTCGACACAATGACATGAGATAATGTACTCAATATTTAATGAAAAAAAGATTTTGGGGACCCCCACCCGTAAGCTGGGGCCCGGGGAACTTTCAAATTTGGACCCCTTTCCCTCTCCCTAGATACGCCTTTGTTGAGAATGATAACTGACATAAAAGTGACTAATATTTTTGTTATTATTATTATAGATATTCAATTAAATTATCCAATAGCAAAACAAAGTTTCAGTCATTCATAACCGGATCAATGAAATCAATCTGATAAATTTCTTCGCGTAATAGATCAAAGCGGTAACTTTTGAACTATAAGAAACGATTCAGTGTATTGCTATTACTAAACACACAGTAAAATAGAAAACCGCCAAACAAAACAAAGAATAATGATAAAATTTACAAACCAACATCACAGTAAAATAATTATGTAATTATTGAGCTGATCGAAACATCTTCCGGCTATTGATAAGTTAACTAAACATCATAACCTTTTTTTGTTGTTATAACAGACAAGAAATTATCATGTGTTCGAATTGTTTTTTTTACTTGATTGTTATAAATGCTCCTCCACACTTTTGACTGCCCATCACACTTAGTCCACACTGACTGACCTCGGACTAACCCGTTAGGATGGACAGCTTCAGGCACACGTAACTCTTTATACAATTGGGGTTTTGTCCCTTGGCACAGGACTTCTATGAAAAGACAACTGTTACGATATTTGGTCAGAGATTCGTGACCTAGATAACATGAATGAGTCAGAGACTAGTGACGTAAAAAAAATTAACTGGCATTCGACCAGCGAGTTTCTAGCACACACATTTTGACAGGTAAAATGTTTTGGGAAGAGAATTAAAATTTAGCGGAACAATAAGAAACTAGTAGACTCACGCGTTATACTGATTTACAAAACATCCAGATGAGCGGACGGCGAGGGTGGTTTTGAATAAACGGGGAGAACCGTTTGTGTCAACATTTAACAAGCAGAGAGTCCTAGGTCCTGAGTTTGAAACCCGCCCGTATTAACAATGGCAGTTAGAAAGTTATTGTATTCGGGAACGGGTAGATTCAAATGAAGTTAAAGTTGAATGGCGATGGATGGCCGTTTGTCCAAGAAACGAAGATTAGCTATTTTACGAGAATCATGTTAAACTAGCTGTACCGTGCAAAAACTTTGTATAGAGTTATATTCCCTTAGGCTTGATCGGTAGGCTAGGTTATTTTTGGTTTTGGGCAGATCCGAATTTTTCACGATTGTATTTTAAACTGGAATACTGTTGTATTAATTCTTTACTTTCGATTTAACGCATATCCCAGATTGCTTTTATATATAATATTCTCGACTTTTTAGCCAATTTAATCGTGTCCAAGCGCGCTAGTGTACATTATATAAGGATTTTTAGTCAGGGAGTGGATAAAAGGAACGCGATATACCGCCTATTAGGTGGACAACGGAAGTACATTACCGTTATGAAAAGAACCACGTTTATTAACGAATTTATTTAAGAGGGCTACCCGCAAACATTTGGGGTGCAGAAGCGAAAGAGGTTGAGAACAGCTGGATTAGAGAGTATTCGAAAATAAAAATACACAAAACAAAGTTCATAGTGAAATAGTTGTTTGATTAGTTGAAACATGTGAACATTTTCAGAACAATATCGAGAGCTTTTGGTGATTAATAGATACGGTCAATACACAGAATGACGTACAATGCACTTAAAAGACGTGGTAATCAGATACATATTTAGACTTGAAAATAACTCCCATTGTCAACACGCTGTGTTTGACGGTTCAAGTTCAGTAGATCTCTTCCCAGGTTGCGGTGATTACATTTTTAATTAGATCAACAAATGACCAACATATGACGATGACAAGCCCGCGTTGTGTGAACGTGCTAGATTGTGCGTGTGTGTGTGTGCACGTGTGTGTGGTGTGTGTGTCATGGAGGCTAGGGCCCTACCTGTTTTGAGGCCGTGGGAAAAAAAGTGGAACAAGAGAGGTGTCACCACATGAATGAATCACATTGTCGACAGGTTGTAGGTTCTCTACTCATTGGTCAACCAGTTATACAACTTGCCTCGTGCAGTTATGGGACTAAACCAAAGGTGGGCAAACTTTTTGAGTCCCTGGGCCACATTGTGTTCCTAAATTTGAAAGGCGAGTAGGGCGTAGAGCCAATGGATACAGTGTCAACATGCTCTTTAAGTAAGGAACTAGTGGCGGACCGGATAAAACTGTCCGATTTGCCGGATACGGTGCACGGGTTGTAGTGTTCTAAATGGTGAACTAAACCATATGGCTAACAGAACTGCTGTTACCGTGGATACCGAGAGACGGGGGTGGAATAAAGCTACAACGATTTGATGTATAAACATGAATATAGGTGGTCTAATGAGCAGCCCGTACGTCGCGCTTGTGGCCCATGAAGTTCAAGGGGGGGGGGGAACTGAATGTGTTCATGTTTTAAAATATTTTTACACACAATTTAAATGTATTTTTTAAAACATATTTATTTATTGAGCCAGCCTTTGTTCCACCAGAGGCCAAGCCGAGTGGGGGGGGGGGAGTGAGTCTCAAAGTACAGTGGTGTCACGACGGTTGGTGTCACTTGGTGCGAAAAATTCATGGTGTCACTCCCCCCCCCCTCAAGATGATGAGCATTGGTACATATTTCGAAATTTTCTGCACTAGACCTTAGAGAATTTACCATTAAATACTTAAGCTATAAAAACGATGGTATCACTGACTGTATTTCAGAAAGATGTATATTACCTTTATTACACTGAGTTTGTAAACTTTGTCTTCGATTTCATTAAATCACGTGACTACATGCGTTCCTTTTTTTAAAAACGTTTGAAAAAAAAACCTTAAATGGATCAGAACAGATTTGAATTGTATTCATTTACTTTATGCTCCAGTCGCTCTGTATGGTGGCACCCAGTGCTACTGCTCATGTTTTTGACAATGATTGCTTATAAAACCCGACTATACCGAGTTCTTTCTGCTGTGAAATTTAGAACTCTTCATTTTGATGTAACCTCTGTTTGTGTTACCCGATGCGGCCCCACAACCCCATGGTGACGCCACTGCTTCTTTGTCACATCATAAATAAAGTAAATCATAAGGTGACTGCTTATTAGATTTATTGATTAAAAAAGTAGAAATAATAACAAATATTAATAATGACGATTGGTACATTGTTGATACAGGGGAAAAAACTATTGGTATTGCTTCCCTTTGGATTAGTTCTCACGGGGTTGTCGTTCTTACCTATTGGCTCGTCTCACATTTCCATTCACACATTTGTGTTTGAACTAATGAAAGGCAAACAGATCCGTTCTTTCCCCTTCCCTCCAGCCGTATGACGCATTGTTTATATCAGGCGTTGTGTTGGTCTACATCTTGACAATGCTACAAAAGGGATCTCTATATATATGGACACACGCTCCCTTTGTTTGGTACTATCGCCAAGAAACTAAGACACGCGTGTCAATCATTAGATTAGCCGTTTCAATCCGAACCTTCAATCTGTAGCCATGAATCTGTGTATGATGTACTTTGTATGCGCTGGACTAGCGTTGGCCGGTGCTGTGACCCCTGTCTCCCTGACCGCGGCTGATATCGCAGGTTTCCTGAGTGCTCACAATCTGGCACGTGCGGCTGTTGGTGTCAGTAGAATAGTGAGTATACAGTTGTTAGCCTTCTTTAAATTTTTGGAAACGTTTAATAAAAATAAATAACCATGTCTAGGTCGTAGTCAGGCCCGTAGCGTGCGGGGGAGGGGGCAGGGGGCCGCCCCCCTGCGTTTTATCTGCCCCCACGCTTATTTGTTCTACTTAGTAAAATGTATTACCTGCCCCCCCCCCTCCGCTATTGCCTGGTCCCTGCTGTAGAATGCCTGGCCCCTGCTGTAGAATTTTCACGCTACGGGGCTGGTCGAAGTAAAGAAAATTTTAAAATTATTCAACATTTGATCTATGACTAAATCATTTAAAAATTCTGATGCGCGGTTTTTCAAAGTACTTGTTAGAATGTCATGGCAATCTCTTGATTCAATCAGCCACTAATGTAAAATTTACTTTTGTGCCATTTTTTCATACCCACCTTAGGCGAGTTCGCCAAGGCAATTTTAGCAACAGAAAAAATAGGCAGAGAGTATTTTTCTGGGCTCTCTGATTTCGTATGTAGGCCTACTTAATTAATGGTTAAATTAGCATGAATACTTTATTTAATTTCATAAGCTTGATAAGTCACACAAAAAGTTGTACACCAATGTATAGCGTTAGATTTGACAGAAATCTATAAATAATTTGTGGCTTTAGAATGCGTCCGTCATAGTCGGCCACCTCGTTAGGGGGTTTCACTGCTAACATAATCGTTATGAGACCAAGAGTTCACCTTTATTTACGTGAATATCTGATACTTTATAAATGCATGTCCGATACAACATATACCGCTGATGATACAACATATACACCTGTTGATGTAACATATACCACTGTTGATGCAACATATACCACTGTTGATGTAACATCTAGCACTGTTGACGCAACATATACCAATGTTGGTGTAACATATACCACTGTTGATGTAACATATACCACTGTTGATGTAACATCTAGCACTGTTGATGTAACATCTAGCACTGTTGATGCAACATATACCACTGTTGATGCAACATATACCACTGTTGATGTAATATCTAGCACTGTTGATGCAACATATACCACTGTTGGTGTAACATATACCACTGTTGATGCAACCAATATTTTTTCCTCAGGTCTGGAACACAACCCTTAGCGCCTCAGCGGGTGCTTACGGCTCCAATTGTGTCTTCGTCCACAGTAAAGGCAACTACGGAGAAAATCTTTACGCCTCGTATCGTGAGTGAACTTATTTACAGCAATTACAATAGTTGCCGGTTTATTGTATGGAACAATCACGTATCATTATGAAAAAAAAAATGTTGCTAAATTTAAGAGCAGTGCTGGATTAACCTGTAAGCAAAAATAAGTTCTTTTTTATTAGGGCATTAAGGGAGGGGGAAGGGTCGCTTAGGAAAATGGCATGTCAAATCAGTCATTTAGATCAAATCGAAATTTGAACCTTTTTTCAATATTTAATGAAAATATTGAAAATCCCCACAAGAACAAAGATTTAAGCAATGCTGGTTGGATGTATCATCTCTAGAATGCATAGAAGAATACAAGCATATTTGTAATGTAAAATTGATTAAGAAGATCTTATAAATAATTTTCATTAAGAAGATCTTATAATTAATTTACATTGAAAATTTCTTATAAATAATTTACAGTAAGAAGATCTTACAAATAATTTACATAAGAAGATATTATAATTAATTTACATTAAGATTTTATAAATACTTTGCAATATATGCTTTGGTTTGGGGGGGGGGGCATTTAATTTAATTATCTGTTAGGGCACTGAAAGGATTTTATCCAGCACTGATTAAGAGCGATGTTAAATGGACCGTTTTTTAATTACAATTGTAATGATGTTTACTAAAATAATGAATAAGATTATCTTCAAAAATATTGTTGTATTTTATATTGACAGCTGCTGTAACCAATCACACTCAGTTGGCCATTACAGCTGTCAATAAGTGGGTCGCAGAGAAGGCGGTGGGTGATACGACGTGGGCTTGTATGACCAGCAAACCCACATGTGGCCATTACACACAGGTATGTTAGTCTTTGTGGCTGATATATCGAAATATTCTTGTATGACAAGCAAACCCACATGTGGCCATTGCACTCAAGTATGTTAGTCTTTGTGGCTGATATATCGACATATTCTTGTATGAAAAGCAAACCCACATGTGGCCATTACACACAGGTATGATAGTCTTTGTGACTGATGTATCGACATATTCTTGTATGAAAAGCAAACCCACATGTGACCACTACACACAGCTATGTTAGTCTTTGTGGCTGATATATCGACATATTTTTGTATGACCAGCAAACCCACATGTTGCCATTACACACAGGTATGTTAGTCTTTGTGGCTAATATATCTACATATCCTTGCGTGACCAACACCACCACATGTGGCCTCAACACACACACGTATGTTGTCCATATTTGCCTAGGGCTATAAACTACATATTGAACTGCCTAGTTATAAAGCCTGGTTGCAAGATACTCACTGTCTTACTTTTGATTGTCACCCTTGTTTTGGTGATCAGGGTTGTTCCCCTTTTTTTGTTTGAATGCAATATACTAGCACATAACCTTTACAGGTCAAAGCATGAAATAGTAGCCCAACTATCTAGAAAGGAGTGGACTTGAGAACTGACCACTTGGGGGAGGGATGGACAGTGATAAGTAGAAGAGTAATGTGTAGACATAAAGTCACGTGGTCATTCTATAGTATTATTGTGCTTGTAAAATTTAAACAGTTTTGTAACGAGCAAGAAATAATTGCGATTTGGGACATATATATTTGAAATATGATTCTTTCGCTCATGTTTTGCTCAGACATGTTAACCTTATGTAGTTATTCAAATATCTGTGAAAGTGAGTCAAGACACGCTCGCGTGTAGATTATGTTTGCCTAGGGCTATTAGGCTACATATCGAACTGTCATATATTGCTATGCAAGATACACATGTCTGGGTCAAACAACACCAACGTCTTCATGATGTGAGTAGTGACTTCGTTTAAATTATTTTCCAAAACTAATTTTTAAAGATAAAATGAAAAAAAAAACAAAAAAAAAAGACATAATAACGTTTATTGTTATACACATCACGTCGTTTTATCATGCTGTAAACAACAAAATGACGTTACATAAAATCTAATTATGGCTGACAACGCCGTGACGCACAAACAATATTTACAGTGATTTAAATATCGGAAATCCCCCAAAACTGCACAGAGCATTCCCATACATGTATTTAGTCGCTACTCTGTCTACAAAAGAAGTGAAATTATTTTATCATTTGGCTAGGACTTCTAATTATCGTTTACTGAGAACGAATTCTGGGCCATGGTGAAACGGGGATTAGTGGACCTTGAAACAAATTTAGAGAGAGAGAGAGAGAGAGAGAGAGAAGGGGAGAGAGAGAGAGAGGAGGAGAGATAGATGGAAATAGGGATATGAAGAGGTAAAACTATGATTTTAGGACCCCTGGAAAAATATAATGAATTAAAATAAACTTTTTAATTTACATGAACGCAGTTGCTACGGTTCTATAGATCAGCATGCGCTCTAGCGCTCTAGACGGACTTTATTTTTTTTACAGCTGTAGATGTGCGCATGCGCGATAGCCGGACTTCGAATTTCTTTTTTCGGGGTCCGGCTATAGATATTGCTCCTAACCCTATTCCTTACCCCCCAACCCTATCACTAACCCTAACTCTAGCCGCGAAAACAAAAAAAATATGCAATAATAAGCAGTCCGTCTGCCGCGCATGCGCATCTATAGATGGACCCCGAAAAAAATAACACGGAGTCCCGTTACTTGGAACCGTAGCCACTGCGTTACACGAATGATGAAAAATAGAGTGAGAGAGATTAAAGAGGGAGAGAAGGAGGGAGAAATTGAGATGACGAAGTCACATGACCTATCGCGTGTCACGTGACATCTGATACAGCTGTATCTAATACACTTTTATTTCAAAAGTAAACTTTCTCTTCAGGTGATTTGGAAGACAACAACGTCTGTTGGCTGCGGCATCAACCATTGTTCTGGATCCCTGTCTAACAACGTAGTTTGCCAGTACTGGCCAAGGTAGGAACAATAATTAAAACAAAACAACAACAAATACCATTACGAGCCGTTCCTAGCACATCTGCCACCCAGGGGGCAAATAGTAGTTAACAGCCCCCACCCCATTCCTCTAGCTCTGGGGTCGGCAACTTGCGGCTCGCGAGCCGCATGCGGCTCTTTCGATGTCAAGTTGGAACAACAATTTTAGTGGCTCTTTAAATCCTGAGAAATGTGTAAATAATAACTTTTGGCTCTTTCGTCTTAAAAAGGTTGCCGACCCCCTGCCCTAGCTAACCATCCAAACTTCATGAAGTAACATGAATGTCCCCTGCCTCCATGGTGTTATATCCCCTGCCTCCTTGGTGTTATGTCCCCTGCCTCCATGGTGTTATGTCCCCTGCCTCCTTGGTGCTATGTCCCCTGCCTCCTTGGTGTTATGTCCCCTGCCTCCTTGGTGTTATGTCCCCTGCCTCCTTGGTGTTATGTCCCCTGCTTCTTTGGTGTTATGTCCCCTGCCTCCTTGGTGTTATGTCCCCTGCCTCCTTGGTGTTATGTCCCCTGCCTCCTTGGTGTTATGTCCCCTGCCTCCTTGGTGTTATGTCCCCTGCCTCCTTGGTGTTATGTCCCTTTTTTTGAACCATAGTATGGCGCGGCCCTGTATATATATATACTAGAAGAAAAAAACAGTCATTTTAATTATTTTAATTCATTTTTTAAAGCTTTAATTTTAGAATGTTTGTTGTTGTAATGTACATTTTCTCCTCTTACGTCCTAACAGTGGCAATTACATTGGAGTGAAGCCGTATTAATTGATCGACAGCTCCGATGAGCTGCGGCTTGCAGAGCATTTCAACCACACCAGATAGATGGACAGTCAAACTTTACGGAAATGTTTTAAATGATCATTAAAATATATAGTCAATAAGTCAAATTAGTAACATAGCACTTAGCCAGAAAACAAGCCATTAAATTAATCTTACTGACACATAAGATCACCGATACAAGACTTCTCAAATAAAATAAAACAAGACTGGAATATCCAAGAAGAGAAAAAGAAGGAAGAGATATCTAGTCATTCTTATGTTCAGCTTAGCCAACAATTACATATAGTATACACGTTTTCTGTTTAAAATTACTAAATAAATTCTCTTTAATAAAGATGTCTTAAAACATTATATTATACTTTTTTTTGTAAGTAAATTTTGTTATAAATCAGCACACAGACAGACAGACACACACACATATTGATTTTTAATTAGTTTTGAATAGGTGCAGGGGCGTTATTTGCAAGGGGCCGGTGGAGAGCTATTGCACCCCTTATAATGGTACAGACAGCATTATAAACTCTATACATGTAATGTTCTAATTATACATTTGCGCTTTGAGATCGTCATAATTCGCCCCCCCCCCATTTGGCCGTACCTGAAATGACAGATGAAATAATTTACACCAAACAAATCTTACGAAGTTCATTGTACTGAAAAATTAACATATCATTTTCGACATAAATTTATCTGGATAAAAAAAATAAATAAACAGCAACCTGCTTGTCTGTCTGTCTGTCTGTCTGTCTATCTGTCCGCCATATTGCATGCCTGTCTGTCTCTTTGCCATCCTACATTTATTTCTCTCTGTTTGTCTCTTTGCCATCCTGCATTTCTTTCTTTCTGTCTGTCTGACATCATGCATTTCTTTTTTTCTGTCTGTCTGACATCATGCATTTCTTTCTTTCTGTCTGTCTGACATCATGCATTTCTTTCTTTCTGTCTGCCAGCCTGCACGCATGTCTGTTTGTCTGCTAGCCTGCATCCTGGTCTGTTTGTCTGCCTGTTAGGATTGATGCCTGTCTGTCTGTCTGCTAGCCAGCATCCTGGTCTGTTTGTCTGCCTGTTAGGATTGATGCCTGTCTGTCTGTCCTCTAGCCAGTCTAGCCTGCATCCTGGTCTGTTTGTCTGCCTGCTAGGATAGATGCCTGTCTGTCTGTCTGCTAGCCTGTATCCTTGTCTGTTTGTTTGCCAGCCTGCATGCCTGTCTTATACAATAATTTAGTTTTCTAAAAACATTATTGCATATAAAAATCTCATTTTACTAGGTATGGATTAAAAAGGTGGGTTGACAGGACGCGCGAACAGCGCCTTCACATATTAGGTGCACCTTAAAGTCCAGTTAATGCATAACTTTATTTTTGGGTCCCAGTATTTTCTTTTGAGCCTTGGACCTCAAACATACATTGGTCAACTTCTGTTCTTTACATACATATATACGTTCTAACAATGAATCATGGAAAATTAGAAGGAAAAGAACGAATTTAAGGGGCAATAATTTTGGATGCGTCAGATGAATTAATGATGACACCTATGAAAAATAATTTAAAAAAATATTGAATCTATTGAAGACTTCACCTGGATGCGTCTCTATGGCTTCTAAAGTGACTGTGAATTCCCGATTTTAAACAAGGTAAATACGGGAAAATTGATTATTATTTGGGCATTATTCTTTGAATTTCTGTCAATAATGTTTAATGCTAGAGCTTTAGTATGATCAGACTATATTTAATAAACGAAATACAGTATATGTGACATGCAAAGCTATTTAATAAATAATGTTAACATTCAAGAATATTGGGAAGTTGTTACTAAAAGATAATCAAGAATAACGAATTGCTTTTAGGACCGTCCGATCAGATTCAACAGTCCACCAAAGCATCGAATATTTAGCTTGTAATAATCTAGTAGGTAAACAAATATAAATAAAAAAAAATAATAAAATGGTAAATTATTTGATGAAAAAATATAAATAAAGCACATTCACAAGACTGTTTTTTTTTGCTTTATTATAATGAGTTTATTAGTATTATTGCCATAATTGCTAAAGATTAAAAGGGGAAACATGTATTGTTCAAGAGAATTTTGGACAGGAATTGGTCTGCGTTCGCTTTTTGTGTGTTGTTTAATGATTTTGAAAGCTGATTCAGGTTTGTTATTAAGTTTATACTGTTTATATAACTTTCTTTTAGAATTTTTTTTTTATTTTGGTCTTTTAGAATCTATCTTCATATTATTAATAGCTACAGCTAGCTCAAAATGAATCTATAGGCCTATTTGTTACTTCCCCCCCCCCCCATCATTTTTACAATAATTATTGTTTGAAGAACAAAATTTTAATATTCAATAATCATATAATTAAAACGTTACACAAGAAAAAAGAAATTATGAAATAATTATTGTATTTTATTTATTTGACTAATTTATTGATAGATACATTAGTTTTTGCTCTCTGTTATAAATATCAAGTATATTCTGCATTTTTCATTGAACCTAAAATATGCCAGACAAACCACCAACAATTGATGAGTTGCTACAAATTCAGTGCCACCATCCAAAGTCCTACCTTTGTTTACCTTATGGAATCTGTTGTTCTGGGGGTGAGTTCTGCTTTCAAGGACAATGTCATGATTGTTTCCCAAAGGAGGTCAAAGAAGAAGATCTGTTAACATGGTGCAGAGAACATGGTTTGTACAATGTGTCATTGATGAACAATCCCACTTGTGGTTTGGCTTGTCAGGCTAGGTTCAATGTGTCACAGCTAAATGATTTCAGTGGTGAGTTGACTATAATTTAAATTGCTAATAAACTAAGCCTTCCCCCAATTAATTTTAAATAAACCAAAAACAACATCTTTATAAACAATTTATTACAGTAACAGATCTAATTGTTACAAACCTGTTTTTATATTGACATAAAAATTAATGATATTTATGAAAATAATTTTTTAAAATGCAGGAGCTGATGATGGTTGGTTGAGATCCTGGGTACATATGAAATATTTGTTCTTAAGGAAAAACTAATTTAGATAATGAAAACATATTTAAAAAAACAACACATTTTGAGCTATTATTTAGCCATATGCAAAAGTAGTGTTATGATTAGTGAAGAAATACACACAATAGGAGTAATAATGAAAAAAATAAAGAATAAATTAAATAGACACTGCTATCAGGTTATTCTTACAGTTTGTAATTTTGTCAAAGTTAATTGTGGTGCTTATTTGTGTGGGCGAGAAGGAGTGGGAGGGACTCTAATCTCAGGCCAGAAACACCCATCTCAATAGAAACATCAAATTCTATAGAAAAAAACACCCATCTCTTTTTAAATGTCACTGTAATAGTAAAAAAAGTTTCATCATATTTAAATTAAATAAAAAAATTGATGTATTTGTAAAATCAATTTAAAAGCTTTGTTGACTAAATACAAATTGATTAAATGCTAACTGAGCCATAGGAATTTCTAAATGTTATTTATTTGTCAGAATACAATGAATTCCATTTATTTAGATTGGATTGAGTATTTAGTTTAAATTACATAAATTAAAACAAATAATCATTATTGATATTTTTCCTTTAAATACCTAAATTTAGAATAATTTAAAGCCAAAATATTTAGGCATAAATATAAATAGAGATCTTAAAATATATGTTTAAGTCAAGTTTAATATTAGTACAGAACATTGAATTCAGGCTTAAATATCTTTTTAATTTTTATTCTTAAATTGAAATTTAATGAAGAACTTAGTTTAACTTTTTAATTAATAAATGATTGTTTTACTTCCTAAAAACAAACATAAGCAAACGCCAATCTGCTGAAATTAGAACTTTCTGAATGTCAAAAATCAAATGAAGAAGAAATAAAAGGTAATATATAAACAATTTAAAATTTCTTTAAAATTCAGGTCGTTTTTAATATTACTTTGATGGTATAAAAGTATAAAACATGTTTATATGATATTCTGATTTTTATTGTGAATTTTTTTGTGACAGAAAAGGACAGAAACATGACACTTCAGTTTAATGTTAAAAAAAGTTATATTTTAATAATGTTTCATTTTAATTAATTAACAATTTTTTTGAAAAAATATAATGAATAATACTTACCAACTGTAAAATGCATTATTCTTAATATATGGACATGTAATTCATTCGACACTAAGATAATGTATATTACTATGTTTAGATTGAACTTACCCCTACAAAAATGTCTAAATGTGTTACAAGTGACACAATTGGGACTAATGACAGCCGGGGTGAACTCTTTAAAAAAGGAAAAAAAAAATTCTTTCTTTACTAAAAAAAAATATAAAATGTCAATTCTCCTTATATAAGAAGAAAATCATGCTGTATGATGAAACATGATCACCAAGTAATATAGAAGAGCCCATTTATTCTTCTCTATTAATAGGATGATTACAATTATTTTAAACTTTTCATGATACATGTTGACATATGACCATTTATTAACTCCTCTATGGTTAATAGCATAAATATGTTAATTCAAAACAATCAGGATCATAAATGCTGACATAGAATAATATATTCATTCTTCTATGCTTAATTACATATTAATAACTTTTAAACAAGTCTTATGTTATGTTTTGATGTTTTTATTTTTCAGAAAAAGTTACTTGGAAAGGAGCTTTCATTGGATGTGTGATACTTATTCCTCTTGTTACAACAATAGTTTTGTTTTGTGTCTACACATGCTATGATAGTAAAATACCTTGCTTTCATGCAGCATTTTGGCGAAATTGTTTACATTGTAAGGGCTGTGTACCTGAAGATTCAAGTAAGTCTCATATCATTCCATTCCAAATTTATATATTTATAAAACTAGGTGTGTCTGTATATTTTCTAAAATCTTTTACCCAATCAGTAATGAAGTCATGAACTTTTTGTCAAAAAAGTATTACTTGATTTTTTTTAACAACTGAGGACATTTTTCGATGGATTATATTAAACTTGATCTTAAGCTGAATTCTCATGTTTAAAATATCATTCTTTCTGTATGTTCGTGAAATGATGAAGTGTTTCTATCTTGTTCTTATAGCCCAATGGTGGGCAAACTTTTTAAACTGTGGGTCACAATAAGTTCTTTAACAGAAAGTTTGCAGGACAAAAACATAAGGGTGATATTTTTATAATGAATAAGACAATAAAATGCAAATGTCATTGTTGAGAGCTGGGGAAGGATCAAACAATTTCTGACTGGTGGTAGTTTGTCCATAACTGCTCATTAAGTAGATTTTTTACATCTTCTACACAGCTAAGGGTGCAATGGCCCAGGAGGCATTGCGATGGATCAAGAAGACTGGAGTTGCTAGGGTCGAATCTTATGTGTGAAGTTCCTGTAAGGATGAATTCAAATCTCTTGGATCACATAAACCACTGATAGGATATTATGCTCCTTGGCGCCCTTCTTTTATCCCCGCCATAGCCGATTGTGCAATAGCCATGAAGAGACCACATGAGATATAAACCGGGGCTTAAACCATGAAAATTGATTGGTCCTCACCGGGAATCGAAGCAGGGACCTACAGCTCGACAGTCGAGCTCTTTACTACATCACTATCTGTCTCCACAACCAAATTTATATCATACCGATCTGTCTAACAAACCTATACCCCACCTATTCAGACCAAAACATCTGTGAAATATATTTAATTCAAAAGTATTATCATTTATTTAAAAGTTGTTATGAAATGAATAAGAAACAAATGTTCTTTTTTCTTCTAATTTTAGAACAAGAACAACGAAGAAATGGTAATGCTGGTTTGGTACAACCTGTCATAGGAACTAATGCAGCCCAAGTGGGACAAAATCCAAATCAGCTATCTCCAGACCAAGAACAAAATGAGTTTAATGTCATAGGTCGAACTGTAGCACAAATTGAACACCCTCATATAAATGAAGTGCCTGAACATACACCCTTGATATCTCATGATGCTCATATTGGTCAAAATGAAGATATAGGTGGTCAGCCTGACCTTAATAGCTCTAATGATGAACCTCCAGTCAATCGTAGTGGGCAAAGTTCAGTAGAGAGACGACTTAATCAAGCGACTTAATCAAGCGCAAAGTAGTTTTAACAGATAAATTAACATTCCGACACAGACGATTTTTAGCTAGACATTGAAATTATCAAATTAATTTTGTTTTCCTTAAGCAGACTTAATGATTACCAGCAAAATAAAATCAATGATATTATTTATTTATAAACTAAAGAAGCTGGAACAACCTAAAGAGCTGTTTCTTGCATTTTTGGGGACAAAAGGAAAAGATAATTTTGATGGCACTCGTTAAAGATTTAAGGGCCCTAGTTTCAAAGGTACATTAAAGATCTGCAGTAAAAGTTATAATTGGGGCCCTAAACAAAGGTATATTTAGGGTCCTTAAATTGAAATCAAAGCCACCGCTTGCAAAATCCTAGACCCATAACAAAGTTTTTTTATCAGGCTCATTTGACAACATCTGTTAGAAGGTTAAAACCCAGTAGTCCCTAACTAAGGACCATATGACTCTTGTTTGTATAACACATTCGGTAGGACATCATGATGTACATATTGTGTAGGACAAACAATGCAGGACAGAGTGTATAGGACAGACAATGTAGGACATACTGTGTAGGACAGACAATGTAGGACAGATTGTATACGACAGACTGTGTAGGACAAACAATGTAGGACAGACTTGTAGGATAGACTGTGTAGGACAAACAATGCAGGACAGACTGTGTAAGACAGACTGTGTAGGACAAACAATGCAGGACAGACTGTGTAAGACAGACAATGTAGGACAGACAATGTAGGACAGACTGTGTAGGACAGACTGTGTAGGACAGACAATGTAGGACAGATTGTGTAGGACAGACTATTTTTCTCACTATTTTTGTGTGTTGTGCAGTGTGAAAAAAAAGTTTTGTTAAATACTTATTTCAATGTATTACAGATCATTATAAACAAAATGAAATACTAACAGCTTATCAAAAATGCATTACTTGTTCTTTTTTCAGGGTGACAGGGAAATTAGGTAACTATTTAGCCCCCCCCCCCCTTTCACTACCTAGGCCTCCTATTGGTCAACTTGTTTTTTTTTTATTTCTGTTGCTATGAGTAACCACTATCATAGCTAGCCGCAGTGTACCATATTACAGTATGTAAATAAGACATCTCATGAATAGCACCCCCTCCCTTCCACCTTTTTCCACATGTAAATGTAGCCTTACATTGTACATGCAGCGTTGTTTAAAAAAATAGTCAATGAAATAATCAAGCTTTTGAAGGCAAATATTTGTCAATTTTTTATGAGTTACTATCATCAATAACATTTTTATTTTTTTTTTGGGTGTGGGGGGGGGGAATTTTGGTGTGTATAATATTTAAATGATTATGATATTTGATTTTTATTATCCATATTTAGTCATTTGCAAAAGGGCCAACAAAAAAATTGTATTAATATTGACTTAATGGGACAAGTGCCTACATAACAAAGTATCATTGAAGAAACGTGAGTATATGGCTCTGAACTTGCTCGACATGGTGAAATAGATGACGAAATTGACAGATGAACACAATGTGGAGCTCACATCCGATGCAAGCAAAAACATCTCGTGTGAGGTAGTGGTGATGGAGAACTCGGGTAAATAGTAACTGACCACGTTAAAACACACCAACGGTCCGTAGAACAGTATGCTCACCGCACAGATAGCCAACAGCATTTTCGCTACGTTCACGTCAATAGCGCACGTCTTGTTGGTAAGCTTCGATCTCTTGCTCATCACCACCCACAGCTTGACGGCCACCGCCGGCGTGAGGCATATCATTGAGACCATCGACAACCCCAGGACTCCGAGATTGTGGACCACATTCAGCAGAAAGTTTAAAACGTTTTTGTTCTTCATAAAAAAATCTGTTGGGTTCGAAACTGTGACTAAAGTCCGTCGCTCCCGGTCGTAAACTAAGTTAGAGTCGAAGCTGAAAAACACTGGAAAGCACAGACAAATATTCAGGAGGTAGATGAGACCAGTGACCAGCTTGACCCTGAACGGAGTGATGACCAGGACCGTGGCAAAAGGGAAGAAGACCACAAGGAACCGCTCCACGGCTATTGCTCCACTGGTCATGATGCTGATGACGTAGAAGAAACGGCTCATGGCTGACAGCATCTGAAAGAAGTTTATGTCCACTTTTAAGGCTGTTGATGTGTCCAGTGCGTGGGTCAGTATACAGCTGAGGCGACTGAGGACACACAGAGAGAAGTAATTCTCAATTTTCATTTAGTTAAAATTATAAATTAAATTTCGTAATTAAAAACAAAAGACCAACAAATGATAGCTTAAATACATCAACAGTATACACGCAGATCAAACAATATATATATATATATATATATATATATATATATATATATATATCATATGTGATATACAATTTAGATTATATTATACTAGAGAAAAAACATATACTTTATTTATCACTTATCTGATTAATAATTGTCCATTTATATGATAGTCCAAAATATATTATGCCCTAAAGGTATTTTTGAAAAAAAAAATCAGTTTTGTCTTACATTAAAAATTAAAAATGAGTTAAGTATATAATTTGAAAATGACACTTAACTCGATATATAATTCTCTCATGTCAAAGAGTTTAGTAAGTTTACATGAAGAGGATGTTCTGTAGTGCAGAGAGATGTGGGAAATAAATAGATGTATTAATCTTTAAGTTATAAAACAATAGACTTTTTCATTGATAACATTTTGTTTAGTTTTAGTCATACTTAGACCCACTCTAAGTCTTTCTATATAGTGGTTTGTGTGAACTTATCTTATTTAGTCTATGGTCACTATGACGGTGACCAGGTATATATCAGAGAGCTCGACTCTCCTACACCATCAGGGGCGTCATTCCTGGTACTGCCTTGGTGGGTGGGGGGGGGAGGGAGGGGCGTTTTTCTTTAAAAGAAAGATTTGTCCCCACCCCCACAGGCAAAGAAGTCACTGGGTTGACATTTTCAACCC
This sequence comes from Bulinus truncatus, assembly GCA_021962125.1. NCBI lineage: Eukaryota > Metazoa > Mollusca > Gastropoda > Planorbidae > Bulinus > Bulinus truncatus. The sequence goes on from JAGDYQ010000002.1 coordinate 12,993,910, forward strand.
AATGTGACAACCCATTTATTGCGACACCCCTGTCACCCACAAGAGCCACTTTGATTGAAACCAGTTGAAACGCCGTCGTGTTATAAAGAAATATCACTTAAAATAGTGCAGTAAACATACGACCACGGAAAAAAAAGCAACGGTCGTAAGGTACGCAGTGGGTAGAACCATCGACTGCTCACCGACATGTCTCAAGTTCGACAATTGTCAGGGATAGTAATGGCGGCTGGGCGTTGTAGTAGCCACACAATCCCACAGACTAGCCGTGGCTACAGAAACAGAGGGGACGGACGGTCTTATGGATATTTCAGGTCACGGGTAAAGGTCACTTGATGCTACCAGGCCATTACGCTATCGGCTATGGTGGGGATGAGAGAAGGGCACCATAAAAACAATCCTATTGGTGGTATATATGATCTAAGAGATTTCACCTCATCTTTACAGGGACTTCACATACACACACATAAACAGATGAATTCTACTTGACCTGAGCCAGATGGTAAGCACATAGGCTGTATAAGGGAAACTGATCGGTGATTCAGTGGTTGTAATCACATCAAACGTTATGAACGTAACGGGTTCGATCCTCGTCAAGATTGGTATTTCGACCAAGAGATAAGCAACTCTTTCTTACATCAAAAGTTTGAACTTACCTTTTTATTGTTATATATAATGGAGGGGAGAATGGTTTAAAAATTAATATATATCCACCTGATGTTAATGGTTAGACAAAGCAGAAAGTCTGCAACAGACAATGAAACCAACAGGATGTTAGAGCTGTCTGACGTAATGTTGAGTCTGGACAGGATGATGATATTAATGGACGTGAAGACCATCCCAATTGTCGCGAAGACATGAATGAGAACACAGCTGAATGCCAGTTCAATAATCTCAAAATCATTATTTGATAATAGTCCTTGCTGCCGAGTGTTTATCACACTACTGACATTGGTGGTCATGTCTAGCACTGTCTTCTCCATTTTATGACGTCGTTGGAACATAAATTATTCATGCTTTTTAAAGTCTGGTTTTATTTTATCATAACAACACCATACTCAAACGACGACTTATTTATTATACATGCTAAAATAAAGGCACACAGTCTAATTAGGCTAAGCAATAAATAATTGTCTGTTTATAGGTAGAGGCGCTACTAAGGTTGTATTATATATAGTTAGACCTATATATGTATAATTTTATGTCATTCTTTGACATTTGTAGAATATTTCAATTGTGGCAATATTTAACTCTTTGCATATACAACAAATCAATGTTACAGATAGGTTGCTCCATCCACACATAACCGTTACATTTTATAATTATTACTCATGGCTGATTATTAAAGAAAGTGTAGGATTAATTGTTACAATGTGCATACAATCTGTATTTAGCTGACAGACAGGCTTACTAAGAAGAAGTGAAAATAATAATTTAGTTCTTTGTTTGAATCTATTAATATCTGCGATATAATCAAATACCATATCTATGGACTCGTCGTCGTCGTCGTCGTCGGCATCCGTCCGTCTCGAGAGACGATGGTGTAGCTAAGTTGAGTCTACAAAACACCGCCGGGAATGGCTGTGCAGTCCGACTCGGGAGTGGCAATCCCTGCCGCACTTGTCACACTTGAAGATAGTTGGTTGTTGTAGTTGTTGTTGTAGCTGTTCTTTTTTCCGCTTCCGTCTTGTTCTTTTCAGCATTATCCTGTCGCTCAGCCTCTGCGCGCAATGAACCCTGCCGGACAGCGAGCCTCCATGACTGGCGGTCGGCTGCTTGGCTCTCCCAGGAGTTGGGGTTAATGGAGCACTCTTTCATATCCTTTTTGCAGGTGTCTTTGTAGCGCATTTTAGGTCGCCCTGTTTTCCTCTGGCCGGTAACTAACTCGCCATAGAGTAGGTCCTTCGGGATGCGGCCTGCATCCATTCTTTTGACATGACCGACCCATCTGAGGCGTCTCTCGCTGAGAACTGCAAACAAGCTGCTCATGTTGGCCCTCTCCAGCACCCCAGTGTTGGAAATCTTATCTTGCCACTTTATCTGCAGTATACGTCGCAGGCACCTCATGTGGAAATTGTTTAGCTTTCTTTCGTGCCTCGCGTAAGTGGTCCACGTCTCGCATCCATAGAAGAGGGTACTAAGTATGCAGGCCTGGTAGACGCGCAATCTGGTATTTTCGGTGAGGCTGGGGTTTTCCCACACACGTTTACACACGTTTACGGTTACACATATGTGATAGCTGTAGTTAAATGAACATTTTTTTAAATATTCAAAGGGGGAAACAACTCTCTTTAAAGTGAAAACATAATTGCTCTCCCCTACTTTGCCATTCATTTCTTTTGTCATTCAGGTAAATATTGCCACCATGCTTCCAGTAACTGTAATTTTGTTCAAGCAATCTTTCTTAGTCTTCAAAGATTAATGCATCTCATAGTAATATAACATGACGATTTGAATTGTAATTATAATAATAGCATACTCGCAAAACAAAATAACAGTCTTGGATGACTCATATTACTTTGTAAGTTCTGTTAGTGGGGGACAGTGTGTAGGCATACTTTCAAAAAAACCTGGCCACGTTAGGTTCTAAAGATTGACACAAGGAATGGAATGTTTAAATGAAGTAAAATAAATAGAATGTTAGTGAAATATAAATGGCGCAGAGCTCGGCCGGTTTAAACAGCCTGATGGGCCAGGTTGGGCCCCGCTGGCCATACTTTCCCCTGTCTGGTGTAGAATGTGGGAGAACTAAGGACATTTAGTGAAGTGGGAGAACTAAGGACATTTAGTGAAGTGGGAGAACTAAGGACATTTAGTGAAGTGGGAGAACTAAGGACATTTAGTGAAGTGGGAGAACTAAGGACATTTAGTGAAGTGGGAGAACTAAGGACATTTAGTGAAGTGGGAGAACTAAGGACATTTAGTGAAGTGGGAGAACTAAGGACATTTAGTGAAGTGGGATAACTAAGGACATTTAGTGAAGAGTTAAAAAAAATTGCAGGTCATTTTAATGAAATCAATAAAAAATAAAGTTCACTAGATGGGGGTGGGAATCATGAATTTAGGGTCCTCAGGCAGGGACCCCACAATCGGGGTGCAACCAAAACACATGTCGGGGTCCCCACAATTGGAGTGCAACCAAAACACATGTCAGAGCCCCATCAATCGGGGTGCAACCAAATTACTATCAGGGCCCCCACAATCGTGGTGCAACCAAAACACATATCAGGGCCCCTACAATCGGGGTGCAACCAAAACACATGTCAGATCCCCCACAATTGGGGTGCAACCAAACACATCATGTAAGGGCCCCAACAATCGGGGTGCAACCAAACACATTTCAGGGCCCCCACAATCGGGGTGCAACCAAAACACATATCAGGGCCCCCACAATTTGGGATGCTACTAAAACACATGTCAGGGACCCTGGGATAAGTGGCCCCTTGGTTAGTAATCTGTTTCAAAATGACTTAGCAATTGATGGGTGTGTCTAAACAGAGGGGGCCCTTATAGAAAAGGTTATCAGGGGAGCCTAGATTAGCAATGTTTTGACTGTTAACATTTCGTTATTATTATTTGTATAGATCTTTTATTGTATAGGAACATTAAGGTATCTTCACTTAATATTGTAAAATATATTGGTCAGTTTATAGCAGTGCGGTTCACGGCTTAATGGTTAAGACAATAGTTTACCGTCATCAAGAGATAATGGACACATTTCTCACTGGTCTAATTACTAAACAGGAATGTCCAGTGAGTCAAAAGAGATTTAGAAAGCAAAAATGAAAATGTCTGCAATACAAAACGGACAAAATTGACATCTGGTGAATGTCACTCGCACACGTGACTTGTTAATGAGACATTTCCTGTACTTGAAAACTAATTGAAGGTTTGTTAACTGTCAATTGGTTTTTTAGACGAACTTTTACGACTACAATTAGACTGATGTATAGATATTACCCAAAGTAAGTGAATTATTTGATCTTAATTTTTTTTTTACAAACTGTGTTTAAGTAATGAAATTAAATGACTCAGCATTGTACATGTTTGTGTGTATATTTTATGTAGGTTTGTATGTTTGTATGCCTTAGTTCTGTCTGTTTGTCCTTAGATCCTCCCTATCCAACAATCTATCTATCTATCTATCTATCTATCTATCTATCTATCTATCTATCTATCTATCTATCTATCTATCTATCTATCTATCTATCTATCTATCTATCTATCTATCTATCTATCTATCTATCTATCTATCTATCTATCTATCTATCTATCTATCTATCTATCTATCTATCTATCTATCTATCTATCTATCTATCTGTCTGTCTGTCTGTCTGTCTATCTATCTATCTATCTATCTATCTATCTATCTATCTATCTATCTATCTATCTGTCTGTCTGTCTGTCAGTCTGTCCGTCCGTCTGCCTGTATTCCTGTTTACATGTTTACTCGTCTATTTTTAAGTATAAAAAATACCACTTAAACAAACGTAGATAGAACATTAGCACGATTGATGACCTAACTTAATGAGACTGAGACGAAAGAAAACATCACTATAATTGATGGCAATTGAAACTCTCAATACTATATGAATCAGTCACATACAGATTTTCCACTACACTAAATTTGCTCCAATTCTCATTAATGATGCATACATAAAACGGCTGAATTTTTCTAATCATAATTTTTTTATGGTGTGTCAATAGGACAAATTTCTTTTGTTGAAACAGTGAAAAACTTAAATTCAGTTTGTTCTGATTTAACTGACGTTATGTCATTTCTCATCATGAAAGGATATTTCAATATTTGCTTTATATTTTCCAAAATATTAATTATTGGTTTTGACGGGACTTTATCATACAGTAAGTGAAAACGTTAATGACTTCATTTTTGTGACTATTTTTCTATAAGTAATGACTTGAATGACTCCATACCTTGTCTGCTCTTAATGTCGTGGTCACCGTCGATGAAGGAGGGGGGGGGGGTGGTGGTGGCTAGCTGATCACTGGTCATCGAGACTGTTAGAATCCCTTGGTCACGTGGTTTTGTCAGTAAGTCTATCAGTGTCGTCGATGGAGCCGTGATTCAATGATAGGGAATTAACTAAAAACATGTCTTCGATAGCTGGCGAAAATGATCATCCATGTTATATTCAATAGATGAAATTGATCATTACTATAGATAGAATAGGACTACGGTATTTTTCTCCTCATGCAAATAAGAAAAGTAGGGATGTGACGAAGTTCGAATTCGAATCCGCCGACATTCGAACTTCGACGTTTTTTTTTTGCAAATTCGAATCCGACGGATTAAAAAAAAATCCATCGGATTCGAATTTGAAAAATTACCGTTTTCAGATCAAACACGGCCGTAGAAATTGTAACTAAAATTAAAATCCTAGAGACTTTCGAAAACCCGAAATAAAGAAAACAGATCAAACTAAATTCCTGGACCCTTACTCAGCTGTCCATAGGTTAGACGTCGTATTTGGTCATGAACGTATTTTAGATACACCCCACTCGCCAAATCCGCATCCGCATTCGAATCCGACGGATTTATATTTGCCAAATCCGAATCCGACAAATGCAGATTTTCATCAGCTCCGTCACATCCCTAAAGAAAAGTTGTTTTGGTCTATTTTTACAGCTGATTGTTCTACTTTTGAATGGAAATGTCTGAATGGGAAATGTATTAATAAAATCTTCAGATGTGATGGTCATTCAAAATGTATTGATAAAAGTGATGAAGTTAACTGCAGTAAGTAGCCATAGTCTAAGATATTTCTCATTAGCCCAGGAATGGGCAAACAATCTATCTATCTATCTATCTATCTATCTATCTATCTATCTATCTATCTATCTATCTATCTATCTATCTATCTATCTATCTATCTATCTATCTATCTATCTATCTATCTATCTATCTATCTATCTATCTATCTATCTATCTATCTATCTATCTACCTACCCATCCACCCCTCCCTCCATCCATCCAGGGTCGTTTGTTTTCATGTCTTTCTGTCTATACAGAGCATTTCTTACATTTTGATGATCCTGTCTTGGGCGGGGGGTGGAGGGAGGCTAGTCTGCCTTACTAATAAAAACGTCTCTGTTTCTATTTACTTATCTTCACTACAACAGGACAATTGATTTATTTAATTAATGCTTTGATTCTCATATATTCATATGTTGATCGCATGGTAAACCTGTTTCTTATGCCATTACATGTGTTTGCTCTACCAACGCCTGGAGATGTGGAGATGGTCAATGCATCCCTATCTCCTACAGATGTGACGGTCTGACACATTGTAAAGATAGGAATGACGAAGTTAATTGCAGCAAGTTTAAATTTCATTTTTTTGGGCTATTTACGTACAACTTTATTCATACGCAATTTTAGTGATAAAGTTTAACAACGTGCGTTAGTTAAAATGAGTTCATTCCTTCCGAATTTCACATTTAATTTATCTAAAGTACAAATAAATGTTGTAAATAAATGGGTAAGCAGAAAATGGAGTCAAAAAACGAAACAAACTATTTTTTATGTAGTTCAAAGTATTATCGTTTCTATTTTAAAACAATTGTACCACAAAAGTTCAGTGTTCTCCCGATGCCTGGGAATGTAACAACGGTCACTGCATAACATTAGCCTACAGATGTAACGGTCTTAAGGATTGTCTGGATAATAGTGATGAACTAAACTGTTGTAAGTATCTACTGCAAAATATATCAATAAACCCACAATATCACAACTCTCGGCTAGCTTTTACGTTTATCGAACATGGGAAAGCTTATCACACATTTCTAGATATTATTCCGACCAAACGTTTCCAGCTAGTCTAAAATATTTTAGCAAAATATTCTTTAGACATATAACTTTTAATTGTGGTCTTTATATTCTTGTTTTTAAAAAAAATGATAAGTTGGGTAAGATTAGTTTTTTAACTAAATATATGTACAAAAATAATTTTGTTTCAATTTCTGAGATCAATCTAGGTGACTATGTGACCGTGTGTGTGTCTATAAATAGTTAAAAGTAACTGAACGCATTGAATGTATAATCTATATTCAACGCCGTTGTTCCGTATTTTGGGGCACAAGGCCAAGTAACAGTAAGGCGGCACTAGAAAAAAAAAACAACTCTCTAGGCTACAGCCTGAGGGACATTCATTTATTACGTATGGCCTTTTATTCGATTTTAACTCTCTCCCCCCCCCCCTTTAAGGTAAACAAGGCGTCTAAAAATAGAACAGGGAATTCCCGATTAAAAAAAATTATTTTTTTTCTGCTGATTTTTATAGTGTTAAAATTGTTTTTTCATATTGAAATATGGCTTACTATCACGGCCCAATTATTAACTATCTTTTTTAGACCATGTATTTTGTTTAATAGAGTTTTTCGACAGTTTTTTTGCGGTTTTCTCAAAATTGCTTTTTTAAAAAAAAATCTTGTATCTTTTCGACACTTTCACAAAAAAACTTAAGATATAAGCTTACGATTTTGCATGCTTATTCTTAGATCTATTGTTGACAGTTCTCCAGTTTTTTTTTTGGACATATTAAATAGAATTTTTTTTTTATTTTTTTTCTTACCTACCCCCCCCCCTCCTCACTTTTTTGAGTGTACCAAAATAAAAAATTCACAGTTTATTTATTTTCCATTTTTTCTAAAAAAAAAAAAATTGGACGTTTGTTTGAAACACACTTATTAACATTAGTGCAAAGTTATTTTATGATATCTACAATAGATTTTTAAAAATTGGTTCTTTGAAAATATGTCTTAAAATTACACTTTTTCATCCCAAAAAGTCACATAATACATTTTTTAATGTTTTTTTTTATATTTTTTTTTTACTTTGTTCATTAATTGGTCTGTTGAATGCATGTGCCAAAAATGGCTGGTGTAGCTTAAAAAATAAAACAAATAGTAAAACAAAGTAGCTGAAACCTTGCATCTGTGTATGGATCACCTTAACGCTTTCTTACATTTACTTACCATTGCGTATCAAAGTATTTACGTAATATGTGAACGGTCCCTTGTTTGTAATCAATGGGAGCTTTTTTTCTGTTACGACACCACTGTAGGCAGTTGTGTAGAGATGACATTACTTGATATTCGTCTTATTAATCTTCCATTGACATAATGACATTTACTATTCATGTACCTTACAAAAAAGCAACATGCTCAGCTTACTCATGGAGATGTACAGACGGCCGATGTATAAGGGATGGTTACAGATGTGACAGGGTTACTGATTGCAGTGATGGCTCTGACGAGGAGAACTGCTGTAAGTTTAACATTAGAACTGCTGTAAGTTAAACATTAGAACTGCTGTAAGTTTAACATTAGAACTGCTGTAAGTTTAACATTAGAACTGCTGTAAGTTTAACATTAGAACTGCTGTAAGTTTAACATTAGAACTGCTGGAAGATAAATATTTTACTTTTTGATATTTGAACAATGACTCACAGTTTGTTCTATGTAAACACTTCTAGTCATTATCTTTGATTAATGAACTTTCTGTTTCATGTAAACTACACATTTTTTTTATCTTTGAACTTGAACTTTCAATTTAATCCACTTAATACCTTTCAATATAGGCTATAAACAGTGCCTGTTCTACATGTTCAGTCCCCTAAGTCTAAATAAAAGTACATTTTCATTTACACCGTAATCTGTGGACCTAGGCAGAAACGTTTGCAAATAAAACTGAGTTTCTGTCAGAAAACTCCACATCGTTAAATCATCTTACCCTCCGGACAATAGCTCAGAGGTCTTCTCTTGTGGCTAACAATATAAACTTTCGGACAGGACGCTCCCATATGCAGCCACTTATTTAACTTGTCCAAAAAGAACGTCTCTATCTACATATTGCCAATTTTAACACAGTTTTTGTGTATTGTTCATTTACATTAAGTTCTTAACGAGTGACATGAAAGACATTTCTTTTTCCATATATCTAGCCATATGTTTGCTTCCATTTAGTTTTTTAATTATGTTTGACAAATATTTTCTCCAACCCACAGTTAATTTCAAAGATGATCGGTGCAGGTGTGAACGCGGAAAATGTCAAGGGAAAAATTACAAATGCGATGGATACACGGATTGTTCTGATAATAGCGACGAGAGCAGGTGCAGTAAGTAAAGCTTTATTTACAACGACGAGAGCAGGTGCAGTAAGTAAAGCTTTATTCACAACGACGGGAGCAGGGGCAGTAAGTAAAGCTTTACTTACAACGATGAGAGCAGGTGCATAAGTAAAGCTTTATTTACAACGACGAGAGCAGGTGCAGTAAGTACAGCTTTATTCACAACGACGAGAGCAGGTGCAGTAAGTAAAGCTTTATTTACAACGATGAGAGCAGGTGCATAAGTAAAGCTTTATTTACAACGATGAGAGCAGGTGCATAAGTAAAGCTTTATTTACAACGACGAGAGAAGGTGCAGTAAGTAAAGCTTTATTGACAACGACGAGAGCAGGTGCAGTAAGTAAAGCTTTATTTACAACGATGAGAGCAGGTGCATAAGTAAAGCTTTATTTACAACGACGAGAGCAGGTGCAGGAAGTAAAGCTTTATTTACAACGACGAGAGCAGGTGCAGTAAGGAAAGCTTTATTTACAACGATGAGAGCAGGTGCATAAGTAAAGCTTTATTTACAACGACGAGAGCAGGTACAGTAAGTAAAGCTATATTTACAACGACGAGAGCAGGTGCAGTAAGTAAAGCTTTATTTACAACGACGAGAGCAGGTGCAGTAAGTAAAGCTTTATTATGACGATGAGAGCAGGTGCAGTAAGCAAAGCTTTATTATGACGACAGTGAAATAATTTGATGTTATCGGAGACGGATGGTCGCGCGGTAAATCGTCCGACCGTCGACATGAGTGTCCCGCGTTTGATCTTCGACGAGAACTTTGGGAATTTACCAGGTCATTGTTAAAGTTCCCTCGTTGTCTTCCGCGGCGCCTCCATGGTCATTGCACTATCAGCTATGATGGGGGTGAGGGAGGAAAGATATGACAGGGTCGATAATTGCATTGATGGCTCTGAAGAAGAGACCTGCTGTAAGGTAAAGATCTAAGAGATAAAATACTCATCTTTACAGAAACTTGACATAACTGTTTGGAATCTGTTTACTACCATGACATGCAGTCCATCCATGACATGCAGTCCATCATGCAGTCCATCCATGACATGCAGTCCATCATGTAGTCCATCATGCAGTCTATCATGCAGTCCATCATGTAGTCTATCCATGACATTTAGTTAATCATGCAGTCTAGCATGCAGTCTATCAAGCAGTTAATCTTGCAGACTAGCATGCAGTCCATCATGCAGTCTATCATGCATTCCATAATGCAGTTAGTCGTGCAGTCCATCAAGCAGTCTATCATGCATTCCATAATGCAGTTAATCGTGCAGTCCATCAAGCAGTCTAACATGCAGTTAATCATGCAGTCTAGCATGCAGTTAATCATGCAGACTATCATGCAGTCCATCTTACAGTCTATCATTAACTTTTAGTACTGACTGTCATAAAATACATAATAACATATTCGCCATTAGCACTGACTGTCCAACATTACATATTGACATTCCAACCATCTTATCATGGAGAATTACATCCCTGCGTCCATCTTACATTTGTTCAGAAAAATGCTCAAAGAGTGCGTGGACATGTGCTAGTGGTCGGTGCATAAGTGAAGGCAAGAGATGTGACTTTATCTTTGACTGTGATGACCACAGTGACGAGTTCAACTGCAGTAAGTGTCAAATATCAATATTCTCACGCTGCCAATACTTCATTAAATTAAACAATCCATGTATCATTGCATCACCATAAGAAGAATAAAATGGTCTGGTAAATCTGTGAGTAATCTTCCCGGTGTTAATTAAAAAAAAACATTAGGCTTATGAACTTGTGACACTAGTTATTATATAATAGTGGACGATATAGTTACCTATCAATGATCACCATGCTGACCTAAGGGCTTTGAGTCATTTAGTCATTTACTAGCCTATATTATTATTCGTGCCAGATTTTACATCATCAAGGAATGACTGGACGACAATTCTTTGCTTACTTCGTTTAATTATTCCATAATTTTATAGTTTATAATTAAGTTTATAATAAAGACTTATTTCGAATCAAATTACGGTAATAACATAAATGAATGACAACCACCAGCGTACCCGTTGTTGTGGGAGCACTGGGAACAGGGGCGTAGGCTGGATACTGCGGGTTGTGTGGTCGCACAGGGCGCCGAACTAGGTAGGGGCGCCGAAAGGGCGTTGTTAAATAGTTTTGCGCTTTTCCTATTGGGAGGAGTGCATCAAAAAATCTAACTCTCACAGGGCGCCGCAAAAACTAGCTGCGACTCTAGCTGGGAGTTCAAAGAAAGATCTTGACATCATCATAGATAGAATTCCATGAAAGTTCAACAAATGTGAAACGCCAATTATTAACCCATATATTGACCAAAGCGTAATCCAGTATTGAATTTTTTTTTGATAAAACAAACAAGTTTAGCTCTTAATGCAATATTAATTTTTTCCAATATTGCTGCTATTGAAAAACTCTAATAATTTTAATTGTCAATAAATGACCATTATTTTTTGTTGTAATTGAAACATTTCTTCCTGTACAGCGAAGTGTTCAGAGCACACCTGGGCGTGTAGCAACGGAAAATGTATCCCACTCATGTACAGGTGTAATGGTTTAAATACCTGTGGTGATAACAGTGACGAAATAATGTGCAGTGAGTTAGAACATTTCTATCTATCTATCTATCTATCTATCTATCTATCTATCTATCTATCTATCTATCTATCTATCAAATCTATCTATCTGTCTGTCTATCTATCTATCTATCGATCGATCGATCTCTGATCTATCAGATATCTATCATCCTCTTCAGTCTGTTTAACGATATTGTAGTCTAACAGTCCTGCTGTTTCACTATAGACTTCATTTTATACTTATCTCTATTGTTATATATTGAGTGAACTGCTCTCTAAATGCCTGGAGATGTCCGAGTGGACAATGTATACAGAGAATATACAGATGTAACAATATTAATGATTGCGGGGACAACAGCGATGAATCAGGATGCAGTAAGAATTTGTTTTAGTTACTTTACTATAAAGTATTATTTAGAAGTAGTTTGAAGATTTCAGAAAAAATAGGAATATATGTAACTAATGCATTTTATATGCTTGGTAATATTTCAGTTGTTTAAGAAAGTTGAACAAATCTACACAGTTGAATAGGGGACGGATGGTTGTACGGTAAAACGATCGACCTGAAGGTACCTGGTTCGATCTCCGGTGAGGACCAAAGAAATTTTTGAGGTCTTGCCACAAGTTCCGGATATATATCCCGCGATGTCTCCATGGCCATTGCACTATCGGCTATGGTGGGGATGAAAGAAGGGCACCATAAAAACCGTCCCATTAGTGGTTTATAGGATCTATGAGATTTCATCACATCCTTACAGGGACTTCAAACACACAGTTGAATATACTGTAGAGAAGTACATAATGTTAAAATCAACTAATAGTATGCTTTGTTCCGGACTCAGCCAATTACAACGGTTTTACACTTTCAATGACTTTTTTAAATGAAACAAACATTTTTTTCTAGGCCTTTGACTTCAATTTTCTTATTTCGACTCTAAAAATGGAGGAATTATTATGAACTTTTCTTTTTCATCTTAGCGTTTTGCCAAAACGGATTCTGGCTGTGTAGGAACAAAAGGTGTATACCTGACAGAGACAAGTGTGATGGTCAGGACAACTGTGGGGACGGCAGTGATGAATTCAACTGCACTCGGACACTACCGTGGTCAAACACAACCAAATGTAAATACTTCACGTTTTACAGCTTAATTTTACCTTATACCACTTATTACGGGAATTATAATTAAGACAGGGAAAAATTAAGTAGATGTAAAATCTTCTCTTAAGCATTTAGTAATTTAAGTTTCTCTAGAAACGGCATATTAAAGGAGAGTGTACCAAACTCTGATCAAACTCTAACCAAACTCAAACACAATTATAACCGAACTATAACGCTCTTATAACCATAGTATAAAACTCCTCCAACCAAACTATAACACTACTATAAATAAACTATAAAGCTACTATAACCAAAGTATAGAACTCCTCCAGCCAAACTATAACACTACTATAACCGAATTATAACATTCTAATCAGTGTGCGATGAACGTGAGTGGCTGTGCATTGATGGATCATGTATTGACGACGAGCAACGATGTGACGGTCATATTGACTGTGTTGATACCAGCGATGAGGACGATTGTGGTAAGTCTTGTACATCTTAAATGAAATATAGTACGACCAATTTATCAATGGTGGCAGAATGAACCGCTTTGCTTGATACGAATCCCGTACCAGTCATTGGTGTATCATGTCACGTGACACAGGTTAAATATCTTTGCCAAAGAGGGATACAAATCCAGTGGTTTGAACACAAGGGGTTTAAACACAAGGGTTTGAACACAAGGGGTTTGAACACAAGGGGTAAGAGCACAAGAGGTTTAAACACAAGGGGATAGAACACAGTTGGTTTGAATACAAAGGATTTGAACACAAGGGGTTAGAGCACAAGGGGTTTGAACACAAGGGGTTCGAACACAGTTGGTTTGAAAACAAAGGGTTTGAATACAAGGGGTTTGAACACAGTGGGTTTGAACACAAAAGGTTTCAACACAGGGGAACCATGTCCCCAATTATAAAAAGCTTGTGAACAAATTTTAACCAGTTGTCCAATGTTACTGAAATAATAAATAATGTTATATATAACTCCTCACCCATTGATTGTCTCTTGATGTGCTGTGTCCAAAGAATGTGTACACAATGTTATTATTAATGCATTTGTTATCTTTGTATCTCTGACAGACAACAGTTATACGAAGTACTTACTAGGAATTACAGTCGGTGTTTTGTTGGCAGTGATGTCGATATCAATAATTATATTTCTAAAAATTCGTAAGAAAGGTCTGTTTGATTATTGGTTCTTAACACATGCACAATTGGGCCATACAAATATGTTAAAAGTCGATAAAAATCTTATTTTATCCCAATGTGTCATAGACGTAGATTAGTTATATTTATTTTTGTTTTTGTTGTCAATAAAGTAAAAAAAAATATAAGATATATTCAAAACTACTTTCAGTAAAATTGCCACATAAATTAACAGCTGAAAGGTGAGCTAAATTTTCTATGTGTGTGTTTTATTCATATCTTTGTCAAGTTATTAAATAAAAAAAATGTGTACATAGTTTTTAATAAAGTAACGTTGTTGCAACTTGCGCTGGGACAGGTAGATGCAGTTATAATTCGTGGTAATTTATCTGAAGCTAGAGAAGTTAAACCAGTCTTGGCTATTAATATCAATTTGTTCTCTGCCGTGGCTCTTGGTTGTGAGCTCATCCAGCGTTCTGTAGGTTACTGGTTGAAATCCTACTGAGTCACATCATCCATGTTCCAGGTAGTGCCTCCAACTCCACATCCACTGCTTTTGAAATAGTTCAACTACAAGATAAAAATATCCCCTCCCCTCCTTTCATGGGCGTCGCTAGGAATTTTTCCAGGGGGGGGGCAAAAATTTTCCAGGGGGGGCAAATAACAACTTTATGACATTTTTTTTAAATGTAGGGGGGGGGGGAGCAAAAGTCCCCCTCTTATATGACACTTTTTCAAAATGTAGGAGGGGGAGCAAATACCCCTTTGCCCCCCCCCATGAATACGCCCATGCCTCCTTTAGAAATATAAATTTCATGTATAGAGTAGTACAACATATTTATCGTAGTGTATTTAAAGATGTTGAATTATTGTTTGTCTTTGTAATATCGATCTTCTTGTGCATTAAGATTAACTTAAGTGTTCTTTTACAGCAATCAAGAGAACATGCCAGCTAGTTCATCAAATACAGGTAGGGGGAAATAACTCTCATTCTTTGTATGAACTATGTTTTCAAAAAGGGTACACAGTTGTCTCCCTTCCTTACAGCCGCAATAATCCATTTATTCTAGTTACATTATCCACAGACACACACACACACACACACATACATATATATATATATGTATGTATATATATATATATATATTTGTATATCGACATATTTATAAAGATAAGCAAAAAATATACTTCTTTTTTCATGGCCTCAATTTTCTCACACACGGCCGTATAGCAGTTAGTGTCAGTATAACAGATGGTTGTGCATCATTGACCTACATATTGACATCACAGATGCAAGCATTTTAAACCATGAACATTAGCCTTATTAAAAAAAAAGGTTTGTGAAAACTATCGAATTTAAAATATTATACAAGAAGTATTCACTTATTACGTTTTTCTTTCTATAAATAGATTATCTTGGAATTGACCACTATGACTATCTCCAGCATGTGGATGACCCAGATAGTCCTGATACAAAAAATGAAATGACTGATGATGATACTAATGACCAGGGTACATGTAATCACAAAATTTAATAAGCTTCTCGCGTGCAACTGTCATATCTCAATTTGAACTGTGGCAAAGATTAACATAGGCATGTTTGGGGGTCGCTTTCTACCATCAGAGCCATTCATAGATTTTGGAGTTCCTATGCATAACTAGTTATCTATTGTACAAATATAATCACATTTGATAGATGAAGGTGTTATCTATTGTACAAATATAATCATATTTGATTGATTAAGGTGGCCCTTTGAAAGTGGGGCCCTGGACAGTTACCTAGTTTGCCCATCATATCTTAGTACCCTGTTTCACCCATCACATCATAGTACACTATTTCACCCATCACATCTTAGTACACTGCTTCACCCATCACATCTTAGTACACTGCTTCACCCATCACATCATAGTACACTGCTTCACACATCACATCATAGTACACTGCTTCAACCATCACATTATACCACACTGCTTCACCCATCACATTATTCTACACTGCTTCACCCATCACATCATAGTACACTGCTTCACACATCACATCATAGTACACTGCTTCACCCATCACATTATACTACACTGCTTCACACATCACATCATATTACACTGATTCACCCATCACATCATAGCACACTGCTTCACACATCACATCATAGTACACTGCTTCAACCATCACATTATACTACACTGCTTCACCCATCACATTATACTACACTGCTTCACACATCACATCATATTACACTGCTTCACCCATCACATCATAGTACACTGCTTCACCCATCACATCTCAGTACACTGCTTCACCCATCACATCTCAGTACACTGCTTCACCCATCACATCTCAGTACACTGCTTCACCCGTCACATCTCAGTACACTGCTTCACCCATCACATCTCAGTACACTGCTTCACCCATCACATCTCAGTACACTGCTTCACCCATCACATCTCAGTACACTGCTTCACCCATCACATCTCAGTACACTGCTTCACCCATCACATCATAGATTTATGAGATTTATGTTGTTAGGATTTATAAAAACAAAAATACCAATAGGCCTCTAAAGGCGCACCATAGTAGATAGAGTGCTGAATTCTTCTGTTTGAGTAGCCAAACCCTAATTGTGTGGCCAGCACACTCCCAACTGCCTTTACCCCCCCCCACCCCCAACTTATAGTCAGGTACCTGACCTGATAAAAGTCGATAGTCGGGCGCTCTACACCGTACCACAGGCGGGACGGGTGGTCGTGTGGTTAGGGGTTCGACTGTCAACCTGAGGGTCCCAGTTCGATCTCCGGTGAGGAACGAAAGATAATTCAGGTCTTGGCTTAAGTCCCCGCTTTATCTCCCGTGGTGCCTCCATGGCCATTGCACTGTCGACTATGGTGGGGATGAAAGAAGGGGACCATAAAAAATGTCCCGTTAGTAGTTTATAAGATCTAAGAGAATATCATCTCATTCTTACAGGGACATCACACACACTGTACTACATAACGTCCCCCTGTTTATAAGAAGGGAAGGAAATGTAGTAGTTTGATAATGCCTAGACTAGACATGAGAGATATTCGGGGGGGGGGGGGACGACGAAAGTACTTGGCGAGGCCAGTATGAGATTTCATTTGAAATGGATTAATCGAGGGAGGGGGCCCTTGACAAAAGGCCTTTAGGTGGCCACCAAGTTTGTCTATCCATATGATCTATTCTGATTTAGGTAAATATGGGCCCACAGAGTTAAACATTAAAAAAAATACAATATCGAGACAATACTTTTAGAAATTTGAGTTTAAATACATTTAATACAAACAATGCAACGCAGAATACATATTTTATTATTTTACATTTAATGGACAATATATGGTTTGAAGAAATAAATAATATGAATGATATAACGATTCTCATTTGAATTTATTAAGATTAAAATAATTTATAAAGAGAGCTAAGAGAGTGAGTAAAAAAATCAACACAAAATATATCTATAGGATTTATTTCAGGAAAAGTCGCCACATCCGGCAGTAACATAGCACTGTACAACACTTCAAACTATTCAACCAATCAAACGTGTCCTAAAGTTACCGGAAGTTTAAATCTAAACTATTACAATGTGCTTCTGAATACCTCGGAGCCAGAAAACTCTTACTATGCCATAAAACCGGAGGAGCTAAACAAATTAGACACAAAAACCATAACTGTTGCTGTAATAAAGGTTGGTTAAATATGAAAACAAAACGAAAACCGATTTTCAGTCGATTCTGGCGTTACACTTAATAATTGTTATAGCATAATTATTTATTATCTATCTAGTCTAATTATATGTAACTGAATGTAGTGGTCACTAGACTTTAAAAAAAAAAATTGATCCATGTATTACATTTGTTTTTTCTACAGGAGCAGTAAACTACTAGTTAAGTGAATTTAAACTTTTTAAGTAAACAAATACATTGGTATAGTTTGTGCTGTTCGGTCATTTTAAAAGTCTTCATTTTTTTTGCCTTAATTCACTTAATAGCTTATCGTCATTTTTTTTTTTTACCAATTTTTTACCAATTAAAACATATATTTTAATTTTAAACTTTACAATAATTAATTTCGCTTTTTCTTTGGTGAAATAGTTTTCTTCTTATCGTTATGCAAAAAAAAAAAAATAAAAACCAACATTTTTGAGAACTGTTTAAGTATCTACTTCTAGATTTGTTTATTGATGTCATTGTGAAAGATAATTTAAATGACTTTGACATAGAAATATGTGTAAATACTTAAAGCAGAGTTGGCCTTGGCAATACACACGGCATAGGGTGAGTGTTATACGCGAGGTATTGGGTGAGTTTGATCCATGTGGCCTATGGTGAATGTCATATACGAGCCTGTGGTGAATGTCATATACGGGCCTATGGTGAATGTCATGTACGGGCCAATGGTGAATGTCATATACGGGGGCCAATGGTGAATGTCATGTACGGGCCAATGGTGAATCTCATATACGGGGGCCAATGGTGAATGTCATATGCGAGCCTATGGTGAATGTCATATGCGGGCCTATGGTGAATGTCATATACGGGCCTATGTTGAATGTCAGATGTCATATACTTATTTATGCGATTTCGAGTATATACTTTTAATTAAATGAAAAATCACCAATAAAAAAAACAACTAAAATTCAACGGTTATAATCATTATCGTTTGATTATAAGAATAGTCTCAGGACCAGGTGTTGCTGACCACCCGCTGCTGACCGCTGAGTGACAAAAAGTACTTCAACGTCTTTAGTTTGTTTCAACAAAGAGATGACACTTTTCAGTCCTTTTCAGAATTCAGGCGTGGTAAAACAACTGCCAGGGGCATATTCTGGTCGTACGGTCAGTTTGATCTAGCCCGACTATTTAGCTTGATCTCGTCTGTCTAGTAGCTTGACCAGGCTCGTAGGTCAGTTTGATCCTTCCCTCGGGCAGTTTGTTCCGTCCTTCCCTCTGCTACTCTTTGTTTGTTCACAGCATTGACGCCTACATTCCATTCATATTATACCACATAAACACTACACCCATCTGCTCTTCGTCCGACTATTCTCTGGATGTTAAGAATCCAATGTAGCCTGCGGTACGTAAAGTTAGCCAACCTCTGCTCTAGATTCTAGATATTTAAACGGATTAGTTCCTTAAATTACTTTTTTTAGGTTTGCCTACTATTAACAATGGAAAAATATTAGATCAAATATTTGAGAATTTATTTATATGATATCGAAATAAAGCGATATGTACAAAGCAGATATTTAAGAAGATGGCTTTCCGAACAAGAGTTGTCATCCGAATCAATATGGCTTCTGGCCACTGAAGTTTCCTCTGAAAAATAAATAAATGAAAAACCAATTCCAGTGTCGTTTTTAATAAAAAGAAAGCATTAACCAGACAACTGGAGACATTCTTAGTTATTTTGGAACTATATGTAAAGTCTTCTTAAGATATTGGTGAATTTTATGAAAAGTTTTATGAAGATTATTGGGGGCCCAATGCAATGACTTCTAAAAAATATTGGGGGAGGGGGCTTGTAAGGGCAGTGAAAATAGATAGATAGGCATATATAGATAGGCAGTCATATTGTTAGGTAGATAGACAGATAGATTGAGTGATATATTGATAGACAGATAATTAAGTAGACAAACGAATAGCACGGACAGTGAAAATAGGTAGATAGACATAGATAGACAGGCATATTGTTTAGATAGATAGACAGATAGATTGAGTGATAGATTGATAGGTAGATAAATAGACAAACGAATCACACGGACAGTGAAAATAGGTCAGGACGGATGATTAATAGCAGCTGCGTGTAGAGTTAGGTGTTACGTAATTAGACAGGTGGGGAAAACGAAGGCGGGGCGAAATGGACAGCGTTGGTCAGTTGTAGGGACGCGGAGATATACAGGTCACGACAGAAAGAGAGGGGGGCAGGGTAGTTTTTGTTAAGTTTGAAGAAGGGAGTTAATTAGGAAGAAACGAAGGGATGAGTAGGAACAGTAGTATTGTATTGACGTAAGGGACAATTGATGTAGTCATTTATTGTGTAGAATTGATTTAATATTTGATGTTCACTCTTGGATATTAGTGCTTTAGATCATTCAATAAAGTGATTTGATTCATAAAACGGAAGTGTTGTGAACTTGTATAAGTTGTGTAAAGAAAGAAAAAGAAAGCAAGTAATTAAATAGAAATAAATAAAAAGAAGACCATCCAGCCAGCCCTGACAGGGCTCCATGGAAAGATTTCTAAAGTTATGTAGGGGCTCCATGGAAAGATTTCTAAAGTTATTTAGGGGCTCCATGGAAAGATTTCTAAAGTTATTTAGGGGCTCCATGGAAAGATTTCTAAAGTTATTTAGGGGCTCTATGCAAAACTTACTTTCATGACCCTCTTATCATCATATTTAATATAAGTGAGCCCCCAAAAGGGCCCCTTTTTCCGTGGCGGCCCGAAGCAATCACCTAGTTTGTCGCTCCATAAAAACAGATCACACAACAAGTATAATTATCTCAACGACTAAATTAATTTATGGCGTATAATCTAAGCAGAATAAGTCTTGTTTATCAATACATTCATTAGTTATGTTTTATTTGAAGAAAAGGAGTAAAATAATTTGATACCGTGGATAATATTCACAGAAAACCAAATTTTTAGAAGAGCAGTGGAAGATTGCGCAGCCTACAGTTGTTGTCTTTTTCCAGACCACTGGACGTTTAGAAAGAAAAAAAAATACCATTCGCTGTTTAAAAATAATCCTATTAACCCTTGTTATTGTTTTATCATGTTTTACAATCTGAAAGAAATTCTTTTCGATTTAAAACAATATTTATTTATAGACACTGATTTCGTCTAACATGGTCAAAGCAAAGTTGATTGAAAAAAAAATGTAGATATCGTTTTCTGAGATCACCATGGTGATACAGATCTTAAATAGACTTAAATTATACATCGAACAAAATCTATAAGAGCCGTCCATAGCACAAAAATGTTATATTAGAGATATACTTTAATTAAAAAAATTAGTGAGTAGCTACGAAAACATTTAGCGGGACCAGATATACAGCTGTGACTTTACAATGACTTGAGCCAATTGATAACAGATGACTATGTTTGCATTGAAACAAACTCCTTACAATTAGTGTATGACCAAATATAAATTTTTTAAAAATAAATGTAACTCATTGAACAAATATATTTCAATGGTCAAAATGGGTATACTATTTTCTGCTACAATTCAATGGTCAAAATGGGTATACTATTTTCTGCTACAATTCAATGGTCAAAATATGTATTAATATTTGTCTGGTAGATGGCAATGGTCAAAGACTCAAAAGAAAAGGAGTAAAATAATTTGATACCGTGGATAATATTCACAGAAAACCAAATTTTTAGAAGAGCAGTATAGGTATTTATATTTGTCTGTTAGATTTCAATTGTATAAAGACAATCCTGCTAATAACAACAGTGAACAAACCTGAGAGTAATGGCCACATGTCTTGCCAATACAGTTCCAATTGACATCCACATAGTCTTTCTCAGCCACCCACAACTTCACTGCAGCTTCAGCCACAGCTGTGTTGTTCTTGTTTAGAGCTGAAGTTTAAAAAAAAAAACAAATGAAAGGGAAAAAAATAAAACATTGAATGTTCAAGTATTTAGTATATTAGATAGGTGTTGCAGAACATGGTTTTAAAATGTAGTTTTTAATTTGAATATCAAAATATTTTGTCTAGTTGCACTGGTTGTCTTTCCGTTTTCTAGTGTTTGTACAAAATAATCTCATTGAAGTTTTTTTTTTTACTTGCGTTCTCACTGAGAGATGGATTACGGTAATGTGTTGAGGTCAAGCAATGACAGATACAGTAAAGATGAACAAGTTGACCCACATCAGACCAGAGAGTTAAGCAGTTTATCGGGTGTGGGGGCAGTGGCGTACCGAGCTTAACTCGGGCCCGGGGCACAACGCCTATTTAGTGCCCCCGCTCATCCGAAAACCATATAATTTTGTATGTAAAATGCCATTTGGCGCCTCTTTGTTAGTAGCGCCCGGGGCATGATGCCCTCCCTTGCCCACCCATCGATAGGCCACTGTGTGTGGGGGTGGTGAACTTGACTTGACAGTCCTCTGACTCCACGTGGGAGCATAGGGCCTCAACAACGCTCCTCCAGCGGACTCGATTCCGGGCGACTCTTCAGCTGAGCCCACGTCCATCCAGCTGCCTTCATCTCTCGCTCAGTGCAGCGTCTCCATGTCTCCTTTGGCCTGCCTGCTCTTCTCTTTCCCTGCGGGTTGCACTCTAGCGCCTGCCTTGTGACATTTTCTGGGCTCTTGCGCAGAGTGTGGCCTATCCAGCCCCATTTTTTTATTCGGATCTCTTGGTCAATGGGGGTCTGCTTTGTTCTTTCCCACAGGGTGGCATTGGAGATCTGATGTGTAAGATATTGCGGAGGCATCTGTTGATGAACACCTGCAGTTCGGTGGTGATTGTCTTGGTCAGTCTCCAGGCTTCTGAACCATATAGTACAAGTGGGGGTGGTGAAACAGGTAACTAGTTTATATTAAGACCCTGAATGCATAAAGTAAATAGTAGATTCACAATAGTTAACATAAACAATTTACATTCACAATCCTAATACGGATTACATAGTAAATTGACAATATGTTGCATTGACAATACGTAGCATTTACAATACGTAACATTGACAACTAAAATCGATTAAAAAACTCACGAGAGCTGGCAAACCAATTTTCCCCGTATGGTCCACCAGAGTGCTGGGGTGTGCAGCTAGTTCCTGGGGTTTTAGTGGCTGCAAAAGTAGCAAGAGTATTGTTCCATTTCTGTAAAGAAAGTACATTTTGTACACT
Organism: Bulinus truncatus; assembly: GCA_021962125.1. Lineage (NCBI taxonomy): Eukaryota > Metazoa > Mollusca > Gastropoda > Planorbidae > Bulinus > Bulinus truncatus. Next base: position 13,016,769 of record JAGDYQ010000002.1, read on the forward strand.
AGTACATCAGTACCTTAGTACACTAGTATATCAGTACCTTAGTACACAAGTACATCAGTACCTTAGTACACTAGTACATCAGTACCTTAGTACACTAGTACACAGTACCTTAGTACACTAGTACATCAGTACCTTAGTACACTAGTACATCAGTATCTTAGTACACTAGTACATCAGTACCTTAGTACACAAGTACATCAGTACCTTAGTACACTAGTAAATCAGTACTTTAGTACACTAGTAAATCAGTACCAAAGTACACTAGTACATCAGTACATTAATACATTACTACATAAGTGATCAGTGGTGACACAATACACATACGCTCATAAATACGTACCAAAAAATACAGCAACAAACAAACCATATAATGGCTCAATAAAAATATGTTGAGTCAAATTTGGCCTTAAGATAGTTCAGCGCATTAAAAAAAATGTTTTCTCTGCCTCTTCTTTTTTATTTTGAACACAACTAAAACTTATCGCTCCCTATTAGAGAGCTGCACGGGAGTCAAAACCACACCCAGTCCCACCCACTCCCGCGTTTTCAAAACCAGTCCCACCCGCTCCCAAAAGAAATTCCCCCCAGTCCCACCCGCTCCCGCGAAAATTTTTCCCAATCCCACCCGCTCCCGCGAAAATTTTTCCCAACCCCACCCGCTCCCATCAAAAAATATTCTTATAACTCATAAAAAATGGTTTAAAAATTTGTTTGTAGAAATCCTCTCGAAAAACATACATGAAAAACATTTAAGATAATAAGTAAAATAAACAGTTCTACAGTTTAAGTTCTTGTAAAAATAAGAGGTCATTAACACTTTCTGGAGATTTTTTTCTTTCTCCACAACATTACCCAAATGCCTTGAAACAGCTGTGGCATAAGGCAAAATCTCATTAACAGGAACATTCCCATATTTTGCACCAATGTTTATCAAATTTGCAGCCAATTCTTGGAAACCACAGCCTTCGACAAATGAAAAGGACCTGATGTCTTTAGCACGAATTTGAAACAATGGTGTTTGTGATTTCTGTTTTAACCCGAACTGGAACCTGTTTAACAATCTTCTCTTGTTTTGGAATGAAGATAGTCATTGATGTACTTTTTGGAACTGGGGAGATGCTTCCACGGACCATTCGTACCATCGTGTGCCAAGTTATAATGGTATCGCATCTTGTACATACTGCGAATGGCACATCCTCACCATCCAAGAGCAAACGATTGAAACTTTCCCAAATATTGCTCTTACCACCTTTATTTACGTAAAACTGAATACGCTCGCTTTTTGCGTAAACTAACTTTTGAATGTTTGCTTTATTATCCATTTTTTGACAATTAAAAAAGAGAATTAGAGAAGTATGTCTGTCTGTTTCACTCTTATTTGCTCGCTCCTTTATCACAACTCAAAAACCAATCAAACTCGAGGCGTTGTTAGTACAACGATTTATTTACATAAATGTACATCAGAAATTCATCAGAATACAAAAGTCCATAAATGAATACACTTCAATAATTCACTCTGCCTAAACTCTGACTAACTAGAGATCTCTAAAACTCGTCATAACTACGAATTTCTCCTAACTTCTCTTAATTAACTAATGTCCGAATCCAGCCCCTATTTATACCCCAACGTCCGTGCCCTAATTACCCTAAGTAAGTCACAATCCCTTCAGTATTTTCCTAACTATTTAATCTTTCTAGGAGCATCACCTGGTCGTCATTGTTAACCCTACTAGCCTGTCCGACGTCGCCTCTCGGTCTTCACACCTTTGCTGTCTACTATTCTATTGTTTCCTAAGTCGTCTGTCACCTTGTCACCCTTATTGGTATTACTCTTAACTCTTAGATATCTATTATATTATAACGTTGAAGGGGATAGTCTCTGTCACTAAATCTACTCTAGCGTTTTGACCTAAATACCAAGAATGTCAAGGAAAGGCCTTGAACTAGGTGTGTATCATACATCACACATCATCCCAAGATCATCCGTGCGATTTGATTGATTCGTCAGAAGTCTGCGAGAGTCCCACTCAAACAAAACCCAAACCCACTGGACTCCCACAAAAACAAAACCCAAACCCGCGGGACTCCCGCAAAAACAAAACCAATCCCATGGAACTCCCGATAAATTTATTTCCAATCCCGCGGGAGTCCCGCGAATCCCAATCCCGTGCAGCTCTCTACTCCCTATTTTAAGGTGCCTGTAAATATTAGTTTTCTATCCAACGGCGTATTGAGGGGTGGGCAAGGGGGGCATCATGCACCGGGCGCTACTCACAAAGGGGTGCCTAATGGTATATTTAACATATAATATTATGTGGTTTTCGAATGGGGGGAGGGCATTAAAAAAGTATTAAAAAGGTATTGTGCCCCGGGCACGAGTTAAGCTCGCTACGGCACTGTAACTTACACTAAGTTAAACTAGCGTACACTAACTTAAACTAACTTAAACTAGCGTACACTAACTTACACTAACTTAAACTAGCGTACACTAACTTCCACTAACTTAAACTAGCGTACACTAACTTCCACTAACTTAAACTAGCGTACACTAACTTACACTAACTTAAACTAGCGTACACTAACCTACAATAACTTAAACTAGCGTACACTAACTTACAGAATGCAATGAAGTTAAACTTTGTGTTCGTAGCTTCAACGTTCACCCCGATCTGATTTTTAAATTGGAATTCGGTTTAGATATTTTCTTCCCATCGGATTTGCATTTTATATAGACACCACGGCATTCTTCATCCACCCACAGTGAATATCATAATTTGACGTCATTCAGAGTTACAAGCCCGTGACCTGGCATTACATCAGTTATTTAAATCATAATTCAAAATTTGAAAGTAAAGTGCCTGTTCTTTTATCTTTTTTTCTATAGAGATTATGGCACGATAAGAACTCTGGATCTACATCTGATGTAATGTTTATACTTAACTTAATCCCCAATATTTAAAAAAAATATTTCATTGAAACGGATAATAAATAGCGATGTACAAAGAATAATCCCATAGAACTAGACACATTTCAAGTTGTCACAGAAAAATTCATTTTGTTATTTAACTTTGTTAGAAGATCTTCACATGTACATATTCAAAATTAGGAGATGGAAAAAAAAACCAAACAAAACATTTCTAGTTACATAGGGAATATACCATCGAGAAATATTATTGTTTAGCAACAAGTGGGATCTAGTCAGAGGAAGTATTATAGTTTAGCAACAAGGGGGGGGGGGGACTAGTCAGAGGAACTATTCTCACCAGGCCAAACTCGTGCAAAGAATGGGGCCCTAGTTATGAGTATGATATATTCATTGTATGCCCTATATTATTCCCGTCATTTATAGGACCGTGGATACACATTACTTACATGGGGGGTAGCATAAGAACTAAGAGAGCTGCGCCATAGTCGATATAAATTGAAAACACGTCATGAGATAATAGAAAAAACAGCTCATTTGAGAGTTACATATAGGTAATGCAAATCTCTCAGAGCCGAGTACGGCCACAACTGTTGAATACCGAAGCGAGCGCATATTGTTCTACCGAACTTCTTTTCTTGTAGCATGAGAAAAACCACTTCACTGATATTCAGCTATTACTATTGCAAATTACAGGGCGAGATCAATACTAGCATTTAATGGATACTATTTGCTTTACTTCTCCCACATACGACATTCAAGTAAATACAACTCAATATGTTAGTCTTTCATTAATTTGTACCTTAAATTTGACGGTCTTGTATTTAGTTTAAGCAAGTAACTACAGTAAATCTATTTCGTTTTTCTAGTTCTGTGCCAAGTCAGTGATTTAAAACATTTTATCATAACATACACCAGAGCCTATAGTCAATTAGGCTCTACTGATGACTCCAGTGGCTCTGCAAATCGCTTCAAGACGTCCATTAACTGGCCATGACAGTTACCTGAAGTGTCATTCGTCCACTAAGACCATAATACCCACGAATCAAATGTTGTCAGCTGTAAGTTGACATTTGCATAGAAATTTAACCATCTGTAACCAGTATGTATAAGCCATACATTAAAAAAATATTACATAATTTGTAAGAAGATATAAAGCTCATTGATTTGGTTTCTGCGTGCTGCCATAGATTGTAGCCGGCATTTCAAATATTTCTTTCCCCTTCAAACCTGTATCTGCAATATAGTTCATAGTTAGTCAATGTCAAACAAAGACAAAATAGAAAAGTAAACAATGCAATTTTCTGAAGGCTTAACGCTGTAATTATTTTAACGGAAACTCAGTTTATAACTTGTTTCGCCTCTAAAAATAGTTGGGATTTTGGAACTGAGTTAGAGGATTAAAAGGCTAGTGAATCCCAGAATGCAGTTTTTGTTTGTTTTGTAGTAAAAATCATTAAAAAAATATCTTTACTACTACAAGATTTAATAAAAACTATTATTTTGAACTCTGGGAAACAAATTATCGAGTAATGAAAGGAAACAAGATAAGGAAATAAAGATCTTATTTCTAAAACTTTGTGATTCTGTCCAGTGTCCTTTTGACTATAGCCACTAGCCATGATCCCATCGCACCTTTGACTTTCATTGATAAGTAGTCAGGGTAAAAACAAAATATGACCATTTTGTAATTAGATTTGGGATAGAATAAGAAAACAATATTTCATTATTACAGTGGCATCACAATTAAGAAGCTAACCCGATTCATACGACAATAATAAGGTTTTTCTTGTTTACTTAGCTCAATTTTACATTTTTAAAAAGTAATAAAATGTTCCCTCCATCTTCTTAACATCAGTTACTTTACTGAAGAGATTAACTTGTCACTCAGCCACTGAATCGTTGAGCCGCTGAGGCACTCAGACATTTGGGAGTTTTTTTTTTTAATCTATCTATCTATCTATCTATCTATCTATCTATCTATCTATCTATCTATCTATCTATCTATCTATCTATCTATCTATCTATCTATCTATCTATCTATCTATCTATCTATCTATCTATCTATCTATCTATCTATCTCGCTAGCTACCTATCTATCTATCTATCTATCTATCTATCTATCTATCTATCTATCTATCTATCTATCTATCTATCTATCTATCTATCTATCTATCTATCTATCTATCTATCTATCTATCTATCTATCTATCTCGCTAGTTACCTATCTATCTATCTATCTATCTATCTATCTATCTATCTATCTATCTATCTATCTATCTATCTATCTATCTATCTATCTATCTATCTATCTATCTATCTATCTATCTATCTATCTATCTATCTATCTATCTATCTATCTATCTATCTATCTCGCTATCTATCTATCTATCTATCTATCTATCTATCTATCTATCTATCTATCTATCTCGCTAGCTACCTACCTATCTAATTTATCCATCTACATCAGTATAACAACATCTGATACAAGCCATACTTATTAAAAACTACCCCAGAAACCAATTTCCTTTAAGCCACTTTAAATTCCCCTCCCCCCCCCCCCACACACACACAGTGAACTCGTTTAATTAACACACGAACTATGAACTATGGATCAGTACAGCACTGTCTTAGATTACAGTCAAACAACACGTGGTACAAACATTACTTATGGGGACTGGTGGTTGTGTGCTCGATTGTCGACCTGAGGGTCCCTGGTTCGATTTCCGGTGATGACCAAAAGATATTTCAGGACATGGCTTAAAGTGTACGCAAAATATCTCTCGCGGTGCCCTCATGGCCATTGCACTATCGGCTTTAGTGGGGATGAAAGACGTAAAGTTCCCTTAGCCCTATCGGGCCATCGGGGCAGATGAAGTGTAGAATTCATCTGTTTCTATAACCTCGGCATATGAAGGGGTTGTGGGGTTAGCACAACGCCCAGCCTCCTTTACTTCCCCACAATGAAAACCATACCATATTTGGTTGATAGGATGTAAGAGATTTTATCTCACTCTTACAGGGACTTCATACATATTAATTACTTCAACTTTACATGTCGGCTTTGATCCCCCTAATGCACAACACTGATTTAGATTCCACCCACTCAACAGGTGACACAATTGTACCTCATGATATAATCGTACCTCATGACTTAATTGTACCTGAAAGGTTTGATGATAAATGTTGTCCCATTCACGCATAACAGATCACAGGGATTTATCAAGCTCACTTATTTATATAAGCTTTATAGTTTATTGAGTGAAACCAATATTTCATCTTAAAGCAAGCCTGGTAATTCAAAATATCAACAAAAAATAAAAAAAATTGATCGTTAAATGAACCAGCCATGTATTGTATAATTCGTGGAAATCGAAATTTTGAATATATACATCTATTAAAATACAGACCTGACAGGTTTAATAAGATAAAAGGTTTATACAACCCTAACCCTTTTATAAAATATTGTATATCAAACTTTTAAAAAAAATATCTTATTTTAATTTACACAAAACCCGGAAAGAATTGTTAAGAAAAACATTTCAACAAAAAGTTTTACTCTTTACCATTATACTTATATTTGTAAAATATTTCTTATCGGACATTTTTCTTTTTCTCTAAACAAAACGTAACTGTGAATGTAGTTTATCCATTAAATTTTTTATTATTACTTGGCATTAGATTGAATCAACGACCTCTCATACATTTCTTTCTCTTTGTAGCTCTCTATGTAGCTCTCAATGTAGTTCTCTATGTAGTTCTCAATGTAGTTCTCTATGTAGTTCACTATATAGTTCTCTATGTAGTTCTTTATGTAGTTCTCAATGGAGTTTCTAGCTTTCGTCTAACAAACTCTATAGGCTGCACAGTCTGTTGTAATCTTAATAGTTTAAGTTTAAACACCATCCCTAGCTATGAAACTGTTTATAATGAGACAGTCTGATAGCATATATTTCAAACGAGAAAATACATCAAATAGCATGAAGACTAGAAAATACTTCAGTCCTAGAAAGAAAAACAAACATCAACAATTAACTCTTTTAAACAAAATGGTAGGATGCATGGTAAAGCGATGTAGAGCACTTTGAATGTTGACATGAAAGTCCCGGGTTCGAACCGAAGAGATTTTTTTTTCACATGACCTTGTGAAAATTAGTTAAAAGTCCCCTAACGTCCACCCAGCTTAAAATGGGCACCTTACATTAGTTGGGGAAATAAAGGCGGCAGGGCGTTGTGCTAGCAATACAAGCCCTGAATATGCTGTGGCTACAGAAACAGGTGAATTGTACACTTCATCTTCCCCGTCAGCTCATAAAGACCGATGGAACCTGACCTTAACTTTAAGCCAACTATATAGATTAATATTATTATGATTGTAGATGAAGTGAACAAACGGCGCTAGTATATCAGAAGAAAAATGTTGTAGGCAGTCGTAATTGTTCATTAAACACTCCTCTTATGTTTTGACTGACTAAACATTGCTAATCATGATTATAATGTACATCTTCAGGGTCGAGTTGCCACACTTTTAATGGCACTCTGTTTTTGTGCTGACGGTTTGTCATGGGGCTTACAGTATGCATCATGTTGACTCGAGAAGCTTTTCAACCATTCTATAACATAGATTCTATACATATATATCGTGAGACTATAACATAGGTTCTATACATATATATTGTGAGACTATAACATAGGTTCTATACATATATATCAGTGAGACTATAACATAGATTCTATACATATATGTCAGTGAGACTATAACATAGATTCTATACATATATATCAGTGAGACTATAACATAGATTCTATACATATATATCGTGAAACTATAACATAGATTCTATACATATATATCAGTGAGACTATAACATAGATTCTATACATATATATCAGTGAGACTATAACATAGATTCTATACATATATATCAGTGAGACTATAACATAGGTTATATACATATATATCAGTGAGACTATAACATAGGTTATATACATATATATCAGTGAGACTATAACATAGGTTCTATACATATATATCAGTGAGACTATAACATAGGTTCTATACATATATATCAGTGAGACTCTAACATAGGTACTATACAACTATATCAATGAGACTATAACATAGATTCTATTCATATATATCGTGAGACTATAACATAGATTCTATACATATATATCAGTGAGACTATAACATAGGTTCTATACATATTGTGACGAGCTAAAGTAGATGTAGAGACAGAGACAATCCCCTTCGACCTTTTAACATAGTAGATATCTAAGAATTAGGATTAACACGAATAATAGTGACAAGGTGACAAGGTTGGGAAACAATAGAATAGTAGACAGCAAAGGTGTGAAGACCAGGAGGCAGCGTCGGACAGGCTAGTAGGGTATCAATGACGACCAGGTGACGCTCCTAGAACGATTAGATAGTTAGGATAATACTAAAAGAGACTGTGACGTACTTAGGATATTTAGGGCACGGACGTTAGGGGTATAAATAAGGGCTGGATTCGGACATTAGTTAGTTAGGACGGGCTAGAGAAGAGAGATAGTTACGAGAGATCTAGTGACCAGAGTTTTAGGGACAGGAATTATAGTTAGTCAGAGTTGAGGCAGAGCAAATTACTGTGGACTTAAATGTGTATTTGTTTATGGACTTGTTGTATTCTGATGTACATTCATGTAAATAAATCGTTCTACTAACTACGCATCGAGTTTGATTTCTTTTGAGTTGTGACAAAGGAGTGAGCAAATAAGAGTGAAACAGACAGACATTAAGCTAAATTGACATCTCTACGTTTGAATTAAAACGCACTACTCATAACATAAACCAAAGTGCCTGAGACGTTTATAGAGCATAACCAAAAGAGCCCGTAACATGTATAGAGTATATTGAAAGGACCCGTAACATATCAGTGAGACTATAACATAGGTTCTATACATATATATCAGTGAGACTATAACATAGGTTCTATACATATATACCAGTGAGACTATAACATAGGTTCTATACATATATATCAGTGAGACTATAACATAGGTTCTATACATATATATCAGTGAGACTATAACATAGATTCTATACATATATATCAGTGAGACTATAACATAGGTTCTATACATATATACCAGTGAGACTATAACATAGATTCTATACATATTTATCAGTGAGACTATAACATAGTATCTATACAAAAATATCCTGCAATAATGTGCAACTCTTTCTCTTGAGTATAAAATGACGTCATGAGTTAAAGTGAAACGACTGACCTGAGATTGTGCAGGTTTAACATAACGACATTTATGACAAAGTAATACAACAGCATTCAGGATAGAGAAATATTTAGGACAGTAAGATTTAGACAAAGCCCGGACACTATCTATTTATGCATATGCGTATCTATCTGTTTGTCTGTCTGTCAGTATGTACGTGTGTCTGTCTGTCTGTTTGAATTAAAACGCACTACTCATAACATAAACCAAAGGGCCTGAGACGTTTATAGAGCATAACCAAAAGAGCCCGTAACATGTATAGAGTATATAGAAAGGACCCGTAACATATCAGTGAGACTATAACATAGGTTCTATACATATATACCAGTGAGACTATAACATAGGTTCTATACAAATATATCCTGCAATAATGTGCAACTCTTTCTCTTGAGTATAAAATGACGTCATGAGTTAAAGTGAAACGACTGACCTGAGATTGTGCAGGTTTAACATAACGACATTTATGACAAAGTAATACAACAGCATTCAGGATAGAGAAATATTTAGGACAGTAAGATTTAGACAAAGCCCGGACACTATCTATTTATGCATATGCGTATCTATCTGTTTGTCTGTCTGTCAGTATGTACGTGTGTCTGTCTGTCTGTTTGAATTAAAACGCACTACTCATAACATAAACCAAAGGGCCTGAGACGTTTATAGAGCATAACCAAAAGAGCCCGTAACATGTATAGAGTATATAGAAAGGACCCGTAACATATCAGTGAGACTATAACATAGGTTCTATACATATATATCAGTGAGACTATAACATAGGTTCTATACATATATACCAGTGAGACTATAACATAGGTTCTATACATATATATCAGTGAGACTATAACATAGATTCTATACATATATATCAGTGAGACTATAATATAGGTTCTATACATATATATCGTGAGACTATAACATAGGTTCTATACATATATATCAGTGAGACTCTAACATAGGTACTATACAACTATATCAATGAGACTCTAACATAGGTACTATACAACTATATCAATGAGACTATAACATAGGTTCTATACATATATATCAGTGAGACTATAACATAGATTCTATACATATATATCAGTGAGACTATAACATAGGTTATATACATATATATCAGTGAGACTATAACATAGGTTCTATACATATATATCAGTGAGACTATAACATAGGTTCTATACATATATACCAGTGAGACTATAACATAGGTTCTATACATATTTATCAGTGAGACTATAACATAGATTCTATACATATTTATCAGTGAGACTATAACATAGGTTCTATACAAATATATCCTGCAATAATGTGCAACTCTTTCTCTTGAGTATAAAATGACGTCATGATTGTGCAGGTTTAACATAACGACATTTATGACAAAGTAATACAACAGCATTCAGGATAGAGAAATATTTAGGACAGTAAGATTTAGACAAAGCCCGGACACTATCTATTTATGCATATGCGTATCTATCTGTTTATCTGTCTGTCAGTATGTACGTGTGTCTGTCTGTCTATCTGTCTATATATCTATCTGTCTGTGTCAATGAATCTGTCTTTCTCTCTGTATGTCTGTCGATCTGTCTGTCTATCTATATGTCTGCCTGTCTGTTTTTCCACTGATTCAATAATTCAAATACCAGCCTATCTATCTTTATCTATGCCTAACTTCTATGCATTGCCTATATCTTTATAAACCTACATACATCTATATGTCTTTCTCTCATCTGTATAAATATTGTTATTTATTTAATACGGTGGTTTGGAGAAAGAGAACCCCAGATAGAATGTGCTCTCCTGATATGTCATCATTTCCGTTTGTTTGCTTGTGATTATCATATCAAGTAAGTCATTTTGTTTTTACAATTCTTTTTGTTTGCGTGTCTTTGTGTTGTTTCCAAACTGATATTATCGTTTGTGTATAATAATAAAAAAAGAGATATGCAGTCGATTCCGCTTAATTGGGACACATCGGGACCGAGGCTTTTTGTCCCAATTAAGCGGGTGTCCCAATTAAACATACAAATTTACTATTGGCTTCTTGGTTTGGTTTCTTTGAGATTTGTCCCAAATAAGCGGCTGTCCCAATTAAGCGGTGTCCCAATTAAGCGAAATCCACTGTAATTGCAAACAGTTTGAGATAATTGAAATGTCTCATGAATCCAGTTGTATGTGAATTTAAATATGCGTCTCTATTAATTGATAGATTTTTCAAATCTATATCTTACAATCCTTTTATATTTAATTTCAATTTCGTCAGTTTTAAGAGTTTTTACCGTATTGTCCTCACGGGCAACTCAGACATTCTGACAACAGAGGTGGATAATTATGTACTGGTCAGATTCACATATTGCACATATTGGTGCGCATTTATAGATATGTAATGCACTTATTGGTGCGCATTTATAGTTAAGTAATGCACACATTGGTGCGCATTTATAGTTATGTAATGCACTTATTGGTGCGCATTTATAGTTATGTAATGCACATATTGGTGCGCATTTAGTGTTTAGTAATGCACATATTGGTGCGCATGTGCTTTTTTTTGGTTTCCCTGTCATTGGAACCCACGATAACTAAGAAATAGAATAATCCTTGATATGAGACGAATATTGTTTTGATTGGTCTTGCAAAGAGATGAGGGAATTGTAACGACTTGGATGTGTGTCTAACGTCATCAGTTTTTAGAGAGATTAGTTTTAGAGAATAAATCTTTGTTGTTGTTTTTTATTCCGCAGTAGATGTATCAATTAATTTAGATGCAGTATTCAATTTATTATCAGTTCAGCTGGTTCCTTGTAACATACGATAAAGTCACACAATAAAGATGTTAAACTTAATAGTTTTTTAACTCTTAATTCATGTGTTATTATTGGGTTGAAGTTATTGTTGTGTTCAGGATCTTGTTGGGCCTCTAATTTTAACTCATTCATTAATTCTTCATAATATGTCCGCATTCTTTAAGATCAACATTCCAACTGCCTCTTGAACACCACGCACCAAATGACACTTAGGAAAACATGCGCTAATACACAACAGCGAACACTTCAAATATCCAATCAGTAATAGGAACAGTGTATTCATAAAAAACGAAATAATATAAGTTTATTCCATCAAATCTATTAAAAAAAAGAATGATGACAAAATAACAATAAAATCCAGACAAATAGTATAGTCACCAACGGCCCAACTTTTACACTCGTCAACTAGCACCTTTACCATACAATGAACTCTTTACTATCCGCTTAACTCCCTTCTCCACGTTCCCCTACAACCACCTTCCTTCCTAACCCCCGATCTCCTCAACCAAATACAGCCATGCTCCACTGGTCACACTGGTCACTCCGGTCACTCTCCATTCACGACTTTAATCTTCCACCCTTTTCACGATCAAACCCACGCCATGCCATTCAACACGCTAAGTGACCCAACACAGCTCTCACACCCACATATAATACTCTGACAGCAGATATTCTGCTGCGCAACTCACAAACTAATACACAGCATTACAATTATTGCTACGACACATACACTACCACTCAAATGCCTCTCACACAAGAAAGTTATCAAACAGATTAATTAGTTGTAAAACGTTTGCTTATCTTTAACACTAAATTCTTGATACAAAATGTAATAAGATTAAGTAAATCAAGAGCGATAAGCAGCGAAATAAGACTAACATTCGAATCTAAGCTGCATTACTTCCCTTCCATAACTAAATTCTTTTTATGGTGGAGTTCAAAGCTCAACATGTACGCTGTGTTGCTTCCATAGCCATTATACAGTTGGCTATCTATGATAGTCCCTGTAAAGATGTTTATCTCTTAGATCCTAGGGGCTGATTTTGTAGTAACCTTCACGCATCCCCACGATAACTTTCACCATGACCTGAAAAGTTCCGTTGGTTCTTCGTGGAAACAGGTCCACAGTCAGGCGCTTTACCGTACTTTACCTTATAATGGGCAATAGAGATTTGAAAATAGTTACTGCAGTTACTTTCAGTCCCCAGTGATGCCTTGACGGCAAAGATCCTCACAACTTTTACGCTTTGCGACCGACATAAAAACTATGTTTATGGCGCGACCTATATCTGATAAGAGAATAGACAAGAAAGAGGATAAAGAGAATACACATAGTTTTAATTATTCGCATTTAGATTCTTGACCGATGAATAGTATTCAATTCCTTGCCACCCGCCCTTGATTGTGACTGCGACCCCACTTTGTGGCTGACATCAATAAACACATAAACAAATCCCTATGTCTCAACGTGACAAATATAAAAAAAAATATTCGTTAGAGAGTGTTGATGACGTTATTATTTTGATTAATTTAATAGTGCGATTGAAAGTTAACAAAGAGACATAATCAAGTATGGGTCAAAGTAATAATGATAATAGGATTGATAGTCAATTCAACTGAATGCTATTTTTGCGGAAAAATAAAATTAGTGACTGAACGAGATGAGTTGACTATTGACTTCACTTCAACTTTTTTTGTTCTCATTTATTTTTTTCTCATAATATTTTTTACTGTTTCGCCTGGGCGTTTGAATTTTTTTTTTTCATAATTAAAGAATATTTCGTTGTATATAGAGTTGAAAAAAAAAATTTATCAAAATTCACTCCATGTGTTCACACATTAAAAATATTTATTTTTTATTTATTTTTTTTTAGCAAAATGTTTTAGCAAAAAGAAAAGAAAGAAAACAACATAAAGCGAAAAGCTGTGGGTGTGAACTAAAAATAGATTGTGGTAATTCCAATTTTCTTCCCACCCACCCCCCCTTTTAATTAACGATCCTATTTTAATTCCTGATTTTTAATTGCTGCTGAGATGTTGTCTTCATGTTAACTTTAAAAATAACCAGAAATTTTATCGTTAGAATGGTTTTATCGTTGTCGACATAAACTGTTAAATTTAATTATCTGGGGATTATTTTGTGTTGTGGTGTGCGCTTTTTGTTGTAAGAATCCATTGCTGGAAATAAATGTTTTACATAGATCAGTGATGGGGTTTCTGGAAAAAAAAAATTGTAAACAAGTCTGTATGTGAGGCCACGGATGGCGACTTACTTATCTGAATGTGAGGCCATAGATGGCGACTTACTTATCTGAATGTGAGGCCATAGATGGCGACTTACTTATCTGAATGTGAGGCCATGGATAGCGACTTACTTATCTGAATGTGAGGCAATGGATGGCGACTTACTTATCTGAATGTGAGGCCATGGATAGCGACTTACTTATCTGAATGTGAGGCCATGGATAGCGACTTATCTGAATGTGAGGCCATGGATAGCGACTTACTTATCTGAATGTGAGGCAATGGATGGCGACTTACTTATCTGAATGTGAGGCCACGGATGGCGACTTACTTATCTGAATGTGAGGCCATGGATAGCGACTTACTTATCTGAATGTGAGGCTATGGATAGCGACTTATCTGAATGTGAGGCCATGGATAGCGACTTACTTATCTGAATGTGAGGCAATGGATGGCGACTTACTTATCTGAATGTGAGGCCACGGATGGCGACTTACTTATCTGAATGTGAGGCCATGGATAGCGACTTACTTATCTGAATGTGAGGCCATGGATGGCGACTTACTTATCTGAATGTGAGGCCATGGATAGCGACTTACCTATCTGAATGTGAGGCCATGGATAGCGACTTACTTATCTGAATGTGAGGCCATGGATGGCGACTTACTTATCTGAATGTGAGGCCATAGATGGCGACTTACTTATCTGAATGTGAGGCCATGGATAGCGACTTACTTATCTGAATGTGAGGCCATGGATAGCGACTTACTTATCTGAATGTGAGGCCATGGATGGCGACTTACTTATCTGAATGTGAGGCCATGGATAGCGACTTACTTATCTGAATGTGAGGCCATGGATGGCGAATTACTTATCTGAATGAAGGCCACATGTTGAAATACATATCTGTATTTCAAACCATGGAAGTTGACTTTCATACATTTATGTTTACGTGAGACCTTAAATGATGACTTACATACATTAATGTTTACGTGAGACCTTAAATGATGACTTACATACATTTATGTTTACGTGAGACCTTATATGATGACTTACATACATTAATATGAAGCCAGTATAAACTACAACCCGTACATTTAGACTTTGTAATTCACGTTCATGTAAACTCGTTCCACTTCTATAACAGTTGGCTTAACACATTGCCCAGGGAAACCCTGCCAAATTAAAATAATGTTGCTAATAATCAATTTTCATTGTTAATTTAAAACTTGTCCTCAATTAAAATGACGTCATCGGTTTTAACGTAGAAGAAAGAAAAAACGACTTTAATTAACTTCACTGCGGTAGCCTTCAGGCAATTTGGGTTTAAGACTAATTATCTAAACGCCGCTTGAAACTGCACAGTGATTTCATTTTAAAACAATGATGAGATGTATACTTCAAGTGGATATTCTGAGATGTATGCTTCAAGTGGTAATGATGAGAGTATGCTTGAAGTGGTGATTATTAAGCGTATGCTACAAATGGTGGTAATGGGAGTGTGCTTCAAGTGGCAATAATGAGATGTATGTTACAAGTGCTGATGGTGAGATGTACGCTTCAAGTGAACATTATGAGGTGTATGCTACAAGTGGTGATAATATGCTTCAAGTGGATATTATGAGCTGTATGTTTCAAGTGGTGATAATGAAAGCATGTTTCAAATGGTGATTTTGAGATGTATGCTACAAGTGGTGATGTTTAATTGAGTTGTATTTATGGATCATGCTTTGGTTTCGCAATGATGTTAAGATGTTTCAAATACATCAATTATATTATCTGTAATGTGCATTCTGTGATGTTCTAATGTTTAGTTGGTACAATGTATCTGAAATGAATAAACAGCCAGGTATCTGAAGCGCCATTTAGTTTTCAAACCGTTACAGTGTTAAAGTGGTGAGAGACACAATAAACCATACTTTTTTTGGTGTTCAATGTACTTTAGTGTTTACAATCAATGGCATAACACAATCTATTTAACTTTTATTTGAATGCCATACAAATATTACCCATCGTTTTCTTAGAAAGATATTTGTTTACATACCTCTATGAAACGACAGTTGTTCACTTGAAAAATAAATACATCCGGAATCCGGGTTCAATTTGAGGTCAGACTATTATGCTGGACACTACGTAAAAGTAAACGTTGACCTTGCACGATAGTGATTGAAGTGGAATATTTAATGCCTTCTTGTTATAGTCATAGTTCAATGATAAATCTTCAGTTTTATACCATTCATCGTCTACTTGTCGTGAAAAATTATGAACAGAAAAGTTCTGTATTTTTTGGAGCCATAATATTTAGTAAATAACTTCCTGTGTAGCAGGCGAGAACATAAATAGTACACCACAGCAGTCTTGTAGCATCACCATTTACTACCAGGTCGTCGGCCGTATTACAAATTTCGATCAATTTATTTCAAGGAGAAAGATCAATTTATCTCCTTCACAAGTCACAAATTTCAACTTCCTGCTCCGGAACTTGTAAATTTTCTTCCCCCTAAAATGTCTTTATAAAACTTGGAACTTACAAGTGACTAAGTCAACACAAACATAGTCTTAGTGAAGTACATCCTGTCTTCCAGCCACTTAGTCCACTATAAAGTGATCACTGTCTTGTGAAAGGAAGTAGTGTCCATTGTGTGGAATTCTCTAGTACCCTGTGTGTCCACGTTCCGCTTGTTTATGTCCCTTTTGCCGACCCCCCCCCCCCCCCCCCCATCGTCTATAAAAAAAAAGTTGCTTCCTGAAATTGCGAAATTACTATGTTTTTTTTTTAATAATAATATTTGCTGGAGACCTCAAGATTGTTTATTGTGAACATTTAAGTACCACCTCATCATTAGTTTATGAAACGATTAAAAAATGTCTGAATATAATGACCATGTCAACTTCCCATGGATTAGGAACATTAGGTGACACTATGCATTTGGCCTCCTTGAGGTTCTATTTTATTTACATTTGTATCTATCTATCTATCTATCTATCTAACTATCTATCTATCTATCTATCTATCTATCTATCTATCTATCTATCTATCTATCTATCTATCTATCTATCTATCTATCTATCTATCTATCTATCTATCTATCTATCTATCTATCTATCTATCTATCTATCTATCTATCTATCTATCTATCTATCTATCTATCTATCTATCTATCTATCTATCTATCTATCTATCTATCTATCTATCTATCTATCTATCTATCTATCTATCTATCTAATAAACATCTTATAGTGTAAATATGGTGATGTTATTTCCGTCTGGGATAACATTTTAATGTTGATAACAACATGTTTGTGTGTGTGTAGATGTGTGTTTGTAGGTGTGTGTGTGTAGGTGTGTGTAGGTGTGAGTGTTTAGGTGTATGTGAGAAGTGTGTGTAGGTGAGTGTGTAGATGTGTGTTTAGATTATTTGTGTAGATGTTTGTGTGTGTAGTGTGTGTGTGTTTGTGTAGGTGTGTATGTGCAGGTGTGTGTGTGCAGGTATGTGTGTAGGTGTGTGTGTTTGTGTAGGTGTGTGTGTTTGTGTAGGTGTGTGTGTGTGTAGGAGTAATGTTGCAGTAAGCTAGATCTGAATGACGCGGTAGGTCAAGAATCAGCCGCATACATCATTCTCTCCTGGCCCGGGGTGGGGGGGGGGAGGGTGGTTGCACTAGTGTCTCGGGCATTGTAGTTTGATCATGTGATTTTATTGGGCGTGACGCACAATACATCGTTCACCGGTATCAACACGGGAGATAACAATCAGAAGCGTTGTGAGCGATCAACAGATTTTGATTTTTAGTGTTTAATACCACCACTTGATCTGTATCACACTTTATACCGACTGTTATATACCGACTGATATATACCGTCTGATATATACAGACTGATATATACCGACCAATTTATACCGACTGATATATACCGACTGATATATACCGACTGATATATACCGACTGATATATACCGACCGATATATACCGACCGATTTATACCGACTGATATATACCGACTGATATATACCGACTGATATATACCGACTGATATATACCGACTGATATATACAGACTGATATATACCGACTGATATATACCGACTGATATATACCGACTGATATATACAGACTGATATATACCGACTGATATATACAGACTGATATATACCGACTGATATATACCGACTGATATATACCGACTGATATATACCGACTGATATATACCGACTGATATATACAGACTGATATATACCGACTGATATATACAGACTGATATATACAGACTGATATATACCGACTGATATATACAGACTGATATATACCGACTGATATATACAGACTGATATATACAGACTGATATATACCGACTGATATATACAGACTGATATACACCGACTGATATATACCGACTGATATATACCGACTGATATACACCGACTGATATATACCGACTGATATATACCGACTGATATACACCGACTGATATATACCGACTGATATATACCGACTGATATACACCGACTGATATACACCGACTGATATATACAGACTGATATATACAGACTGATATACACCGACTGATATATACAGACTGATATATACAGACATATGTTTTATAGTAGGGAGTGGAGGTGGGGGGTAACTTGATACATATTGGGGCCCAGACAAAGATAACTGTTGAGGCATTTTTTTGGGATCTGATTTAATAGGAATTTTTCTTTTATTAACGGGTAGTGGGAGGGGGTGGCGGTGGGGTTTGGGGAAGGGGGGGTGTGTGCTCGACAGGCGACTAATTTGCTCATCCACAACAACGACTCAGCATAAATAAATATAGTTGGGACTCTCTCTGATAGCTGTCACAATGTTTTTTCAGCTAATGGTACAAAATTTGTACAGGCAAATTTTATGAGATGTTCAAAATCAGCATAACAAAGCTATAGTGATCATATATTGAGATTTCAACTTGCTTAGAATCCATGTTCAACAGTATGAAGCTAGAAAACTAGGTCCCGCGGGTCAAGGCTGTTCCGTACAGCTGTTTTATCCGCCCCCCCCCCCGCCCCACTACTCCCCTCCACTTGCAATACATTTAATTTTAATGTATGTTACTTCGTATAAACACTATGCACATTGGGTATTTATCCTACCCTTTATTCTAAATTTAATAACCCGATGTGGTTCACGGTTCAAAACGTTAGCCCACCTCGGAGCTAGCTAGTTGTCTATGAATCAGTTGGTTAGCTCTATTGAGCTTAAGCTAAATGAGTTCGTACAAGCCAACTTGTGTTATTGGCTGCTACGTCGTTACTTGATAGGGGAGGTCAGCCCAGAGCGACTCTTTCTTTTCTAAGGTGGCACCTGTCCTGCTGTAATACTTTTAAGGTAAGGTCTGGAGGGGGGGGGCATCTTCAGATTTCGCTCCATTACTTCTAGTTACGCCCTTGACTGGTGTATGCTACCCCTTACATTTACGCTCCTGATTGGTGTACACTATCAGGTGTATACTATCAGTGATTACCATCAGTGTAAACTATCAGTGTATACTATCAGGTATATAATCAAGTGTATACTATCAGGTGTATACTATCACTTACAGTTTTCATATTTTTCAGTCCCTATGCCTAAGGCACAAGAACAAGTTTTTAACTTTAGCTACCTGCATGTGAAAATCTACTTTTAATTTGACTCATACAAAAGTAGTTACACAGTGTTTCATAGAGACCATACAGACCATCATCTTTTCACTAAAAAAAAACTCTGAAAGAATAAAATCACTTGTCCTTAAAGAACATAAAAAATGTTGCTAGCTCTCTTAAATAATTATTCATAATTCCACAACGGCTAAACGTGGAATTTACGACGTGCAAAAATATCCGTTTTTTAACAACTCCAGTTGTTTAGTCTGACTTGAAGATGCCGCGAATTTCTGGCCACTTACTTCATGCATCTCAGGTACACTTGAAATCTCGTAAAACCCCAGATCTCGCCTTTCAGAATGCTAATAAGCTGCCTGGATGGCGTTTTTCTGGGCTATCTTATTTTTTTTTTAACCTTCGTGTTGTATTTTTTGTCTCCCATTTCTAACTGAAGTAATATACACAAGCGAAATGATATAACTGGCAACACCGTTGTATCTACAGAAAGTAATAACACTGATTAACACTTGTCAGTAACAATCAGTCTGTTGGCTAAGGACAGTTAAGTATCCTAAACCAAATGAATCGCAGCTGTAAAAAATCATCCAGTAAATCGCAACCAGCTACAGCGACGAATGTTATGAAACCAGGGTCAATAAACGGGATCAATAATTTACAATCATCTAATAGAATCCATTTTTAAGCCTACATTTTACCCGTTAATCTTTGCGACAACTGCATTATTATTTAAAAAAAACAAACAAACAAAAAACTATGTCTCTATATTAGGCAGCAGTGTCAATAATTGTAAGTAATCTCACACGTACAGTGCTACAGTTTCATAATAAACAAATATATCACATAAAAGTTTATGTTATTTGAAATTAGGTTGATTAGGCCTACAGTGTTAAACTAGCCCCGATGCCTAAACACCATTTTACGCGTTTAACCAACCTATAATAGGAAAAATCAATACTGAAATATGTGCTAGCATTTCAATACAATTCAATGCGCTTGAGAGGTCCGTGGACAGAATGAGAAAAGTAAAATTAATTAGTTTAGAAATATTCAACATGACTAGCAGAACCGTTCTTTCGTTTTTTTGTCTCTAGGTATCCTAGGGTAAAGTACCTTTTGTGTCCCTAGGCTAAAGTACCTTTTGTGTCCCTAGGCTAAAGTACCTTTCGGGGCCTAGGCATAGGTATTTTCGGTGGCTCTAGGCAGAAATGCTGTATAAAAACCTTTTGAAAATACGCGGTTCTTAAAAAATCTTTAACGAAAAGGAGTCCATTCTTACCCGCCCCCCGCCCACACCTACACACACACTTTAAAGTCGTATTACATTTAGGTGACGGGTAAATACAGTCTTTAAACCCCTCCCCCCCCCAATCAAATAGTGAGGGCCCTGCTTAGTTCAGCTGTCCATAATATTGGGTCTAAAAGTTGATCTATCACTCGGTGGCTCTTTGATTGTGAGCTCGATCATTATGCTGTGGTATACATGTTCGAGACTTCAGCTACTGATGGCATCTTTGGTGCCTCCATGCAACTGTCAATGTTGGTGTTTCCTTGCAGTTGTAAGTTCAGTTTTAACTGTCTATGTTGGTGTATCATTGCAGTTGTAAGTTCAGTTTTAACTGTCCATGTTGGTGTATCATTGCAGTTGTAGGTTCCGTTTTAACTGTCCATGTTGGTGTATTATTGCAGTTGTAGGTTCCGTTTTAACTGTCCCTGTTGGTGTATAATTGCAGTTATAGGTTCCGTTTTAACTGTCTATGTTGGTGTATCATTGCAGTTGTAGGTTTCGTTTTAACTGTCTATGTTAATGTGTATCATTGCAGTTGTAAGTTCAGTTTTAACTGTCTATGTTGGTGTATCATTGCAGTTGTAAGTTCCGTTTTAACTGTCCATGTTGGTGTATCATTGCAGTTGTAAGTTCCGTTTTAACTGTCCATGTTGGTGTATCATTACAGTTGTAAGTTCCGTTTTAAATGTCTATGTTGGTGTATCATTGCAGTTGTAGGTTCCGTTTTAAATGTCTATGTTGGTGTATCATTGCAGTTGTAGGTTCCGTTTTAACTGTCTATGTTGGTGCCTCCATACAGTAAGTAGTAGCTTGAGTTATAAATGTCCAGGTTACCTAAGTCATTGTTGGTGTATCACTGTAGCAGTAACTTCAGTCTACCTACATCTTCGTTGGTACATCTATAAAGTAGTAGCTTCAGTTTACCTTTGCAGCATATATTATAATGAAGACATTGGAAAGGCACAGGAACAGTTGTACCAGTAGTAATTATAGACATCATACTTTCTGTTAAGATGTTTTACCTCAATTGATTGTCAATATCACGTTTATTTGTAACATAACATAAAAATTTTGGAAGTGACTGCATTAAAATCTAACCAAAACAATTTTTGAAGACTGTCTAACAAATAAACTAAACGTATAGATTTTTTTTGCTACAATTGCACAGTTTAAAATTGAATGTTGCTTATTTTGAATAACGTAATTGAACACAATAACAATGTCAACAGCAGTAATAATGTCAACAGCATTAATAATTTATTTACTCTCTAGTGGGAGAATACACTCAAAGTGTCTCTTGAATTCTTTGAGTTTTTCTTATTTTAAGCAGCTCTGTTCTCGAAGTGTATTTTTTTTCCTCTTTCAATTTCATTTGGACAAACAAACTTGAAGAATGAAAATTTCTCAATCATTAAACATTTTGTTTACTGTTTATATCTCGGTCACAGCAGTCTGGAAGTAAACAATAACGTAACTTCATATCAACATTGCCATTGTTCAGCTTTGGATTATGTCATTCAACAAAAGCTAAACTTTTCCATTGTTCAGCTTTGGCTTATTTCTCTTTGAAAAAAAAAAGATAACACTAACTTGTACGTAAACATGGTGATTTTTTTCAATGTTTACTTTCAATATAGTTGAACTTTTTTTTTAATTGCCTAACTGATACAGCGTATTCAGTTGAGATGATCAGGTGACTTAAAATTGAAACGAATTTAAATAAACAAATTACACAAGAACATCAATAACAACAGGATGATCTTCAAAGAGGTTTAAATGAAACCTTATAAGCCAATATCTTTAGTTGAATGTATCAACATATAATCATTCTGCTGGAATCTGTTAGGGTGTAAATCTCATTGAATCGCAAGAAAAATTTCTAAGGGGAATAAATCCTTCCAGAAAAAAAGGGTGAAATATATTTAGGTTTGCTATGTTAATATTTCTAGTAATAAGACGCAAGTATTTTAAAATACATTTGACGTAAACAGGTTTTTTTTTTAAATACAAGTATTAAATAATTAAATTTTTTTTTTGGCTTTTTCATGAACAAAATCACTTGTTTTGTGTTTTAAAAAAAAATAGAAAATAAAAGTTAACAGCAAAAGCTTCGTTTAAGAAGATGTTATTTTGTCAATATTTTGTAGTTATATACAATGTAAAAACACTATTCATTCATATTATTAATTTCACGTTTCACTTCAATAACAAAAGAATAATTAAAAAAATTAATGAGTCATTTTTATTGGGTTAAACAAAAGGTCGCCACGCATGAGGTCAAAGGTCGCCACGCATGAGGTCAAAGAGAGCCGCGCGCTATTGTGTATGAAGTACAAACACACTTTCAAAATCTGTACCATAGGAAATTTAAAAAAAAAAATAAGTGAGCAGAAGTAATTAGATTATTAAAAAAAAATCCATTTCATTGGGAGGCACACAAAACACATAGAAAAACAGCATGCGGCTCTAAGAGCAGTCACCATAAGACAAAACTCCTGATCCAAGTTTTATTAACGCACAACAGTCTTTTGAAGTGCATATCTTTAGATTTCTTTGGACCGATCTATTTTTGCGACTATCTAAATTTCCATCGATCTATATTTATAACTATCTATATTGAAATCTATTTTTCTATCTGTGTTTCAATCTTGTCTATCAGTGCACGGTTACAGTCACAAAATCTAGCCCCTCCCCCCTCCCCTACAAACTTTTACTACGGGGGCCCTTTCCCTAAAGGCCCAGCTTTGTTGCAGCTACATAAATATAAACAAACAAATAAAAGCCGTGGAGCCAATAGCTAGGGTCACGTGACATGTGTTGGAGATGTCTCCCCGTTACGGTGCTAGTTATATACTCTTCAAACAACAACAACAACTGCCTAAACAGTAAATTTTTCAATAACACATACAGATAACAAAATATGTGTTATGTTCTTTTTTTTTTAATTTTTTTTCGTTTATGTTTTCCTGAGGAATATTATCAACATCTCCTGCAATCGCATAAAAAACAAACTTTAATTTAGCAGATCGCTGTAACTGCACGACTTACTTTCGTTTTGAACATTCGGTTGTTATTATTATTTTTTTCATGAGAAGGGGGAGATAAACTGAAGAGCTGTGCGTCGTTAACTACTTCCATTGAACTGGGGAAAGGGGTTGTCGTTCATGACAGTCTCGAGACATTAGGTTTGCAGCATCAACTCCCATTGACATGAGAAGTCAACAAGATAGTCAAAATGTAGTCAATCAGTTGTTTTTATTACAGGCGGGGAAATAGACGGTATTTTTAGTTTCTATAATCTAGCTGCACATTGCTTAGACATATTATAGGATACTTTTAAAAATGTATGTATTTATCTGTAAGACTGTATCATTTAGCAGAAATGTATACATCTATTAATCTGAATGTGACACAAACAGAAATTCTTATGGCATGGTAGACTAGGATACCACCCAAAGGGCTCCTATGGCCTTATTTCTAGCCCCCCCCCCCACTAACGTTTATAGTGCCCGAGGCGGATAGTCAAACTCCCAGCCTTCAGTGGTGAAAGTACCGCTCCTACTATATGGCGAAGTAAGTCACGGACGGTCAACTTCGCCCACGCCTAGTTACGGCACCGCCCCCCCCCCCCCCCAACATCTATTGGAGTCACTGCCTAACACCTTAACCTACTTTTCTCCGTATGATGTACGCCTTAGTATTCCGCCCCATTACCCCTACCCTATATATATATATATATATACAACCTACAATTTGATTTGTAAAGAAAACAGACAAATATAGTCTGGCGTTAATGAAAGTATTTTAACTATTAAACTGTTGAAATTGATTTTGTTCTTCTGATCATTCCTCCCCTTTACGATGCCACCCTTATGTTGCCACCCCGTGATATTTTTTGATAGGACGTGATCTGACATGGCCTTACTCTGACATGGCCTTACTCTGACATGGCCTTACTCTGACATGGCCTTACTCTGACATGGCCTTACTCTGACATGGCCTTACTCTGACATGGCCTTACTCTGCAAGTCACATTCAAAGTATAACGATTGTACATCTAATGTGACACTTACTGGAACAATAACTAATAAACTTTACATATACTAAAACCTAAGAGACTGTTCTTTCTCTCCCTTCCCCCCCTCTCTCTCCCTCTCTCTCTCTCTCTCTCTCTCTCCTCTCTTTCTCTCTCTACCTCCCTCTCTCTCCCTCCCCCTCTCTCTCCCTCTCTCTCTAACTCCCTCTCTACCTCCCTCTCTCTCTCCTCTCTCTCTATCCCTCTCTCCCTCTCTCTCTCCCTCTCTCTCCTCTCTCTCTCCCTCCCTCTCTCTCCCTCTCTCTCCTCTCTCTCTCCCTCTCTCTCTCCCTGTCTCGCTCTCTCCCTCTCTCTCTCCCTCTCTCTCTCCCTCCTTCTCTCTCTCTCTCTGCCTCCCCCCCCCACATCAAGGAATTGAACAGTCCACGTAACACATGTCACTTGGTGTGAAACGTATTTTGTGAAACTCTAGTGCGTAGTGTAAAATATTCATTGTGAGTCGCATAGTGTGAAATGCATGATGTGAAACTGATAGTGTGAAATATAAAGTGCGAAAAATTTAGTGTGAAACTTGTATTATGAAAAGTATAGTATGAAATGTCAAGTGTGAGACATATAGTTTGAAACTCACTCCTCTTTGAACTCTCTCAGTAATCTGCGGGATGAGACTTAGTCTCTTAGAGCCCGTGAGATCAGACTTGCTGTGTCTCTCAACATCTGGAGACTGCCATAGAGCCCGATGGCCAGCAAGCTTCCGGACTGGTCCACCCTGTGGTCCGCCAGTCCGGGGCACTCGAAAAGCAAATGATCTACGGTTTCCTCCACTTCCCTGCAGTGTCTGCAAAGGGTGTCGACATTGGGCCTCAACCTCCCGAAGTACGCGCCAATAGGACAGTGCCCAGTTCGGAACTGGGCAATTAGCGCCTGCTCGACACGCCTAAGCTTCCACCACGGGTCAGTTTTGGACGGCCGCTCCAGAAACTTTCGGACGTTAACTCCGTTCAGCCCATGAGCCCAGCTCGAGAACCACTTCGATTGTCCAAAGAGACAGATCTTGGAACGTGCTGCCTCGAATGAGCTCTTTCTTGCACTCACGGGCAGCACTTGGGAATCTGTCGACTGGACTATTGCCTTGGCAATGCCGTCTGCCCTTTCATTTCCGGGCACGTCCGCATGCCCGGGAACCCATTGAAGGGTTATGTTGGGACACAAGACCCTGTATTGCCATCAGCATGGCTTCCAGCAGAAGCGGCCATTCTCCTGTCCCTTTTACAGCTTGGAGAACAGAGAGCGCGTCAGTGAGAATGACAATGTCTGTAGCAGGCAGAGTACCCTCACCGATTAAAAAAAAAAATCTCACTCCTCATCTCGACCCATATTTTTGACATGACTGTAACAATCATTCTTTCATTTTTTTTATTTTGTTTGACAAAATTTAAACCTGACTTTATTAGTAAGAAACTAAGAAGTAGTGACCTATTGACCCTCCATCTACAACACTCCCTGATTGGTTGATTTTCATTAACATTAGAAAACGTCGTTTCCACTAAAACATAAAATTCACCCCCTTTTATGTTTCATTGGATCTAATGCAGTTTAAGGTACAAGGATTTAAATAGAGTAATAAGGGGAGGTCACTGGGTCATCAAAGGTCTTCACCAAATAGCCCGTGTAATTAAAGATGTCATCTCTGGTCAATGCTGCTACAAGCTAGCCTGTATCGATTAATAATTCCGTTTACTTAGAGGATTCATATGGATGTCAGTTAAATAAACTTAGCTTTTTTATAAAAAAAAACTTGAAATTAGAAAATACAGAGACTTTAAAGGTTGCAGATGAAGGAAAACAATAAGTTTATCATGTTTGTATCAGAGAAGTTGTGGGTAGAGATTATTTGGTGTTATTATGGCGGGTCAGAGAGTACAGCTTTTATCAGCGAGTACTGTAAGGTCATAAATCTATCAGCCTTGTTTCGGCTTACGGGAGATTCATGCTGCATTGATTACAGCTGGAGAATCAGTGAGATTAGTTTTTGTTATAAAAAAACCTCAATAAAATGAAGATATAAATATCTTTACATTTTATCTGAAGTCAAATTATACATTTTTTTTAATTTTTTTTTTCTTAAAGTTTTGAAACTTCTTCTGTACCAATGAGATTTTATAATGGCAATATGGGATTTTGTAATGGCCATATGAGATTTTGTAACGGCCGTATGAGATTTTGTAATGGCCATATGAGATTTTGTAACGGCCGTATGAGATTTTGTAATGGCCATATGAGATTTTGTACTGGCCATATGAAATTTTGTAATGGTCACATGAGATTTTGTACTGGCCATATGAGATTTTGTAATGGCCATATGAGATTTTGTAATGGCCATATGAGATTTTGTACTGGCCATATGAGATTTTGTAATGGTCACATGAGATTTTGTACTGGCCATATGAGATTTTGTAATGGCAATATGAGATTTTGTAATGGCCATATGAGATTTTGTACTGGCCATATGAGATTTTGTAATGGAAATATGAGATTTTGTAATGGCCATATGCTGTAAGAAATTTAAATATGCATCCAACTATGTATTGTTACAGATGGAACCTTTCAAAATTAATATTATTTCACTGGTCTTTCAGGACTTGATTTTTAGAAATTTGATTTTTAGATATTTGATTTTATTTAGATATTTGATATATTTATATAGTAAGAGTCGTTTCTGGTAGGGGGGATGCAGGGACGTAAACGGGCCGGGTGGGTGCCCTAGACTTAGATTTATGAAGGGGCCTCGATGTATATTTCAAGTTGAATACATAATAATAATAATAATACATAAATACATAATAATAACAGTTCTGTTTGTATTATTCTGTACCCCACAACACACGTTGAACACGTTGAGATATAAAAAATAAATATAAGGCGCGGAGATGGGGGGTGGGGAAGGAAGGAGGGGGGAACCAGCCGATCTCTGGGCAGACCCAGAAGTAAGCAACTCCTAGTAGGTACTCAACATCTTCCATTCACCACACTGATCGTATTGGTTACCTCCCTTCCACAGAGTTGCAGTAGGGGAAATATATATATATAAAGCAATGCTACCTTTTAATTTACTCATTTTTTTTTAATATATTTTTTTTTCCTGTATCCACCAACATTAATAAAAACAAACATTCTGCAGAATCAAACATTTGTTCATTATTTATTAGCGAAATGTCAAACAAATTGTAATTCCTGCATGCCAATAAACCGAACAAAAACAAAAACCCCAGAAACACAAGACATGATAAATCAAACAGTATCAACAATCCTTACACACATTTTTTTTTGTTTTATTACGAAACAGTTTTGTTTTTTTTAAATTTCCCCTCAAAATCTTCAAGTAAACGAAATTACAAGGAACATGTTGGCTCATTATACAGCTAAAAATAAAAAAAAATGAAAATGTGGGAAAATAGACATTTGTCAGATCACGTGACATGATGGATAAAATTTATTGTCGTGTCGAGTAATGAACACAATTCTATGACATAAATTAAAAGGGGGTGGGTGGGAGGGGTGTGACAGGGGTGGGAGGAGGGGGTAGCCCTGAGGGTGTGTGGCGCCGGCGACAGAATGAGGCTTGGTTATGTGTGTATGCTGGGGAGATGTGGGGCGCTGAATTAGACGCCTTGCAAGATTTATGGCGTTGGTCAGGGTGCCAATTAAGTTTCGTGAAGGAGGAAGTTAATATTAGAATGAGTTTGGTGAAAAAAGAAATGAGTTGATATGTGTGTCACCTTACGTTCTGCGAAGGTGTTGAGATTTATTACCGAGCATTAGAGATAAAAGGGATAACCATATTTACATCGTATTCAGGGGATGTAATACGCGAAGCTCTGTTACATCCATTAGGAATTATACTATCATGATGGATGAGTTGTTAATGGTTACAGTAAATGTATTGTCGGAATAATTGGTAGCGCGGCAGCGACATCCAACATGCGTCCAACGGTTCAAATAGAAACTGGGGAAAACCCGCACTCACGGGTTAATAATTTATTTCAATATTAACACAACATAAAGCATACATATTTAGATACTATCTCTTATATGACTGCTTATAAAGGAAATGTAACATTAATTACAATCAATATTGTAGGATGGAAATAATCTCTAACCCCAACTTACATCAAGTACAGACAACATATACACACAACATATACACACACCATGTACACACAGCAGGTACATATATCATCACACACAATATGTACACAAAACTTGTACACACAGCAGGTACACACATCATTACATACGCCTACTGACTAATACCTACTGATTATCTCGCATACTGATTATCTCCTACTGATTATCTCCTAATTTTCCTAATGATTATCTCGCCTACTGATTATCTCGCATACTGATTATCTCGCATACTGATTATCTCTTACTGATTATCTCGCCTACTGATTATCTTCTGCTGAATATCTCATACTGATTATCGCGCCTACTGATTATCTCGCATACTGATTATCTCGCATACTGATTATCTCCTACTGATTATCTCGCCTACTGATTATTCTCTACTGATTATCTCGCATTCAGCATGCCTATTTTTAGAGTCAGCTAGAGACATAAAAATAAATAACCGTATTGGTCGGCAGGTAATAAATGATATTATCTCACCTGTAATCGTATTCAAAACTATTATCAAAAAAGAAAATACAATCCAGACCTAATTCTATATCAATGTCTCTGTCTGCCAATTGTGTATTCAGAGCCGTTCTTACATCAGGTGGAGGGGGCGGGGCGGGGGGCGTGGCAAGGTGTTAAAATGTTTATTTGAATGAGATTAGCTCTTATTGCTTTTACCATTTGTGTGGCAAAATGAAAGTCCAGTCAGGGGGCCCCTATTGACAGTGGAGGGCACTTGAAGGCCCAACAGTTTGACTATCCATAACATCGGCTCAGCGTATATTTATGTATTGTTTTAAATTTCTTTTTCAGCTTTTTAAACAATAAAACCATTTCTTTATTATGGTTCATTCTGTGTACATCTAAATTTTTTCATAAAAATGAGTTATCGATTAAATTTCTCTAGATATCCGTGTATCTATGTATCTGTGTATCTATGTATCTGTGTATCTGTGTACATTTGCCTGTGATTTTATGCCATCTATCGATCAAATTACCTTTCTATTAATATATTAATTGCATTAAAGTTTATCTTTCAATAATCTATCATAGATCTGCCGTTGATCTTTTTATCTACCTGTAATACACCATGGATCTATCTATCACATACATTTCCTTATATCCCTGTGACTATATGGCAACGTATGAATACATGAAGTAAGTTGTCTATTTATCAATATCATATCAATATATTATATCTTAGTTTTTTCTGAATGTATCTATGATCAATTTGATTATCTACCAATCTTTCTATTCTCTCTCTGTGTCTATATAAATAGATCTAGTTTCTTATCCGTCGTACCAACTGGAATGTCTATAAATAGATTTATGTTTAAATCTATAAACGTGTAGAAACTAGTGCTTTGAAAAAAAAATGACACCAACAACAACCTAGCATCAGCCAACTCTACACTTTCCACACTTAACTGGTCACGTGCACATACATTGTCTGACCTTTACTGTAGGTCAAACTGGAGACGTCATCTCCTGAGATTAAAATGGGAAATAAAAACTCGATGAAAACTAAAATAAAAAAAAAAAAAACTCGGCCAGCCATTGACAAAGACATTGACATTAGAAAACAAATAAATTATTTATAGTTGACTTGACTTGTTCGGCCATGTCTAATATTTGCGTCATTTCCGGTGGTTTTTATTTTACTCCATATTTAAAGGAAAACATAACGAGGTGTGTGAACATAAAAACATTAGTTAAAATACCTGGAGGGGAATACTTTGTACTATCGGCATCCATCTTTATTTCCTGTCTTTGTGCTTTGTTGCCAAATTGGATATTTTGATTTTTAACTCAGCTGCTAATGACACTTTAGTTTTCTTCCCTTTCTTAATCACTAAAGAATTTATGGATGGATACTTTTTTATTTCAACTAAACACACACACACACACACACACACACACACACACACACATGCATGTATATTCAAGGAGTATATTAAAGGAAACATAATTTCTTCTGTATTCTTTACTGATGATGAATCTCATTTTATAACGAACCTAAAAATACAGCCACTACTGGACTAATGGTGATGTCCAGCTGAGGATAAAATAAATGACGTCAGTGTGGTCCGCACCCTTACTATCCTCATTGACCAACCGATCGCCACTGAAACACTGACCGACTTTCTCTTTTTCATCATCCTCTCTCTCTCTCTCTCTCTCTCTCTCTCTCTCTCTCTCTCTTTCTCTGTGTGTCTTTGCTTTTTCACTACTAATTTTCTGATTTCGGTCTCATTGAAATTTGTGTGTATACACAGTCAATAAAGTCACATTTTAATGAGTATATGTGTATGTACAAATCAATAATGGCACATTTTGAGTCAAACCAATTATACTCAAATTAAATATAGACGGGAACAAAGCATGTAGTCGTTCATGTAAACAGGTGTGAAAAGAGTGTTAGAGAGTAGTCCTTCATGTAAACAGGTGTGAAAAGAGTGTTAGAGAGTAGTCCTTCATGTAAACAGGTGTGAAAAAATGTGTTAGAGAGTAGTCCTTCATGTAAACAGGTGTGAAAAGAGTGTTAGAGACTAGTCCTTCATGTAAACAGGTGTGAAAAGAGTGTTAGAGACTAGTCCTTCATGTAAACAGGTGTGAAAAGAGTGTTAGAGAGTAGTCCTTCATGTAAACAGGTGTGAAAAGAGTGTTAGAGAGTAGCTTTTTTAAAATAGCTGTTTTACGTCATGTAAATTCTCAGCTTCAAACTTCTCTATACTATCATCAGTGAAGAATTAAAACAAAGCATTTGTTTATATGTTAAATGATTGTTTCATCTCTTGTTTCATTCTAGTCATTTCATTACAGATGATATTGTTCTACATGACTTCCATATTATAAAAGTGCAAAAAGGAAGAGATTTAATCCCTTAATCCACTAATGGAAAGGTTTTTGTTTTGCTTTTCATCCCAACCATAGCCGAGTGTACAATGGCAAAAGAGGCAATACGGGGGACTTACTTCTGGACTGGCTGAGCATGGAACCCAGATCATAAAGCACGTAGATCGGACCACAGAGAAAGCGCCACCGAGTTGAACCCGACTGGGTTGATTAACAATTATTGCTTAGTCTTTTATGCCATGCAGTGATAGTCAACAAACCGTTAGTATATCTCAGTCCTAAATACTTTTTCTATTACTTTAGAAAAATTACAATGTTAAAGGTGTCCACCTTTTAAATGAAATACCTTGTCTACAACTGAGGTTTAACTACAAGTGAGGTTTAACTACAAGTGAGGTTTAACTACAAGTGAGGTTTAACTACAAGTGAGGTTTAACTACAAGTGAGGTTTAACTACAAGTGAGCAGTAACTCCGAGCAGTGCTTAGGTTAAACCATGGTGACCTACTAACACCCCCACCCTCTTCCTTTGTACACATTTCTATGACATTGCATAGTATTTCGCATTAATTAAATGGAAATTAATAATATTAATGATCGAATTTTTTTTTTACATAGGTTTAATGATTGTCACGTGTTCATACAGAAATTAGCCATCGAGGCCTGTCTGGCTGTCAGGTATTCTACATGTAGGATCTAAACAGAACAGATACATCTCTATTAGTATTACAACTATGCACCGTACCTTGATTCTCTGACTGTTGGTTCTTGTGTGTGTACTTGTGTGTTTACTTGTGTGTGTACTTGTGTGTGTACTTGTGTGGCTGTGAAATAGAGGTTTGGAAACACGTCATCTATCACAATTTACCACGCTAATTAAACACTGGTCCCCCCCTCCCCGGGGACAAATCCGTCGCATTTCAACATTTGATCTATCTACATTGCATTTCAACCGACTTCTCGAGAGCTATTCTCACTTCCATCTTCGGGAATTTCCGAATTATTGCTGTTCGCAGATGTGGCGAAGCGGAAGTCATTGATGAATTGAGACTGGCAGAAAGTTTTAGAATGACCCATTTTCCATCAAAACCTTTCCAGTTACCTTTTATTTTTTTCACTTTATACTTTAAAACTGATGGCGAACAGCGCAGGTGCGTATGATACACGGTGTGTCTTATTGATACAATATACAACACTTTCTGGCATAATAGAAATATAAAAATTGTTGGAGACAAGTCAAATGAGGACATAGATCGCATTCCTCCGTCATAAAAAGTAAAACAGGTAAATAAAGGTAACAGGTAAATACAGGTAATGTTTATCTATAATGTCTATGAACGTTTTAAAATATACATATATTTTTACAGTACCGGACATATTGTCAGCCATTATGGTGATACTCTTTGACACAACATTCTTGAAGGAAAAAAAGTTTTCCGTTTGTACTACTTTAGTCAAATTTTACTTGACAAACGAAATACATTTAGTCTAAAAATAGTAAGCAAGTTACCTCATTAAACCCTGTCTACGATTTCATTTTAAATTGAATTATAAAAACTAGAAATGCATTCATTAAAGAGAAAATATAACAAATCTTAAATACTAAAACCATTCGTGAATTAGAGCGTTTTAAATTACAGTACCTCTTGAGTTAGGCCAGGGGTCGGCAACCTTTTGAGACGGTAGAGCCAAAAGGTTTACAATTTAAAATTTTCTCAATTTTTTAAAGAGCCATTAAAATAGTTGTTTCAATATTATGGTATTTGATTAGTCCGCAATTTGACATCGAAAGAGCCGCATGCAGCTCGCGAGCGCAGGTTGCCTACCCCTGGGTTAGGCTAGTCTGGCTTACAACCCAGCACCGTACAGTTGAAATCACAATACGAAGTTCATTTGAAAACATTTCTCTTGAAATACACTTACATTTTTTGTTGTCGATCACACTGTGTGTATGGTCGATATATTTCTGTTCAATTAGTTACTGTGGAAAAACATTTTAAGCATTTAAAAAAAAAAACGGAGAATGTTAAAGTGCACTGCTAGAATAAAATGTACATTTTTTATTGTCTTTTACTTTTAATTAATTAACCGTGATTTATTTAATTTTATTCTATTCATTTAAAAAAAAATAATTTACATTTTTTTTAAATGGGGTTACTAGTAGACCCTTCGGCAAATCTCGTACTTATTTGCAAATGTGGTATCCATTAATTATCTAAAATGTATCTAACCAAAAACTGAAATATGCTAACAGAGATTGGGTGGATGGATATCGTGTGGTAAAGTGCTGGATAGGTGGGTGGATGGATGGTCGTGCGGTAAAGTGCTGGATGGGTGGGTGGATGGATGGTTGTGCGGTAAAGTGCTGGATAGGTGGGTGGATGGATGGTTGTGCGGTAAAGTGCTGGAAAGGTGGGTGGATGGATGGTCGTGCGGTAAAGTGCTGGATGAGTGGGTGGATGGATGGTTGTGCGGTAAAGTGCTGGAAAGGTGGGTGGATGGATGGTCGTGCGGTAAAGTGCTGGATGAGTGGGTGGATGGATGGTTGTGCGGTAAAGTGCTGGATAGGTCCCGGGTTCAATCTCACGTGAGAACCAAGAGGAATCTTTCAGGAAACGGTAAACGTTCCTTCCATATCTCCCGTTGTCCATCCTTGGCCTTCGCACCATCATCTATGTTAAGGGTGGGGTGGGGTGAATGTAGGCCCTACAAAAAATAGCCCCTTGTTGTTTTAATGGATCTAAGAGATTATCTCCCCAACCTTACAGGGACTTCACAGACTTTGGCCGCGCAAGGGGAGATAAATGCTGGCCATGCAATGGTTCGTTTTTGTAGCACTTTTTTTTCCCCTTCAGATTGTTGTAGGAGATGTCCATCTAGGGATTAGCTGTAATCTGGGTCAGAGTCAAGATGACCTGCCCGTGAATTACACGCAAAGCAGAGCTGTTGATTTGGACCCTGGGTGTTCCTTTGAAATACATGCGTTATCCATTCTATATGTAGAAATTCACGAGTTATCCATTCTATATTTAGAAATTCACGAGTTATCCATTCCATATGTAGAGATACACGAGTTATCCATTCTATATTTAGAAATTCACGAGTTATCCATTCTATATTTAGAAATTCACGAGTTATCCATTCTATATGTAGAGATACACGTGTCATACATTCTATATTTAGAAATTCACGAGTTATTCATTCTATATTTAGAAATTAACGTGTTATTCATAATATATTTAGACATTCACGTGTTATCCATTCTATATTTAGAAATTCACGTGTTATTCATTCTATATTTAGAAATTTACGTGTTATTCATAATATATTTAGAAATTCACGTGTTACCCATTTAATGTTTAAAAAAGAAAATAAAAATTTCTACCATCACATGGTTATAGCTGCCAGAGGTATTTCTACAGGTAAATAAACTGGCTTGCTTCCTACAGCCCCCGATGTTGGGAGACTTATTCCGTAGTTATCTAAAACGTTAAAACTGACATATCTAGCAGAAGGGGCGTGGTCAGAAAATTTCATTTGTCTTCTCAGATTATTAGGGCCTACAGATTTGCAAGCGGGGAACTTAGTGTTTTTGTGAAGGGCTCCTAAATATAACTATACCTAGGGGGCCCCAAATGTTGTTTAGTATACGATTCTCTTAAATACATTTGCCTCTGTTTTAAAGTTGTCTATTTTCCTAGTGACCCCCCCCCCATGAACTTATTGCCCTCAAATGTACTTTTGCCTGGGGCCCCAAATACTTAAGGACGGCCCTTGGTGCTGTAATAGATACAGTAAAAATAAAAACAGAAGAGATCACCTGACATTAGAGGATCTGATAGACCAGCCATGGGCAAAACAAAAAAAAATTACTCGTTGGCCGCATCAGACCCAGCGCACTGTTTAATTCGACACGCCACTCTATTCAGAGTAAGGCAAGGCGCTAGCCTTTTACGTTAGCATTGAATGTGTTTCAGTTCATGTCAACATTCCATTGAATGTGTTTCAGTTCATATCAACATTGCATTGAATGTGTTTCAGTTCATGTCAACATTCCATTGAATGTGCTTCAGTTCATGTCAACTTTCCATTGAATGTGTTTCAATTCATGTCAACATTCCATTGAATGTGTTTCAGTTCTTGTCAACATTCCATTTAATGTGTTTCAGTTCATGTCGACATTCCATCTTTTGTGCTCTTGGTGCGGCCCGCCGGTTAAATTTACGAACCCAATGTGGTCCGTGATTCAAAGAGTTTGTCCACCTCTGTTGCTAGATAGACGAAATCAATATACAGATAAGTCAGACCATAATTAGATATATACAGATAAGTCAGAGACCGTAATACTGATATAGCTACAATGGTAACTGTATCAAGTGATGACATACTGATTAGTACGATGTAGGCGGTTGAATGTGGAACTGAAGGTTCCAGTGTTGAATCCTAGTTGAGGAATTGTTTTAAAGTTCACCCAGGTTGAATGAGTTAAGAAGCGATGTTATTGTCACCCCGTAGTGTCTCCCGTGAGATAGGAATCTCATGATTTAAATTACTTTAAACAAATAAAATAAATAAATAAATAAAAATCATGCATACTGGCAGACATGTTTCAACTCAGCAATGAAGTTCGCTTTCTTGAGATTTGAACCTCTGTCATTCATACGGAGACGGACCTTCAGAACCTCTAATTTACCAAAGCACGTAAAGTTGAAGAAAAACTTAACAGCTTGTCAAATTAGACTTTGTAGTGCAAACAAACAAGAATTTCTATCTTGTCAAGCTGTCTAGTATCTGTATATTTTTTCAAGTTAATTTTACGTAGTTGGTTAAAGTGTTATATTTCTGTTCCGATGCAGCGTCGTATCAAGGCGTCGGTACATGTAAACCGACACTTTATAACGCTGCAATCTACATTCAAGCAACTTCCTGTTTGGATGCACACAACGGTCCTCATACCAGTGTTTTGTTTTCGCATATTTATTCATGAGTTGTGCTCTTTTCTAAATATTGTCCGAAGATGTCTTTGTTTCACCCCCTTCCCACACCACACCCTCCTCCCATTCGACATTCTACGCCCTTGCCTTCCCAGCTAATGACCTAGAAGCGTGTTGCCAATGTTAATTGTGCGGTCTAGTCAGCCAAGCTGTAGCTTAAGGCTGGATTACATTATCTCTTATTGCCTTCTCGCACAAGTTTTTTTTGTTTGCATTTTGTTTTTAAATCTTTTATTATATGTGGTGCCCCCCACCCCCCCCCCGCCCCGACTCCCCCCCCCCTCCTTGTTCTAATTACACGAGACGCTGCTGTGGAGATAATGCCTCTGTCTTTCTCCTCTCCTTTTATTTATTTGTTCACAGCTTGAAGAATCAAACCCTTGGTAGATCGCTTGAAGAGACCCGTAGAAGAAATTTTAAAAAGACAGGGATAGAGACACAAATATGACGAGAGCAAGATTGACAAATTGTGTGTGTATGTGTGTGCAGTGTAGTGCGGTTTTCGTAGACGAAAACTAAAACTAAAACTAAAATTAGAAGCAAGACTAAAACTAGACGAAAACTGAAATTATTACAGAAAAAACGAAATAAAAACTGAAACTAAAATATAGTGTTGCTTTCGTTCATGAAAACTAAAACTAAAACCTCCGTTAACGAAAATGTTGACTTTTCGTCAACGAGAACTAAAACTAAAACTAAAATTAGAAGCAAGACTAAAACTAGACGAAAACTAAAATTATTACAGAAAAAACGAAATAACAACTGAAACTAAAATATGACCTGGGACTAAAACAACACTAGTGCAGTGGCGCAACCAGGGGGGCAGGGGGGGGGGCTTGATACCCCCCCCCAGACCAAATCATCATACATATTTTACTATATAAACTGTCTTTTTTCTATATGTGATCCCCCCCTCCCAGCATTTTTTGCTGGTTGCGCCACTGTGTGTGTGTGTGTATGTGTGTGTGTGAGAGAGAGAGAGAGAGAGAGAGAGAGAGAGAGAGAGAGAGAGAGAGAGAGAGAGAATAAATCATTGAAATACAGAGAGAATTTAAAACAAGGCGAATGTACAGATCCCTGGATAATGCTGACATGAATTTTAATTTTCATTATATTACAGAATAATGTTTTTAATGTCATCCTCTTTTCCTTGAAAAATCCTCATTTGTTATCTCATGTGTTTTGTTTTGTAAATATTCATTATGTAAGATTAAACACACACACACATACACACACACAATGAGACTACGTCATATTTTATTTTGCCTTATATTTAGTGTTATCGGTTGTTTGCGGCAATCATCAAACGTCTTGGTGAGTCTAGAAGTGAAGATGAACATTTTAGAAATGTTTATATCTTTCCTTGAAAGTAAACGAACACAATTCACTGTATACTGAATATAATTTTACATTGATTGTCAACCTTTGTAAGACTTTGACCTAAAAATGTTTGTGTTTTATGAAGTTACATAACTATTAAGCGGAGATTAAATGGTTTTATAAAATAGTTAAATTTCATTCATTCCTTTAGGAGCACCAAGGCAGATGAAGTGTAGAATTAATCTGCTTCTACAACCAGGGAAAATGATTGTTTATCAAGCACACGGCCCGGCCGCATTTACTCCGACAAATTTCAAGTACCCATTTAACACTGGGTTGAATGCTGGGAACTTTCAAACAACTTTAATCCAACTTTCATCCAACTTTCATCCAACTTTCATCCAACATTCATCCAACTTTCATCCAACTTTCAAACAACTTTCAATCAACTTTCATCCAACTTTCATCCATTTTTCATCCAACTTTCATCCAACTTTCATCCAACTTTCATCCAACATTCATCCAACTTTCATCCAACTTTCCAACAACTTTCAATCAACTTTCATCCATCTTTCATCCAACTTTCATCCAACTTTCATCCAACTTTCATCCAACATTCATCCAACTTTCATCCAACTTTCAAACAACTTTCAATCAACTTTCATCCAACTTTCATCCATCTTTCATCCAACTTTCATCCAACTTTCATCCAACTTTCATCCAACTTTCAAACAACTTTCATCCAACTTTCAATCAACTGGCAACTAACCTTTCCCAGGACCTGGAATAATACACTTGGTGCTCACCGAGGATTGAACTCGGGACTCTAGTCTCAGAAGTCGACGGCAATACAACGCTCGGCTTCTATAAGCATTTCTACTATTTTAATCACCAACCTGTTTCCCTATAACAATGCAATAACTTCAACATTTTATTTATTTTATTCGACCGGGTAAACTACAAGTATGCATACCTGTAGACTACACAGTGTTGTCAAGATACACACATTCCAGTGAGACATTAACCGCATTTTACTCGAATAAATCATTCTAGTCAACCTTACTGATCCATGCCATCACAATGATATATAGCAATGATAATTTGAAATATGTAAAAAAATTTCAAATTATCTATCAACAATTGTACTTTATCTATCAGCTTTTGTTCCTTATCAATCGTCAATTGTAATCTTTTAAAATATATCTTGAGTGTTTTGAACAAGGAAAGGAATTCAGATTATAAAAAGACATATTTTTAGAACTGCATATGAGCTATGTGAGAAATAGGTTGTCCTGATTGCATTAGGGACTAAATAATATTTTATAATGAACTATGACTGAATGAGATAACTTAGAAAAACAGTTATTGTCTTCCAAATACATTTATCTTAACGCTGCCTTAAATTTTTTCTCTATCTGCTCCAGTTTCTATTCATCACCTGGGTTATTAATGGTTGAAGTACTTGAAGAACACCTCTGTTCCAATCCAGGTAACTCAGGCATCTATCTTTATAAAAAGCATACAGCAGTCATGTTTCAATCTTGAATTGTCACATTTCTCTTTTCGGTTATCTCTCTCTCTCTCTCTCTCTCTCTCTCTCTCTCTCTCTGTCGCACGTCGTATTTACCTTTACTCTCTTTTCATCTATACTTCCAAGACTCTATGAAGAAAATGTTCTAGTATGACCAACTCACATGTTATACTATGACCAACACGTGTTATACTATGACCAACACGTGTTATACTTTGACCAACACGTGTTATACTATGACCAACACATGTTATACTTTGACCAACTCACATGTTATACTATGACCAACTCACATGTTATACTTTGACCAACACATGTTATACTATGACCAACTCATATGTTATACTTTGACCAACACATGTTATACTATGACCAACTCACATGTTATACTTTGACCAACACATGTTATACTATGAACAACTCATATGTTATACTTTGACCAACACATGTTATACTATGACCAACTCATGTGTTATACTTTGACCAACACATGTTATGTTATGTTAAGTTTACAAGATTGTGTTAATTTATCGGAATAGAGTATTTTATCGGAATTTTAGATAAATAAGAGGATATTGTTTCCGAATCGTTGGAAAGTTTGCTGTAGGTCCACTACTAAGTAACAATACTGGACAGGAATGGATCCCCAGCCCAAACAGTTGGCTGAGCCCCATACCATAATTACATCCCCCCCCCCTCGTGACTCTGTAAGTCCATTCCTGACCTCAGTTTATTCCCTGTCAAAATTAAATCTCTATTTCCTTCAATCCATCCTTCCGTCTAATTCCCATGTCCTTTTGTCTTGGCGATGCGGAACGTTTATCTAACTGACAGATCTCTACTTGTTGCAATGTAACAAAGAGAGACAGACACATGATATAGGTGTCACCGTAGTACCTTAATAAAACTACAAACAGCGTTCATTTAAGAAAAAAAATCATCTCTGATAATAACAAACATGAGTAGTGAAAGGGGAGCTGTGTGTGTGTGGGGGGGGGGGGTGAGGGGTGTATGTACAACACCAGACATTTTTTTTTCGTCTGGTCTGCTTTCTGCTGAGAGAGAGATGGTCTGAGGAGTAGGAGGAGGGGGGTGGGGGGAGGGGAGGGTTGTTAAAAAAATTGCGTGACCAGCTGTAATCAAAAGAACACAAAATGCTGGTTTCAAATGATTCGCGCTTCTCCGTAATTGGACAACCGGATACAGGGGAAAGAAAAGCAGATTTCATTGGACAAACAGGGAGAGGAGGGAAGAGGTGAACAGATTCAAAGACTGCTCATAGATTCGTGGCAGATTTTTCTTTGTCAGTAATGAAGTTGGGAGTGATGGGTTGATGGGAAGCGGCATTGTGCGGGGGGGGGGGTCCGTGTAAAGTCAAGTCAGTAGACATTGTCTCTCAACATCTTCTATTTGTTTACCTCGAAGATTGATTTTATTTTCATTTTTTCTATGGTAATAATCTGACACAGTGCCGAACCTAGGCATTTGGGGGGCCCGGTGGGGGGGTCTTGGACTCTTTGGGGGACCCTGCATTTTGACATTCGACAATCATGATATCAGATAATGTACTTAATATTTAATGTAAAAAATGTTTCAAGTTTGGGCCAGGGGGACATTCGAATTCGGACCTACCTGCCCAGTAACGCCTCTGATTGGACACACCTGTAAAAGCCTTAGTACCCAACAAGCGCAATACTATTGCAAGATTTAAACATTTAAGTCTAATATAAACATCTTATATTGAAGACTTAATCTAATCATAATCGGGGATAGGGGTAGATTTTGTATTGCTTTTCAGTTGTTTGCAGCTGCGGCAAGTTTAGAGATTATTACGCCGAGTGTCTTGACTTTGATTTCCTTGTGCAGTGATGAATTCTTTACATAGAGAAATAAACGCTTTTGTAGCGACCGTACCAACGATATAATCTTGTGATCCTAAAGCATAGGCCTGACTGGTATAGGGGTATCTCTCTCTCTTTCTCTCTCTTCTCTCTCTCTCTCTCTCTCTCTTCTCTCTCTCTCTTCTCTCTCTCTCTTCTATATATGCACACAGTTAACGCTAGCATTTAACACTGTACTTAACTGTAATACTACGTACTACACTGTACTACACTTTAATACATTGTACTATACTGTACTACGCTGTAGTACACTGTACTACACTATGAAAAACGAGCAACCGAATTTTCAATAACATGAAATGTCAAATCCATTTCGGCCATACCAAGCAGATTCGTTCTTATATTTCCTTGAACTGCTGTCAATTCTATTTGTTGCAACCCTGACTCCAGCCCCTAATTACCTTCAACAGGTTTATCCTTATCCTCAAATGTTAAGTCAATTTACCATGTTGCCCCTTGAAACATCAAGAGTGTCTCTTCCGTGCAGCGAGTCTATGTGGTTGCAACTTGCATGAATGTTAACATCTATGTGGTTGCAACTTGCATGAATGTTAACATCTATGTGGTTGCAACTTGCATGAATGTTAACATCATTGCAGTTGTTAATAAATTCAGTTTGAAAAAGAAGGTTTTATTTGGTTAAGACAAAATAACAGTTTCGAAAGTGTCCCCGCTACCACTAGAGACCCCGCTACCACTAGAGACCCCGCTACCACTAGAGACCCCACTACCACTAGAGACCCCGCTACCACTAGAGACCCCGCTACCACCAGGGGTCATACTGCCACTAGAGACCCCGCTACCACTAGAGACCCCGCTACCACTAGAAACCCCGCTACCACTAGAGACCCCGCTACCACTAGAGACCCCGCTACCACTAGGGGTCATACTTCCACTAGAGACCCCGCTACCACTAGAGACCCCGCTACCACTAGAGACCCCGCTACCACTAGAGACCCCGCTACCACTAGAGACCCCGCTACCACCAGGGGTCATACTGCCACTAGAGACCCCGCTACCACTAGAGACCCCGCTACCACTAGAGACCCCGCTACCACTAGAGACCCCGCTACCACTAGAGACCCCGCTACCACTAGAGACCCCGCTACCACCAGGGGTCATACTGCCATTAGGAACCCAAAATGCCACCAAAGGCCTCACTGTCATTAGGAGCTCCACCGCCATCAGAGGTCTAAACTAACATCAGGGGCCCCACTGATACGAATGTTTCCACGGGCACCCAGGGAGTCAAATAACACAAGCGCCCGACTGAAACTATGAGCCCCACGGACACCAATGGCCCTAATGTAACCTCCGTTTGTCGGTCAGTAACAACGTATCTCTGACCAATGGTCTAGTTATTTTATATTGAAAAATTTTAAATTTTAAAAATAGATTTATTTGTTTTATGTTTATTCTTATATAAAGCTTTCGTATGAAAAGTAAATACATAAATAAAATACCTTGAAATAAAATCTCAAATCGGGATCATTAAGTCGAGTTGTGATAATAGAAATCTCACTTTCAGGTGACAAAAAATGTTAATGGATCTCGTCTTACGTATTTGTGGATGGTTAGATTTCTAATGAGAATGTTCGACATTTCAAACTTTGACAATTCTACATTTTTAGCAAATAATTAGATATACGATGAACTACTCCCGGGTACCAAATCAGCAGCTTAATGATGATCTCAGGAAATGAAAATAAAAAAGTGTCCATTTTTTAAATTATGAGTCATTATAGATAAGCGAGTATAGTCTGGTCAAATAATTGATTTCACTTGTCGTCGGATCTGTTAAACACAGTTTTATTCTCAGAGTACCACACTGATTTTTTTTTTTTAAAACTACAAACATACACAAATAAAACATCATAACGGATGTTTCAAATTGGTTGTTCTTTATTTAAATCTAATTTACCAATGTGGTGTCCAAAATGTGGCTCTTAGTGTTTTGTGAGGATTCCAAATAGATGTTACGGTTTTTTTAAACTACTGGTAAAGTACTTTGATAAAGATGAAGATGGATATCTTTTCCAAGAATTATTCATGAATCTTTTTCAGCAGTTTAGTGATAAGCAAGAATCAGAAAATTTAATAAACTGACCTATACAAGAGAACAATAAACCCTATGTATTTACACACCCGCGTCAATATCTTGGATTGGGGATTATGTATCTGCTACGGCCAATGTTTCCGGGTGCGACCGGCCGATGTCGAAGTGACCATGAGGAGAGTATACTGTGAAAGAGATAAAATCAATTACGAACTTTCTGAACATTAAAACAAGATTAATTTACTGCAAACTGATTAGCCCCACTTGGCGTGGCCGACATCTTTTATTAAATTTGAAGAAATTTAGTTGAGTTCATTTGATACTAATTGACATACTTAAAACTGTTAATTGTTTTTCTTTGTAATCCCAATTATATTGAACATCTTGTTGTTGTTTATTTTCTATGTTAATGGGTTAAAAATATTACAAAAGATAATTATCCTTCTCTGTGACCATTAGTTGGAACACGATGAACTTTTGTGACTTATAGAAAAATATTATTAATCTAAGATACATTTGTTGAAATAGATTGACCGCTGGGCTTGGCAGACTGTCTTTATTGAATATAATTTTGTTTCGAAGCTATTTTAATTACTGACTGTGTCGATGTAAAGAATTCTGGCATAAAGCTGTGATGACGCAATCAAAAGGTGCGGAAAGTTTATCGTAATGAGGCTGAATAGCCTGCATCTATTTATACTCTTTGATGAAGGATATATCAAGATATGCTAATACTGGCTGCCGACTAGATCCAACCAAGCATAAATGAAGGTGTTAATGAGACGTC
This sequence comes from Bulinus truncatus, assembly GCA_021962125.1. Taxonomy (NCBI): domain Eukaryota; kingdom Metazoa; phylum Mollusca; class Gastropoda; family Planorbidae; genus Bulinus; species Bulinus truncatus. The sequence goes on from JAGDYQ010000002.1 coordinate 13,061,595, forward strand.
ATGACCTTGACTTGAGGTCAGTGTGAGTACACATAGTGAGTCCTGTGGGCAGGCCACCTGTGGACACCAAGCATCCATTAATTAAGAACCATGTAAGGACCATGTAAGGAAGGAAATGTTTGAATGTTGACCCAATTAATCACCAACAGGTTACTTGAGCCAGCGGTGCTCAAATTAGAAACCAGTACCAGTTTGATCAGGAGGAGAACCATTCACTTTAACTTATTTGAAATGATTTATGTCCAAAGAATCGTCAAAATTACAATCAGTAAAAAAAAAAACTGAGAGTATATCCTTTAAGGTGAGAACTTCAAATCTTGATGTATTTTAACAGGAATTATTTCTATCTCTGCATTAAATGTATCTTAAACAATTGGGGGGGGGGGGGTCATAAAAAATATTTTACAACCGATCATTTGTACTTGAGATTTATTCGCAGGAATAAATAGATATCCTACAATCAACTAGTCAGGAATAAATAGATATCCTACAATCAACTAGTCAGGAATAAATAGATATCCTACAATCAACTAGTCAGGAATAAATAGATATCCTACAATCAACTAGTCAGGAATAAATAGATATCCTACAATCAACTAGTCAGGAATAAATAGATATCCTACAATCAACTAGTCAGGAATAAATAGATATCCTACAATCAACTAGTCAGGAATAAATAGATATCCTACAATCAACTAGTCAGGAATAAATAGATATCCTACAATCAACTAGTCAGGAATAAATAGATATCCTACAATCAACTAGTCAGGAATAAATAGATATCCTACAATCAACTAGTCAGGAATAAATAGATATCCTACAATCAACTAGTCAGGAATAAATAGATATCCTACAATCAACTAGTCAGGAATAAATAGATATCCTACAATCAACTAGTCAGGAATAAATAGATATCCTACAATCAACTAGTCAGGAATAAATAGATATCCTACAATCAACTAGTCAGGAATAAATAGATATCCTACAATCAACTAGTCAGGAATAAATAGATATCCTACAATCAACTAGTCAGGAATAAATAGATATCCTACAATCAACTAGTCAGGAATAAATAGATATCCTACAATCAACTAGTCAGGAATAAATAGATATCCTACAATCAACTAGTCAGGAATAAATAGATATCCTACAATCAACCTTGGTTTCAAGGTTGTCATAGCCTGGGGGGTGGTGGTAGGGATAACCTCCCACTGCCTATAAAAATGATCCCTCATGGCGTGCGTCTCAAATAGCCTCTGACAACTAAGTCCAGCTCCTGGCCTGGTCGTGTTGCTTAACTTCCAAGCCCGGCGAAACTGCTTCTACTGACAGGAGAAGGGGCAAAGGCGGCCACTAGCGCCTCAAAACCAGTCGCTTCGGGCAAATGGGGTTCGTCAGCCTGGGAGGGCAACCCATCTAGGGGAAGGAAAACCTTGATTCCAAACCGCTTCTGCCTTGCAGGCTCACCCACCCATGGGAAAGGCTGTTGTCTTGGCAGCGCAAAGCCTCCACAATCTTCGCCCAGGCCTGCGCTCTGGAAACTAGAGCGCTACCATCATCTTCCAAGATGGACCGATGCCTATTACTACAATCAACTATCATGTAAATGTGTCTGTTACAATCGTAGGTTCTTAAGCAAAGGTTACGTCATATGGTAGATAATAGTCTCACAATTTTGTGCAGTGCTAAACGTAGACAATGAATAAAAGCCGATATAGCACAACATACAACAGGAGTGGAATCCACTTTTCATGACAATTGACCATTGTATAGTAGAGAATGTAAACAAAGTTTATAGTCCGTTTCATAAATTGAAAAACAGGAGTAGAATCCACTGATGCATGACAGTTTGACCTTACGTGGTATACAATGAAAACAAAGTTTATAGTCCGTTTCACAAATTGAAAAACAGGAGTACAATCCATTGATGCATGACAGATGACCACTGCATAGTATAAAATGTAAACAAACTTATAGTCCGTTTCGTTTATTGAAAAACAGGACTACAATCCACTGATGCATGACAGATGACCACTGCATAGCAGAAAATGTAAACAAACTTATAGTCTGTTTCTTAAATTGAAAAACAGGAGTAGAATCCACTGATGCATGATAGATAACAACTGTAAACAAACTTATAGTACGTTTCGCTAAGAGAAAAAAGGACTAGAATCTACTGATGCGTGACAGTTTGACCTTACGTTGAAGAAAATGAAAACAAAGCCTATAGTCCATTTGGCCAAACACTAAACAGGAGTAGAATCCACTGTCGCATGAACGTTGACCATTGTATAGTAGAAAATGTAAACAAACCTTATAGTTCGTTTCACAAATTGAAGAATAGGAGTATAATCCACTGATGCAGGACAATTGACCGTTGTATAGTAGAAAATGTAAACAAAGCTTATAGTCCGTTTTACATATTGAAAAAAACTGCAGTAGAATCCACTGACGCAGAAAGTTGACCATTATATTGTAGAAAAGGTAAACTACACCTATAGTCTGTTTCGCAAATTCTAAAAAAGTAGTAGAATCCACTGCTGCATGACAGTTTACCATTATAAAGTAGAAAATGTAAACAAAGCGTTTTGTCAATCGTAAAACAGGAGTAGAATGTACTGATTCATGAATATCTAGGTATCCGGACAAAACCCCCAGCGGACATAATCCCCAGCGGACAAAACCCCCAGCGGACATAATCCCCAGCGGACAAAACACCCACTGGACCTCCCCCTATTTTTATTGTAAAATCTTTTATTTGGCCCTCGTTTTTATTAAAAAGTGTAATATGTAATACCTGGATGAAAATATATATAAAAACATGTATTTTTAAGGGATTTTTTTTCAAAGTACCCCAAAAAGCTGCATTAGCGCGTCGAGTCACAGTGGTCATAAGTCAATCTCTTGTTAACTTTACATCAACAGGCAGCTTATTTTACAAGGTAAAAAAAAAAACAACAAAATTAAAGGTTTCAGCCCAAGGTCATTACTGACCGTATCTTTATTCTACCTTTTAATTCTCGCGCCAGACACACATTGTATAGCAGACGGTAAAACAAACAGCATAAGAACCACGGTGGTCAAAAGCCAATCCTTTATTTAGGTAAAACATCATAGAAACATGCCTAATGATAGACTGTGTTGACAGACATGATATCTCTTTTATCGACAAACCTTTCCCATCGCAATGGTCAATTTCGTATATATAGAAGTATTAATAATATTGACATATTCAATCTTAATATTTTGGGGGTTATGTCCGCTGGGGGTTTTGTCCTACACTCGAATATTTAACCTCGTACAGTAGAAAATGTAAACAAAGCCTGTAGTCCATTTCGTCCAACAGGAAGTAGATTCCGCTGTTGCTTAACAATTCAACTTGAATAAGTACAAAATGTAAAAATAAAATATTCGCAGAATTTTACAGTTTGCTAAATTCGTTCATTGTAGATAAATAATGAAAATTTGGCATATATACAAAAAAGTATGAACCTAAGATCAAGATTGTTATAAATCCTTCCTTGCTAATCGGTGGTGAGTTACGAATAGGGAATTCCCGTAGATGAGCGCACGCAGTGGATGATGTCTAAATAATACAAATCTTGCTTAACAGGTCGGTTGGTAGTGGACACAGAGTGGACAGTCCTGGAACTGTGACGATGGTCATCCAGAGACATGAGTACTTATATTTTGTAGTGAATCGATGATAATTTCTAAGTTGAAATGTCTACTCTATACGTTCATGTGATGATGTCCACATTATACTTACATGTGATGATGTCTACCTTATACTTCCATTTGATGTCTAGCTTATACTTACATGTGATGTCTAGCTTATCATTACATGTAATGTCTACTTTGTACTTACAAACGTTGTCTACTCTATGCTTACATGCAAGGTTCTCATATATAATTGGACTTGCTTATGAAATATTCTTTTGGAACTGATTTTTTTCTACTGAACATAAATCTTTATTGATTTAAAATGTCAACATGTTTAGTAAAAATGACAAGTTAGGTGCAACAAAATGTTTAAATTTTCAAAAACAAGGATATTATTCAGTAAAATGCCAATATGTTTAGAAACATTCAATAAAGTGAAAATAGATTCAGTGACAATGATTAGGTTATTTTCAATAGGTTCAGCGACAACGATTAGGTTATGTTCAATAGGTTAGGTAACAATGATTAGGTTATGTTCAATAGGTTAAGTAACAATGATTAGGTTATGTTCAATAAAGTGTCAGTAGGTTAATAAACGCATTTCTCCCATTGTTTAATAAAGAATTGTAAGAAATATCACAACTAGAAATAATATAAAATCTGCCACCCACTCTTTAAAAAAATGTCATTTTCAAAAGTGTAAAAGTGTAAATATAACAAATTTAAAACGAAACATTGTAAACACACACACACACAATCACACACACACACACTAACACACAATCACACACACATACATATTGTCTGGGAGGGGAAACCCAGAAAAAACCCAGGTCAGGTAGATGTGTAGGGATGTAGAGAAAGATAGATTGTTTTAATCTAGTCTGTGTGTCTATGTGCAGAAGAAACAAACAACAAAGATAATGTATTTGCTGCATCCATTGAATTTATCAAAGGGAAGTCTCTCACTCATTGCACGTGCAATAAATCATTGAGAATACATCATTCCGCAGCGATCATTTCTCTACTTACATTACATGTAGCGTGCTCTTACAAGAACATTGGAACATTGAAATAGGTAAAGAGCTCACTTTGATTATATTGGCTCAATGTTAAGATAAATGCATTCTGAATACAGATGTTGACTATATCTGAGACAGCTACGAGTCGATCTGTGCATGACATCACACGGGGTAGGGTTATTTTGTTTAATACCTTTACACTTAACCATACCTCATGTACTGAATGTATTTATACCTCTCTGCTAATAGATCTATCTCATTTTTATCTCTGCTTAACTATGCATCTATCTCAGAATCTATCTATGACCTATTTATCAGTTTTTATTTATCCCTGTTATTTTTTATACATATGAATCTATTTAAGAATCTATTTTCAACTTTCTGTTTTGAGTTCCAGTGAAGTTGTGGACTTACAAGTGCGCAAACTGTAAATGAATCTATTGTAAAGGATTTCGGTTATATTGTATTTAAATAATGATGATGAATTTATAAAACAACTATTTCTCAACCAGACCAAAATAAAAAGGTCAGTTAATGGTCAAAATGTCTCGATCGCTATTGGTACAGACACTGGCGCAATATTCTTGCAAGACTAACTCAGGGATCAAAGCTGATATATAAAACACAATCAGTTTCATTCATCCATGACACGTGGTACATCAAGGTCCAAGTGACTCACACAGTAACCCACAACTTCAGAACTACGCCACTCGTCAAGAAAGCCTCCAGAAGACATCACAAAAAATGGCTCTGCATTGGAACCCATAAGGCCAGAGAAAGGTTGGCCTGCCAAAGATCACTTGGAGAAGGTCTTATGGACAGTGTAAATACACAGCTGCCCAGTGCCTCCACTGCTGAGAGTACCATTGTTGTGACTCATATCTTTGCCAGTCTTTAAGAAATGACAATGTGACCATGGGCCAGAGGCCCCGGGCTTAGAAGAAATAAAAGTTGGGGACAGTGGAGCCCTGAATTTTAATCATTATAATGACCCCCATAGACAAGTGCTCGTCTTTGTTATTTCTCGTCTGCCTCACAGATGTACCTTTGCCCTCTGTTTCCGAAAACGTGAGAACTGCGAAGATTGATACACAGTAAAAGAAAGAAGTTGAGGAAAGGCTAATCACAAAGGGCGCAATGTGGAACTTTCAGAGTTCGCACATAAGTAGACAGTAGTGGGGATTCCCAATAACGCATGATATCTCTTTTATCGACAAACCTTTCCCATCGCAATGGTCAATTTCGTATATATAGAAGTATTAATAATATTGACATATTCAATCTTAATATTTTGGGGGTTATGTCCGCTGGGGGTTTTGTCCTACACTCGAATATTTAACCTCGTACAGTAGAAAATGTAAACAAAGCCTGTAGTCCATTTCGTCCAACAGGAAGTAGATTCCGCTGTTGCTTAACAATTCAACTTGAATAAGTACAAAATGTAAAAATAAAATATTCGCAGAATTTTACAGTTTGCTAAATTCGTTCATTGTAGATAAATAATGAAAATTTGGCATATATACAAAAAAGTATGAACCTAAGATCAAGATTGTTATAAATCCTTCCTTGCTAATCGGTGGTGAGTTACGAATAGGGAATTCCCGTAGATGAGCGCACGCAGTGGATGATGTCTAAATAATACAAATCTTGCTTAACAGGTCGGTTGGTAGTGGACACAGAGTGGACAGTCCTGGAACTGTGACGATGGTCATCCAGAGACATGAGTACTTATATTTTGTAGTGAATCGATGATAATTTCTAAGTTGAAATGTCTACTCTATACGTTCATGTGATGATGTCCACATTATACTTACATGTGATGATGTCTACCTTATACTTCCATTTGATGTCTAGCTTATACTTACATGTGATGTCTAGCTTATCATTACATGTAATGTCTACTTTGTACTTACAAACGTTGTCTACTCTATGCTTACATGCAAGGTTCTCATATATAATTGGACTTGCTTATGAAATATTCTTTTGGAACTGATTTTTTTCTACTGAACATAAATCTTTATTGATTTAAAATGTCAACATGTTTAGTAAAAATGACAAGTTAGGTGCAACAAAATGTTTAAATTTTCAAAAACAAGGATATTATTCAGTAAAATGCCAATATGTTTAGAAACATTCAATAAAGTGAAAATAGATTCAGTGACAATGATTAGGTTATTTTCAATAGGTTCAGCGACAACGATTAGGTTATGTTCAATAGGTTAGGTAACAATGATTAGGTTATGTTCAATAGGTTAAGTAACAATGATTAGGTTATGTTCAATAAAGTGTCAGTAGGTTAATAAACGCATTTCTCCCATTGTTTAATAAAGAATTGTAAGAAATATCACAACTAGAAATAATATAAAATCTGCCACCCACTCTTTAAAAAAATGTCATTTTCAAAAGTGTAAAAGTGTAAATATAACAAATTTAAAACGAAACATTGTAAACACACACACACACAATCACACACACACACACTAACACACAATCACACACACATACATATTGTCTGGGAGGGGAAACCCAGAAAAAACCCAGGTCAGGTAGATGTGTAGGGATGTAGAGAAAGATAGATTGTTTTAATCTAGTCTGTGTGTCTATGTGCAGAAGAAACAAACAACAAAGATAATGTATTTGCTGCATCCATTGAATTTATCAAAGGGAAGTCTCTCACTCATTGCACGTGCAATAAATCATTGAGAATACATCATTCCGCAGCGATCATTTCTCTACTTACATTACATGTAGCGTGCTCTTACAAGAACATTGGAACATTGAAATAGGTAAAGAGCTCACTTTGATTATATTGGCTCAATGTTAAGATAAATGCATTCTGAATACAGATGTTGACTATATCTGAGACAGCTACGAGTCGATCTGTGCATGACATCACACGGGGGTAGGGTTATTTTGTTTAATACCTTTACACTTAACCATACCTCATGTACTGAATGTATTTATACCTCTCTGCTAATAGATCTATCTCATTTTTATCTCTGCTTAACTATGCATCTATCTCAGAATCTATCTATGACCTATTTATCAGTTTTTATTTATCCCTGTTATTTTTTATACATATGAATCTATTTAAGAATCTATTTTCAACTTTCTGTTTTGAGTTCCAGTGAAGTTGTGGACTTACAAGTGCGCAAACTGTAAATGAATCTATTGTAAAGGATTTCGGTTATATTGTATTTAAATAATGATGATGAATTTATAAAACAACTATTTCTCAACCAGACCAAAATAAAAAGGTCAGTTAATGGTCAAAATGTCTCGATCGCTATTGGTACAGACACTGGCGCAATATTCTTGCAAGACTAACTCAGGGATCAAAGCTGATATATAAAACACAATCAGTTTCATTCATCCATGACACGTGGTACATCAAGGTCCAAGTGACTCACACAGTAACCCACAACTTCAGAACTACGCCACTCGTCAAGAAAGCCTCCAGAAGACATCACAAAAAATGGCTCTGCATTGGAACCCATAAGGCCAGAGAAAGGTTGGCCTGCCAAAGATCACTTGGAGAAGGTCTTATGGACAGTGTAAATACACAGCTGCCCAGTGCCTCCACTGCTGAGAGTACCATTGTTGTGACTCATATCTTTGCCAGTCTTTAAGAAATGACAATGTGACCATGGGCCAGAGGCCCCGGGCTTAGAAGAAATAAAAGTTGGGGACAGTGGAGCCCTGAATTTTAATCATTATAATGACCCCCATAGACAAGTGCTCGTCTTTGTTATTTCTCGTCTGCCTCACAGATGTACCTTTGCCCTCTGTTTCCGAAAACGTGAGAACTGCGAAGATTGATACACAGTAAAAGAAAGAAGTTGAGGAAAGGCTAATCACAAAGGGCGCAATGTGGAACTTTCAGAGTTCGCACATAAGTAGACAGTAGTGGGGATTCCCAATAACGCGTAGATAATTGAAGGTTACAGAGTAAGATAGTCTAATGACGTAAGTCAATAGATGTAAGGGACAGACAACCCAAACAACGATGTAGATGACAGGGGAAGATTATACGATCTAACAAGGGGGAGAGAACACCAGGTCAGACGAGGTGACCAGGACGAGGTAGAAAAAGAGTCACGAGAAGGAGAAAGTGATCGATGGACCGACGGATGGAAATCGCCAGTTCCGTAAAGAAATCGATCAAGTGACCAGAGGAGACGAAGTATGAAGTGGACAGATGCGGCGGTTTGATCTGTACGGACTACAAAAGGCGATCAAACCAAGTGGTCAGCTGAAGCGGAGAGATAGCTGGACAGTACTGACGTTCAAGTGGTTGTTCGGTAAGAGACAGACGAAGGATACACAATAAAAAGGGGAATTCCCTTTGTTAACGCTTGAGTAGATACATATGTGGCAATCTGTATTTTTTTTATTAGTATTAACACAAATCTTTTTTCTCGATCGATACGAATACATATACTTTCATCCATGTATTTCTTAACTAGTATGTTGTTATACAGTTCAAGCCTTTTATTGGCTTTTACCAACTATATCTTTAAATATATTGAACTTTTTTGTTTACCTATGTGCCTAAAGATATGGAGGAATGGATGACCGTACAGTGTAGAGTGCTCAACTGTCGAACTGAGAACCCGGGTTCAAATTTCAATGAAAATCAAGAAATATCTCCATAACCTGGTAGAAGTTGGTTAAGATCCCTTCTAAATGAACTTGGTTGGATTTGTATTATATCTATCACTGACATAGAAATAAAAAACATAACAAAATCGATAAAATGAAATTATAAAAAAAGATCTTAATGAAACATAACTGGTTACTTCTAGTCTATCTGTTTGTTTGCTTGTTTATCTGTCTTTTGTTTGTTTGTATGTTTGATTGTATGCTTGTCTGTCAGTCTGTTCATATGTTTGTTTGTATGCTTGATTTTATGTTTGTCTGTGTTGTCTGTCAGTTTGTTTGTCTGTTTGTTTGTATGCTTGTCTGTCTGTTTGTTTGTCTGTTTGTTTGTATGCTTGTCTGTCTGTTTGTTTGTCTGTTTGTTTGTGTGCTTGTCTGTCTGTCTATACATATGTTTGCTTGTATGTTTGATTTTATGTTTGTCTGTCTGTGTTGTCTGTCAGTTTGTTTGTCTTTAAAGACAACATCGCGTTTTGTTAGCCACAAAACCATCGTGTATGCCGTTGATATCGCAACAGATGAATTCTAAAATGTTGAGTCTCAGCAATGTATCAGGTACAATGTATCAGGTACAATGTATCATGTACAATGTATCAGGTACAATGTATCAGGTACAATGTATCAGGTAAAATGTATCAGGTACAATGTATCAGGTACAATGTATCAGGTACATTAATGCAACGCTCGTCTGAAAAAAAAACGATTTAGAATGTCAAAGTCAGAGATTGCATCGGGACACAATAGACATACATACAGACACCCAAGAGACACAATCAGACACAAGCAGAGACACACACAGACACACGCAGAGACACACACAGACACACACAGAGACACACAAGACACACATAGAGACACACACAGACACACGCAGAAACACACTGTGACACGCAGAGACACACACACACATAGACACACTGTGACACACACAGACACACACAGAGAGACACTCAGTGACACACACACACAGAAAGACACACATAGACACACACATACATACAGACACACAAATACACACACACAGACACACAGAGTGACACACAGTAGTGTCACGTGACCGTTCAAGTGACTTCGTCATTAGCCTGAGAAGCCATTTTTTTTCCTTGACAGATTATAATCTATAAATAGATTGTATCAACTGTACCACGGCCAAATACAAACAATCAAACAGACATTAGCCAGTTAGATTTCATTTCAGTATTTTTTTTTTTAATTTATTTTTATGTCTATTATTTTATAAAAGAATATGATTCCAAATAAACCCAGGCAAGGTCAGAGGTCAAGCAATCCGTTTACCCGCTAATGTAATTGACGGGAATTCAGAAATAGATTCTTCCAAATCGAATCATAATGAGCATCAGACAGTGACCAGGCAAAATCCTAGAAAATATTTTATGAGCGCTGATTTCACGTTCTTGTTTCGAATTTCATTTTATTTTTCTTCATTGAACTCTCCGGGAGATAAACTGTCAATTAAAGGAAACAGAAAAACATTTATGAGACGGGTTAGCCAAAGAACAATATCCATACCAGACATATGGGGGAACTTTTGTATTGGAAGCACTGTACCTTCTAATTATCCAATCTATGTTTACATGTGTGTGATTTATGGCCTATAATTGGTGTAACGGTCTTGGTTACCACAGACGGGCTGTAGTTCTTATTTACGTCACTTCCGCTCGACCGTTTTAGTCTACTGGTGCACTTGACCAGGGGCTAGCAACCATTTGCCGGGCATTCACGTAAGAGCCCACAAAATTAAATTTTTCTCGAAAGGAGATGCGGTCTTATGTATTGTTAGTAGTCTCTGGACATTTATAGTGTGTGCTACACAGTGCCGGTTTTAGGTTTACTGACGCCTTGGGCAACGTGAACCTCTTCAAACGAGTCAGGTACAATTAAATTTCAGAAAATGACGACGCACCTAAGAACAAGACTCACCTAGCATAGATCTATATAGATTTGATTGTATACCACACGTGGAGATGATTGTATACCACACATAGAAATAATTATATACAAAACGTAGAATTGATTGGATATCACACGCAGATGAGACTGAATACCAGTTATAGACCTAGCTGAATGCTGTACTAATTATATATAACATTTTTAACTGATTGTATACTACATATAGAATTGATTGTGTACCACATCTAAATCTGTTGCTATACCATATATAGAACTGACTGTATACCACATATATAGAACTCACTGTAAACCACATATATAGAACTCACTGTATACCACACATATACAGAGCTGACTGTATACCACATATATAGAACTGGCTGTATGCAACATATATATAGAAATGATTTCACTATTATGGTCATTAAAGTGCCCCCAGTGTTTGGAATGAACCTATTGTTACGACCTGAGCCTAGTTTGCATTTCTATAAGTACGCAGCCCCGTAGCTTGAAAATTCTACAGCAAGGGCCAGGCATTCTACAGCAGGGGCCAGGCATTCTACAACAGGGGCCAGGCCAATAGCAGGGGGGGGCAGGAAATCAATGTTACTAAGTAGAGTAAACAAACAGAAGGGGCCAGACAAAACGCAAGGGGGCCCGGCCCCTCTGGGCCCCCCGCACGCTACGGGCCTGTACATACGGCCCTGGATTAAACACGCTCCTTAATATTGAGACATGCCTGAAATAGAACTTACAAAACATTCATTATACATTTATTCCTTTGATTCTCTCCCTCTTTTGTCTGTCAGACCTCCTGGTGTTACTTTGGTCTCTCACCACTGAGACAGATAACGTCGCCTGAGTTAATCCTTCACAGAGAATCTTTCACTCCTATCTTCTGTACGCTGCCCACTGAATAGATTACTGTTTAACCTTGATACATCTTGTTTCTTAATGTTCTCTGTCTTTCTCTTTTTAAATTCAGTTCATCTCTCCCATAATGATGAATGGTACTCTGTATTGTCCATTCATTTTACACTTAACACGGTTCTTTTGTTTTTTTAATAAATATTTCTTTTCCTGTTTGATGGAGTTGAGCCAGTACATTAGTTTATATGGAGAGAACGTGATCGACACTAATGGACAATGATTCTTTTCAAAGACGATCTATTTGAAGAGTTTTATGATTAAAGGAATAATAATTTATGTATTCTCGGACAAATATTTTCCTTGACTTATGAAGATCTTCGTTTCATTCTGCCATTTGAAAACAGTGGCAGGACGATTTTAGAACATGTACAGATTCCGACACAATTACCGATTTTTTTTCTAAATTAACGATTCTTTTCAATTTTACCGATTCTTCTCGATATTAGAGATTTTTTAAATTACCGATTATTCTCTATTTTACCGAATTACCATTTCTTCTCTATTTTCTCTATATTACCGATTATGATTCATGATTCAATCATATAAAATTAACAGACTTGTCGTGTTGTACCGGAGGTCAGTGAATCTGACAAGTCATCGGTTATAGGAAATAAATTTGACCATTCTGACATTGACATCCGAAATTATCCAACATTTCCGATTTCGTTGGGAGGTCCTAACACTAAGTCAAAATGTTTATCGTGAAAGTAACCTATCTTACTTGCAGTTGCGTAACTAGCGGCGCCCTCTCAAGTCTGGAAATACCGCCCTGCCCCAAGTGCGTGCGAAAAAAAAATCGGTGAAAATTACGCCCCTTGCTGGTGCTGCAATAAGTGCGACCCTGGGGCTGACATCCCCCTTCCTCCCCGGCCGAAATACGCCCCTTGTTGGTGCTGCAATAAGTGCAACCCTGGGGCTGACAGCCCCCTTTATCCTCGGCCGAAATACGCCCCTTGCTGTAGATGTAATAAGTGCAACCCTGGGGCTGACAGCCCCCTTACTCCTCGGCTGTATTACGCCACTCCTCATTTGATACGTTTTAAATATACATACATGTATTTATAAATGTAACAATATTATAAGTTATGTTCATATTACAAACACACCTCATCCATCGACACAAACAAACTTCTAGTAAATTATAAAATTATGTTTTTTTTTTTTAAAACAAGTTTTTATCTCAACTGAAATGGAAAAAAAATCAGTATCTTTTGTTAGTATTTCTAAAAAAAATTTTTTCAGTCCCTGAAAGGATGAAATGTTAGTTAGACCCGATAAACAACAAATGGGGGTGGGGGTTCTCACAGTGACCTTCTTCTGTCCCCACCCTAGCCGAACATTATCTATACAACGGGTCGGCAACCTTTTGAGATGGAAGAGCCAAAAGTTATTTACGATTTTCTCAGTTTTTAAAGAGCCACTCAAATTGTTCTTTCAATATTATGTTATTTGATTAGGATTAGGTATCTAGAATAATATTATTATTATTTGCGCATGGAGCTGGAATGCCACAATTTGACATCGAAAGAGGCGCATGCAGCTCGCGAGCCATAGGTTGCCGACCCCTGATCTATACCAATATTGGTTGTGTAAAGACAAACACAAACTCCTAGCGATCCTCTGAAATAAGCTCTTAAAATTTAACATCCGATTTTTCATAAATAAATTAATTATATATAATAATATTTCGTATTGAATTTATCAAACAATTATTTTCAATTACGCTTTAAGCTTTCCTCTAACCAAAGCGAATTTCGCGTATCTAGGTAGCTCGCGAAATTCGCACCTCTTTCTCGGCAATGTATTTACATGGAGATGCTCAAACCGCGTAGAATTTCCGACCGGATATAAGGATTTTTTAAATTTTCTTTTTGTTTATTTGAAGACGTCGGCAGACATTTTCTTCTTATGATATATTTTCTGCAGTTATGGTATTTTACAAGTAAAAAGTGAAAAAAAACACTTACTTTTTGGTATAATCTGACATAATTCAAGTTGCTATATATAAATCTAAGTCTTATTTGTTAATTTTAAGACATTTATATCAATTTTAACCTTGATTTTCATTTGAGTCGATGTTTCTAGGCAGCCATTTTGGATTGTTTACACTCGCGAAACGCGAAAAAACTCTGAAAGAAGCGATGCCGCGAAATTTCTCTGCACCGCCGCGGAAATTCTACGCGGTTTGAGCATCTCCATGTAAATACATTGCCGCGAAAGAGGGGCGAATTTCGCGAGCTACCTAGATACGCGAAATTCGCTTTGGTTAGAGGAAAGCTTTAGGCTGTGGTAAATTATAACTGGGCCGACAAATTGAACATGTTACATTTCTTCATGCGCAAATTTGATTTAAAAAAAAAAATAATTGTTGATTTAGTTTAAATCAATAAACTAGTAACTCCAACCGCAGTGAAACTTTCTTCTATGTAATTTTCTCCCTTAGAGAGTCTGAGATATTGAAGCCCGCGTCATTCACTTCCTGCCATTTAGACCACGGACTACTGGATTCTTCCCTTTGGTCTAGTACTGGACTACGATAATAAAAGTACAATGTCTAGTAATTAGTCTAGTCAACAAGATTTTGTATCTTGGATTTAAACTTAGTCTTAATCTGAAGTAAACATTAAGTTTTGTTTTCTTACACCTTCAAGGGGCTACTGGGCAGATGAGGTGTAGATTATAAGTGTTACCACGGCATAGAAAGGGTTTGTTTACCCCGCCACATTTACTTCCCTTACTTCATTCAGGTACCCATTTACGAGTTACCCCACTCGGCCACTATTCTCCCATGACCATCAAACCAACAAACTTTTTCTGTAGGCTGTTTATGAGTTGGTTTTATTTTGATATTTAAATTTCATATGTTGAAAGAGATATTTATTCAAATACAAGTTAGTGTATCACTAGAATTACACAGTTAGCTGACCCTAGGGCTAGTATGATAAACTTGCAAGTCCTAACACAGAGCCGTTTTTTATGGCTGTTTTAGTAGCCCTTTTTTAAAAAAAAATTCACAATAATGTAGGTAATGCATTTTTGTGAAATAGTTTCTATCGCATTCCTGCCGAGATTCTTTAGACATATGACATAATTATTCTTGTTTGTCTCGTGATGTCCAGCTGGGACAATGACCATGCTTATTAGAGTTGCAATTGATATGGGAAATGTTGAAGATAGTGACTAGCTCGCAGAAATCGGACTGCCATTCAAACAGATCACAGAAGGATCAGGATGTTACACATTTTTGTTCTGAGACAGCTGCCGCCGCATATTAATACAAAAAACAACAACACTTTATTGTGCTAATGTAAGGTATATATGGTTTTGTATAATTTGAATTTTCACCCCTATAGTGTTTTATTTTTTGATCACCATAATCTTACATTTCTAAAGATCTAAAGAAATATTTAAAAAAATTGTAAACTATAAAATCAAATAGTAAAACATAAAATAAGTGTCTATAATTAAAAAAAAATGTGTTTTTGTTTTTTATTTTAACAAACGTGCTAACGCATAACAATATAATAATTTAGTCATTAACATATTAGACTAAAATATCTTATATCTGTGTTTACTCCAGTTTACAACTTTCAGGGCCGATGTTTCATGAAAATAATTTAATTCTTATTCCAAATTTTCAAAATGTGAAAGTTAGATTTTTTTTTGTCGGAACGAAAGATCAATATCCCGTACCCCGCCACGATGCATTAAGAAATTAAAAATCTGGGAATTCCCTTTGGAAGATATTGGTTTAAAAGAAATATGGTTGATTTTGTTTATAACGTGAAATACGCTGTTTCTTTTTTCTTGAAGATAATTTTCCTTGAAATGTAATAAAAATGAAAACTGTGTTAAGAAAAGAAAACAAGTTTTGGGCTTTTAGACTCAATTTTAGATGCAACGATATGTGTGTGACTTTAAGATGAACAGTAGTATTATCAGTATATAGGCTATATAAATAAGTTAACCACAAACTATAGTATTTTCAGTATGAAGATAAGTTCAAATTTAGGATTACAACTTAGGGATAAATAAAATTATTACCAGCCAGCAGTAGCTTAGTAAGGGTCACTTCAGATTATGTGACCGCAAAATGCACCGAATTAGAATGGGACGCCTACAGAGTGTTGTTTGTGTTCTTGGCCTTTTAAGCTTGAGAGGTGAGTGCACACAAATGTAACTCGCACAGGGCGTAACAGGTCTTGTGCACTTCGTAAGACCAGCAATGAGATTCGTTTACTAAGAATTACAGCACTGAGAGATGAGATTATAAGGTCGAGTCAAACAGCACTGAGAGAGGAGATTATAAGGTCGAGTAAAACAGCACTGAGAGAGGAGATTATAAGGTCGAGTCAAACAGCACTTAGAGAGATTATAAAGTCGAGTCAAACAGCACTGAGAGAGGAGATCATAAAGTCGAGTCAAACAGCACTGAGAGAGGAGATTATAAGGTCGAGTCAAACAGCACTGAGAGAGGAGATTATAAGGTCGAGTCAAACAGCACTGAGAAAGGAGATTATAAGGTCGAGTCAAACAGCACTGAGAGAGGAGATTATAAAGTCGAGTCAAACAGCACTGAGAGAGAGGATTATAAGGTCGAGTCAAACAGCACTGAGAGAGGAGATTACAAGGTCGAGTCAAACAGCACTGAGAGAGGAGATTATAAAGTCGAGTCAAACAGCACTGTGAGGGGAGATGATAAAATTGAACCTAATAGTCGCCTTTTGACAGCCAACAAATTGAAGGAATATTTTCAAGCGTATATCTTTACTGGAAATAATACTTTGAAATATCGTATCTCTGTTGGTATCTCTATTGGTATCTCTATTGGTATCTCTAATGGTATCTCTAATGGTATCTCTATTTGTATCTCTATTGCTATCTCTATTTGTATCTCTATTTGTATCTCTATTGGTATCTCTATAGGTATGTCTATTGCATGGGCGTATTCATGGGGGGGGAAAGGGGGCATTTGCCCCCCCTTTGCATTTTGAAAAAATGTCATACAGTTGTTATTTACCCCCCCGGAAAATGTTTGCCCCCCCCCTGGAAAAATTCCTAGCGACGCCCATTGCCTATTGGTATTTCTACTTATATCTCTATTGGTATCTCTATTGGTATCTCTATTTGTATATCTGTTGGTATCTCTATTTGTATCTCTATTGGTATCTCTATTTCTATATCTGTTGGTATCTCTATTTGCATTTCTATTGGTATCTCTATTTGTATCTCTATTGGTATCTCTATTTGTATCTCTATTTGTATCTCTATTGGTATCTCTATTTGTATCTCTCTTGGTATCTCTATTTGTATCTCTATTGGTATCTCTATTTGTATCTCTATCTCTATAGGCATCAGTGGCTAAATTTTAGCGAAGAGTAGCTCTATATTGATCTATACTGATCATTTCTTCACTTATGTTCTAACCTTAAGGCTTCGTTTATTGGATAATTTCATTCGTTAAGCTGTATTGGAAATAGGAGTTTTTTTTCTGTTGTTAAAATTATCACATACTAATTGTTCAATGTCTTGAGATATTGTCGGGTTAGGACATCAGTAGTAACGGTTTAAGATATTAATTATTCGTTGGTTGACGGATTAGGGTGGTGTGATGACGGTATTCATTTCAGAACCATTTTATGTCATGGTTATGCTTTATGTAGGGGGCGAGTGGTCGTGCGGTCGTGCGGTGTAGAGCGCTCGACTGTCGACCGGAGGGTCCCGGGTTCGAATCTCAGTTAGAACCTTGGGATTTTTTCAGGTCCTGGTGATAGTCCCCAAGTCCACCCAGCTTTAAATGGGTACCTGACTTTAAGTTGTGGGAGTAAAGGCGGCTGGGCGTTGTGCTAACCACACAACCCCTTCATATGCCGAGGTTATAGAAACAGATGAATTCTATGGTATGGTGTATGTATTATTTATTTATTTATACTGTGGATCTCATACTTCTGGGAAAGTATTAATGCAGTATTGCCAGTCTCTTCGGAGTTTAGTTCCTTATTACTTGAATTTCCACAGATGTGAGATTTTGCAGATGGCCAATTATTCCCAAGGTTGTCGATGACCACTACTAAAGCTATTCGGTTTCCGCACCATAACACGTGTACAGACAACTACACTTTCTTTTGATAATGTAAAATAATCATAGTTTCTCAAATTTGAATGTGTTCACGGTAAAGCTTATTAAAGTTTAAAATTCAAATACACTTACAGATTACATCTTATGATAATAACGAAAAATTGATAGATAAAACTGTACTACTAAAGTCAAATTTATTCACCTGAACATGGGCTTTATCGCCAACAAACTAAGAATGTTGTAAAGAAATTCCATTTTCATGCTAAATTAAACGCCTTGAATATCTACGACTGAATGGTATTTATAAAATCATTGATTTTGTAAGAACATTCTCTTACATAATAAATAAGTTAAATAAAGAAGTAAAATGAGATTAATCTATTTTACGATATTAAAAAAAAAAAATAAATGTCCAACTTAGGCTGTGAACGCCCGATTGACAGTAGGCCCAGAGGCGCAACTAGACCAAACTTTCAGGGGGGGGGGCAAAAAAAATCACTTGTATTAAAAAAAATCACACTATTTATATATTTGTTTTTTATTTTAAACAAATTTTGGTCTAATCTTTTAATTTTCATTCATTTCGGAGGGGGGCAAATGCTCCCAACGCCCCTCCCCCAGTTGCGCCACTGAGTAGGCCGATATGAACTAGCGTGTTTTTGTGAGAGTGTGGTTCTCTGGGATGTTTTGTTTGAATATATAAAATGACAAAGTGCTTCCTATTTGAGAAGAAATCGATCAATGAGAAAACAACACGTAATTAGAAATGAAGAGGATGCTGGCTGTAGCGATGTTTTTTAGTCGTCTATATTTGGCACAATACATTTTGTACATTATTAAGTTGATTTTAAGCGTTAATATTTCCCCGTGTGTTTTAATGCTTTTATTAATACAAAATTCATTACTTTGTAAAATCAAAACGTTTATATAGAAGGAAGCTATTTTTAGAACAAAATATATCGATTGACTACGATTGTTTTTAAAGACAATTTCTTTTTCTAGGAATTGGTCGAGTCCATGTCATGTTTACGTGGTGAATCAGTAGAGTTTTGGTTTCAGCCATATGGGCAAGGTGTAGACAGATCCGAATGGTGTAGTCTCATCTGTAGGCTGCAGTCTGATCTAATTGTTTTATCCCGATCTATCCTAGGCTTATGGATAACACTAAATACATGAATGGCACTAAATACATGAATGCCACTAAATACATGGATAACACTAAATACATGGATGGCACTAAATACATGGATAGCACTAAATACATGGATAGCACTAAATACAAGGATAACACTAAATACATGGATAACACTAAATACATGGATAACACGAAATACATGGATAACACTAAATACATAGATATTAGGTCAAAGGTTAAACAAAAGGTACTTGTTTTTTTTGTTTTTTTTTAAATATGTATTTTTATATTTACCGAACAATCTTTAATTGGTTAAATGAGCTGAAAATAAAATAAAATTACCAAATTAGCTGCAAGTCCCAATGTCAGCTACACAATGTAGCTATTTGTACGGGGCAGTCTTAAACAAAGAGTACACCGTCACTTTCCAACCATCGACTCTTCGGTGTAGATGCATACATTTAAATGGACCAGTCATAAAGTACGAACCACACAGCCACACAATATGGTTACCACCGGTTGATAGTAAGACCACGATCATTATTACGACCGACAAGTCGCTGGGATCTCACGGACTTAAAACTCAATATGCTAATAATGTCCGCCACAAGACCAGACAGAAGACTTCATTACCATATCTGTCTATTCCGTAGAGAAAGAAGAAACAAGGGATTTCCGATTTTACTGCGGGGTTTCCCAGTCCGACACTAAATCTAGATAACATTTGTTTAATACTTGAAAAACTGTCTTTATATGTTTTTATTTATATTATAACGGTCTTTATTTACTGTCGCGAATATGGACTTAGGTTTTTGTTTCTAAATTTCCTTCAGTCTGTCCTATATTCATTAATTCCTTTCAAGATTGTTTATATACATTGCTGGGATAGAGGTTAACCCAAGAATATTATGTTTATTGTTTATATACATTGCTGGGATAGAGGTTAACCCAAGAATATTATGTTTATTGTTTATATACATTGCTGGGATAGAGGTTAACCCAAGAATATTATGTTTATTGTTTATATACATTGCTGGGATAGAGGTTAACCCAAGAATGTTATGATTACTCATGTGGTGCCGTCTCAGCCAAGTAGCGTGGAAATTCTACAGCAGGGGCCAGGCAATAGCGGGGGGGGGGTGCAGGAAATAAATTTTACTCAATAGAGTAAACAAGCAGAGGGGGGGGGGACCGACAAAACACATGGGGTGGCCCCCTGCCCCCTCCCGCACGCTACGGGCCTGGATGCGTCTATATAAAAAGTTACATATTCAAAGAGCCCCAGCTGGCTATAGTGCCGGCGCCCCTTCCTGGTTCGGCGCCTTCTGTGGCCGCACAACCGTCTGTACCTTTCCTAACTACTGCACATTAATCCATGTTACACGAATACAAAACAGAACTATTCTATTAAAAACAATATGGTCAAACATGAAGTCGCGTTACGGTTTTTAATGCAATTAAAAGTATTATTAAAAGATGGCCAGAGATTTTTGTGAGATGAAATGAACTGAATGACTAGATTGTTAGTTTCAGTCCAGGCTGAGTCTAGTTATATTTACTACCACAAAACTTTAACCCTCTTAGTCCAGTAATAAACTAACAACCTTATTTACTAATACACCAAAAAATCAAATAAATATATGTAATCTGAGTAATAACGCAAAGTACTTGTACATGGATACACATGTACTTAATTAATCTCTCCTTCTCTCTCTCCTTTCTCACTATGTCATTCTCTCTCTCTCTCTCTCTCTCTCTCTCTCTCACACACACATATTCTCTCTCTTTCTTTCTCTCTTTCTTTTTCTTTCTTTTTCTTTTTTTTTTCTCTTTCTCTTTCTCTCTCTTTCTCTCTCTCCCTCTCTCTCTCTCTCTCTCTCTCTCTCTCTCTATTTTCTTCCTTCTCTTTATTTCTCTCTCTCTCTCTATTTCTCCCCTCTCTGTCTCTTTCTCTCTCTCAGCCCCGTAGCGTGAAAATTCTACAGGAGGGACCAGGCATTCTAAAGCAGGGGCCAGGCAATAGCAGGGGGGGCAGGTAATACCTTTCACTAAGTAGAACAAATAAGCAGGGGGGCCAGACAAAACGCAGGGGGGACCCGGCCACTCTGGCCCCCCGCACGATCCGGGCCTGCTCTCTCTCTCTCTCTCGCTCTCTCTCTCTCTCTCTCTCTCTCTCTCTCTCTCTCTATATATATATATATATATATATATATATGTATATGTATATATATATACATACATATATATGCAAATATATATATGAATGTATGTATGTTTGGTTGTGCACCGTTTGAACATTTAAAAGCCAAACTTGGCGTAGCACTCAGTTATGAGCCTGTGAATGCACTCTGGTAATTACATTTTTTTACGATGTGTGTATTTATATTTAGATATTTATGAGTTTTAATTATGAATCCTCTGATTCATTTCGGTGACCTATTTTTGAGAGCGCACTAATTATATTACTAAAAATGCGAGAGTATATTATGTGCGATTTTTATTTGCTCATTAAATGTATCTTTCTTGAATGACATGAAATCAAGGTAAAAGAAGTAACATCCTAAAACAAACGAATTAAAATTGACAGTAAAGTGAACATTTAACAAACTAAATATCTAAGACATTAATTAGACTTTTAATGGATCCATCTCTTAACCTACATTACGACTCATCGAATCGGTCAGTGCATAGGATTATCTCTTAAATCCTATAATCTATTAACGGGACCGTTATGTAGTGCTCTCATTTCGTGCTCGCCTTAGCCTATAATTCAACGGCCGTCTATGAAACGAAGGCCTAGGCCTGTGACTGGAGACACAGAGAGTTGAACCCACAACGACAAATTCGTTCAGTTGACACCACAAAGTAAAATGAAGCAAACTATGCCAGGAGTGTTTAAGGGAATAGTTACTTTTCCACCTCGGTGTGAAACCTCTGCGAATTCTGGGTAGATATGAACTACTCATATAGAAAGACAGAGAATAAAACAGAAAATATAATGACTATAATTAACTAAATGTCGTTGTTTATACAAAAATAAATAAATGTCGGAGTGAATTACAGTGAGTTAGCTTTCTGTATAACTGTAGAGTTAATAGCTTGTTATTCCCAGTAAAATAATGGATAATATCACCCAATATATATAAAACATGCATTATGTGGATAAAATTGTTCGCCACAATGGTGTAGACTTCCTGTTATTTCTAATAAATGGGTTTAGAGCTCTCAACGAGAGTATACTATTATTAATAATCAAATGACGTAATCAAAACTCAATACTCATTATAATGAGAAGTGCCCATGACTTTCATCTCCTGATGTTTATTGAGTTGAGATCAACAGTTATATTAAACCTTAATGATTACAGTAGACTTTCAAATATCAGCTTTAAGACCCTCCCTAGTTTTAAAATATCTATTCCTAATAAACTGAGGAATAAATGCGAAGCTTCATTATCTAAAATGTGTTTTTATTGTTCTCGGTGATTTTCGGAATACCCTTGTACATTTTTCGGAAAATTGAGAGAATAATTAATGACGACTCGTCGAGTTAGGATATTTTTACCCGTAACAGATATGGTCGTTTTGGGGAAACGAATGGACACATCAACAGACACATCAACAGACATATCAACAGACACATCAACAGTCACATCAACAGACACATCAACAGACACATCAACAGTCACATCAACAGACACATCATAGACACAAGAACAGACACATCAACAGACACATCAACAGACACATCAACAGACACATCAACAGTCACAGCAACAGTCACATCAACAGACACATCAACAGACACAACAACAGACACAACAACAGACACATCAATAGACACATCAACAGACACAACAACAGACACATAAACAGACTTACCAACAGACACAACAACAGACACATAAACAGACACACCAACAGACATATCAACAGACACAACAACAGACACATCAACAGACACACCAACAGACACATCAACAGACACAACAACAGACACAACAACAGACACAACAATAGACACATCAACAGACACAACAACAGACACACCAACAGACACAACAACAGACACATCAACAGACACAACAACAGACACAACAACAGACACATCAATAGACACATTAACAGACACAACAACAGACACACCAACAGACAGACCAACAGACACAACAACAGACACATCAACAGACACAACAACAGACACATCTCATGTGCTTTCATCTGTTATATCGTTGGGCCTAGTGGTCTCAATCTCCTCTACAAGTCAGTGACGGATATTTGTTGGCTTTACCAGGGAATGAACCCTGTACCTTATGCATGTGAGTCGACTTCGCTTTCCAGTTAGAACATATACTCACAAAATATGAGAAATAAAATTGATATAAAATGCAAACATAAAAAAAAAATTACTACGTAATAAAAAATCTTATAAATGTGTTTATGAACAACAAGTCAGCCATTTTTTACAACGCTGGAGAGAGAAACGATTAGAAACATTAAATATTTAGATTTCATAAAAAAAAAAAGAATTGATTAAACTGAAATAAAAAGTAGAAAAAAAAAAGCGTGGGAGCTAATCAATTTTCTCCTTTAAACCATTAAATATTAATGATATTGATGTGTTTTTGTTGCTATTTGGGTATAAATGCATTTTAAAGGAATTTCGAGTACAGAGTCGCTGAGAATTTTTAGTTGCTGTATAACTTTTAATTCCAATTCTTGTAATAAACAACGTAATTTTACTTTTTATTTTTTTAATGATTCGAAAATTTAGGACCGAGAAATAAAAATCCAGGGCCTGTGATAATCTTGTATCCCTTACACCCTTTCTATCAAAAAGGGCCCAGCTATGCTGCAGCAAAATAAATTTTAAAAAATTAATTTTGAAACCAAAGGGACACCTTGATCAGTGTTACTGTAGCCTTAACCCCCCCCTTCCTTTGTGGCATCGATCCTGACAGGTGTAACTGTTGCCTTCCCCCTTGTGGCATCGATCCTGACAAGTGAAACTGTTGCCTTCCCCCTTGTGGCATCGATCCTGACAAGTGTAACTGTTGCCTTCCCCCTTGTGGCATCGATCCTGACAGGTGTAACTGTTGCCTTCTCCCTTGTGGCATCGATCCTGACAAGTGTAACTGTTGCCTTCCCCCTTGTGGCATCGATCCTGACAGGTGTAACTGTTGCCTTCCCCCTTGGGCATCGATCCTGACAGGTGTAACTGTTGCCTTCCCCCTTGTGGCATCGATCCTGACAGGTGAGACTGTTGCCTTCCCCCTTGTGGCATCGATCCTGACAGGTGTAACTGTTGCCTTCCCCCTTGTGGCATCGATCCTGACAGGTGTAACTGTTGCCTTCCCCCTTGTGGCATCGATCCTGACAGGTGTAACTGTTGCCTTCCCCCTTGTGGCATCGATCCTGACAAGTGTAACTGTTGCCTTCCCCCTTGTGGCATCGATCCTGACAAGTGAAACTGTTGCCTTCCCCCTTGTGACATCGATCCTGACAGTTGTAACTGTTGTCTTCCCCCTTGTGGCATCGATCCTGACAGGTGTAACTGTTGCCTTCCCCCTTGTGGCATCGATCCTGACAAATGTAACTTTTGCCTTCTCCCTTGTGGCATCGATCCTGACAAATGTAACTTTTGCCAACCCATTGTGGCGGGCCTAACAAGTGTTACTTTTGCATACCCCTTTTTGTAGAGGCCCTGAAAAGTGTTACTGTAGCCTACCTCTTCTGTCAGCGGCTCTGAAAAGTGTTAATGTAGCCTACCTCTTCTGTCAGCGGCCCTGAAAAATGTTACTGTAGCCTACGTCTTTTGTCAGCGGCCCACCTCATTACTACCACTTTGAAGTTACACCCTGCCCACATTTACAAATGTTCATTTGACTGGCCATTGAACATCACGTAATAATTACACGCTCCTTATTCCCTTCTACGTTTTGTCTCTTTCACATTTCTCTGTCTCTCTCCCTCTCTCGCTGCCTCTCAACGTTTCTCTCCCATGGGAGTTTCTCCATAATTTATTTAAGAAACTTTAATGACATTATCTTCCTAAAAACAAAAACCTTAAAAAAAATCGATTCGCTGAGGGAAAAAAAAAACTGTGTGTTCATCTCGCAACAAAAAGATTGCAACTTGTTTAAAGAGAAGAAAACAACAAGACAACATAACTTATACATCTCATCCAGTGAAATGAAACCTGTTGGCGATAAGTTATAAACAAATTCTGAGATACAGAAGATATGCAATGAACTGTGAATAGCTAAGCCACTCACAAATTGAACTATTTTATTTCGCCCTCTGGAAACATCGTGCCATTGATACTGAAAAAGAAATCTTTCAAAAACTAAATATGACGTACTGGTCGTCTGCTGATCTAACTTGTTGCTGTTAATTTTTTCCGTTTGAATTGATGCATTTTTTGTCACATTTATTTCTTTTAGTGGTTTATGAATTTTATAGACTAAAAAAATGATCACGGAGAAACAATTGTTATTTACGAAAACCATTTTTATGTTCGTTTTATTATTTTTTTGTGACATTTCCAAAGTAACCAATGACGTCTTAATGAAGATGAAAAAAATATATGTATCTTCCGAGCCTAGAACAACTATTGTGAATTTTTTCGAAGTGCCTTTTCTACTTTGGCACCTACGTACAATACAGAAACCGCTGAAGCCTATCGAAGCCGAGTCTGTAAAATGTGTCTTTATTAACGAATGATGACAAGCTGAGATAAGATTACGGTGGCGCTGGGCCTCCTTCTTCGTGAGGGACCTAAACTGGGAAACAGATGAGTCACAACACGAGGGGCCTAAACTGGGAGACAGATGAGTCACAACACAAGGGGCCTAAACTGGGAGACAGATGAGTCACAACACAAGGGGCCTAAACTGGGAAACAGATGAGTCACAACACGAGGGGCCTAAACTGGGAAACAGATGAGTCACAACACAATGGGCCTAAACTGGGAAACAGATGAGTCACAACACGAGGGGCCTAAACTGGGAAACAGATGAGTCACAACACAATGGGCCTAAACTGGGAAACAGTTGAGCCACAACACGAGGGGCCTAAACTGGGAGACAGTTGAGCCATAACACCTTACACTAACGTTCAGAGTCGTCTAAATACAAGGACCTTTCAAAGGTCGATTTCTTTAGAACTTAATCAGTATCGTGACTTCGTGCTATTTCAGAATTTAAACTTCATTAATTAGGGGGTTTAGAGCCCCCCCCCCGCCTCCAACAAACAAATGAGCACGAGGAAGGCCTATAAAATTATTAGGTTAGTTCTCCCTGCTTTCCCTAATGCTCAATTCAAATTAAAGTAAATTTAGAGGCGTACCTAGTGAGGAAAGGGGAAGGACTGCCCCTAGCTCCACATACGTTGCCCTCAGATAGTGTACCCCATGGGTGGGGGGGGGTGCCACTAACCCTCTCTCTCAGCTACTGGGTTCAAAACTATTCCGTTCCTCATTCTCTACTTTATGACTACTTTATGTCTACTTTGTGACTACTTTATGTCTACTTTATGACTACTCTTCTTTAACTAAAAAAACAATAAATCATTATGCCCAGTTTAGGGGGGAGGGCGCATATAAAAAACGGCAACAACAGGAAAAGAAATGCAATGATTGCAGGTCATCGCGACCTTTAAATTATGATGGCCGTTTCAAGAACAACGTGCTCTCGAACCGAGTAAACAGCCCTCGTTATTGTTGTTATTATTCTTCGTTACATTAAGCCCGGCGCTGTCCTAATATGAATAATTAATAACAACTAAAATAACACATCATGATTTCGTTTTATAATCCCTTCCCACCTCCCCCCTTCTCTCTAGGTTAACCGCATCGGGAATTTCCTCATCATGTCCAGACGTTGAATCACGGAGGGCGGAATCGATACCAAATAATTTCTGATTCACGAGATAAATATCTGCAATTAGATTCCGTCGATATTTACTTAAAGGCGACCGGAGACTAACACGACCCACATCATAAATAGGACAAACGATACTTTTTTCTGGTATTTTTGTTCTTCTATAGTTTTAATATCATAGTCCAAGTCCAGCTTAAAAGTGATATATTAGTCTTCACCGTGGAGCCGAATACTGATTGGTCTAGTAATCGTTCAGTATATTTACACAGTGTATGACATAAAATTTCATTTCTCTAGGTTTTCTTTTTGAGAAGAAATCGATTACTTTAAGAAAGTATCGATCTTCCCGATTTTTGAATGTATTGGTTATAACATTAGATTACTAACTATTTGCTGTTAGAGCCAAAGTCAGAGATAATGGTCGAGATAATGGTAGGGCATATGTCATAGCTAATGTTAGAGCTAATTCTAGAGTTAATGATAGTACTAATGGTAGAGCTTATGTCAGACCTAATGCTAGAACTATGGTCAAAGCTAATGCCAAAGCTAACATTTGAGATAATTGAGGTCAGAGTTTATGATAGAGCTTATATCAGAGCCAATATCATTGTTATTGCTAGAGCTAATGGTAGAACTTATGCCAGAGCTAATGTTTGAGCTAAAGTCAGAGTTAATGTTAGAGCTAAAGTCAGAGTTTATGTTACAGCTTATGTCGGAGCTAATTCCAGAGCTAATGTCAGAGCTAATGTCAGAGCTAATACTAGCAGGATATTTATTGCACGAATCGGTTGCTCTAAAGCAATGAATGGATTCATAATTTTGCTAAAAATATCTACAGCACATAATTTGTAGGCGAAAATTTTGAATATTACAGTTTATTCTTTTTATGATCAACAATAGCATTTGAATTACAATAAAATGCAAAATTTATTTTAATTTCCTTCTCCCGAAGATCCAGCCCCCCCCCCCCCTTTTCCACTTATAAAAAAAAATTAACACTGTTGTTGTCGGAAAAAAATGTTACAAAATAGAAAAAAAATAAAAACAAAAAATACAAAAACAATCCAACAAACTCCCAAGTAGAAAAATGGAACAGTATTTATGAAACAGTATTTATGAAACATTATTTATAAAACAGTATTTATGAAACAGTATTTATGAAACAGTATTTATGAAACAGTATTCATGAAACAGTATTCATGAAACAGTATTTATGAAACAGTATTTATGAAACAGTATTTATGAAACAGTATTTATGAAACAGTATTTATGAAACAGTATTTATGAAACAGTATTTATGAAACAGTATTTATGAAACAGTTTTTATGAAACAGTATTTATGAAACAGTATTTATGAAACAGTATTTATGAAACAGTATTTAAGAAACAGTATTTATGAAACAGCTGAGTTTTGCTTTTTTTTTACAAAAAAGGTTTTGTATATTTAGAAAAATAAATATTCTGAGTATCCAAAGGTCATAAGGTCACTGGTGATATAAAATTTAATAATAGTCTCTTCATATGGCACCCAAGACCATAACAACGGTCCTGTCTACCGAACAAAAAGCCCCCACCTAACTGAGTAGGCTCATACGCCAGTATTTGCTGCTGCAATTTGAGATTCATTGATTCTAAAAATTTAATTTTATTTTAGCGAATGTTTCCATTCTAAACCTCTTTTGACGAAATGTTTTTAATATTTGTACTATTATATTTCAGCGGACACTGTCCACTGGTCATTATATACAACTTTAGTGTCCGAGCTATTCTTATTTTAATGAAGAAAGACAATGTTGCCTTGCTGACCAATGGCCATTGTTCAGGGCCGTTTTAAGGTCATCGTAGGCCCTAGGCACTTTCAAAGTCGTAGGCCCTCCCCATCTTCATTTGTAATATTTTTCAAGAATACACCCGCACTTCTTTGCGATTTGAAATCTAAATAAACTTTTGAGGACGTCATATGTGACTTTGCTAAGACAAAGAGCCGAAAAGTTAACATACTGTTATTTACAGATGTACAGCACTGCAGCTTGACTTGCCCAGGTGCTAATCTCACACGGTTATATATAGTTACTTTAGTACAAACATTATTAAATTTTACTGGCATTCTGAACTTGTTTTCACTTTATGTTCTGGCTTTCGTAGGCCCTTGAAAATTCCGTAGGCCCTAGGCACAGTGCCTACTGTGCCTAGTTGATAACGCGGCACTGCCATTGTTAGATACACAGTTATATTACGTATATAAGCCGTGAGCAAAATAATTCTTTGATAAAGACACACGCTTCGTTTTACGATGCATCTTCGACTGATTATATTATACTGTTGACATTTGTTTATATCATTGGTTTAGTTCACGTCAATTATCCTGGAAAGTATTAAGTCACTAACCAAGTCATCAGTGTATTTCTTTACATTCTAATAGAACAGAGATTTATACACAATAAAATGAAGAGATTTATCTCATGACTTCTTCCTGTGCTGAGGATCATTTTGTAACTTTCCTATTCCAGCTAATCACCAAATGTTCTGATCAGCAGTTTATCTGTCTACTGAATGTCCCTATTGTCCTCGCTCAGCTGATCTTTACAAAAACTGAGGGGTGGAGAAATAGTGAACACCTTATGTCTTTGATAAGGTGAAACACCAATCGTCATTTTTTTCCAAGGGTCATAACTCATGACAGTTTTCAAACCACAACCAAACTTTTCACACAACTAGAGTTATGCTCCTTTAGATCAGCATCGGTTATTGAACTATGAAGTAAACGGTGCGTGTGGTATAGTCCTATTTAGTAAACTACGTTATAACTAGTCCAGGGGCTAGTAGTCAAAATGACGATCATTGCCACGCCCTCTTGTTGTTGTTGTTTTTAATTTAAATAAAATATTTTCAAAAACAATAAAATAATTTGAAAAAATAAATAAATTGGAAACATGTGATCTCTAGACTCTACGGCCTATAGTAGTGGTGGCGAACTTGCAACACGCGTACCACAGTCTGCACGCAGAACCTCATCAGTCGGCACGCTATTAAAATAATCAATTTCTATAATTTTGATAGGAAAATTGGCACTTTGCTATAAATGAGTGGCTTTTTTTGGTTGAATTTTGGGGCACGCAGCCACAAAAAGGATCGATCCTACTTGCCTAAAGACTGTACCTGTCTGTACGTGCGCACACAACTCGTCGAATACGTACTCACTAGCTTTAATGGAGAGCACATGGTTTCGCTTACTAGAGTGATATATTGTTATGTTGCGCACACAAAATTTAGATTTCCTTCTAAAATTGTGCACAGTCCTATTTTTAGCCACATAAAACTTTCAGAAGATTAGAAGGTTCGATGTTGGGAGCCATACAAAAGTTATTGCAGAGCATCTGTTGGCTCTAAGAGCCACATTCGACAACTCCTGAACAGGTGAAACGAATTCATAAAAAATAATCAAATGTAAATATATAAAAGAGAGAATCATATACGGTATATTATATTTTTATGTGTATAGTGTATAGTTTTTTTAGAGTCAAATCTAATTCAAGTCTAGATCTAATTCTGTATAGCTAATTTTCTAAAAGTCCAACTCTATTTTAGTCTAATTCTAATTCACAACCACGGCTGTAATATCGTCATACGTCAGCGCCATTATTGATAAACCATTGCAACTGCAACATCTCGACTACAGTAAGAAAAAATGAAAATTTGAACTTTTTTTTCTGAATCTTTTCACGCAAATAAATGAAAAGCATGAAAAAAAAAAAGAAATTCGATCCTCCAATCAGCATTCATTTCAATCGATTGATCTTCAGTGGAGCTCATGACTTGTGAAAACCGACCCTGCTCTTTCTTCTTTCACACTTCATTTAATCGTTATAGGCAGTTTGTGTTGGTCAGTGATGTGTAGCCATGACAAGAGTTGGCCAGGTTTTTTATTATTATATTTTGTTTTCTATTCTATCTGAAAGTTTAATGAATTGAAACTGATCAACGGTTACTCCACTTCCGCTGTTAGGAATTTTTTCTGGTTTCTCTTCATCACAAGTCAGTTTTATATTTTCTTTATTTAAAAGTTGTTCACTTGCATCTAAATGTCAGCACTCTGTCATTTTCAACAAAGAACTGGAATGAGTGTAGTCACGCGACAAAAACCATGGTTTGGATTTAAAAAAAAAAGAGACCATTTATATCCGCTTCAGTGGATCAAAAGTACTGCAGAGAATAAAACAAATGACAGATATAGTGTGTATGGTGGAACTAGTGGGATATGTCATATTCTGTAAGACTTATGTCTTGTTCACTATTTCACTATATAGAATAGAAACAGAACACAACGCGAGAGGCGAATACTTTGAAATATCTTCATGCTGGACAAAAGGTACAATGTTAACCTTGGCTGGTATTTTTTACATTGGTGGGAGGATGGGGTGGGAGAGATGCAACTTAGGTACCTTTCCCCGGCCAGTGCATGATGGGAGGACTTGCGTTAGAAATTGTTTGGTACGGGGTAGAGCGTACATTGAGGACTCTAATCCCGTCACGTGACTACAGAGTAACACTCGAACGAGAACCCGAATAGCTTTAATGCCGTATTAGTCTGTCATAATCAACAGGGGGTTATGGACATACAGGGGGCTACAGACATACAGGGGGCTACAGACATACAGGGGGCTATGGACATACTTGGGTGAACTGGCATACCATTGATGTTGTTATACTATAATCATAAAATAAGAAGTAGAACCATTTTTACTGCAAATATAGCACACAAAGACACAACACTGACACAATACAGACACAACACAACATAGACACAACACAGACACAACACAGACACAACACAGACACAACACAGACACAACACAACTCAAAACAGACACAATACAGCACATACTTAACACAGACAAACTGACACACACGCACACAGACTCATCAAATTCTGCAACCAGAATTAATGACGCATATATACATTTTAGAGCCATGTATTCACTTTTACCTTAACAAGTTTTAAGTTATCGGACCTATGGAGACACCGCATTGGAAAGTTTTATGTCCGTTCCCCGATCGAGTATTTCGAGTAAGTAACCTGCCCATTCTTTAAATTTTTCGCAATCCAGTACAAGGGTACCCCTGCATTACTCAGGGTAGTCAGATACGTGGCCGAACCAGACAATCTTCAGTTTTTTTTTTTACTGTAGCCGGGAGTGATTACCTGGGGGGCCCACCAGGTTTCATTGACTAACCATATTGAGATAAAATACGTTTAGCTCCAGTCTAAACAAACAACAGCCATAAACTCTATAAATAGTTACAGACTGCTGTACATTTCTTTAAAGAAGAACACACATGTCAATATAAAAGATGGCTAATAAAGGCACGCTGCCAAACTTGGCACACCTGAGTAATGTCCGGTACGCCATAATGTTGAAATAGCAGCAAACACACACACACACACAAACACACACACACACACATAAAATCCGACTCAATTTGCTTTAATCTCATTACTTTGAAAAACACCTATTTGACATCCTTTAATCATATTAACTGTATATAATCCAAACTCATAGTTTCCTAAATAAATTAAGTTCTAATTTGATATGTTTGCACTCAAGTTTAAATAAATACATCAAGTAGGGATTGATTATTAATGAAATGAAACAAACAAAATGGCGCTAATAGCTGAGAAATGACAATCTGAAAAAATAAATTCTTATAAAAATGATTTATCAATTGATTGAATATTTTTTCCTCAATTCCCAAGTTAGGAAGTTCACTGATAGTTTGTAAACATATCTGTGATATTTTTATACTCAATTTTTCAGGATTGCGTTAATAACCAAATTCTTCTTTTTACTTACTCATGAATTTGAGATTTTTCGTTTTACTGTTTAATAATAAAAAGTTGTTATTATTTATTTATGCTAACTTCATTTTAGTTTCTTTTATCTTATTTCAAATTCTGCTTATGATAAAACTTTGGTTGATAATTGTATTAAATGGAATACATCTTAGCTATAACGCTGTGAATTCATATCATACTTTTTTATTCTTTTCTGTATAATAATCATTAGCAGGATTGGGTCATTTCAGAAACAATATCGATCTAAATAAAGCGGGCGCTATAGCTCCCAAAGACGCGCTGAAACGATTCAGCACCCTTACAGAAACATTCAGCCCTATCGGGCAATGAGCCCATTTATCTAAGTCCAATGTACAACATTGTTTTCAAATATACAAATATTACGACATAAATAACGTCTTCCTTTGTAAGGGAAAACATCATCTTTCACGACTAACAGTTTCAGTGGACCGACCATCCATCATTGGTAATGAGAATGTATATAGTTCTTGTTTTTTCAATCAAACACCAAAACAGATTTTCTATGTCGAAAAAAAATAATAAAACTATGATTTAACAAACAATATGTTTAAAGCTGTTTACAGTAATTCTCACTCTTCGCTACTTACTCTATGCTACTTACAGTATGCTACTTACTGTATGCTACTTACTCTATGCTACTTACTCTATGCTACTTACTCTATGCTACGAACTGTATGCTACTTGCTCTATGCTACTTACTGTATGCTACTTACTTTATGCTACTTACTGTATGCTACTTTCTGTATGCGACTTACTCTATGCTACTTACTCTATGCAACTGACTGTATGCTACTTGCTCTATGCTATTCTATGCTATTTACTCAATGCTACTTACTATATGATACTTACTCTGAGGTACTAAATGATTGTTTATGTTATAATCCGTATAATAATTACTCTATGACGCTTACAGTATGTTGAAGAGAGCTTATAATAAGTAAGATAAAAAATATGCTGAAACTATTCAAATATATGAAGCAATATACTTAGACATTATGTAAAGTTAAAATTTATTATTTATTATCATTTTAATTACCATATTAGGCTGCAGTAATTATATTTGGCTTAGAAATTTAGTTAGCATAATTGACTGGCCACTTAGAGGAAGTTAGATATTGCAGACGATAATAATAGAGACGACTTGAGCCTAGAGAGACGAAGACAGATATTCTTAGGGGAAGGAATAATTCATCTCATATCATTTATTTGTGTATGTATTTCTTTTTCAACAATATATATATAAATATGAAAGTTTCTACTCAGTGCTTTATAACTATTTTCTATATGTGGACATTTAATTTAATAAATATACACCATTAATAATCAACTGGTAAGTCTGTCGTACTACAAAATTAATTATATACACCTTCTCAGAGGTAGAAGTCCCACAGAACAGAAATAATAATATACATCAAATAATTCTACAAGTAAATATACCCATGGCAATCATATACTCTACAACGGCACCCTCATATAATCAACAACGGAACACTCGTATACTCTATGACTACAAAGGCACCCCCACGAACTCTACAACGGCACCCCCACAAACTCTACAACGGCACCCCCAAAAACTCTACAACGGCACCACCACATACTCTACAACGGCACCCCCACAAACTCTACAACGGCACCACCATATACTCTACAACGGCACCCTCATATACTCTACAACGGCACCCTCATATACTCTACAACGGCACCCTCATATACTTTACAACGGCACCCCCACATACTCTATAACGGCACCACCATATACTCTACAACGGCACCCTCATATACTCCACAACGGCACCCTCATATACTCCACAACGGCACCCTCATATACTCTACAACGGCACCCTCATATACTCCACAACGGCACCCTCATATACTCTACAACGGCACCCTCATATACTCTGAAGCCTTGGCTTTAATACGGGTGACACAAGGGTACTGTAGAAACTTTCACAGCAGTGGTGCACAACATCAATATATCGCCATATCATTATGTTAGGCACTTAACATAATTACCATAATCATTAACAGATTAAGGCAGAACACCAGGAAATCTGTCCCAAAAGTGGCTTAAAGCATCAAGAGACGAACGACTCGTTCTTTCAGCGACTACACAGAATTACTATGATTAAGTCACTAGGTAAATCTCTACGTTATCATGATTAAGACATTGATTGAAATACTTAATCACCATGATTAAGACGTTCTGCGAAGTAGATTGACGATAAATGGCTTTTGTCTGCCCTTTAAAAAAATGATGTATATTTTCGCAAGTTTTCACCTATTATGTGATCGCATTACGGAAATGGAAGTTTTTCTCTAAGATTAAATCTATTAGCGAGCATGAAACTTTTCACAGTCTACAATTTACGATTTTAGCTAGACACACGTTCTGGATAGAATTCGTAAATACATTTATCATCCACAAAGCCTACATTTTATCACCCCTCCCATCCCCCTACAGACTCGCTCCTGATTGTCTAGCTTTACTCATCTTATTGTGTTCACAAATGTATGCTCTCGCCATTGAGCGTGAGTTGCCCCTCACACATGGTGTCTCTAGCTCAGTCTGGATAGAGAAATATCCATTATCTGAACTTTCGTTAAATTACACTTGGATTCAGTGAACGCACCAAAGGAACTCAGAACAACAGCTTTATCTTTTTTTGATTTACAATAAAACAATTTAAATTAATGATAATCAAACAATTCCCAATAAAAGACAAACTCCAACAAAACCATCTTAGATATACTAATCTAACTTCGTATTAAATAAGTGTACCATACTTTATATGACCATTGTCCTATTTGTGAAGTTTTAATTTTAGATACACTGAATTTACTCTCTAGCCTAAATAGTTATGTGGCCGAGTGTATTATGGAAGTGTTGTTCATTAAAAGAAGAATGTAAAATGCATAATAATTTGTTAGGACATTTGTATCTAATTAGTAATAGTAGACATAGTAATAGTAGACAGAGTAATAGTAGACATAGTAATAGTAGACATAGTAATAGTACACATATTAATAGTACACATAGTAATAGTACACATATTAATAGTACACATAGTAATAGTACACATAGTAATAGTACATATAGTAATAGTACACATAGTAATAGAACACATAGTAATAGTACATATAGTAATAGTACACATAGTAATAGAACACATAGTAATAGTACATATAGTAATAGTACACATAGTAATAGTACATATATTTATGGAGAAACATCGAAACTTTAATTTAAAAATAGATCAAATAGAATGTTGTGAACGAATTAAATTCAAATTAAATCAAAAGGTATAACTTTTTTTTATTTACTTAAAATTATAAAAGTACTCTGTGATTACATTTATACTGATTAATACATCACAGCGACGTATGACTCTAATTACACATTCTTTAGTTTTTAATCTGTACAGCAACTATTCCCAGTAAAGTCTAACTAACGTATCTAAACAAAAATGCATTTATATAAATCTATTACTAGAATTCTAGATACCAAAAGATTTTCTCCCCTTAATTTCATTCTGCTATATCTTTGAACTCAAGATAAGGAAAAGGGA
Source organism: Bulinus truncatus (assembly GCA_021962125.1). Taxonomy (NCBI): domain Eukaryota; kingdom Metazoa; phylum Mollusca; class Gastropoda; family Planorbidae; genus Bulinus; species Bulinus truncatus. The sequence goes on from JAGDYQ010000002.1 coordinate 13,098,314, forward strand.
TTAACTGACTGAGTCAATTATTGTTGTTAGACATTATGTGATAATAAACATTGTACAAGTTTGGTTTGAGCTCCACAATGAAGGCAAAAATGATTGAATACAGTTTCCGTTGACTTGGGTTATCGTACTTTGTTTTCAAATCGAGAAAAATGTATTTTCCGTTTTCGGCGATGACTCCTCATAAAATCGTTGCATCAATGAGTGAGGGGGGAAAGGGGATTGTCATATCCAATAAAATACCTTCATCTGTCCACGACTTTCTAACTAGGTCAAGATGGCCGTGATCTACCCCCCTCAACCTCCTACCCCCCCCCCCCTTCCCTCACCGTTATAATACGCCGATGAATCTGTACATAGATATATAATATATACAGTAGGGTAAGTAACGAAGGCCCGTCACAGGCAACATGAACTTTAACACCAGGCAGGGGCAGCACCGCAGTACTTTGTGGCAAGGTAATGGGGCGACTCTGTGTGAGTCCGCCCCTGGTAGTCACTAATGGGGCAATATTGTGTGAGTCCGGCCCTGGGAGTCACTAATGGGGCGACACTGTGAGAGTCTGCCCCTGGGAGTCAGTAATGGGGCGACACTGTGAGAGTCCGGCCCTGAGAGTCACTAATGGGTCGAAACTGTGAGAGTCTGCCCCTGGGAGTCAGTAATGGGGCGACACTGTGAGAGTCCGGCCCTGAGAGTCACTAATGGGGCGACACTGTGAGAGTCTGCCCCTGGGAGTCAGTAATGGGGCGACACTGTGAGAGTCTGCCCCTGGAAGTCAGTAATGGGGCGACACTGTGTGAGTCCGGCCCTGTGATTCACTAATGGGGCGACACTGTGAGAGTCTGCCCCTGGGAGTCAGTAATGGGGCGACACTGTGAGAGTCTGCCCCTGGAAGTCAGTAATGGGGCGACACTGTGTGAGTCCGGCCCTGTGATTCACTAATGGGGCGACACTGTGAGAGTCTGCCCCTGGGAGTCAGTAATGGGGCGACACTGTGAGAGTCCGGCCCTGGGAGTCACTAATGGGGCGACACTGTGAGAGTCTGCCCCTGGGAGTCATTAATGGGGCGACACTGTGAGAGTCCGGCCCTGAGAGTCACTAATGGGGCGACACTGTGAGAGTCTGCCCCTGAGAGTCACTAATGGGGCGACACTGTGTGAGTCCGGCCCTGAGAGTCACTAATACTAGTGACGCCACTAGATAAATTCCTATTCAATGTTAGTTTCTTTATTAACTGTTTATCTTTTCACTTCATTTTCTGTAAGTTTGCTATTGTGTTCGGTATTCAGCCACCGTGCCTCCTGTACATGTATTGTTCTTTTGTTATTTATTTTGGAGTGTCTCAGTAGATTAGAGATGTTTGTCTGAAAACAGGGTGTGTTCATTGATGGATGACATGATTACAAACCAGAAAAGGAATGAAAACAAAGTGGATTTTAAAAAAAAAATGACAAAGTTCTCGCATAAACCAAAATCCATCAAGGATTCTTACATTTACCTTAACCGACAGACCCATTGACGTAAAAACAATTCTGGGTAAGATAGCACACACACAGTTTATCTGTCATGGGCTATAACTACAAATCATTTGTACGCATATTTAAAATTATTTCCCTTTTATGTGCACGATGAACTTGTCATTAGACTTCTTTTTAATCGTTCAACAGCTACAGATACATTCTACAGCTACAGATACATTCTACGGCTACAGATAAATTATACAGCTACAGATACATTCTACAAACACAGATACATCCGACAGCTACAGATACATTCTACAAACACAGATACATTCTACAAACACAGATACATTCTACAAACACAGATACACTCTACAGCTACAGATACATTTACAAACACAGGTAATTTATAGCAGAGTCTAACAATGCTAACTTTTTCTTTCAACTATCCATCAATATGTCAATGTTTATTCATTTCAAACTATACAATGTATTTTTTTAAAAATAAAAGTCACTACAAGGATGAGTTGTTTATTTCAGGATCCGTGTACCAACTAACTGGTCAGTTGTACTGACCGTTTATTATCCCCACCAAAGCCGAGTGTGCAATGCTTATGGCGGCACCAAAGGAAGACATGAGTGAATGGATGGTTAGTACATGAACCAGTTACTTGTAGAATGCAGACCGGATATAGAACCAATGCACTACACATTGGGCTCAAGCTTTGATCCAATATATGAAACAATACACATCATTTGACCTAATTCACAGCTCTATCTCTACTGGTCATTCGGGACTGGATTAACTGGACTGAACTGAGATTGGACTGACTGACCTGCGACTCTTGTACCCACTGACCTCTAGCTGACTTACACACTTCTCTTGGTCATGTGTCATGCTTTTTTTCCAATCACAGTTCGCTGGTCAACGCCTTTCTACAACTTCCGGTACAGTTCAGATGTTTACAGCAAACATTCACATCACAGTACAAGGATAAGTTTGATGCACGACCAAAATGTTTTCTTTTTTTAAAAGGTGGAAATAGTTTGTTATTCTTTTGTTGGATACTTGTGTTGATTTATGACTTCTTTTCTATTTGTGAACATTCGCTGCATTCCTGTGACATTAACAATTGCAATATGACTCATTTAGCTTACGTGTGGCACTCACACGTGTGTTTCGACACAGAAAGTCATCGGTCATGGTTGTGTTATACTTTCGTGGGATACTTGTGTTGATTTATACATTCTGTTTGGATTTTCAAACATTATTTTACTTTTTAACATTAGTAATTTATATATGGCTCATGTGACACTCCCACTGGTACATTTATTTTGATATTTAATACATGCAGGACCGCCAACAGAATGTCATCGGCCCCCTGGCCATGTTTTGATGAATACATACCAACATGCAAGGTGGTCCCCAGAAACTCTTCGACCCCTCAAACGCCCCAGACATTCTGTCTAAACCGGACCCCGCTCTTTCAGCTACAAAGTCATTTTATCACTATAAATTTGAAACCGAATGGGGGCCCGTATGATTCGTGCCCCTGACAAGGCTGCTACAGTCGCCCGGCGACGCCCCTCCGTAAATAAATGTATGTGCTTAATAGGCATGGTGGGACGGATGGCCGAGTGGTATAGACACTCGACTGTCAACCTAAGAGTCCTGGGTTCGATTCTCGGTGAGAACCATGTGAATTTTTCCAGGTGAAATGTGTTTCAAAGTCGTCCCACAAGTCCATCCAGCTTTAAATGCGTACCTGACTTTAAATATGTTGGGGTTATAGAAGCAGATGAATTCGACACTTCATCTGCCCCGATGGCCCTTTAGGGAACTTTACTTTTTAATAGGCATGCTTGTGAGGCATACAAAACATGTGCATGTAAACAATCGTCCTTACATTTATATGTGACCTTTAAGATACAAAACATAGAAACATCAGTGCTGTCAAGTAAACATATGCTGCACGGAGAAGTTTATTACACTAAGCCATGTTTAACTTATTTTACAACTATCAACCGTGGACAAAGATCACGTCAGCTGACAAACAACTGGAACATCTCGTGGATCACATTTTCGCCCTGTAAGGTGACCCTTCAAATTATTGACACTTTCATTCTCCCGTTTGTTGACGTAACGCGGGTCACTGGAGTACAGAACACACATTCCTGCGGCATTGGTGTCTTCTGGTGTAATGTCCGCAGGTCAACGACACCCCAGGTATCTGACGGCTCCTCTAGACCTACAGGTAAGCCAAGTTTATATCACCTTATCCAGAACGACACGCGCACCTGTACTAGGTACGAAGGTCTCTGGAATAAACAAAGTGCTCGTTTAAAAAAAAAGAAAGGTTTGTTTACGTCATCGAAACCTGTGTATCGAATGATAGACGTTAAACTAACCGCATAAAACCTTTAAGATGCGATAGTGAACAGGGTCAACTCAATTCAGGACAGCACTCATAATGGTTTCTAGTCACTTTGCGCAGTTTTGAAAAGTAAAATGTGTTGTCACAAGAATATGCTCATGTTTTGTTTGTAATTTATCAGCATTGATTTTACTCTAGTATAGATGGAATGAAATCAGTTTTACATGAATTAAACCAGCATTGATTGTGAGGTTATGTAAAAGTGAATGTCTCTTGATATGTGAATACTGTCCATAAGATCATATATATAAATAAACACAACAAAACACAACACAACACAATAAACTCAACATCAACACAACACAACCAACACAACAAAACACAACACCAACACAACACAACAAAACACAACACCAACACAACACAACAAAACACAAGACAACAACAACACAACATAACAAAACACAACACCAACACAACACCAACACAACACAACACAACACAACACCAACACAACAAAACACAACATAACACCAACACAACACAACACCAACACCAACACAACACAACACCAACACCAACACAACACCAACACAACACCAACAAATTAACCATAGTTTTTAATAAACTTCTAAATGTATTAAGTCAATGTAAATGAGCCATTCTTTTGACATAGATACATCATTTGAAATTTCCAAACCATTTGATTCAAAGGTAAAATGAAAATATCTATTTCCGATCTACTTGCAAATACCTAACGCAATTTAGTCTTTGAAAATCCAAATTAGTTACATTAAACAACTGGATACGATTCCGTTTTCATCTTGATGGGGAACTGGACTTATTTATACATAAATAATATATGTTCTCCTTCTTTATATCTTGTGTCTGTTATAATTCTGGTAAGGCCATTTTTATTTTACTTGTGTATCTTTCCATTGCTGCCTCAACTTCACCTTTGAATCTCCAAAGTAATAAGTTATATTTAGAAGAAAAATGACTTCCAGTAGTGTGGAAAATTATAATTTAAAAATATATAACAACATAATAAATTGAAATAAAATGTTCCACTTTTGTGACCTCCATTACCGAATGAAAATGAAATTTATAACCGGGCGTCCAGTCTTGAGGATAAATTGTTTTAGTGCAAGACCTGTTAATACTCACAATGACATCTCTTGACCATCACTTGAAGTACCCCAAGTCCCTCAAGCCGGTGGGAGGGTTCAAGATTTCTTCGTGCACTCACTGCGTCCAACCCTTCTCCCGCGTACTGCCTCTTTACCCGTTTGAACTCATAATTAGGATTAGCTCTTGAATTAATATGTAATAGGTTTATAATGTTTTTCTTTCAATTCTTCACACTGTAGTCAAGTCTCAAGCAATGTATTTACATCTCGTATCAATGGGTTTTTTTGACGAGACAAACATAGAGAAGTAGGTCATTAAGTGCAGTTAGGTGACGTGTGGTTTTAGTAGGGGAAATACCGAGTAAGTAAAGTAAACAGAATCTGGTAGTGGGGGAAATACCGAGTAAATAAAGTAAACAGAATCTGGTAATGTCTGGACAGACATACTTAGGAACTTATAATTTGTAAAACCTGAGAAAAAAAATGGAAATTTTCAGGCGAAATGTTTTAAATTTAATATTTTAACTTATATTTTTTTCACAGCAAACTAGTTGAATACATGGTGTCAGTTACTTAGTAAACTTTTAACTACTTGCATAAACAGACAAACAAAAACACACATCACCACAGTGCAAAATAAATATATTTACTGCTATATACTATAACATAATGTTGTATACTACAACATACTGCTATATTCTACAACACATTACTGTTTACTACAACGCATTGCTGTATACTACAACACATTGCTGTATACTACAACACATTGCTGTATACTACAACACATTGCTGTATACTACAACACATTTATGTATACTACAACACATTGCTGTATACTACTACACATTGCTGTATACTACAACACATTACTGTTTACTACAACACATTTATGTATACTACAACACATTGCTGTATACTACAACACATTGCTGTATACTACAACACATTACTGTTTACTACAACACATCGCTGTATACTACAACACATTGCTGTATACTACAACACATTACTGTATACCGCAACACATTGCTGTATGCTACAACACATTGCTGTATACTACAACACATTTTGTACTGTCAGAGATAACTGACTTTTAACCGAGGTAAATATTTTAATAATCCATTTTTATGTAGCGGTCAATATTACATTCTTAGCTATGTACTGTCGTCTATAAACAACACAATTGTCCTATCTGTAAACATTGCTAATAAGTTTTAAAACAAACATTCCATTCTTAGAGGGCATTTTGTTTAGTGATTGGTTGAATAATAAATAACTGTGACTTTGCGTGACTGCTAATTGGTCTATTTCATGTCAACATGACCTGAAGTTGCGTGGTCAGTACAATGAATTCTGGAGAGAAAGCAAACCAGTAGGTTAGGGTTTGATTCTATCTATCTATCTATCTATCTATCTATCTATCTATCTATCTATCTATCTATCTATCTATCTATCTATCTATCTATCTATCTATCTATCTATCTATCTATCTATCTATCTATCTATGTTTCTATCTTTCTTTCTATCTATCTATATATATCAATCTATCTGTTTTGAAATGTCTATCTGAATAAGATTGTTAAACTTAAACAGGTAGAATATATATATATATATATATTGTTGAACAACAGATTGTAAAATTAGGTTGAACTACAGTTAAACAAATGATTGGGCAGGTCTAACAGAAATTTTGTCTTAAATATTGATTGCCACTTTATTTAAATTAGAAAGTTTTACGCCCTTGACCGTTTTATTTTTAACGGGAAATTTTCCTTCAAAAGTCATTCTCAGTTTGAATATTTGATAACCGAATCAGTTGGCAGCTTTTGACAATATGTCAGAAAGTCGTGTCCTTGATTCACTAGACTATATGTGGAGTCTAGTTGACGTCATTGATTCACTAGACTATATGTGGAGTCTAGTTGTCGTGTGCTTGATTCACTAGACTATATGTGGAGTCTAGTTGACGTCATTGATTCACTAGACTATATGTGGAGTCTAGTTGTCGTGTGCTTGGTTCACTAGACTGTATGTGGAGTCTAGTTGACGTCATTGATTCACTAGACTATATGTGGAGTCTAGTTGACGTCATTGATTCACTAGACTATATATGGTGTCTAGTTGTCGTGTGCTTGATTCACTAGACTATATGTGGAGTCTAGTTGACGTCATTGATTCACTAGACTATATGTGGAGTCTAGTTGTCGTCATTGATTCACTAGACTATATGTGGAGTCTAGTTGTCGTCATTGATTCACTAGACTATATGTGGAGTCTAGTTGTCGTGTCCTTGATTCACTAGACTATATGTGGAGTCTAGTTGTCGTGTCCTTGATTCACTAGACTATATGTGGAGTCTAGTTGTCGTGTGCTTGATTCACTAGACTATATGTGGAGTCTACTTGTCGTGTGCTTGATTCACTAGACTATATGTGGAGTCTAGTTGTCGTGTGCTTGATTCACTAGACTATATGTGGAGTCTTGTTGTGTCTCTGCTCAGTCCGAGTAGTGCAGAATGAGGATATATGTTTTATTTTTGTTATAGAAGTTATTTGCTTTACGTGCAAAAATGAAATTGAATGACGTCATCAATAGTTGAGTGCTCCGCTAAAAAAAAATTCTTAATTTTTTTTTTGTTTAACCTGCTGATTGTAGAGATGTATATCAGGACCACTCAGTGCCATTCACTACCTCACCATCAATGTCCCTCACCTATATCTTGATGATTCCATCACTATCTGCCCCTCCCCCCCCCACGCCCATCGTTATCTAGCCGCCCTTTAAAAAAGAATCATCCCAACAACTTTGCACCAAATGTTTGAATTTACTGGTGCCAGGTTTTGTTTACCACTGGAGATACTCTCTAAAAGCAAATTGTTGACTGTTTACTCGCGTGGAGGTTTTGTTTTTACTTCTCTTTACTTTTTCTATTCTGAGATCTCTGTGCAAGGTTTATATATCTAAAACATCAGTTTTTCTAATGTGTTAAGACAGAAACAAGATTATGTAGTCTTTGTGGAAGATTAGATAGTAATTCAACCCTTAAACAAAGTCTCTGCTATAGGTTTTTTTTTAAATTCTTTTTTATGTTTTTTTTTTTGGTAAGAAATGGTGTTTTGTTACCTAAAGAAACATAATTGTAAAAGACAGGCCCTCGCTGGCCTAGAGTGACGCGACATGGCCTTGCAGGCCTAGATTGACGCGACATGGCCTTGTTGGCCTAGATATGGCCTTGCTGGCCTAGAGTGACGCGACTAATATTTGTCACCAGCCTTTTGAGTTGGAAAAATACATTGCACAAATTACTAAATGAACTTTCATCAATCAGTAAAGTTTAAACGATAGAAAGATTGTTAAGATATAATTTGTGAAACATTAGAAATTTTCAATGTGCGTAAACATTTAATCAGGTTTAACTTGTTGTGTACATGAAGTGACATACAGCTGCTTTGAACGAGTGTGTGTACATTGAAGTGGCATACAGCTGCTTGGAACGAGTGTGTGTACATTGAAGTGGCATACAGCTGCTTTGAAAGAGTGTGTGTACATTGAAGTGGCATACAGCTGCTTTGAAAGAGTGTGTGTACATTGAAGTGGCATACATCTGCTTTGAACGAGTGTGTGTACATTGAAGTGACATACAGCTGCTTTGAACGAGTGTGTGTACATTGAAGTGGCATACAGCTGCTTTGAACGAGTGTGTGTACATTGAAGTGGCATACAGCTGCTTTGAACGAGTGTGTGTACATTGAAGTGACATACAGCTGCTTTGAACGAGTGTGTGACCTAACCCCAAGCGGAGAAAACACCACAAATCATTGAAACATATATTAAAGTCAATTACATGTATGAAAGAGACATAAAAGAATGATTTTTTATAACTGCAATTTTTTGTTTTACTTTAGATTTACGAGACATTTCAAACTTTTACTACGGGACATTATTGACTTGACTCCATTAGCTTTTTTAATTGTTAGTCAAAGGGCTGAATAAAAAAAAAACTTACTTTTATTGGAGCGCTTTGTAAAATAAAAAATCGACATCAAAGTTGAGTAAAATACGTATCTTGATGTGTTATAAAAACAAGCAATTAAGCCTGTTCCATTCTGGACACAGGACGTGTTAGCGCATTTTCGTGTTATGTATCAGTACGTTTGTTAGCTTTCAGTAAATATTTGGAAATTTTGGAAATGTTTATAAATTCAATTGTGTAATGCATATATTTGTAAAAAAAAAATTATAAAGACGTTTCTTTATATTTGAAAAAAAATTATTGTCTCTTAAATCTAACTACAAGTGGTTTGTGGTTACTGAAATAGGACTCATAATTGAAAACATTCTAAATTATAGTCATTTCATCGTTCGAAAACTCCGTCAATTGTTGCATAGCTCTGATACTTTCAATTAAACTCAGAACACAAGCTTACTATTTCATTTGATGAGTTTCTTAATAAATCTTGGTGAAACTACGTGCTGCAGTATTTCGCACCAAATGAACGGGTTATTGAACGTACAAGGTGTATATATAATATATAAGCCCCTTAGGAGCCCTGAAGCCCGGTCCTCAGAGGTCCTATCGCAAAATGAACTTTTGATGTACACATGGCAGGCCAAGACCTACAAAATGATATATACATCATGGGTCTAGGACTTATAGTTGCTGAGATATAGCGCTCCTTTATTAATATAGCTTATATAGTAAAAAGAACGGTACTAAGGCCCCTTTTACGGCCCTGAGACGTCAGATTGCGAAATGGAAAAAAGTCATTTCTTGGCAGGCCAAGACCTACAAAATGATATATACATCATGGGTCTAGGACTTATGGTGGTTGAGATCTAGGGTGATGACGGACGGACGGACGGACGGACAGACAAAACGGGGACAATAGAGCATTTTTTTTCGAAAATGCTCTAAAAATAATGTATATTTGAGGTAAAAATATAAATATATATTAAATTAAAATCGGGTTGGGTCATTGAGGGTTTGTTCATATACCGCATTGAACAGTAGAGTACCTACCGGACAGAGTACCTACCGGACAGAGTACCTACCGGACAGAGTACCTATCGGTCATAGTACCTACCGGACAGAGTACCTACCGGTCATAGTACCTACCGGACAGAGTACCTACCGGTCATAGTACCTACCGGACAGAGTACCTACCGGTCATAGTACCTACCGGACAGAGTACCTACCGGTCAGAGTACCTACCGGACAGAGTACCTACCGGACAGAGTTCCTACCGGACAGAGTACCTACCGGACAGAGTTCCTACCGGACAGAGACTTTTATTTGTGGATGTCAACTTGGTGGCCCCTGTCACATATTTTTTTTTATTCCAATCAGATATAATGATTTTAGGGACCAATAGGTAATTTACCAATGGCCCCAAAATATCTCTAACAAGTATTTGGTATTTGCTTAGTGGAACCCCTTCAAAAAAATTACGGCTCTGCTGGGCCTATTCCGGCCTTACTTACCCCTGCTCTTCATGGGTTTAATGAGCCATCACAGGGCCTATTCCGGCCTTACTTACCCCTACTCTTCATGGGTTTAATGAGCCATCACAGGGCCTATTCCGGCCTTACTTACCCCTACTCTTCATGGGTTTAATTAGCCATCACAGGGCCTATTCCTGCCTTACTTACCCCTGCTCTTCATGGGTTTAATTAGCCATCACAGGGCCTATTCCGGCCTTACTTACCCCTGCTCTTCATGGGTTTAATTAGCCATCACATCCTTAATAAAAGAAATTTATTTTGTTTAATAAGATTAGTTTTGTGGTTTTTTTTATTATGTAAACTGTTAAGCAAGTTTTTATTTTATGTAAAATTGGTCAGTTACGTGCCCTAAGCCTCTCATTGCTCATCGGGGCAGTTGAAGTGTAGAACCCATCTCTTTCAGTGTGTGTGTGTGTGAGAAGTACAATAGTAGTTTCCCTTATGACTATCGGGGCTAAATGAAGTAGAGCTCATCTGTTTGTGTGTGTGTGTGTGTGTGTGTGTGTATGTGAAGTCACTGTAAGGGTTGGATTAAGTCTCTTAGATCCTGTAAACTATGGTTTGAAAAATCCATTGGTCCTCATCGGAGATCGAACCAGGGACCTTCAGGTCGACAGTCGAGCGTTTGACCACAGACCCATCGGTCCCATATTTGTTTCAGTAGCCACGTCCTACTGAGCGATTGTGTGGCTAGCACAACGCCCAGCCGCCTTTACTGCCCACAACAAAAGTTAGTGGAGTTAGTGGACTATGGGAAAATGACCAAGACTTGAAAAAATTCCCAACGTTCCCGATAAGGTTCGATCCCGGTACTCTTACGGTCGACAGTCGAGCGCTCTACTTACATTTGTTTTCGCTGCAAAATTGTTCTTTATAAAGCATGTTAATACATCTGTAAAAATTGTGCCAGCATAAGTTACATTAAAGAATTGTATCATCTTTCAGCCTTTGAGATCCAGTGAAACAATTGTACTGCCTTGCAGGGTTTCCACCTTACACTAAAGTGTCAGCTCTTCAGCGTGCCATCCAGTGAAACAAAACAACACAGTTTCACTCACTGATCTCAAAAGGTTCCAATGAAGACAGACGTTAAATATTTAGATCAACATGCTCACTAGACACATGCTTGACGACAGGGTCTCCCCATGTTTATCCAAGTCTGCCGTACAGGTAAATATTTAGGTTGTACGGCGAAACGACATTTTTATCGCTTTATCACGTAACACATTTGTAAAGCGACTTGACTAATGCTTTCTGTGACCAAGTTCGGTCATGACGTAATAATATGACGTAGCTTTAGGTTTTATTTAAGAAATATGCCTCGATGCTGAATCGTTCATTAGAGTTACTTAAACAACCAAAATATATCTTTGACACGTTTTTTTGCTTTTTTTCGTATCTGCTTCGTAAAACTAATCTTACTCTAGAATGTGTTTTGGCTAAAAGAATTTGCAATTGTGCGGAAATTCCCTTTCATTGTAAGGAAAATAAATACAATATTGGGTAAATTCACCCCAAATACCTGGCACTATGTGTTGGGTTATTATTATATGAGCCCCACAAAATACGATAGTTTAACACTGAAATCAATTTTTTAAATCAATCAATATAAAATACTAATCAAAACCGACCTGCTCATTCACAATTTTTTTCAATTCATTACATTTTCCCTAAAAGAGTAGTGATGACGTCATTACTTTAGTTACTTTCGGTAATATATGTGGAGCACCACTTAAATTTTGATTTAGCTACTTCTGTTTTATTGAAAGTTCCCAAATAATGAATAATAATTGAACAGAAACATTTGAAAGGGGCCAAGACATGGTAAACTAGAAACAAATAATCAATACAGATTAACTTATTCCCAATAAGAAACCGATCTCACTTAATTTACTTTAATTTCCGTTGGGCCCATACACTCGAGGGTGCATTGCACATCCAGAACAAAGAAAATGAAGGAAGTTGAAATCGTGTCTATAGCATGGGGCCAATATACCTTATAATACAAGGGGCCCTTACAAAAAAGAAAATGAAGGAAGTTGAAATCGTGTCTATAGCTTGGGGCCCATGTTCCCGAAAATGCAATGGGCCCCCCTACAACAAAGAAAATGAAGGAAGTTGAAATAGTGTCTTTAACACGGGCCCCCACAACATAGAAAATGAAGGAAGTTGAAAATGTGTCTTTAGCATGGGGCCCATATACCCGTGAATGAAAGGGGCCCCAACAACAAAGAAAATGAAGGAAGTTCAAATGGTGGCTATTGCAAGGGGCCCATAAACTCGAAAGTGGTATGGTCAATGCCTGCCTTTGCTTCCCAACACGAATGGGTGTATCTCTAACAATTGGTGTAACTGAACCACCAAACTGCGCCATTTATCACCTGGTGTTGTGTATTAGTTTGTGAGCTGCGCAGCAGAATATCTGCTGTCAGAATATTGTACGTGAGTGTGAGAACTGTGTTATGTTAGCGTGTTTGAATGACATGGCGTGGGTTTGATCGTGAAAAAGTTGGAAGATCAAAGTCGTGAATGGAGAGTGACCGGAGTGACCAGTGTGACCAGTGGAGCATGGCGGTATTTGGTTGAGGAGATCGGGGGGGGGGGGTAGTAGGGAAGGTGAAGGTTGTTGGTGAACGTGGAGAAGGTAGTTAACCTACAGTAAAGAGTTGACCGTATGGGACAGGTGCTAGTTCACGAGTGTGAAAGTTGGGCCGTTGGTGACTACACTATTTGTCTGCACTTTATTTTTAATTTTCCATCATTCTTTTTACAGATTTGATGTATAATTTTTTTCCATGAATGCATTGTTCCTATTACTGATTGGATATTTGAAATTTTCGCTGTTGTGTATTAGTTTGTGAATTGCGCATCGCTGTGTTTCTATGTGCGTGTTTTTTCCCAAGTGTCATTTGGCGCGTGGTGATCTAGAGGCAGTTGTGATGTAGATCTTAAAGAATGCGGACATATTATGAAGTATTAACGAAGAAGATAAATTTGAGGCCCAAAAAGTGTATGTACATAACACTGGACATCAAAGTGTCGTTTCCCTCCCCTCCACAACAAGCGCTAGCATCAGGACGATTAATGGAGAGACCAGTCACGTGACCTTGTTTGAGGGGGACAGTTAGTTATTTTGAACACAGCGAGTTTGTTACCGTAGACGTATGTGTGAAGTCATTGTAAAGATGAGATGAAATCTTTTAGATCCTATAAACCATTAATGGGACGGTTTTTATGATGCCCTTCTTTCACCTCCACCATAGCCGATAGTGCAATGGCCATGGAGGCACCACAGGAGACATATCGGGACCTTGAACCACGACCTAAAAAAAAATTCCTTGGTCCTCACCGGAGATCAACCCAGGTACCTTCAGGTCGACAGTCGATCGCTTTACCGCACGACCATCCGTAGACATAACACGTTCGACTCGATTGTTATTTCCTATTGGATGTATTAGTTTAGTTTAGTTGTAGATTTAAATAATATTATAGTAATTGTTAAACCCACGGGTCTTGTGTGTCATTCTATATAAAGTTACAACTCTATGTTAAAAGCTATATTGCAAGTTGCCATGAATCTATTCTAAAGATCACCTCTTTGTTCTAATCATTCCTTTGTTCATTAGGCTGTCCTTATCAGACCTAATGGGGCGCTCATTGTCATTGCTTTCCAGATCTGTCCCCCTCTTGTCATCATTCTTTAATCCACATCTCTTCAAAGAGATATTTTGCGTCGCTGGCAAAATTACAAGTAGAGTTCAAAGGGAGATAATTTCACTGGAAGGTGGAAAAAAAAAAGTACTTATGATGCAGGTCTTTAGATAAAAAAGAGAGTTACCTGCCCTTGTCTGTAATACATCATGTCTAGAAAAGGGATATGACACCTGCTATTTCTGTCAGACAAATACAAGGGGAAGGTAGAGGTGGGAGGAGGGCGGGGAAAGGGGAGTTGTATACTTTGGACCAGTGGTTCTCAAGGTGTGAGTATGGACAAAATTTACGTCTGTCGCGACTGAATCTATATACATATTATTCATTTCCATTCTGCGTTAATTCGAAAGCGGAAAACAAGAATTCAAAATGGAGTCTTGCAAGCGTCTCAATTCGATATTTCTTTTTGAAAAATCTACAGTTTTAAATAGTTTCTGTGGTTTTTATTATGAAATGTAAAAGTCCCAAATATTAAAAGGTAATAATAATAAACATATAATATCACTCAAATTATTGTAGTTTTCATTACAACATATAGCAATTTAACATCGTCAAACGTAAACAATAGTAATAAACGGAAGTGAAAAAAATAATCGACCAATCTTTTTTTAATAGTACATTAAACTTTTCATTTCGATAGTATGCAGGAGCCCCAAAAGAGGCCAAGCTCTCGTGCCCCCAAATCCTAGGTTTGGCACTGGCCTTACAATAGTCTATCTTCATTCAAAGGCTTTGCAGGGTACAGCTAGTTAAACAGTATTTTTAATGAACCTAAAATCTGTTTATACACAATGATAATCTATTTCTCTTTCAGCTACAAATTAAGAAGTTTTTTTTTATATACGTGTGCAGTAAAAGAGAGAAATCTAAATCTTTCTTTTATTTGGTTGTTTTATGTTTGATTGTTGTATGTGTGTCATGAAAACACAACAGTGTATATTGTTTGTCGTGAAAATACAACAGTGTATGTTGTGTGTCGTGAAAACACAACAGTGTATATTGTGTGTCGTGAAAACACAACAGTGTATGTTGTGTGTAGTGAAAACACACAACAGTGTATATTGTGTGTCGTGAAAACACACCAGTGTATATTGTGTGTCGTGAAAACACAACAGTGTATATTGTGTGTCGTGAATACACAACAGAGTATATTTGGTGTCGTGAAAACACACCAGTGTATATTGTGTGTCGTGAAAACACAACAGTGTATGTTGTGTGTCGTGAAAACACAGCAGTGTATGTTGTGTGTCGTGAAAACACAACAGTGTATATTGAGTGTCGTAAAAAAAACACAACAGTGTATATTATGTGTCGTGAAAACACAACAGTGTATATTGTGTGTCGCGAAAACACAACAGTGTATATTGTTTGTCGCGAAAACACAACAGTGTATATTGTTTGTCGCGAAAACACAACAGTGTATATTGTGTGTCGCGAAAACACAACAGTGTATATTGTGTGTCGTGAAAACACAACAGTGTATGTTGTGTGTCGTGAAAACACAACAGTGTATATTGTGTGTCGCGAAAACACAACAGTGTATATTATGCGTCGCGAAAACACAACAGTGTATATTGTGTGTCGTGAAAACACAACAGTGTATATTGTGTGTTGCGAAAACACAACAGCGTATATTGTGTGTCGTGAAGTGTACCCGTTTGATAACCACCGCATGAGATCGTTTTACTGCTAATTACGATAATGAAAGACCGGAATTAGACATTGTTGCAGAAGGAAAAATAAACTCAACATACATAAAGAATGTTACTGGTTTCTTTATGATGGCTCATCATTCTCTGTCATTGTCATTAATTATAGTGTCATTAACTATACTGTCATTAATTATAGTGTCAGTTTTTACATTGTCCTGTGAGTTGATTGGGTTTGAAATGTGTCATCTGGGTAGCAGTAGGCCACGATTGATAATGACATACAATCCAACATATAACGGAACTAGCATATACTGTTTCATTACGGAACTAACATATAATGTTTCATAACGGAACTAACATATTCTGTTTCATAACGGAACTAATCAGAATGTCAACTGTTATGACATAAACTCACGGACTGGTTGTGACTAACGCAATGGTATGGCATACAGAGTCGACATAATGGTGTGACATACAGAGTCGACATAATGGTATGACATATAGAGTCGACATAATGGTATGGCATACAGAGTCGACATAATGGTATGGCATACAGAGTCGACATAATGGTGTGACATACAGAGTCGACATAATGGTATGACATATAGAGTCGACATAATGGTATGGCATACAGAGTCGACATAATGGTATGGCATACAGAGTCGACATAATGGTATTGCATACAGAGTCGACATAATGGTATGGCATACAGAGTCGACATAATGGTATGGCATACAGAGTCGACATACATGGTCTACATTAGGGGACGGATGGTCGGGTGTTAAAGCGCTTGACTATCGAGTTTAGGGTCCTGGGTTCGATCTCCGGTGAGGGTCAATGGATATTTCATGTCTTGGGTTAAGTCCCCGATATATCTCCCGTGGTGCCTCCATGGCCATTGCACTATCGGCAATAGTGGGGATGAAAGAAGGGCACCATTAAAAACCGTCCCATCAAGTGTTTAAAGGATCTAAGAGATTTCACATCCTTACAGGGACCTCCCTCACATCTTCAACATGATTTTATGGCATGAAGAGTCGACTTAACATTATGACATACCACACTGACAATGAAAAATTCCCTAATTCACGTTTGTATTAAAATTTAAACTACACCAAAGTACGAGACAATTTTCTTGTTAGCTCTCTGTTGCATGAAGTAATTCACTGGATCATGTTTCTATTTACGTCATTTTTAAATAAATGACACAAGTATAGGTCATTTTATACCAAGCAGCTGTCTGTCTTACAAGTATAGGTCATTTTATACCAAGCAGCTGTCTGTCTTGGCGGTCATCATCCAATATGATCAAAGTAAAATTGATTTATGTAGACACTTCAAAGAAGTTCAATTATCTTTGTTCAGCTGACACATTTGTTTGATCAATTCACCTGGCTTGGTTCTTTGTTCTTACCTCATGCGGGAAAAAAAAATATTTTTAAACAGGACGATAATTGCTGGTCTGTGACCTACACCGGGGTCATGCGCTGGACTTCAGTAACATGGCAGTATCGGCCTCATGGGGTGGCTACTCGGAGTGATTCGGTATGAAATCTTGACTGTAGTTATGGGACTAGCCCCAACCCTTTCCCCTGTTTGACATACGCCCTTGTATGTCACATTAAAACAAAATACTCAGAACTCATCTCGCATGTGGACTTAATAAAGTACAGACTAGCTGACTAGTACACTGACTGACTGTTGAGTTATTTACAACTAACATGCTGGATGGAGAGACTCGCTGATTTTTCAAATGAATTTACTGACACTGACTCTCTTAGTAGCTGAACGATTCACTGACTAGATGAACGACTGTCTCTCTTAGTAGCTGAACGATTCACTGACTAGATGAACGACTGACTCTCTTAGTAGCTGAACGATTCACTGACTAGATGAACGACTGACTCTCTTAGTAGCTGAACGATTCACTGACTAGATGAACGACTGACTCTCTTAGTAGCTGAACGATTCACTGACTAGATGAACGACTGACTCTCTTAGTAGCTGAACGATTCACTGACTAGACGAATAACCGACTCTGTTGCTGAACGAATCAATGACTAGCTTAATAATTGGCTGGTTGGATAAATCAAATGCCTAGCTGAATGGCTATCTGATTGTATAGATGGCCGACAGAATGGCAAACTGATTGTATGGATGACCGACTGACTGACAAACTGATTGGCTATCTGATTGTATGGATGACCGACTGACTGACAAACTGATTGGCAAACTGATTGTATGGATGACCGACTGACTGACAAACTGATTGGCAAACTGATTGTATGGATGACCGACTGACTGACAAACAGATTGTATGGATGACCGACTGACTGACAAACAGATTGTATGGATGACCGACTGACTGACAAACTGATTGTATGGATGACCGACTGACTGACAAACTGACTGACAAACTGATTGTATGGATGACCGACTGACTGACAAACTGATTGTATGGATGACCGACTGACTTACAAACTGATTGGTATACAATCAATGATTTTTAAATTTAGTTCTTCAAGTTTACAAGTTCATGGTGCGGCCCAACTAACTCATTAACAAATCCATTGTTGCCCGTGGTTCAAAAAGTTTTCCTACCCTCGGACTGATAAGTTTCATGAATGAATGACTTATTGACTGATAAACTGGCTGGATGACTGACACGCTAATTTGCGAAATGACCCTTAAACACCCCTCCCCCACTAATATACGCCCTCCCCACTTCACTCTCCAAGGTCGTTGAAAATAGTGAAAACTGTGCACACTTCTGTATTAGAAGGGGAATGATAATCCCCTACCTGTGTGAAGTTTAGTACTTTTTTTATCAACCTATGAAGGGGGTCGCACATTGCAGACTGTTTACTATATAGTACAACCATTAATTACTTCCTAGAGAACCTGGGTAAAATACCTGTCGGGCAGGAGCGTAATAACGAAGGGGCTGGTCCTCCACGTGTGATACTTACTTTTCCACCAGCAAGGGGCAGTATTTTTCACCTCTTTAGAAAAATTTAGCACGTTGAAGGAGCGGCATATTTAAAACTCGCGTCAGGCGCTGCTATCGATATACTGGAGGGGACGGATGGTCGTGACGTAAAGCGCTTGACTGTCGACCTTTAGGTACCTGGTTCGATCTCCGGTAGTACCAAGGAAATTTTTCAGGTCTTGGCTCAAGTTCCCGATATAACTCCCGTGGTGCTTCCAGGGCCATTACGCTATCGGCTATGGTGAGGATGAAAGAAGGGCACTACAAATAACGTCCCATCAGTGGTTCATAGGATCTAAGAGATTTCATCTCATCCTTAAGGGACATCACACACACTGCCTTTACCATGGTTTTTCCTCAGAAATTCGTAAATGCAGAGATGGGCTACCCAGAGATGGGTAAACGGTTGAATTTTGCGGCTATGAAGTTTGATATTTGCGGGGGTCCTTCCAATTTGAAGCCCTGGACGTGCGCCTAGTGTACCCTCCTTAAATATCATGTACGTCTTTATAGTTGGATTGATTATTGTCTCAATGTGCATACGTGGCGTCACACACTTTACCAACCCTTAACAGATGACGTCATAAGGATGCAACATGTAAACAAATGATGTCACGTGACATGTTACCACATGTGCGCAAGTCATGGTGATGTCGTTAGCTCAACAGAAGACATCTCTATAAGTACACATTTCTTTTGATGACAGTCTTTCCCAAAATTTCGACATCTCAGTACCCCCTTTGATGCTTATATTCGTAATACCATGTGACCTTAGCAAAAGGAAAAAATAAACCTTACCTATAGATTTTACGGTCATTGTTTCCCTTCATTTCATTGTTTTCCCTCATTTCATTGTTTCCCCTCATTTCATTGTTTCCCATCATTTCATTGTTTCCCCTCATTTCATTGTTTCCCGTCATTTCATTGTTTCCCCTCATTTCATTGTTTCCCCTCATTTCATTGTTTCCCGTCATTTCATTGTTTCCCCTCATTTCATTGTTTCCCCTCATTTCATTGTTTCCCCTCCCCTCATTTCATTGTTTCCCCTCATTTCATTGTTTCCCGTCATTTCATTGTTTCCCCTCATTTCATTGTTTCCCGTCATTTCATTGTTTCCCCTCATTTCATTGTTTCCCCTCATTTCATTGTTTCCCCTCCCCTCATTTCATTGTTTCCCCTCATTTCATTGTTTCCCCTCATTTCATTGTTTCCCCTCATTTCATTGTTTCCCCTCATTACATTGTTTCCCCCCATTTCATTGTTTCCCCTCCCCTCATTTCATTGTTTCCCCTCATTTCATTGTTTCCCCTCATTTCATTGTTTCCCCTCATTTCATTGTTTCCCCTCATTTCATTGTTTCCCCTCCCCTCATTTCATTGTTTCCCCTCATTTCATTGTTTCCTCTCATTTCATTGTTTCCCCTCATTTCATTGTTTCCCCTCATTTCATTGTTTCCCCTCATTTCATTGTTTCCCCTCATTTCATTGTTTCCCCTCATTTCGTTGTTTCCCCTCATTTCATTGTTTCCCATCATTTCATTGTTACCCCTCATTTCATTGTTTCCCCTCATTTCATTGTTTTCCCTCACTTCATTGGATCAAATCATATACAGTTACACTCAGGTATTGGGAATGGTAAAATCAAGGGCAATAATCTTTTTTGTTATCTCATTAACAAGATATACAGATGGTATTTAAAGGATTCTGTTCATTTCGTCAAGTTTGATAAGATTCATTCCCGTATTTGCTGATAATAAATACAATGTAAAAACTGGTTACACAATCTTGTTGTTTTAAAACACATACGCATGATCTAAGACTTCAAAGAAGATTTCTTGAAATCATCGATATCCTCAGACGTATTCTTTAAAAGGTACTTGAATGATTTCATGGTAATCAACGTGATAAACAAAACAGGTTTTCCCCCTTTTTATCGCATACATTGCTACACGTAAATACCTGTAACCTAATTCTACATAACCAGTGAATCACTCATCGTCACAAATACACAAACTAATTCTACATACCTAGTGAATTGCAGAAGAACATTTTGAAACTCCTTTTAAATTGTTTAGATTGTTTCACCTTTTAATAATAAATGAACTGTAAAACGTCAATATTCAATCAATGTTTAATCTTTAAGTTAGTTTATTTTAGCCAATAGGAGAGAGACTTTACTTATGATGCACTAAGCAGTGACTGTTGAAGGTGATTGCATTTCCACTGCATTAGTTTTCAACAGTTTGTTTACTGATTGATGGAATTTTATTTTATTTCTTCTCTAATACGATTTTTTTAGAAATATACAATCCATGATCCGTAATGAAGATTTGATTCTGTCAGTTTCATTGAGCGCAGACTGATACAGTGAACACTTGTGAGTTAATGTCTTGATGTGTACGCATGATGAGTAATTTTTTTGTGAACAAAGGCAGATTGCAATGTGTGATTCAAAATCGCAATTACATTTTACTTCATAACACGGGCTCAATACGTTGGTAGCATTGAAAGGCAACTATTTACGTTTCACAATGTTTCAAGTAAAAATAATATTTTCTCTGCATTAATAGTGTGTGAAGTCGCTGTAAATATGAGATGAAATCTTTTAGATCCTATAAACCACTTACAAGACGGTTTTTATGGTGCAATTCTTTCATCCCCATTGCAGCTGTCAGTACAATGGTCATGGAGGCACCACGGGAGATATAGCGGGGACTTAAAATATCTGTTGGTCCTAAAGGGAGATAGAACGAGCGCTTTACCGCGCGACCATTTGAGCTAAATGTGCACTATTAGTATCACATTCGTTTAGTAATTAAATTTGTAGAACTGTTTACTTTTACATGTAGCTCAGAGATACTAAACAGATATTTATTTTCGCTATATAAAGTAACTGTTAAATAACAAACACACACAACAAACACACGCAACAAACACACACAACAAACACACATAACAAACACACGCAACAAACACACACAACAAACACACACAACAAACACACACAACAAACACACACAACTAACACACACAAAGAAAACCTTGTTTTGATATGAGTAACACTGTTTAAGTCCAGCACTTCACACACCCAGTCGTGTGCTGATAAATGTGAAGTTACCAAAAGAAAAGCGTTGAAAATCCAAGAAACTTTGTCTAAAACAAGACAGGTTGATATATAGTATGATGATATTTGTTAGGTAGATGATGATTAGGGCCGACATCGAGAAGTCTCCGATCTAGGGCGGGCCCTAACATGCTCTGAAAACTAGGGCCCCATTTCACAGCAGATTATAGGACAGTATTTGAGGGCCCCCCTCGACTAGTTGTCTTGTTGACCCAACTTCGTACTGGGGCAAGCATTACCAGGACAACTGTTAATGTGAATGAATAGTTGAGTGCTATATACAATGGAACATTTTATTAGTTCTACATTTTATTAGTTCTACATTTTATTAGTTCTACATTTTATTAGTTCTACATTTTATTAGTTCTACATTTTATTAGTTCTACATTTTATTAGTTCTACATTTTATTAGTTCTACATTTTATCTAACAATCTAATAATGTATCAAAGTGTGCTGCTTTTAATAGAGGTAAACTAAACTTATAAGATATTTGTTTAATTAGCCACTGGATTGCACAACTTTTATTGTCATATTTCTAATAATGTACCAGAGCTCAAATCGGTTGGTTTTTAATATAAGGTCTATAAATCAGGAAAAAGAAAACAAACAGCAGAAGAAAGAAGGAGTGACTTCATAGCTTAGGTGAAAGACTGTGGGTCGAGACCTACCAGTGGTTGGATTTTCATAGATCACAGACAATATTTCAATTTATAATTAGTTGATCGATAATCTATGTACAAATAGTTACTACTGTATATATCTATACTGAATCTTTGTGCACATAATTACTACTATATCTATCTATATTGCATCTATATGAACATATTTACTACTGTATATATCTATACTATATCTGTGTGCACTTAATGGCTGCTGTATATATCTATAGTGTATCTATGTGCAATAATTACTACTATATCTATATTGTATCTATGTGCACATAATTACTACTGTATCTATCTATATTGTATCTTTGTGCACATAATTACTACTATATCTATCTATACTGTATCTATGTGCATACAGTTACTACTGTAAATATCTGTCTATATCATACACATACACAAATCTGTTAAGCTTCAAAGTCAAAGAGGAAATCAATGTTTAAATTTATAGACCCTTTTCTTATGTCAATTTTTTCGCGTAAATGTTTGAGTGCTCCTGTCTGGGGCCGTTAAGTATGAAATTTAATTTGGTTGCATTTACAGATTATGTCAGTGTGAAGGTAGAATAGCAGATTGATTATATTTTGTTCAGCGTGTTACGACTTTAAACTATAGCCAGTACATATTGATAAGACGATTGATATGTATCGATACAAGTGCAGGAGTCTGTGTTGATGTACGTGGAACTTCAAGTGCATATCGCTGGAGTGATTTATGTTGCATTGTTAAGTGCTGAACGCTAAAATGTGATCGAGGTGCCACTGCGAGCGCATGATGATGAGTTAGCTTAGTGCAGGGGTGGGCTAAATGTTTGAATCACGGGGCACACTGGGATATCTGACTAGCGGGCCGGGCTAAAATCAGAAGGGTGGGGTGCTGATATGAATCAGTGTAAATAAAATGTGAACGTCATAACATAAAATCCTGGTGCCGTGCTTCTCTCTAAAACGAAACATTAATTGGCGTCATTAGCAACTCGGGGGTCCTCCCAAAAGGAAGATTTGATGGGGGGGGGAGTCATTCCAATAACGTAACTTACTATTGTAAGGGCCCCCAGAACTTCCTTGGGACCACCAGTGGCGAGTCATTGGTAAGAATACCGTAACCAGATAAATCTTGTCAGGGTGCAGTCCATACATGGCCGTTTATGTCTTAGAAAAGTGTCGATAAAATTCTTTTTAATGGCGTGCTGCTCTTCGTCTAAGGCGAATGACGTAACCAACATGGTTGAATTGTTGGGTGGGGGGGTGGGGGGGAAAAAGGGGGGGTTCTTACTACTGTTAAATTGAAAATATAAAAAATTATTCACTTATTACAAGAAGATTGAATGATTGAACTATTGAATGATTGAATGATTGAATGATTGAGATTTAATGTAAATAAGCGTAAGTCCTTTATAAACCAAATCTCCTCAATGTGGGTCCATCCGGGCCGCAATAATCTGTTATTAAATCACATCGCCATTTTGGCGTGGGTGTCATCAGAGTGTCCCATGTAAGTGGATTGTGTCAGAGTGTCCCATGTAAGTGGATTGTGTCAGAGTGTCCAATGTAAGTGGATTGTGTCAGAGTGTCCCATGTAAGTGGATTGTGTCAGAGTGTCCCATGTAAGTGGATTGTGTCAGAGACTCAGATTCGGTAATGAATGACGTGCCTATATAACTATAATAATACCTTGACCTTTCATTGGAATAATCGGTTTTTAATTATATCAATAGACATTTCTTCATCAACTCTTTAATTTTAAAATCAATTTAATTTGTTTGCCTGTTTTATTAAGTCTGCAGTTCTGCAGTCAAATAATGGTTTCAGAATGGACCCATTCAAGCATTAATGTCTATAATATTGTATGTTATGATAATCCCGACAGGCTAACTTCCCCTGGTTGCCCTAACGTTTATGAACAGTCTCTGCCTAGGACAACCACAATCTCTGCCTAGGGCAACCACAATCTCTGCCTAGGGCAACCACAATCTCTGCCTTGGGAAACCACAATCTCTGCCTAAGACAATCACAATCTCTGCCTAGGACAACCACATTATCTGCCTAGAACAACCACAATCTCTGCCTAGGACAACCACAATATCTGCCTAGAACAACCACAATCTCTGCCTAGAACAACCACAATCTCTGCCTAGAACAACCACAATCTCTGCCTAGAACAACCACAATATCTGCCTAGAACAACCACAATCTCTGCCTAGGACAACCACAATATCTGCCTTGGGAAACCACAATCACTTCCTAGGACAACCACAATCTCGGCCTAGGACAACCACAATCTCGGCCTAGGACAACCACAATCTCTGCCTAGGACATGTAAATACATAACAATGCCTCTGACATTAGTATTTATTAAAATACCATTTCGCATGCATGCAAGCGCATATTCAGAATGATGTGTTCATACGCTAGTAGTAATTTTTATTTTTTAACAAACAAAAATAAATAAGCTACGTCACTGACTGTCATGAACAAGTTCCCAGCAACATAAAACCTGTACTCATGAGTACCTACCTACTTGAACAGACTCACCTTTAATTGAATGAGTTACAGCCTTCAAAGAAAACCCTCTCCAGAGATTATCATGGCCGCTAGTTCACATCCTGTCCGCAGTAAGTGGACTACACTTGTAAAATACTGAAGTTATCTCCCTTGGAGCACAACCCATTTTCATAAAGTTTTTACCTTAATTACAAGAAAAATCCCGCAACAAATCTACCCTATTACAGCCCTTCCTCAATATCTCCGTAAATATAATGGAAAAAGATTAGAAGGTACGTTGTAGAGAGAGACCCCACTCGTTGGAAAATTTTATTTTCAAGGGGCGGGTGGGGTGAAGAACTGAAGCGAAGTTTGAAATGTTTTGGTTTGTTGTGTTTTATTATTTTGGGGTGAATTTGTCCTTACTTAACATTTTCTTTTACTGAGTTGGTTATGTCTCATTTACTTAGATGCGTAAAATGCTTAACGGTCAATTGCCTTGTGTTGTACATATTTCTCTCCAGGAAGTTTAAATAGCTAGAGCAGAGATACGTCTTAATGATAATTTATTTATTTCGGCTCTTTTTGTCATATTTTCAGCAAATACGAGGTTTGTTAAATATTGTACATCAAATGTAAACAATGCATACAAACCAGTCATACGAGGTTTGTTGAATATTGTACATCAAATGTAAACAATGCATACAAACCAGTCATACGAGGTTTGTTCAATATTGTACATCAAATGTAAACAATGCATACAAACCAGTCATACGAGGTTTGTTAAATATTGTACATCAAATGTAAATTAAAGTTCTCTTAAGCCCCCAAGGGCTCATCGGGTCAGATGAAGTGTAGAATTTACCTGTGTCATTAACCTCGGCATATAAAGGGATTGTGTGGTTAGCACAACGCCCAGCCGCCTTTACTTCCCCCAACATAAAGTCAGGTACCCATTTAAAGCTGGGTGGACTTGGGGACTTTCACCAGGAACTGAAAAAATACCAAGGTTAGAACCCGAGACCCTCAGGTCGACAGTCGAGCGCTCTACACCACCCGCCCCCTACATTAAATGTAAACAATGTTTACAAACCCGGCATTCAGGCATGGTCTCCGCTCAAAAGTCTAACGTTTATTGTTTTGTCGAACATTTAAGTTCGTTTCATATTTATTTTAAAATTATTTTTTCGTTGAGATTGTTATTTATCTAAATTTACTGACATTGTTACATAATATTTAATTCTTTCCTGGACAATTTTACACTAAAGACAAAAGGAAATTTAGTAATACGGCGTGGCGTAATGTCTTAGTATTTTATACGACTTGATGCCTGCTTTAGAAAGCGGGAGTCCCGGTGGGAAACATTTAAATATACCCTCAGGTGGTATCAGAAAATGTCCCATTGTAGACAACTGACCCAATAGACTTAAAACCAACTGAAATCTTAGGTGATCAGATATTAATATCACTCTAGTATAGCATCAATTATATAACTTGATCTAACAGACTATACTATATCATATTGATTTCATGTGTTCCTCTGTGAGAAAGGTCACTCGCTACGTTGGACTAAGTCCGAGTTAAACACAATCTTACAGTGACGTGTACCATACCGAGAGATCACTCTGTAAATGATGTTTATTGTAGCCATCCATTAAAGAATCTTCATTGTTGACCTCTGTCCAGATCAGTAGACATACTAACGCGATTGACCTCTGTCCAGATCAATACTCGTATCAGTTTGTTTTTTCTTTATTTCTCTGAGTGTTTACTTATAATTTCCAAAAGTCCAAACACAATCATACCATGGGAGATTCACAAGAAGACTCACATCATACAAGAGGAAATGCAATTTCTGACAGTCTGCTTTCTTCAGCCAAGTTTATGTCATGGCTTAGAATCTATAAATAGATCTACTTACTATAGCGTGTTAAAATAGTTTGTGCTAATAACAAATTAGTATGGCTGTCATCCGCTACGGAGTAGATCTGGGAGGGGGGGCTTTAGGTAAAAGTAATTTTGTGATGGGGGCTTTAGGTAAAAGTAATTTTGTGATGGGGACTTTAGGTAAAAGTAATTTTGTGATGGGGGCTTTAGGTAAAAGTAATTTTGTGATGGGGGCTTTAGGTAAAAGTAATTTTGTGATGGGGGATTTACGTAAAAGTAATTTTGTGATGGGGGCTTTAGGTAAAAGTAATTTTGTGATGGGGGCTTTAGGTAAAAGTAATTTTGTGATGGGGGCTTTAGGTAAAAGTAATTTTGTGATGGGGGCTTTAGGTAAAAGTAATTTTGCGATGGGGGATTTACGTAAAAGTAATTTTGCGAGTACATAGGTAAAAGGTCCTACCCAAAGATGGTATGGTAGATATAAAATCAAGAGATTTAGTTACATCGGTATAAAAGCAGTATCATGGTTAGTACTTTTATAAAGGTAAACTGTATTATATAGTAAATCATACTTTTTACGTGTGTCTCATTAATAAAGATGTAGTAAATACAAGTAGAATACTGGGATGAAATGTAATAAATATGTCCGGTGTTGAACTATGGATTGATACAGCATTTGGCTTTTAACATCTGCGTACTTTAGCCAGCTGTATATTTTAATAGAAAATGTTATATTTCTACGGCATCTATTGTAGTCGAACTAGGACCACGCAGTACGGATGGCTGATAATTATGGGTCCCTGGATGGAAAATATCCACCAACTTGGACTCCCTCTGTTCACACCCATCCATCAACTTTTACGTCATTTTATAGCACGAATTGAAAACCTACATGGTCTCTAATGACATAAGCCCTCATGACATGTGTAAGATTTGTTCTCCCCTGCACCCGTCTTGTGGAGAACATATCCGGCATAGAAGTTTAATGTACCTCAATATTCATTTTATGTGCACAGTCACTGTACATCAAAGATATACGTTTCAGGTCATGATCCAATTAATACCCTTTTTATGCACGTAAATATGAATCTAGTCAGTACATAATATGAATCTAGTCAGTACAAAATATGAATCTAGCCAGTACATAAAAAATTTGACCAGAGAAGAGACACCAATGACAGTGTGCTCCCAAATGTCAGTCCTAAGTTTCCACAGCACATAATTTACTGCATGTTCTCCTCATATAAACTTAAACAGGTCCTAACAGGAGAATCCAAAGTCAGAGGCCCTGTGCAGCGATATGGAAAAAGGCCACCTTAAAACACTACAATTGCACTAATAATTGTCCATATCATATTTTTTAAAAGGGCCCTATTTTTTAAATGGGCACATACCATATTTTTAAAAGGGCCCATATCATATTTTTTAAAAGAGCCCATATAATATTTTTAAAAGGGCCCATATAATATTTTTTACAAGCGCCCATATCATATTTTTTAAAAGGATCCATATCATATTTTTAAAAGGGCCCCTATTTTTTAAATGGGCCCATATTTTTCTTCAGCTCCTGGTCCCACATTTAGTTTATAAAAATGAGAAATACATTATTCCTATTTGACGTCTGCTTATGATTTTGTTTTATAAAAAAGAGTTACACTTTCTGGTTCTAGGAAAAGGTTGGAGTTTACATTGAGAGTTGTAAACAATGACAGCGGAAGCAAACCAGTAGACGGGAGACAACTTAATGCAAGTGTTTACTGGTGATAAATCAATTAGAACAATTATGATGACCTACTTAAAATTGTTTAAAAAATAATCGCAGTGAGTGGACTAAATGTATTTATTGTACTCACAAAATTATACATTTCACTAAAGATTAATTTCAAGCGATGTAAAAATTTTAAAAAAGACATTTGTGATTGAAATCTGAATCGCATCTAATAAAAATTAAGTGAAATAAAATGTCAACTTTCTTTATAAAACATTTACATGCTACGTATTTGTAGACATCACTATGTCAGTTTGTATTTACATAGGCTGTATACAAGTAATATACTCAACATAGATAACAAATAAATATTCGGATAATAATATTCTATTTTAAATTCTAGCTAGTCATTTTTTTCTTGAAATGTTTACTAAAAATTTAAGCATGTGTTAGCTATTAAAATATTTTTCATACTGATGGCGGTATAGTCTGAA
Source organism: Bulinus truncatus (assembly GCA_021962125.1). Lineage (NCBI taxonomy): Eukaryota > Metazoa > Mollusca > Gastropoda > Planorbidae > Bulinus > Bulinus truncatus. The sequence continues at coordinate 13,127,495 of JAGDYQ010000002.1, forward strand.
ACCAATCAATCGCGATCAACAAGATTCGAAATAATTATCTATCACAAGTCATTCACAAATGTATGTTAATATTTTATCTGGATTTAGAAACTCTTTCAATTTGTTTAGGCTGTCTTATCAGATGGAGCTCATTCTTTGCTCTACCCCCTCCTCCTTCCCCCAGCCTCTCCTCTGCACACAACCTATCTCTGTAGGTAGACAAAAGTTCCCCCAACTCTGTAGGTAGCTTGAAAGTGTTTTTTCTCTCCCCTTGTATATCGGAGCTAGGCGTCCGTCTCGCGTCCCGTCTCTTGGTATATTTTGAGTTCAATTAAACCTAGGTCACTTTACGTGGCTCTATCGGCCTAGGTGTCAGCTAGAATGTAAACATACCTGGCAACCCAATTCCATTCACGATCCACAGATTTCGATCTGTTACCTGGCCATCTTAATTACCTATACAAGGCACACTTGTTGTTTTCTTCTTCTCCAATATTTCAGGTAAAATTGTCTTGAAGTAATATGTTAGGTCTGATAAGTTGGAGATAAGAGCCAAAAGAGAAAATAATTGAACGTTTGAAACACAGTTGGCCATTAAGGACATTTTAGAGCCAAAATTTAATACTTACTTGGTACGTGTTTTCTTTTTTTTTGTTTTGTTAACTCCGTTTATCATTTAATTACGTGAGACAAAGTTACATTAATGACATGCGTTGCTTTAACAAAGAGATATGTGATATTGGACATTCTTTTGGTATATCAGACTATATAGGTGGAGAGTAGAATTTTTTTGCCCCCCCCCCCAACGCCATGTCTATATGTATCAAACTAACTTGACCGTTTTGACTATCAATCTAGCTGTCTGTCTATCATCTATCTATTTACTAATGTCTATCTATCTATCTATCTATCTATCTATCTATCTATCTATCTATCTATCTATCTATCTATCTATCTATCTATCTATCTATCTATCTATCTATCTGTCTATCTATCTATCTATCTATCTATCTATCTATCTATCTATCTATCTATTTATCTATCTATCTATCTATCTATCTATTTATCTATCTATCTATCTATCTATCTATCTATCTATCTATCTATCTATCTATCTGTCTATTTATCTATCTATCTATCTATCTATCTATCTATCTATCTTATCTGTGCCTCCCTCGGTCTATTATCTTTAGCTATAGTTCACTTCTGCTTAGTTTCATTCAGAGACACTACAAATGAATTAGAAACATGTTTATCTCATCATTCAGAGACACTACAAATGAATTAGAAACATGTTTATCTCATCATTCAGAGACACTACAAATGAATTAGAAACATGTTTATCTCATCATTCAGAGACACTACAAATGAATTAGAAACATGTTTATCCCATCGTTCAGCGCTGAGACTCTTGTAATTAAGACTGTTCGATAAAATAAATATTCGTCTTTATTTCTTCCTTCCTTCCAGAAGAATACTTTTTTCTTCCATCCACTAAAACATCTTTTAGCACCGCGTCAGTGGGACGAGACAATTTCATTAACCTTTGGGTTTGTTTATAGCCGGCTGGACACATCCCACATAATCCTGGCAGGGAGTGAACTTTGACCTTACACGGCGGCCATCATTACTACTGCCAAGGCTACTGTTGTCTTCCGCAAATTAAGGGGACGTTATTTTTTTTAACAATTCACGAAGCCAATTAAGGCTCTATCTAATTATCTCCCTTGCCACAATAACACATTCTGATTAGTTACGCTGTTACTAGCGTATCCGCCGCACCCCCCCCCGCATCCCCGCCCCTCCCTTCCCTCCTTCTCCAGGACTTTTCGACTTGACCTTACGGATAGTTTGGTAAGACAATATTGATTGCGATGATAAAGACTTTGAATTCGTTACTGTTTCACATGACTGAGTTTAGAAAAAAAAAGTGTATTTCGTATTGACCCAAAACGTATTCACCATGTGCAGTAAACACTAATGTTTAGATTAGCTTACTTTTAAAAGAAAACAGAGCTGTTTACATCAGATTCTTATTTCCCTGCTGCCTATATTGGTCATGGAAAACATTGGATGTCATGCATTGGCTGGGTCAAAACATGATGAGTGGTACTACACACTGTTAGACCAGAAAATGAATGAAAAAAACATTAGTGTATTAGTCTTATGTTTTCATAATGTTATTTGATTACATTTACAGAAGGATGAGTTGATTGAAAGTTGGATACACGATCGAACACAGCGTTGAATTTGCGAGATGTTGACACACACACACACACTCACGCACAAACATAAACACACATAAACATAGACGTACCAGTAAGCAAAGACATAATATTTGACTTCAGTGATGAGGAAAAAATCGACAAACAACAGTGTCAGATAAATAGTCACAGTAAATAGTTACAACATGTAGGCCTCTATCCCATACAGTGAATAGTTACAACATTTAGGCCTCTATCCCATACAGTGAAGAGTTACAACATATAGGCCTGTATCCCATACAGTGAATAGTTACAACATGTAGGCCTGTATCCCATACAGTGAATAGTTACAACATGTAGGCCTGTATCCTATACAGTGAATAGTTACAACATGTAGGCCTCTATCCCATACAGTGAATAGTTACAACATAAGGCCTCTATCGCATACAGTGTATAGTTACAACATATAGGCCTCTATCCCATACAGTGAAGAGTTACAACATATAGGCCTATATCCCATACAGTGAATAGTTACAACATATAGGCCTCTATCCCATACAGTGAATAGTTACAACATACAGGCCTCTATCGCATACAGTGAATAGTTACAACATGTAGGCCTCTATCCCATACAGTGAATAGTTACAACATACAGGCCTGTATCCCATACAGTGAATTGTTACGACATGTAGGCCTGTATCCCATACAGTGAATTGTTACGAAATGTAGGCCTGTATCCGATACAGTGAATAGTTACAACATATAGGCCTATATCCCATACAGTGAATAGTTACAACATATAGGCCTCTATCCCATACAGTGAATAGTTACAACATGTAGGCCTCTATCCCATACAGTGAATAGTTACAACATGTAGGCCTCTATCCCATACAGTGAATAGTTACAACATATAGGCCTGTATCCCATACAGTGAATAGTTACAACATATAGGCCTGTATCCCATACAGTGAATTGTTACGACATGTAGGCCTGTATCCCATACAGTGAATAGTTACAACATATAGGCCTCTATCTCATATCATGATCAACTTCGTGGTAGAAGTGATCGAAACTATTTGACTTGCGACTCACAAACGGCTCAAATTTGAGTGATGAATTGGATCCAGCCCCTTAGCATGAACATTCTACAGCAGGGGCCAGGCATTCTATAGCAGGGGCCAGGCATTCTACAGCAGGGGCCAGGCATTCTACAGCAGGGGCCAGGCATTCTACAGCAGGGGCCAGGCATTCTACAGCAGGGGCCAGGCATTCTACAGCAGGGACCAGGCATTCTACAGCAGGGACCAGGCATTCTACAGCAGGGGCCAGGCATTCTACAGCAAGGGCCAGACAATAGCGGGGGGGGGAGGGGGCAGGTAATACATTTTACTAAGTAGAACAAAAAAGCAGAGGGGGCCAGTCAAAATGCAGGAGGGACCCGGCCCCCTGCCCCCCCCGCACGCTACGGGCCTGATTGGATCAGGAGCAGTTAGATGCTTCTATCATGTAAGCCAATATTAATAAAATATTCTTCAATTTGAATTAGTGGGTCGGATAAAACAACCAAACGGACCACCTGTAGCCCTCGGGTCATAGTTTGCTGGTTTAGTCGATAGAGAACAATCATTCACAATAAAGAGACGGTGAAGGGTTGGAACGATTTGACTTTTTAGCAAGTCGTACTCTAGTCGCCTCACCCACCTTGATGTCACTATGACCTTTATGTCAGGTAAAACAACACATCTGATCAGAGTCACACATATCTGTGTAGAAAACTAGTTATGGGATGATTCGTTGGAACCGGAACTAATATGTTGACAATTTTCCAAGCCTTTCATAAAATCGGTTATCTTTATTTAATGGAAACGAGGTGGCTACGGTAACATCAAACGCCATTATATTAGGGTTAGCGGGAGTACTCATTTTTTTTCGGGTACCAGCAATTATATTAGGGTTAGGAAAAGGATTAGGGTTAGGGTTAGGGATAGGGGTAGGGATAGGGTTAGGCTTAGCCACTGCGTAATGAAAACTGGAGTCGAATAAATAAAGAAGATAACACAACGTTATTCACAGTAAATGTATATCTATGTGCATAGTTGAAACATTGCTGCATGGATATTCAAGAACAGCGAGTGAAAGTTAGTCAGAAAATCTATTTTTAAAAAATACGTGCTGGATTTGTAAAAGGCTTTTTCATTTTTTGTTTTCTGGATTTTATTATAAATAAAATATTTCAAAGTGTCTCACCGAAGTCAACTTAGAGTCTCACCGAAGTCAATTTAGAGTCTCACCGAAGTCAACTTAGAGTCTCACCGAAGTCAACTTAGAGTCTCACCGAAGTCAACTTAGAGTCTCACCGAAGTCAACTTAGAGCCTCACAGAAGTCAACTTAGAGTCTCACCAAAGTCAACTTAGAGTCTCACAGAAGTCAACTTAGAGTCTCACCGAAGTCAACTTAGAGTCTCACAGAAGTCAACTTAGAGTCTCACCGAAGTCAACTTAGAGTCTCACCGAAGTCAACTTCGAGTCTCACCGAAGTCAACTTATGATGTAGTGAAAAAAATAATTCAATGAAAGAAAAAAAATTCCTGGCTCAATGAAAACAACATAAAACTGAGCCATCACTTGTATTAGAAAATTAAACCAAGAGCCACATTAAGTCGTCATGTGTATATAAATAAAGATTCCGATAGTTGCTAATTAGATTTTTTTCGGACTCAAACCATCTTTAAGTTTTGTACACCGAAGTTAAGCCATATATATATATTATATAAACTTATGTCTCGCTAACTAGTTTACTACACACTCGTGTATGTCTGATCGAGATTACATGTTTACATTATCTGTCATACCTATATGTCATGTTTACGTGTTAGCAGGTCATGTTTTGATCATATATTCTAATAAGCCCCCTAGACTCCGATCTTGCCAAAGACTGTGAGCTGGTTTAGGTTTCAGACCGTTTGATCCTCCTATAGCCCTTACCTTTGATTGCCTAGAGCGGAAGCCATAACATTACCATCTGTCTATGTGTACCTCTACTGCAGTATATTGCTACTCTCATCTGGCCTGTATGATACGAGTGTGTTTAACGCCCTCAAGATATACTTAAATTGCCAATAGTTCAGTTCTTTAAACGTGTTTCGACATACCCATCTTATTGTGGTTATGTTTACCTAAGTTAGCGGTCGGCTACTTTATACACGAACAGTAAAAGTAATGAACTATTTTTGTATATACCGACTACAAAGTTCATATCAGGCCAGAGCCTGTACATATACATGTACACATATGTACACATATATGGCTTAACTTCGGTGTACAAAACTTAAAGATGGTTTGAGTCCGAAATAAATCTAATTAGCAATTAACGGAATCTTTAATTATATACACATGACTACTTAATGTGGCTCTGGGTTTAATTTTTAAATGCTTCCAATAATACAAATGACGGTCTAATGTGGCTCTATGTGTAATTTTATGTAATACAAATGATGGTCTAATGTGGCTCTTGGTGTAATTTTATGTAATACAAATGACGGTCTAATGTGGCTCTTGGTGTAATTTTATGTAATACAAATGACGACCTAATGTGGCTCTTGGTGTAATTTTATGTAATACAAATGACGGTCTAATGTGGCTCTTGGTGTAATTTTTTAATACAAATGACGACCTAATGTGGCTCTTGGTGTAATTTTATGTAATACAAATGACGGTCTAATGTGGCTCTTTGTGTAATTTTTTAATACAAATGACGGTCTAATGTGGCTCTTGGTGTAATTTTATGTAATACAAATGACGGTCTAATGTGGCTCTTGGTGTAATTTTTTAATACAAATGACGGTCTAATGTGGCTCTTGGTGTAATTTTATGTAATAAAAATGACGACCTAATGTGGCTCTTGGGGTAATTTTTTAATACAAATGACGGTCTAATGTGGCTCTTGATGTAATTTTGTAATACAAATGACGACCTAATGTGGCTCATTGTGTAATTTTCGTAATACAAATGACGACCTAATGTGGCTCTTGGTGTAATTTTATGTAATACAAATGACGACCTAATGTGGCTCTTGGTGTAATTTTATGTAATACAAATGACGGTCTAATGTGGCTCTTGGTGTAATTTTTTAATACAAATGACGGTCTAATGTGGCTCTTGGTGTAACTTTATGTAATACAAATGACGACCTAATGTGGCTCTTGGTGTAATTTTTTAATACAAATGACGGTCTAATGTGGCTCTTGGTGTAATTGTATAATACAAATGACGACCTAATGTGGCTCTTGGTGTAATTTTTGTAATACAAATGACGGTCTAATGTGGCTCTTGGTGTAATTTTGTAATACAAATGACGACATAATGTGGCTCATTGTGTAATTTTCGTAATACAAATGACGACAACAGATAACGTCTAACGGACGATATTGTATTTGGCGGGTTGACTGATGATCAGCGGAGTACTTTATTGTTCACCTGTTGATGAAAGTATCAATGAGGTAGTTTTATTAATCTAAATATTTGAAACTTAAATCTTAAAGTACAAAACGTTCAATGTAAATGTAAAGTATCCAATGTAGGATTTTACTGTTAGACACAGTCCTGCGTCTGGGTGTGTTACAAAATAGTGACTCTATGTTATTGTTCTGACTCTGAGTCTATGTTTATGTTCTGACTCTGAGTCTATGTTTATGTTCTGACTCTGAGTCTTATTTATGTTCTGACTGTGAGTCTATGTTTATGTTCTGACTCTGAATCTATGTTTATGTTCTGACTCAGAGTCTCTGTTTATGTTCTGACTCTGAGTCTATGTTTATTAGGGTGGGTTGAAAATAAAAATGTGGCACGGAACTCAGGAAAACTTTGCGTTTGCATGTGAAACCAAAGAAAATCACAAAGAAATTAGTTCTGGACACTTGTAAGTGCCCCATTTTTAATTTAGAAAATACTCGCTTTAATAGTATTGACAACCACAGCAGACTTATCAAATAATGAGACACACCTAACGTAAATCAATATTGTATGCAAATATAAACAGTCAAGCAATGGTAATTACTCACAGAATATAGGTATGTCCTTTTCTAACAAATCGTTACTGCAAAAAGTTATCACAATAATCTTGTTTTGAATCAAAACGAGGCATTAAATTGCGGGAATTTACTCGTGCACGAATAAAACCATCTCTGGCCTCAAAACCATAAACAGCTTTTGAGGCATCTGTAACCAGTTTTATGCAACGTTCCACTCCTTGAGTGTGGTTCTTGTAATTCAAAGTGAGTGGCTCATTGCTGAATTTAGCAATATCATCATCTGTCAGCTTCATCGTGAGTGGTGGCTCCTGGATATCTTCCCAGTTAATCAGATCAACGTAGTTTTTTGCATCATAGTTAATCGGCGGAACTTTAAACAGACGTATTGCAGCTGTAGATGCCTGGAGTCTTTGCTGGAGTATAATATCAACTGCTCTTGAGAGAATACTTTTGTCTGAATCAGCCAGCATAGCAATAAGAATATTTTCTGAGTGAGCAAAATATGCACTGCGACTAATGTAGGGCTTGACAATAGCAGCAGTTTCACTGGAAAGTTCTTTGAGAAGTTGAGTTGCATGATAGACATGTCTTGCGCCATATGTGCACGAGGGATTGTGCTTTATGTTGAACCAGTTTGCAGCATAGTTAGTTACAATGAAGTGTGTGATGATGCAAAAGTTAGCAGAAGGATTGTCTGTAGCAACATACAGGCGGCAAACCCTGTTGGCAAAAGTAAGCCATCGTGAGTGATTTAGGGGACCAGGCTTTCTAGCTGATAAATTTTCAGAAACAACGCCAGTTCTAATGGCTGTTACAATATCATATAAATATTTCTGGTCACATGAGAGATCAGCTACCACATCCTCATCTAACACAGGCATACTGTGTTGACTTGTGATCTTTGTAAAATTAGCAATATGTTTCAGTTCGCTATGATGAAGTTCACGACCAATTGGACCACTAAAACTCGTTGCTCCAGATGTTGGCCCATCCAGTGTTGTAAACAGATGGTGCAGTGGTAGTTCATTTGTGTGTAGCTAGCATATGAACCAATTCAGAGGACGTCCTAAAGCCACCTCTAGATGACGGATTACTCCACCTTTACTGCCGACATTTGCATTTGTACTGTCACAGCCTATTGCTAAGATACTATCACTTGCATCTTGCTCTCTAATTACAGTTACAATACTGTTAGCAATATCAGTACTTCTGCCTGATGAAGGCGTCACATATGTCAGATAGCTACTACCTGGTTCTTCAACTAGAACATAATGATTTTCAACAGTAGTGTCACCATACCACTTGCCACTTCTGTTTACTTTGACCAAAGTGGTGTCTCGTCTACCATCAAAGTAAATACTTGTGATACCTTTTAGTGACTGTGGCATATCACGTTGCAAACCCTTTCTTAAATTCAGCCTCTCACGATGTACTTTATTCTTGTCTATCACAAAGCTTTGATTCTGTTTGGTTATGAAGCCAACATCGATAAGCACTGCTGTTGCTAGGGATGCTGCAGCTCTGTCTGATATGCCATATCTGTCTGCTTCTTTTGCTAAATTTGGAAGGGGTATTCGCATCTGACCTTCAGCTACATCATCATCACTACGACTGGATATATCATCACTAGCTACATCATCAATACTACTGGATTTATCATCACTATCCTGAAGTACCTCGTCATCGCTGTCCTCTGCAACACTTTGGTCACTTGCACAACTGTTACTAGATTCTTCTTCAATAAGATTTAAGTTACTCTCAGCACTTGAAAATTTTCTTGGCATTTTACATCTTGTTTCTTCTTCAATTTTTCGATGTAAACGCTTCTGCAATCTGGTTATTGCTTGGAAGTCTATATTTGCCATAAACATTTTGCGAGAGTTTCTTTGATCATATAAAAACAACAGTTCATCTGGTGGAACTTTCAAATTTCTAGGACAGTTACAAGATATGCTTACATGTTTTGTAGAATTGTCATAAGACATACTGCACATACATGCAGCTATATCAAACAATGAGTCCAAAGTGGCCAGAAAGGTAGACTGACGTGCTGAACTTGATTTAGAACGAGACAGTTCTGAACCTGTTGAAATCATTGTTTCCACACGTTTGATTACAGATCGGTAGTGCATCGTTGGAATGGAAGCTTTGTTCCACAGACTGATAACAGCATCTGATACAGCTCTGTATTTGTCTTTGTTAGAATCATTCTTTCTTTTTTTCATATGCAAGAAATGCTGCGCAACTTGACGATTTGTTGGCAGTACATTGTGAGGAAGTTCACCGGCATCGCCAAATACTGAGTGCCGTGTTACGCTTCTTGTAGCCATTAAGTTACAAAACATTCAATTTATTGTTCTAAATAAATAACCTGCAATAGAAATAAACAACAGGCATACAAATTAAAAGCATAATATAGTTACTAAATCTTAAAATTAAGCAAGTAATAATAGAATGCATCAAGCTGAAATGCTGGTTAACGCAATTTTCAAATTTAAAAATGGGGCACTTCCTGTAATACAAAAACAATTTAAATTTTTTTTCATTATTTCAGAGGTCATTTGTCAAATAAATACGGAGTTCCGTAATGATGTTCCAATATTTTCTC
>JAGDYQ010000002.1:13137815-13341985 GCA_021962125.1 Bulinus truncatus
CTCTACACTGTACGGTCATCCATTCCTCCATATCTTTAGGCACATAGGTAAACAAAAAAGTTCAATATATTTAAAGATATAGTTGGTTAAAGCCAATAAAAGACTTGAACTGTATTACAACATACTAGTAATACTAGTTAAGAAATACATGGATGAAAGTATATTTATTCGTATTGATCGAGAAAAAAGATTTGTGTTAATACTTTTAAAAAAAATACAAATTGCCACATATGTGTCTGCTCAAGCGTAAACAAAAGGAATTCCCCTTTTTATTGTGTTTCCTTCGTCTGTCACTTACCGAACAACCACTTGAACGTCAGTACTGTCGAGCTATCTCTCCGCTTCAGCTGACCACTTGGTTTGATCGCCTTTTGTAGCCCGGACAGATCAAACCGTCGCATCTGTCCACTTCATACTTCGTCTCATCTGGTCACTTGATCGATTTCTTAACGGACCTGGCGATTTCCATCCGTCGGTCCATCGATCACTTTCTCCTTCTCGTGACTCTTTTTCTACCTCGTCCTGGTCACCTCGTCTGACCTGGTGTTCTCTTCCCCTTGTTAGATCGTATAATCTCCCCCCTGTCATCTACATCGTTGTTTGGGTTGTCTGTCCCTTACATCTATCGACTTACGTCATTAGACTTATCTTACTCGGTAACCTTCAATTATCTACGCGTTATTGGGAATCCCCACTACCGTCTACTTATGTGCGAACTCGGAAAGTTCCACATTGCGCCCTTTGTGATTAGCCCTTCCTCAACTTTGTCTTCTTTCTTTTACTCTGTATCAATCTTCGCAGTTCTCACGTTTTCGGAAGCAGAGGGCAAAGGTACATTTGTGAACCAGACGAGAAATAACAAAGACGAGCACTTATCAATTTGGGTCATTATAATGGTTAAAATTCAGGGCTCCACTGCCCCCAACTGTTATTTCTTGTAAGCCCGGGCCCTCTGGCAAATGTTCACATTTCTCTTCCTTGAGATAGAGCAAAGATATGAGTCACAACAATGGTCCTCCCAGCAGTGGAGGCACTGGGGGGCGGTGTATTTACACTGTCCATAAGACCTTCTCCAAGTGATCTCTAGCAGGCCGACCTTTCTCTGGCCTTGTGGGTTCCATTACAGAGCCATTTTTTGTGATGTCTTCTGGAGGCTTTCTTAGCGAGTGGCGTAGTTCTGAAGTTGTGGGTCACTTGGACCTTGATGTACCACGTGTCATGGATGAATGAAAATGATTGTGTTTTTATATCAGCTTTGATCCCTGAGTTAGTCTTGCAAAAATGTTGCGCCAGTGTCTGTACCAATAGCGATCGAGACATTAACTGACCTTTTTATTTTGGTTTGGTTGAGAAATAGTTGTTTTATATATTCATCATCATCATTTAAATACAATATAACCTAAATCATTTACAATACATTCATTTACAGTTTGCGCACTTGTAAATCCACAGCTTCACTGGAACTCAAAACAGAAAGTTGAAAATAGATTCTTAAGTAGATTCATATGTACAAAAAATAACAGGGATAAAAAAAAACTGATAAATAGGTGATAGATAGATTCTGAGATAGATGCCTAGTTAAGCAGAGATAAACATGAGATAGATCTATTAGCAGAGAGGTATAAATACTTTCACTAAATGAGGTATGGTAAAGTGTAAAGTTTTAAACAAAATAATCCTACCCCCATGTGATGTCATGCACAGATCGACTCTCAGGTGTCTCAGATTTAGTAAACATCTGTTTTCAGAATGCGTTTATCTTAACATTGAGCCAATATAATCAAAATGAGCTATTTACCTATTTCAATGTTCCAATGTTCTTGTAAGAGCACGCTACATGTAATGTAAGTAGAGAAATGATCGCTCCGGAATGACGTATTCTCAATGATTTATTGCACGTGCAATGAGTGAGAGTCTTCCCTTTGATAAATTCAATGGATGCAGCAAATACATTATCTTTGTTGTTTGTTTCTTCTGCACATAGACACATAGACTAGATTAAAACAATCTATCTTTCTCTACATCCCTACACATCTACCTAACCTGGGTTTTTTCTGGGTTTCCCCTCCCAGACAATATGTATGTGTGTGTGTATTTGTGTGATTGTGTGTTAGTGTGTGTGTGTGTGATTGTGTGTGTGTGTTTACAATGTTTCGTTTTAAATTTGTTATATTTACACTTTTACACTTTTGAAAATGACATTTTTTTAAAGAGTGGGTGGCAGATTTTATATCAATTCTAGTTGTGATATTTCTTACAATCTTTATTAAACAATTGGACAAATGTGTTTCTTAAACTAGTGAAACTTTATTGAACATAACCTTATCATTGTCGCTGAACCTATTGAACATAACCTTATCATTGTCGCTGAACCTATTGAACATAACCTTATCATTGTCGCTGAACATACTAACACTTTATTGAACATAACCTTATCATTGTCGCTGAACCTACTAACACTTTATTGAAAATAACCTTATTATTGTCACTGAACCTATTGAACATAACCTTATCATTGTCACTGAACCTATTGAACTTAACCTTATTATTGTCACTGAACCTATTGAACATAACCTTATCATTGTCACTGAACCTATTGAACATAACCTTATCATTGTCACTGAACCTATTGAACATAACCTTATCATTGTCACTGAACCTATTGAACATAACCTTATCATTGTCACTGAACCTATTGAACATAACCTTATCATTGTCGCTGAACCTATTGAACATAACCTTATCATTGTCACTGAACCTATTGAACATAACCTCATCATTGTTGCTGAACCTACTAATACTTTATTGAACATAACCTTATCATTGTCGCTGAACCTACTAACACTTTATTGAACATAACCTTATCATTGTCGCTGAACCTATTGAACATAACCTTATCATTGTCACTGAACCTATTGAACATAACCTTATCATTATCACAAGTAAGTATAAGATAGATATCACATATAAGTATAATATTAACATCGCATGGAAGTATACGCTTCACATCAAATGTAAGTATTAGCTACACATCAAATGTAAAAAGTATAAGCTTCACATCAAATGTAAGTATTAGCTACACATCAAATGTAAAAAGTATAAGCTACACATCAAATGGAAGTATAAGGTAAATATCATTATATGTAAGTATAATGTGGATATCATCACATGTAAGTATAATGTGGACATCATCACATGTAAGTATAATGTGGACATCATCACATGTAAGTATAATGTGGACATCATCACATGTAAGTATAATGTGGACATCATCATATATAAGTATAATGTGGACACTCCATCACATGTAAGTATAATGTGGACATCATCATATGTTAATGTGGACATCATCAACATGTAAAGTAGCAATAATATCATCACATGTAAGTATAATGTGTAATATCATCACATGTAAGTATATTGTGGACATCATCACATGTGGCATGTGGACATCATCAAGCAAGTAAGTATAATGTGGACATCACTGATGGTGCATACGTGGATTACTCATCACATGTAAGCATAATGTGACATCATCATTACGTGTTATTAATGTGATGATCATCATTGGGTTATAATGTGACATCACCATGTAAGTATATTGTGACATCATCACATGTAAGTATAATGTGGACATCATCACATGTAAGTATAATGTGGACATCATCACATGTAAGTATAATGTGGACATCATCACATGTAAGTATATTGTGTATCGATTACAGTACATCGGGACATCATCGTATGGCATAATGTGGACATCATCACAAAGATATTGCGGACACCACTACGCTACGTGGACATCATCATGTGTTAATGTGACATCATCACATGTAAGTTTAATGTGGACATCATCACATGTAAGTATAATGTGGACATCATCACATGTAAGTATAATGTGGACATCATCACATGTAAGTATAATGTGGACATCATCACATGTAAATATAATGTGGACATCATCACATGAACGTATAGAGTAGACATTTCAACTTAGAAATTATCATCGATTCTCTACAAATATAAGTACACATGTCTCTGGATAGCTATCATCACAGTTCAAGGTCAATGTGCGGCCACCTGGACTGTCCACTCCGTCTACCACCAACCGACCTGTTAAGCAAGATTTGTATTATTTAGACATCATCCACTGCGTGCGCTCATCTACGGGAATTCCCTGTTCGTAACTCACCACCGTTCAGTAAGGAAGGATTTATAACAATCTTGATTTTAGGTTCATGATTTTTTTTTTATTTATGCCAAATTTTCATTATTTATCTTCAATGAACGAATTTAACAAACTGTAAAATTCTGCGAATATTTTATTTTTACATTTTGTACTTATTCAAGTTGAATTGTTAAGCAACAGCGGAATCTACTTCCTGTTGGACGAAATGGACTACAGGCTTTGTTTACATTTGCTACTGTACGAGGTTAAATATTCATGCATCAGTAGATTCTACTCCTGTATTACGATTGGAAAAACTCTTTGTTTACATTTTCTACTTTATAATGGTCAACTCTCATCCACCAGTGGATTCTACTACTTTTTTACAATTTGCGAAACAGACTATAGGTGTAGTTTACCTTTTCTACAATACAATGATGGTCAACTTTCAGCGTCAGTGGATTCAACTCCAGTTTTTTTCGACATGTAAAATGGACTATAAGCTTTGTTTACATTTTCTACTATACAACGGTCAATTGTCCTGCATCAGTGGATTCTACTCCTGTTTAGTGTTTGGTGAGATGTACTATAGGCTTTGTCTTCATTTTCTTCAACGTAAGGTCAAATTGTCACACATCAGTAGATTCTACTCCTGTTTTTCACTTAGCGAAACGTACTATAAGTTTGTTTACATTTTCTGCAATACAATGGTCAACTGTCATGCACCAGTGGATTCTACTCCTGTTTAGTGTTTTGTTTTCATTTTATACCACGTAAGGTCAAACTGTCACGCTTCAGTAGATTCTATAGTCCTTTTTTCAATAAGCGAAACGTACTATTAGCTTTGTTTACATTTTCTGCCATTCAGTGGCATCTGTCATTCACCAGTGGATTCTACTCCTGTTTTTCAATTTAAGAAACGGACTATAAGCTTCGTTTACATTTTCTTCTATGCAGTGGTCATCTGTCATGCACCAGTGAATTCTACTCCTGTTATATGTTGTGCTATGTCGGTTTTTATTCATTGTCTACATTTAGCACTGCATAAAGTGATAAATTATTATCCACCATATGACGTAAGCTTTCTTTAAAAACCTACGATTGTAACAGACACATTTACATGACTAGTCCATTGTAGGATATCTATTTACTCCTGACTAGTCGATTGTAGGATATCTATTTATTCCTGACTAGTCGATTGTAGGATATCTATTTATTCCTGACTAGTCGATTGTAGGATATCTATTTATTCCTGACTGGTCGATTGTAGGATATCTATTTATTCCTGACTGGTCGATTGTAGGATATCTATTTACTCCTGACTAGTCGATTGTAGGATATCTATTTATTCCTGACTAGTCGATTGTAGGATATCTATTTATTCCTGACTAGTCGATTGTAGGATATCTATTTATTCCTGACTGGTCGATTGTAGGATATCTATTTATTCCTGACTAGTCGATTGTAGGATATCTATTTATTCCTGACTAGTCGATTGTAGGATATCTATTTATTCCTGACTGGTCGATTGTAGGATATCTATTTATTCCTGACTAGTCGATTGTAGGATATCTATTTATTCCTGACTAGTCGATTGTAGGATATCTATTTATTCCTGACTAGTCGATTGTAGGATATCTATTTATTCCTGACTAGTCGATTGTAGGATATCTATTTATTCCTGCGTATAAACCTTTATTGCAAATGATCGGTTGTAAAATATTTTTTATGACTCCTCCCCCCTCCAATTGTTTAAAGATACATTTAACGCTGAGATAGAAATAACTCCTGTTAGAATACATCAATATTTGAAGTTATCACCTTAAAGGATATTCTCGCAGTTGTTGTTGTTTTTTACTGATGTAATTTTGACGATTCTTTGGACATAAATCATTTCAAATAAGTTAAAGTGAGTAGTTTTCCCCCTGATCAAACTGGTACTGGTTTCTAGTTTGAGCACCGCTGGCTCAAGTAACCTGTTGGTGGTTAATTGGGTCAACAGATAAATATTTCCTTTCTTACATGGTCCTTAATTAATGGATGCTTGGTGTCCACGAGTGGCCTGCCCACAGGACTCACTACGAGTACTCACACTGACCTCAAGTCAAGGTCATGAAGTACTCATTAACACCTTCATTTACGCTTGGTTGGATCTAGTCGGCAGCCAGTATTAGCACTTCTTGATATACCCTACATCATATAGTATAAATAGATCCAAGCTATTCTGCCTCATTACGATAAACTTTCCGCACCTTTTGATTGCGTCATCACAGCTTTATGCCAGAATTCTTCACATCGACACTGTCAGTAATTAAAATAGCTTCGAAACAAAATTATATTCCATAAAGACAGTCCAGGGGTCAATCTATTTCAACAAATGAATCTTACTTTAATCATGTTTTTCTATAAGTCACAAAAGTTCATCGTGTTCCAACTAATGGTCACAGAGAAGGATAATTATCATTTGTAATATTTTTAACTCATTAACATAGAAAAATAAACAACAACAAGATGTTCAATATAATTGGGATTACAAAGAAAAACAATTAACAGTTTTAATTATGTCAATTAGTATCAAATGAACTCAACTTAATTTCTTCAAATTTAATAAAAGATTTCGGCCAAGACAAGTGGGGTTAATCAGTTTGCAGTGAATTAATCTTGTTTAATGTTCGGAAAGTTCGTAATTGATTTTATCTCTTTCACTCGATACGTTTCCCCAATGGTCACTTCGACACTGGCCGGTCGCATCCAGAAACATTGGCCGTAGCAGATACATAATCCCCAATCCAAAATATTGAGATGGGTGTGTAAATACATAGGGTTTGTTGGTCTCGTGTATAGGTCAGTTTATTCCATTTCGTGATTCTTGCTTATCGCTAAACTGCTGAAAAAGATTCATGAATAATTCTTGGAAAAGATATCCATCTCCATCTCCATCTTCATCTCTTTCGAAGTACTTTACGAGTAGTTAAAAAAAACCGTAAAATCTATTTGGAATCCTCACAAAACTCTAAGAGCCACATTTTGGACACCATTTGTAAATTAGATTTAAATAAAGAACAACCAATCTGAAACATCCGTTATGATGTTTTATTTGTGTATGTTTGTAGTTTTAAAAAAATATTCAGTGTGGTATTCTGAGAATAAAACTATATTTAACAGATCCGACGACAAGTGAAATCAATTATTTGACCAGACTATACTCGCTTATCTATAATGACTCATAATTTAAAAAATGGACACTTTTTTATTTTCATTTCCTGAGATCATCATTTCCTGAGATCATCATTTCCTGAGATCAGGAAATCATCAGAGATCATCATTAAACAGCTGATTTGGTACCCGGGGAGTAGTTCATCATATATCTAATTATTTGCTAAAAATGTAGAATTGTCAAAGTTTGAAATGTCGAACATTCTCATTAGAAATCTAACCAGCCACAAATACGTAAGACGAGACCCATTAACATTTTTTGTCACCTGAAAGTGAGATTTCTATTATCACAACTCGACTTAATGATCCCGACTTGAGATTTTATTTCAAGGTATTTCATTTATTTATTTACTTTTAATACGAAAGTTTTATATAAGAATAAACATAAAACAAATAAATCTATTTTTAAAATTAAAAAAATTTTTCAACAAAAAATAACTAGACCATTGGTCAACGATACGTTGTTACTGATAGACAAACTAGGTTACATTGGGGCCACTGGTGTCCGTGGGGCTCATAGTTTCAATCGGGCGCTTGTGTTATTTGACTCCCTGGGTGCCCATGGATACATTCGTATCAGTGGGGCCCCTGATGTCAGTTTAGACCCCTGTCTATAGAGAGAGCGAGATAAAGAGAGCGAGATAGATAGAGAGAGAGAGAGAGAGAGAGAGAGAGAGAGAGATAAGTCAAGCCTATGTTTTAGGATCACAAGAATGTATTTTTGGTACAGTCACTAATAAAAGCTTTACTTTTGTATGTACAAAATTTATCGCTGCACAAAGAAGTAAAAGTGAAGTCACTCGGCATAATAATTTCTAAACCTCCCCTCTGCTGCAAACAACTACAAAGCAACACAACATCTACCCCAATCCCCGATTATGATTAGGTTAAGTCTTCAATATAAGATGTTTATATTGGACTTGAATGTTTCAATCTTGCAATAGTATTGCGCTTGTTGGGTACTAAAGGCTTTACAGGTGTATCAGATCAGGGGTTGATGGGAAGAGGGTTGGTGGGGACGGGGGGTGGGGTTCCGTGTAAAGTCAAGTCAGAAGGACATACACAATGTCTCTCAACATCTTCTATTTGTTTACCTCTGAGACTGAACTTCAGTCTCAACGATTTACTTATTTGAGAAAAATCGTGCTTTTTTTTATTAGTTCTACGGTAATAATCTGACACAGTGCCGAACCTAGGGATTTCGGGACCCATTGGAATGGGGTCTTGGCCTCTTTGGGGGCCCCTGCATTTTATTTGAATTAGGACCCTACTTCATTGCTGACAAAAACAATCTGCCACGAATCTATTAGCAGTCTTTGAATCTGTTCACCCCTCTCCCCTCCTCTCCGTGTTTGTCCAATGAAATCTGCTTTTCTTTCCCCTGTATCCGGTTGTCCAATTACGGAGAAGCGCGGATCATTTGAAACCAGCATGTTGTGTTCTTTTGATTGCAGCTGGTCACGCTATTTTTTTTAACAACCCTCCCCTCCCCACACCCTCCTCTTCCTACTCCTCAGACCATCTCTCAGCAGAAAGCAGACCAGACGAAAAAAAAATGTCTGGTGTTGTATATACATCCCCCCCCCACACACACAGCTCCCCTTTCACTACTCATGTTTGTTATTATCAGAGATGATTTTTTTTGTCTTAAATGAACGCTGTTTGTAGTTTTATTAAGGTACTACGGTGACACACAGATCACGTGTCTGTCTCTCTATGTTACATTGTCAACAAGTAGAGAGATCTGTCAGTTAGATAAACGTTCCGCATCGCCGAGACTAAAAGAACATGGGAAATTGAAGGAAGGATGGATTGAAGGAATTTAGAGATTTAATTTGACAGGGAATAAACTGAGGTCAGGAATGGACTTACAGAGTCACGAGTGGGGGACTGAAATTATTGTATGAGGCTCAGCCAACTGTTTGGGCTGGGAATCTATTGCTGTCCAATACTATTACTTAGTGGTGGACCTAAAGCAAACTTTCCAACGATTCGGAAACAATATCCTCTTATTTATCTAAAATTCCGATAGGATACTCTATTCCGATAATTTAACACAATCTTGTAAACTGAACATAACATTTGTTGGTCAAAGCTTAACATGTGTTGGTCAAAGTATAACATATGAGTTGGTCATAGTATAACATGTGTTGGTCATAGTATAGCATACGAGTTGGTCATAGTATAACATGTGAGTTGGTCATAGTAGAACATTTTCTTCATCGAGTCTTGGAAGTATAGATGAAAAGAAAGTTAAGGTGAATACGACGTGAACAGAGAGAGAGAGAGAGAGAGAGAGAGAGAGAGAGAGAGAGATAACCGAAAAGAGAAATGTGACAATTCAAGATTGAAACATGACTGCTGTATGCTTTTTATAAAGACAGATGTCTGAGTTACCTCGATTGGAACAGAGGTGTTCTTCAAGTACTTCAACCATTAATATCCCAGGTGATGAATAGAAACTGGAGCAGATAGAGACAAAATTTATTCGAGTAAAATGCGGTGAATGTCTCACTGGAATGTGTGTAACTTGACAACACGGTGTAGTCTACAGGTATGCATACTTGTGGTTTACCCGGTCGAATAAAATAAATAAAATGTTGAAGTTATTGTATTGTTATAGGAACAAAGGTTGGTGATTCAAATAATAGAAATGCTTATAAAAGCCGAGCGTTGTAATGCAGTCGACTTCTGAGATTAGGGTCCCGAGTTCAATCCTCGATGAGCACCAAGTGAATTATTCCGGGTCCTGGGAAAGGTTAGTTGACAGTTGATTGAAAGTTGGATGAAAGTTGGATGAAAGTTGGATGAAAGTTGGATGAAAGTTGTTTGAAAGTTGGATGAAAGTTGGATGAAAGTTGATTGAAAGTTGGATGAAAGTTGTTTGAAAGTTGGATGAAAGTTGTTTGAAAGTTCCCAGCATTCAACCCAGTGTTAAATGTGTACGTGAAATTTGTCGGAGTAAATGCGGCCGGGCGGTGTGCTTGATAAACAATCATTTTCCCTGGTTGTAGAAACAGATTAGTTCTACACAATCATTTTCCCTGGTTGTAGAAACAGATTACTTCTACACTTCATCTGCCCTGGTGCTCCTAAAGGAATGAATGAAATTTAACTATTTTATAAAACCATTTAATCTACGCCTAATAGTTATGTAACTTCATAATACACAAACATTGTTTGGTCAAAGTCACACAAAGGTTGACAATCAATGTAAAATTATATTCAGTATACAGTGAATTGTGTTCGTTTTACTTTCAAGGAAAGATATGAACATTTCTAAAATGTTCATCTTCACTTCTAGACTCACCAAGATGTTTGATGCTTGCCGAAAACAACCGATAACAATAAATAAAAGGCAAAATAAAATATGATGTAGTCTCCTTGTGTGTATGTGTGTGTGTGTGTGTGTCTGTGTGTGTTTCTGTGTGTGTGTGTGTTAAATCTTACATAATGAATATTTACAAAACAAAACACATGAGATAACAAATGAGGATTTCTCAAGGAAAAGAGGATGACATTAAAAACATTATTCTGTAATATATTGAAAATTAAAATTCATGTCAGCATTATCCAGGGATCTGCACATTCGCCTTGTTTTAAATTATCTCTGTATTTTCACTCTCTCTCTCTCTCTCTCTCTCTCTCTCTCTCTCTCTCTCTTTCTCTCTCTCTCTCTCTCTCTCTCTCACACACACACACACACACACATACACACACAGTTGCGCAACCAGCAAAAAATGCTGGGACGGGGGGTGGGCTCACATATAGAAAAAATTGCTGGGGGGGGGGGCTCAAATATAGAAAAAAGACAGTTTATATAGTAAATGATTTGGTCTGGGGGAGGCTCAAGCCCCCCCCCCCCCCCCCCTGGTTGCGCCACTGCACACACACACACTCAATTTGTCAATCTTGCTCTCGTCATATTTATGTCTCTATCCCTGTCTTCTTAAACTTTCTTCTACGGGTCTCTTCAAGCGATCAACCAACGGTTTGATTCTTCAAGCTGTGAACAAATAAATAAAAGGAGATGCGAAAGACAGAGGCATTATCTCCACAGCAGCGTCTCGTGTAATTAGAACAAGGAGGGGGGGAGGGAGTCGGGGGCGTGGGGGGGCACCACATGTAATAAAAGATTTAAAAACAAAATGCAAACAAAAAAACTTGTGCGAGAAGGCAATAAGAGATAATGTAATCCAGCCTCCAGCTACAGCTTGGCTGACTAGACCGCACAATTAACATTGGCAACACGCTTCTAGGTCATTAGCTGGAAAGGCAAGGGCGTAGAATGTCGAATGGGAGGAGGGTGTGGTGTGGGAAGGGGGAAAACAAAGACATCTTCGGACGATATTTTAGAAAAGAGCACAACTCATGAATAAATATGCGAAAACAAAACACTGGTATGAGGACCGTTGTGTGCATCCAAACAGGAAGCTGCATGAATGTAGATAGCAGAGTTATAAAGTGTCGGTTTACATGTACCGTCGCCTTGATCCGACGCTGCATCGGAACAGAAATACAACACTTTAACCAACTACGTAAAATTAACTTGGAAATATATACATATACTAGACAGCTTGACAAGATAGAAATTCTTGTTTGTTTGCACTGCAAAGTCTAATTTGACAAGCTGTTAAGTTTTTTCTTCAACTTTACGTGCTTTGGTAAATTAGAGGTTTTGAAGGTCTGTCACTGTATGAATGACAGAGGTTCAAATCTCAAGAAAGCGGACTTCATTGCTGAGTTGAAACATGTCTGCGAGTATGGATGATTGTTATTATTTATTTATTTTATTTGTTTAAAGTAATTTAAATCATGAGATTCCTATCTCACGGGAGACACTAAGGGGTGACAAGCACATCGCTTCCTAACTCATTCAACATGGGTGGACTTTAAAACAATTCCTCAACTAGGATTCAACCCTGGAACCTTCAGTTCCACATTCAACCGCCTACATCGTACTAATCAGTACGTCATCACTTGATACAGTTACCATTGTAGCGATATCAGTATTACGGTCTGACTTATCTGTATATATCTAATTACGGTCTGACTTATCTGTATATATCTAATTACGGTCTGACTCATCTGTATATTGATTTCGTCTATCTAGCAACAGAGGTGGGCAGACTCTTTGAATCACGGACCACATTGGGCTCGTAAATTTAACCGGCGGGCCGCACCAAGAGCACAAAAGGTGGAATGTTGACATGAACTGAAACACATTCAATGGAATGTTGACATGAACTGAAACACATTCAATGGAATGTTGACATGAACTGAAACACATTCAATGGAATGTTGACATGAACTGAAACACATTCAATGGAATGTTGACATGAACTGAAACACATTCAATGGAATGTTGACATGAACTAAAACACATTCAATGGAATGTTGACATGAACTGAAACACATTCAATGGAATGTTGACGTGAACTTTGAAACACATTCAATGGAATGTTGACATCAACTGAAACACATTCAATGGAGATGTTGACATGAACTAAAACACATTCAATGGAATGTTGACATAAACTGAAGACACATTCAATGGAATGTTGACATGAACTGAAACGCATTCAATGGAATGTTGACATGAACTGAAACGCATTCAATGGAATGTTGACATGAACTGAAACGCATTCAATGGAATGTTGACATCAACTGAAACGCATTCAATGGAATGTTGACATCAACTGAAACACATTTAATGGAATGTTGACGCGATTGAAACGCTCCAATGAATGTTTGAAAGCGCGAACTGAAGCGACTCGATGGATCGTGACATGGTGAAACACATATCAGGCTCGATGTTAGACCATCGAACAAACACATTCGTGGAATGTTTGACGCCCGAACTAAAGAACTTACATTCAATGGAATATGAGCACCCAGACACGAAACATTCAATGGAATGTTGACGCAGAACTTCGGCATTCAATGGAATGGTGACGCGAACTGAAACACATTCAAATGAATGTGACGCGAACGTAAACACATTCAATGGAATGATGAAAAGCATGAACATGAAACACATTCAATGGAATGTTGGCGGGCAAAGAGCGTTAATGGAATGTTTGACATGAACTGAAACGCATTCAATGGAATGTTGACGTAGACGAAGCGTGCAATGGAATGTTGACCATAGCGACAAACAGGTAATGGAATATTTTGACGCGAACTAGAAAACACGACATAATGGAATGTTGATAACGGAAAAAACTGAAACACATTCAGTGGAATGTTGACATGAACTGAAACACATTCAATGGAATGTTGACATGAACTAAAACACATTCAATGGAATGTTGACATGAACTGAAACACATTCAATGGAATGTTGACATGAACTGAAACACATTCAATGGAATGTTGACATCAACTGAAACACATTCAATGGAATGTTGACATGAACTAAAACACATTCAATGGAATGTTGACATAAACTGAAACACATTCAATGGAATGTTGACATGAACTGAAACGCATTCAATGGAATGTTGACATGAACTGAAACGCATTCAATGGAATGTTGACATGAACTGAAACGCATTCAATGGAATGTTGACATCAACTGAAACGCATTCAATGGAATGTTGACATCAACTGAAACACATTTAATGGAATGTTGACATGAACTGAAACACATCCAATGGAATGTTGACATGAACTGAAACACATTCAATGGAATGTTGACATGAACTAAAACACATTCAATGGAATGTTGACATGAACTGAAACACATTCAATGGAATGTTGACATGAACTGAAACACATTCAATGGAATGTTGACATGAACTGAAACACATTCAATGGAATGTTGACATGAACTGAAACACATTCAATGGAATGTTGACATGAACTGAAACACATTCAATGGAATGTTGACATGAACTGAAACGCATTCAATGGAATGTTGACATGAACTGAAACGCATTCAATGGAATGTTGACATGAACTGAAACGCATTCAATGGAATGTTGACATGAACTGAAACGCATTCAATGGAATGTTGACATGAACTGAAACGCATTCAATGGAATGTTGACATCAACTGAAACGCATTCAATGGAATGTTGACATCAACTGAAACACATTTAATGGAATGTTGACATGAACTGAAACACATTCAATGGAATGTTGACATGAACTGAAACACATTCAATGGAATGTTGACATGAACTGAAACACATTCAATGGAATGTTGACATGAACTGAAACACATTCAATGGAATGTTGACATGAACTGAAACACATTCAATGGAATGTTGACATGAACTGAAACACATTCAATGGAATGTTGACATGAACTGAAACGCATTCAATGGAATGTTGACATTAACTGAAACACATTCAATGGAATGTTGACATCAACTGAAACACATTCAATGGAATGTCAACATTCCATGAACTGAAACACATTCAATGCTAACGTAAAAGGCTTGCGCCTTGCCTTACTCTGAATAGATTGGCGTGTCGAATTAAACAGTGCGCTGGGTCTGATGCGGCCAACGGGTAATTTTTGTTTGTTTTGCCCATGGCTGGTCTAGCAGATCCTCTAATGTCAGGTGATCTCTTCTGTTTTTATTTTTACTGTATCTATTACAGCACCAAGGGCCGTCCTTAAGTATTCGGAGGCCCCAGGCAAAAGTCCATTTGAGGGCAATAAGTTCATGGGGGGGGGGGTCACTAGGAAAAAAGACAACTTTAAAACTAAGGCAAATGTATTTAAGAGTATCGTATACTAAACAACATTTGGGGCCCCCTAGGTATAGTTATATTTAGGAGCCCTTCACAAAAAACACTAAGTTTCCCGCTTGCAAATTTGTAGGCCCTAATTATCTGAGAAGACAAATTAATTTTTTTGACTACGCCCCTTCTGCTAGATATGTCAGTTTTAACGTTTTAGATAACTACGGAATAAGTCTCCCAGCATCGGCCCCGTGTGCAGTGGGGGCTGTGCGAAGCAAGCCAGTTTATTTACCTGTAGAAATACCTCTGGCAGCTATAAACACGTCATGGTAGAAATTTTTATTTTTACTTTTAAAAAATAAATGGGTAACATGTGAATTTCTAAATATAGAATGGATAACACGTGAATTTCTAAATATAGAATGGATAACACGTGAATTTCTAAATATAGAATGGATAACTCGTGAATTTTTAAATATAGAATGGGATAACTCGTGAATTTCTAAATATGATGAATATGCAGTGATAATCTCATGCCATGGGAATGGATAGCCACATGGTATTTGTAAGAATACTACATTACGGTCCAAATCAATAGAATTCACGGGCAGGTCAGCTTGACTCTGACCCAGATTACAGCTAATCCCTAGATGGACATCTCCTACAACAATCTGGAAGAAAAAAGGGCTAATGAAAAGACCATTGCATGCCCAGCATTTATCTCCTTGCGCAGGCCAAAGTCTGTGAAGTCCCTAAAGGATGGGGAGATAATCTCTTAGATCCATTAAAACAACAGGGGCTTTTTTTAGTACAGGCCTACATTCACCTCCATAGATGATGGTGCGAAGGCCAAGGGATGGACAACAGGGAGATATGGAAGGAACTTTTACCGTGTCCTGAATGATTCCTTTTGGTTCTCACATGAGATTGAACCCGGGACCTATCCAGCACTTTAACGCACAATCATCCATCCACCCACCCACCCATCCAGCACTATACCGCACGATATCCATCCACCCAATCTCTGTTAGCATATTTCAGTTTTAGGTTAGATACATTTTATATAATTAATGGATACCACATTTGCAAATAAGTACGAGATTCGCCGAAGGGTCTACTAGTAACCCCATTTAAAAAATCTAATTTAATTTTTCAAATGAATAGAATAAAATTAAATAAATCACGGTTAATTAATTAAAAGTAAAAGACAATAAAAAAAATGTAAATTTTATTCTAGCAGTGCACTTTTCCGTTGTTTTTTTTTAAATGCTTCAAATGTTTTTTTCACAGTAAATAATTGAACAGAAATATATCGATCTACACACAGTGTGATCGACAACAAAAAATGTAAGTGTATTTCAAGAGAAATGTTTTCAAATGAACGTCGTATTGTGATTTCAACTGTGCGGTGCTGGTTATAACATGATGGGTTGTAAGCCAGACTAGCCTAACCCAAGGGTCGGCAACCTGCGGCTCGCAAGCTGCATGCGGCTCTTTCGATGTCAAATTGCGGCCTAATCAAATACCAAAATATTGAAACAACTATTTTAGTGGCTCTTTAAAAATTGAGAAAATTGTAAACTTTTTGGCTCTTCCGTCTCAAAAGGTTGCCGACCCCTGGCCTAACCCAAGAGGTACTGTAATTTAAAACGCTCCAATTCACGAATGGTTTTAGTATTTAAGATTTGTTATATTTTCTCTTTAATGAATGCATTTCTAGTTTTTATTATTCAATTTAAAATGAAATCGTAGACAGGGTTTAATGAGGTAACTTGTTTACTATTTTTAGACAAAATGTATTTTGTTTGTCAAGTAAAATTTGACTAAAGTAGTACAAACGGAAAACTTTTTTCCTTCAAGAATGTTGTGGTAAAGATTATTACCATAATGGCTCACAAGATGTCCGGTACTGTAAAAATATATGTATATTTTAAAACGTTCATAGACATTATAGATAAACATTACCTTTATTTACCTGTTTTACTTTTTATGACGGATGAATGCGATCTTTGTCCTCATTTAACTTGTCTCCAACAATTTTTATATTTCTAATATGCCAGAAAGTGTTGTATATTGTATCAATAAGACACACCGTGTATCATACGCACCTGCGCTGTTCGCCATCAATTTTAAAGTATAAAGTGAAAAAAATAAAAGGTAACTGGAACGGTTTTGATGGAAAATGGGTAATTCTAAAACTTTCTGCCAGTCTCAATTCATCAAAGACTTCCGCTTCGCCACATCTGCGAACAGCAATAATTCGGAAATTCCCGAAGATGGAAGTGAGAATAGTTCTAGAGAAGTCGGTTGTAAAGCAATGTAGATAGATGAAATGTTGAAATGCGACGAATTTGTCCTCGGGGAGGAGGGGGGGGGGGAACTAGTGTTTAATTAGCGTGGTAAATTGTGATAGATGGCATGTTTCCAAACCTCTATTTCACAGCCACACAAGTACACACACAAGAACCAACAGTCAGAGAATCAAGGCACGGTGCATAGTTGTAATACTAATAGAGATGTATCTGTTCTGTTTAGATCCTACATGTAGAATACCTGACAGCCAGACAGGCCTCGATTGCTAATTTCTGTATGAACACGTGACAATCATTAAACCTATGTAAAAAAAATTTCGATCATTAATATTATTAATTTCTATTTTATTAATGCGAAATACTATGCGATGTCATAGAAATGTGTACAATGGAAGGGGGTGGGGGTGTTAGTAGGTCACCCTGGTTTAACCTAAGCACTGCTCGGAGTTACAGCTCACTTGTAATTAAACCTCACTTGTAGTTAAACCTCACTTGTAGTTAAACCTCAATTGTAGTTAAACCTCAGTTGTAGTTAAACATCAATTGTTGTTAAACCTCAATTGTAGTTAAACCTCAATTGTAGTTAAACCTCAGTTGTAGTTAAACCTCACTTGTAGTTAAACCTCACTTGTAGTTAAACCTCACTTGTAGTTAAACCTCACTTGTAGTTAAACCTCAGTTGTAGACAAGGTATTTCATTTAAAAGGTGGACACCTTTAACATTGTAATTTGTCTAAAGTAATAAAAAAAGTATTTGGGACTGAGATATACTAACGGTTTGTTGACTATCACTGCATGGCATAAAAGACGAAGCAATAATTGTTAATCAACCCAGTCGGGTTCAACTCGGTGGCGCTTTCTCTGGGGTCCGATCTACGTGCTTTATGATCTGGGTTCCATGCTCAGCCAGTCCAGAAGTAAGTCCCCCGTATTGCCTCTTTTGCCATTGGCTATGGTTGGGATGAAAAGCAAAACCAAAAACCTTTCCATCAGTGGATTATAGGATCAAGGGATTAAATCTCTTCCTTTTTGCACTTTTATAATATGGAAGTCATGTATAACAATATCATCTGTAATTAAATGACTAGAAAGAAACAAGAGATGAAATAATCATGTAACATATAAACAAATGCTTTGTTTTAATTGTTCACTGATGATAGTATAGAGAAGTTTGAAGCTGAGAATTTGCATGACGTAAAACAGCTATTTAAAAAAAAGCTACTCTCTAACACTCTTTTCACACCTGTTTACATGAAGGACTACTTTCTAACACTCTTTTCACACCTGTTTACATGAAAGACTAGTCTCTAACACTCTTTTCACACCTGTTTACATGAAGGACTACTCTCTAACACTCTTTTCACACCTGTTTACATGAAGGACTACTCTCTAACACTCTTTTCACACCTGTTTACATGAAGGACTACTCTCTAACACTCTTTTCACACCTGTTTACATGAAGAACTACTCTCTAACACTCTTTTCACACCTGTTTACATGAAGGACTACTCTCTAACACTCTTTTCACACCTGTTTACATGAAGGACTACTCTCTAACACTCTTTTCACACCTGTTTACATGAAGGACTACAGGCTTTGTTCCCGTCTATATTTAATTTGAGTATAATTGGTTTGACTCAAAATGTGCCGTTATTGATTTGTATATACACATATACTCATTAAAATGTGACTTTATTGACTGTGTATACACACACATTTCAATGAGACCAAAATCAGAAAATTAGTAGTGAAAAAGCAAAGAAACACAGAGAGAAAGAGAGAGAGACAGAGATAATGAAAAAGAGAAAGTCGGTCAGTGTTTCAGTGGTGATCGGTTGGTCAATGAGGATAGGAAGGGTGCGGACCACACTGGCGTCATTTATTTTATCGGCAGCTGGACATCACCATTAGTCCAGTAGTGGCTGTATTTTTAGGTTCGTTATAAAATGAGATTCATCATCAGTAAAGAATACAGAAGACATTATGTTTCCTTTAATATACTCATTGAATATACATACATGTGTGTGTGTGTGTGTGTGTGTTTAGTTGAAATAAAAAATGTATCCATCAATTCTTTAGTGATTAAGAAAGGGAGGAAAACTAAAGTGTCATTAGCAACTGAGTTAAAAATCAAAGTATCCAATTCGGCAACAAAGCACAAAGACAGGAAATAAAGATGGATGCCGATAGTACAAAGCATTCCCCTCCAGGTATTTTAACTAATGTTTTTTTTTTTAATTTGTTCACACACCTCGTTATTTTTTCCCTTAAATATGGAGTAAAATAAAAACCACCGGAAATGACGCAAATATTAGACATGGCCGAACAGGTCAAGTCAACTATAAATAATTTATTTGTTTTCTAATGTCAATGTCTTTGTCAATGGCTGGCCGAGTTTTTTGTTTCTTATTTTAGTTTTCATCGAGTTTTTATTTCCCATTTTAATCTCAGGAGATGACGTCTGCAGTTTGACCTACAGTAAAGGTCAGACAATGTATGTGCACGTGACCAGTTAAGTGCGGAAAGTGTAGAGTTGGCTGATGCTATGTTGTTGCTGGTGTTATTTTTTTCAAAGCACTAGTTTCTACACGTTTATAGATTTAAACATAAATCTATTTATAGACATTCCAGTTGGTACGACGGATAAGAAACCAGATCTATTTATATAGACACAGAGAGAGAGAGAGAGAGAGAGAGAGAGAGAGAGAGAGAGAGAGAGAGAGAATAGAAAGATTGGTAGATAATCAAATTGATCATAGATACATTCAGAAATACATCATACCAACAAAGACAAAAAAAAACTAAGATATAATATATTGATATGAAATTGATAAATAGACAACTTACTTCATGTATTCATACGTTGACATATAGTCGCAGGGATATAAGGAAATGTATGTGATAGATAGATTCATGGTGTATTACAGGTAGATAAAAAGATCAACGGCAGATCTTTGATATATTATTGATAGATAGATGGGGTTCAGCTGGAAGCAGCTGGAGAGAATGGCTCAGGATAGAAATCGCTGGAGATCTTTAGTTGGTGGCCCATACCCCGATAGGAGTGACGGGCAATGATGATGATGAGATAAACTTTAATGCAATTAATATATTAATAGAAAGGTAATTTGATCGATAGATGGCATAAAATAACAGGCAAATGTACACAGATACACAGATACATAGATACACAGATACATAGATGCACAGATACATAGATGCACAGATACATAGATGCACAGATACATAGATACATAGATACACAGATATCTAGAGAAATTTAATCGATTACTAATTTTCATGAAAAAAATATACAGGCACAAAGAATGAACCATAATAAACAAATAGTTTTATTATTTAAAAAGCTGAAAAAGAAATTTAAAACAATACATAAATATACGCTGAGCCCCGATGTTATGGATAGTCAAACTGTTGGGCTTTCAAGTGCCCTCCTCTGATAATAGGGGTCCCCTGGCTGGACTTTCATTTTGCCACACAAAAGGTAAAAGCAATAAGAGCTAATCCCATTCAAATAAACATTTTAACATCCTTGGCGTTTCCCCCCCCCCACGGCCCCTCCATTGTACCTTTTTGCTTAAGCGCTTTTGTCCCGCCCCTCCCCTCCCCCTCCACCTGATATAAGAACGGCTCTGAATACACGATTGGCAGACAGAGAAATTGATAGAGAATTAGGTCTGGATTGTATTTTCTTTTTTTATAATAGTTTTGAATACGATTACAGGTGAGATAAAATTATTTATTACCTGCCGACCAATATGGTTATTTATTTGTATGTCTCTAGCTGACTCTAAAAATAGGCATGCTGTAGTCGAGATAATCAGTAGAGGATAATCAGTAGGCGAGATTAATCAGTAGGAGATAATCAGTAGGAGATAATCAGTATGCGAGATAATCAGTAGGAGATAATCAGTAGGAGATAATCAGTAGGAGATAATCAGTAGGTATTAGTCAGTAGGCGTGTGAAATGATGTGTGTACCTGCTGTGTATACAGGTTTTGTGTAAATATTGTGTGTAATGATATGTGTGTATATGTTGTGTGTATATGTTGTGTATACTTGATGTAAGTTGGGGCTAGAGATTATTTTCCATCCTACAATATTGATTGCAATTAATGTTACATTTCCTTTATAAGCAGTCATATAAGAGATAGTATCTAAATATGTATGTTTCATGTTGTGTTAATATTGGAATAAATCATTAACCCGTGAGTGCGGGTTTTCCCCAGTTTCTATTTGAACCGTTGGACGCATGTTGGATGTCGCTCCGCGCTACCAATTACTCCGATAATACATTTACTGTAACCATTAACAACTCATCCATCATGATAGTATAATTCCTAATGGATGTAACAGAGCTTCGCGTATTACATCCCTCTGAATACGATGTAAATATGGTTATCCCGTTTATCTCTAATGCTCGGTAATAAATCTCAACACCTTCGCAGAACGTAAGATGACACACATATCAACTCATTTCTTTTTTCACCAAACTCATTCTAATATTAACTTCCTCCTTCACGAAACTTAATTGGCACCCTGACCAACGCCATAAATCTTGCAAGGCGTATAATTCAGCGCCCCACATCTCCCCAGCATGCACACATAACCAAGCCTCATTCTGTCGCCGGCGCCACACACCCTCAGGGCCACCTCCTCCTCCAGCCTCTGTCACACCCCTCCCGCCCCTGTCACACCCCTCCCACCCACCCCCTTTAATTTATGTCATAGAATTGTGTTCATTACTCGACACGACAATAAATTTCATCCATCATGTCACGTGGTCTGACAAATGTCTATTTTCCCACATTTTCAATTTTTTTTTAGCTGTATAACGAGTCAACATGTTCCTTGTGATTTCGTTTACTTGAAGATTTCGAGGGGAAATTTAAAAAAAACAAAACTGTTTCGTAATAAAACAAAAAAAAAAAAATCTGTGTAACGATTGTTGATATTGTTTGATTTATCATGACTTGTGTTTCTGGGGTTTTTGTTTTTGTTCGGTTTATTGGCATGCAGGAATTACAATTTGTTTGACATTTCGCTAATAAATAATGAACAAATGTTGATTCTGCAGAATGTTTTGTTTTTATTAATGTTGGTGGATACAGGAAAAAAAATATATTAAAAAACAATGAGTAAATTAAAATGTAGCATTGCTTTATATATATATATTTCCCCTGCTGCAACTCTGTGGAAGGGAGGTAACCAGTACGATCAGTGTGGTGCATGGAAGAGGTTAGAGTACCTACTATGAGTTGCTTACTTCTGGGTCTGCCCAGGGATCGGCTGGTTACCCCCCTCCTTCCTTCCCCACCCCCCCCCCATCTCCGCGCCTTATATTTTTTTTTTTTTATATCTCAACGTGTGTTGTGGGGTACAGAATAAACTGCTACTAAATACCAACAGAATTGTTATTATTATGCATTTATGTATTATTATTATTATTATTATGTATTCAACTTGAAATATACATCAAGGCCCCTTCATAAATCTATGTCTAGGGCACCCCCCCCCATTTATGACCCTGACTTCCCCCCTACCAGAAACGACTCTTATTATATAAATATATCAAATATCTAAAAATCAAGTCCTGAAAGACCAAATAATATTAATATCGAAAGTTTCCATCTGTCAAAATACATAGTTGGATGCATATTCAAATTTCTTACAGCATATTGCCATTATAAAATCTCATTTTGCCATTACAAAATCTCATATGGCCAGTACAAAATCTCATGTGGCCATTACAAAATCTCATATGGCCATTACAAAATCTCATGTGGCCATTACAAAATCTCATACGGTCGTTACAAAATCTCATATGGCCATTACAAAATCTCATGTGGCCATTACAAAATCTCATATGGCCATTACAAAATCTCATATGGCCATTACAAAATCTCATATGGCCATTACAAAATCTCATGTGGCCATTACAAAATCTCATATGGCCATTACAAAATCTCATGTGGCCATTACAAAATCTCATGTGGCCATTACAAAATCTCATATGGCCATTACAAAATCTCATATGGCCATTACAAAATCTCATACGGCCGTTACAAAATCTCATCTCATATGGCCAGTACAAAATCCCATATGGCCATTATAAAATCTCATTGGTACACAAGAAGTTTCAAAACTTTAAGAAAAAAAAAAAGAAAAAAAATGTATAATTTGACTTCAGATAAAATGTAAAGATATTTATATCTTCATTTTATTGAGGGTTTTTTTTTTTATAACAAAAACTAGTCTCACTGATTCTCCAGCTGTAATCAATGCAGCATAAATCTCCCGTAAGCCAAAACAAGGCTGATAGATTTATGACCTCACAGTACTCGCTGATAAAAGCTGTACTCTCTGACCCGCCATAATAACACCAAATAATCTCTACCCACAACTTCTCTGATACAAACATGATCAACTTATTGTTTTCCTTCATCTGCAACCTATAAAGTCTCTGTATTTTCTAATTTCAATTTTTTTTTTATAAAAAAAGCTAAATTTATTCAACTGACATCCATATGAATCCTCTAAGTACACGGAATTATTAATCGAGACAGGCTAGCTTGTAGCAGCATTGACCAGAGATGAGAGGCTAGCTGGTAGCAGCAATGACCAGAGATGACATCTTTAATTACACGGGGCAGTTTGGTGAAGACCTTTGAAGACTCAGTGACCTCCCCTTATTACTCTATTTAAATCCCTGTACCTTAATCTGCATTAAATCCAATGAAACATAAAAGGGGGTGAATTTTATGTTTTAGTGAAAACGACGTTTTTTAATGTTAATGAAAATCAACCAATCAGGGAGTGTCTTAGATGAAGGTCAATAGGTCACTATTTCTTAGTTTCTTGCTAATAAAGTCAGGTTTAAATTTTGTCAAATAAAATTTTAAAAAAATGAAAGAATGATTGTTACAGTCATGTCAAAAAATATGGGTCGAGATGAGGGGTGAGATTCAAACTATATGTCTCACACTTGACATTTCATACTATACTTTTCACAATACAAGTTTCACACTAAATTTTTCTCACTTTATATTTCACACTATCAGTTTCATATCATGCGTTTCACACTATGCGGCCCACAACGAACATTTTACACTACGCACTATACGTTTCACAAAATACGTTTCACACCAAGTGACATATGTTACGTGGACTGTTCAATTCCTTAATGCGGGGCAGGGGGGCAGAGAGAGAGGGATATAGAGAGAGAGAGAGACGGGGAGTGAGAGGGAGAGAGAGGGAGGAGAGAGAGGGAGAGAGAGGGAGGGAGAGAAGGAGGGAGAGAGAGGGATGGAAAGAGAGGGAGGAGAGAGGGGGAGAGGGAGGGAGAGAGAGAGGAGAGAGAGGGAGGGAGAGAGAGGGATAGAGAGAGAGAGGGAGAGAGAGGGGGAGGGAGAGAGAGAGAAAGAGAGGAGAGAGCGAGGGAGAGAGAGAGGGGGCAAGGGAGAGAGAGAGAACAGTCTCTCAGGTTTTGTAAATGAATGTATAATTCATTGTTGTAGTTGGTATATGTAAAGTTTATTAGTTATTTTTCCAGTTAGTGTAACATTAGATGTACAATTGTTATACTTTGAAAGTGACTTGCAGAGTAAGGCCATGTGAGATCACGTCCTATCAACAAATACCACGGGGCGGCAACATAAGGGTGGTATCGTAAAGGGGAGGAATGATGAGAAGAACAAAAATCAATTTCAACAGTTTAATAGTTAAAATACTTTCATTAACGCCAGACTATATTTGTCTGTTTTCTTTACAAATCAAATTGTAGGTTGTATATATATATAGGGCAGGGGTAAGGGGCGGAATACTAAGGCGTACATCATACGGAGAAAAGTAGGTTAAGGTGTTAGGCATAGTGACTCCAATAGATGTTGGAGGGGGGGTGCCGTAACTAGGCGTGGGCGAAGTTGACCGTCCGTGACTTACTTCGCCATATAGTAGGAGCGGTACTTTCACCACTGAAGTACTTTCACCACTGAAGTACTTTCACCACTGAAGTACTTCCACCACTGAAGTACTTCCACCACTGAAGTACTTTCACCACTGAAGTACTACATGATTAGGCTGGGAGTTTGACTATCCGCCTCGGGCACTACAAACGTTAGTGTGGGAGGGGGGCGGCTAGAAATAAGTACATGTCAGGGCACTTTAGCCCATAGGAGCCCTTTGGGTGGTATCCTAGCCTGCCATGCCATAAGAATTGCTGTTTGTGTCACGTTCAGCTTAATAGATTTATACATTTCTGCTAAATGATACAGTCTTACAGATAAATACATACATTTTTAAAAGTATCATATATGTCTAAGCAATGTGCAGCTAGATTATAGAAACTAAAAGTACCGTCTATTTCCCCTCCTGTAATAAAAACAACTGATTGACTACATTTTGACTATCTTGTTGACTTCTCATGTCAATGGGAGTTGATGCTGCAAACCTAATGTCTCGAGACTGTCATGAACGACAACCCCTTTCCCCATTTCAATGGAAGTAGTTAACGACGCACAGCTCTTCAGTTTATCTCCCCCTTCTCTTGAAAAAAATAATAACAACAACAAAATGTTCAAAACGAAAGTCGTGCAGTTAGAGCGAGCTGCTAAATTAAAGTTTGTTTTTGTATGTGATAACAGGAGATGTTGATAATATTCCTCAGGAAAACATAAACAAAAAAATGTAAAAAAAAAAACATAACACATATTTTGTTATCTGTATATGTTATTGAAAAATTTACTGTTAGGCTGTTGTTGTTGTTTGAAGAGTATATAACTAGCACCGTAACGGGGAGACAACTCGAACACATGTCACGTGACCCTAGCTATTGGCTCCACGACGTTTGTTTTTTTTTATTTATGTAGCTGCAAGAAAGCTGGTCCTTTTTTTTAGGGAAAGGGCCTCCGTGGTAAAAGTTTGTAGGGGAGGGGGGAATGAGTAATGTTTTTACATTTTATATAACTACAAAATATTGACAAAATAACATCTTCTTAAACGAAGCTTTTGTTGTTAACTTTTATTTTCTATTTTTTTTAAAACACAAAACTAGAGATTTTGTTCATGAAAAAGCCAAAAAAAAATTTGTTTAATTATTTAATACTTGTATTTAAAAAAAAAACCTGTTTACGTCAAATGTATTTTAAAATACTTGCGTCTTATTACTAGAAAAATTTACATAGCAAGCCTAAATATATTTCACCTTTTTTTTTTTAGAAGGATTTATTCCCCTTAGAAATTTTTCTTGCGATTCAATGAGAATTACACCCTAACAGATTCCAGCAGAATGATTCTATGTTGATACACTCAACTTAAGATATTGGCTTATAAGGTTTCATTTAAACCTCTTTGAAGATCATCCTGTTGTTATTGATGTTCTTGTGTAAATTTTTTTATTTAAATTCGTTTCAATTTTAAGACTTCTGCGCATCTCAACTGAATACGCTGTATCAGTTAGGCAATTACAAAAAAAGTTCAACTATATTGAAAGTTAACATTGAAAAAAATCACCATGTTTACGTACCAGTTTGTGTTATCTTTTTTTTCAAAGGGAAATAAGCCAAAGCTGAACAATGGAAAAGTTTAGCTTTTGTTGAATGACATAATCCAAAGCTGAACAATGGCAATGTTGATATGAAGTTACGTTATTTTTTACTTCCAGACTGCTGTGGCCGAGATATAAACAGTAAACAAAATGTTTAATGATTGAGAAATTTTCATTCTTCAAGTTTGTTTGTCCAAATGAAATTGAAAGAGGAAAAAAAATACACTTCGAGAACAGAGCTGCTTAAAAAGAAAAACTCAAAGAATTCAAGAGACACTTTGAGTGTATTCTCCCACTAGAGAGTAAATAAATTATTGATGCTGTTGACATTATTACTGCTGTTGACATTGTTATTGTGTTCAATTACGTTATTCAAAATAAGCAACATTCAATTTTAAACTGTGCAATTGTAGTAAAATCTATACGTTTAGTTTATTTGTTAGACAGTCTTCAAAAATTGTTTTGGTTAGATTTTAATGCAGTCCAAAATGTTTATGTTATGTTACAAACATAACGTGATATTGCCAATCAATTGAGGTAAAACATTTTAACAGAAAGTATGATGTCTATAATTACTACTGGTACAATTGTTCCAGTGCCTTTTCAAGTCTTCATTATAATATTGATGCAAAGGTAAACTGAAGCTACTACTTTATGGATGTACTAACGAAGACGTAGGTAAACTGAAGTTACTGCTACAGTGATACACCAACTATGACATAGGTAACCTGGACAGTTATAACTCAAGCTACTACTTACTGTATGGAGGCAACAACATAGACTGTTAAAACTCAAGCTACTACTTACTGTATGGAGGCACCAACATAGACAGTTAAAACTGAAGCTACTACTTACTGTATGGAGGCACCAACATAGACAGTTAAAACTGAAGCTACTACTTACTGTATGGAGGCAACAACATAGACTGTTAAAACTGAAGCTACTACTTACTGTATGGAGGCACCAACATAGACAGTTAAAACTGAAGCTACTACTGCATGGATGAATTAACATAAACGGTTAAAACGGAACCTACAACTGCAATGATACACCAACATAGACATTTAAAACGGAACCTACAACTGCAATGATACACCAACATGGACAGTTAAAACGGAACTTACAAATGCAATGATACACCAACATGGACAGTTGCATGGAGGCACCAAAGATGCCATCAGTGACTGAAGTCTCGAACATGTATACCACAACATAATGATCGAGCTCACAATCAAAGTGCCACAGAGTGACAGATCAACTTTTATACCCAATATTATGGACAGATGAACTAAGCAGTTCCTAGGGCCCTCACTGTTTGATTGGGGAGGGGGGAGGCTGTTAAAGATTGTACTTACCCGTCACCTAAATGTAATACGACTTTAAAGTGTGTGTATGTGTGGGTGGGGCGGGTCAGAAGGATCCCTTTTCGTTAAACATTTTTAAGAGCCGGATATTTTCAAAAGGTTTTAATACAGCATTTCTGCCTAGAGCCACCGAAAATACTTATGCCTAGAGCCACCGAAAATACTTATGCCTAGAGCCACCGAAAATACTTATGCCTAGAGCCACCGAAAATACTTATGCCTAGGCTCCTAAAGATACTTTAGCCTATGGTTCCAAAAAAGTACTTTAGCCTAGGGTCCCAAAGGTACTTTACCCTAGGGTACCAAAAAGGTACTTTACCCTAGGGTACCAAGAGACAAAAATACGAAAGAACGTTTCTGCTAGTCATGTTGAATATTTCTAAACTAATTAATTTTATTTCTCTCACTGTGTCCACGGACCTCTCAAGCGCATTGAATTGTATTGAAATGCTACCACATATTTCAATATTGATTTTTCCTATTATAGGTTGGTTAAACGCGTAAAATGGTGTATAGGCATCGGGGCTAGTTTAACACTGTAGGCCTAATCAACCTGATTTCAAAGAACATAAACTAGTATGTGATATATTTGTTTATCATGAAACTGTAACACTGCACGTGTGAGATTACTCACAATTGTTGACACTGCTGCCTAATATAGAGGCATAGTTTGTTTGTTTTTTTTTTAAAATAATAATGCAGTTGTCGCAAAGATTAACGGATTAAATGTAGGCTTAAAAATGGATTTTATTAGATGATTGTAAATTATTGATTTCGTTTATTGACCCTGGTTTCAAAACATTCGTCGCTGTAGCTGGGTGCGATTTACTGGATGATTTTTTTTACAGCTGTGATTCATTTGGTTTAGGATATTTACCGTCCTTAGCCAACAGATTGATTGTTACTGACAAGTGTTAATTAGTGTTATTACTTTCTGTAGATACAACGGAGTTGCCAGTTATATCATTACGCTAGTATGTATTACTTTAGTTAGAAAAGGGAGACAAAAAAATACAACACGAAGGTTAAAAAAAAATAAGATAGCCCAGAAAAACGCCATCCAGGCAGCTTATTAGCATTCTGAAAGGCGAGATCTGGGGTTTTACGAGATTTCAAGTGTACCTGAGATGCATGAAGTAAGTGGCCAGAAATTCGCAGCATCTTTAAGTCAGACTAAACAACTGGAGTTGTTAAAGAACGGATATTTTTGCACGTCGTAAATTCCACATTTAGCTGTTGTGGAATTATGAATAATTATTTAAGAGAGTTAGCAACATTTTTTTTATGTTCTTAAAGGACAAGTGATTTTATTCTTTGAGAGTTTTTTTTTGTGAAAAAAATGGTGGTCTTTATGGTCTCTATGAAACACTGTGTAGAAAAACTACTTTTGTATGAGTCTAATTATGTTGTTGATTATAAGCAAATTTTCACATGCAGTAGCTAAAGTTAATGACTTTTTCTTGTGCCTTAGGTATAGGGACTGAAAATATGAAAACTGTAAGTGACATTATACACCTGATTATATATCTGATAGTTCACACCAGACGGTATACACTGATAGTATATACTGATACTGTTAGTATACACCTTATAGTAACACCTGATTATATATAATATACCTGATAGTTTACACCTTATGGTATACACCCAATTGTATACACCAATCAGAAGCGTAACTAGAATTAATGGAGCGAAATCTGAAGATGTCCCCCCCCCATTCCTTACCTTAAAAGTATTACAGCAGGACAGTTGCCACCTTAGAAAACAAAGAGTCTCTCTGGGCTGACCTCCCCTGTCCAGTAACGACGTAGCGGCCAATAACACAAGTTGGCTTGTACGAACTCATTTAGCTTTAAGCTCAATAGAGCTAACCAACTGATTCATAGACAACTAGCTAGCTCCGAGGTGGGCTAACGCTTTGAACCGTGAACCACATTGGGGCTATTAAATTTAAAATAAAAGGTAGGATAAATACCCAATGTGCATAGTGTTTATACGAAGTAACATACATTAAAATTAAATGTATTGCAAGTGGAGAGGAGTAGTGGGGCGGGAGTGGGGGGGGGAGGGCGGATAAAACAGATGTACGGAACAGACTTGACCCGCGGGACCTAGTCTGCTAGCTTCATACTGTTGAAAATGGATTCTAAGCAAGTTGAAGTCTCAATGTCACCTAATGTTCCTAATCCATGGGAAGTTGACTTGGTCATTATATTCAGATATTTTTTGATCGTTTCATAAACCAAAGATGATGTGGTACTTAAGATAGAAAAAAATGTTCACAATAAACAATCTTGTGGTCTCCAGCAAATATTATTATTATTAAAAAAAAATAATAATTTCGCAATTTCAGGAAGCAACTTTTTTTTATAGACGATGGGGGGGGGGGGGTCGGCAAAAGGGACATAAACAAGCGGAACGTGGACACACAGGGTACTAGAGAATTCCACACAATGGACACTACTTCCTTTCACAAGACAGAGATCACTTTATAGTGGACTAAGTGGCTGGAAGACAGGATGTACTTCACTAAGACTATGTTTGTGTTGACTTATTCACTTGTAAGTTCCAAGTTTTTTAAAGACATTTTAGGGGGAAGAAAATGTACAAGTTCCGGAGCAGGAAGTTGATATTTGTGACTTGTGAAGGAGATAATTGTTCTTTCTCCTTGAAATAAATTGATCGAAATTTGTAATACGGCCGATGGCCTGGTAGTAAATGGTGAAGCAACAAGACTACTGTAGTGTACTATTTATGTTCTCGCCTGCTACACAGTAAGTTAATTTACTAAATATTATGGCTCCAAAAAATACAGAAGTTTTCTGTTCATAATTTTTCACAAGTAGACGATGAATGGTATAAAACTGAAGACTTATCATTGAACTTTGACTATAACAAGAAGTCATTACATATTCCACTTTAATCACCATCATGCAAGGTCATCTCTGGTCAACGTTCACTTTTACGTAGTGTCCAGCTAACTTATGAGCCTCTCCACTTGTCTGACCTCAAATTGAACCCGGATGTATTTTTTTTTCAAGTGAACAACCGTCGTTTCATAGAGGTATGTAAACAAATATCTTTATAAGAAAACGATGGTTAATATTTGTATGGCATTCAAATTAAAGTTTAAATAAATTGTGTTATGCCATTGTAAACACTAAAGTACAGTGAACATCAAAAAAGTATGGTTTATCGTGTCTCTCACCACTTTAACACTGTAACGGTTTAAAAACTAAATGGCGCTTCAGATATCTGGCTGTTTATTCATTTCAGATACATTGTACCAACTAAACATTAGAACATCACAGAATGCACATTACAGATAATATAATTGATGTATTTGAAACATCTCAACATCATTGCGAAACCAAAGCATGATCCATAAATACAACTCAATTAAACATCACCACTTGAAGCATACATCTCATAATATCCACTTGAAGCATATTATCACCACTTGTAGCATACACCTCATAATGTTCACTTGAAGCGTCCATCTCACCATCAGCATACTTGAAGCATACATCTCATTATTGCCACTTGAAGCACACTCCCATTACCACCATTTGTAGCATACGCCTAATAATCACCACTTCAAGCATATTCTCATCATTACCACTTGAAGCATACGTCTCAGAATATCCACTTGAAGCATACATCTCATCATTGTTTTAAAATGAAATCACTGTGCAGTTTCAAGCGGCGTTTAGATAATTAGTCTTAAACCCAAATTGCCTGAAGGCTACCGCAGTGAAGTTAATTAAAGTCATTTTCTTGGTTTCTATAGAATCCGCGTCCTGTTTGTCGTTTTTTCTTTCTTCTACGTTAAAACCGATGACGTCATTTTAATTGAGGACAAGTTTTAAATTAACAATGAAAATTGAATATTAGCAACATTATTTTAATTTGGCAGGGTATCCCTAGGCAATGTGTTAAGCCAACTGTTATAGAAGTGGAACGAGTTTACATGAACGTGAACTACAAAGTCTAAATGTACGGGTTGTAGTTTATACTGGCTTCATATTAATGTGTGTAAGTCATCATTTA
Organism: Bulinus truncatus; assembly: GCA_021962125.1. Taxonomy (NCBI): domain Eukaryota; kingdom Metazoa; phylum Mollusca; class Gastropoda; family Planorbidae; genus Bulinus; species Bulinus truncatus. The sequence continues at coordinate 13,170,183 of JAGDYQ010000002.1, forward strand.
AGGTCTCACGTAAACATAAATGTATGAAAGTAAACTTCCATGGTTTCAAATTCAGATATATATTTCAACGTGTGGCCTCACATTCAGATGAGTCACCATCCTTGGCCTCACATTCAGATAAGTAAGTCGTCATCCATTACCTCACATTCAGATAAGTAAGTCGACATCCTTGGCCTCACATTCAGATAAGTCGCCATCCATGGCCTCACATTCAGATAAGTCGCCATCCATGGCATCACATTCAGATAAGTCGCCATCCATGGCCTCACATTCAGATAAGTCGCCATCCATTACCTCACATTCAGATAAGTCGCCATCCATGGCCTCACATTCAGATAAGTCGCCATCCATGGCCTCACATTCAGATAAGTCGCCATCCATGGCCTCACATTCAGATAAGTCGCCATCCATGACCTCACATTCAGATAAGTCGCCATCCATGGCCTCACATTCAGATAAGTCGCCATCCATGGCCTCACATTCAGATAAGTCGCCATCCATGGCCTCACATTCAGATAAGTCGCCATCCATGGCCTCACATTCAGATAAGTCGCCATCCATGGCCTCACATTCAGATAAGTCGCCATCCATGGCCTCACATTCAGATAAGTCGCCATCCATGGCCTCACATTCAGATAAGTCGCCATCCATGGCCTCACATTCAGATAAGTCGCCATCCATGACCTCACATTCAGATAAGTCGCCATCCATGGCCTCACATTCAGATAAGTCGCCATCCATGGCCTCACATTCAGATAAGTCGCCATCCATGACCTCACATTCAGATAAGTCGCCATCCATGGCCTCACATTCAGATAAGTCGCCATCCATGGCCTCACATTCAGATAAGTCGCCATCCATGGCCTCACATTCAGATAAGTCGCCATCCATGGCCTCACATTCAGATAAGTCGCCATCCATGACCTCACATTCAGATAAGTCGCCATCCATGGCCTCACATTCAGATAAGTCGCCATCCATGGCCTCACATTCAGATAAGTAAGTCGCCATCCATGGCCTCACATTCAGATAAGTCGCCATCCATGGCCTCACATTCAGATAAGTCGTCATCCATGACCTCACATTCAGACTTGTTTACAATTTTATTTTCCAGAAACCCCATCACTGATCTATGTAAAACATTTATTTCCAGCAATTGATTCTTACAACAAAAACCGCACACCACAACACAAAATAATCCCCTGATAATTAAATTTAACAGTTTATGTCGACGACGATAAAACCATTCTAACGATAAAATTTCTGGTTATTTTTTTTAAAGTTAACATGAAGACAACATCTCAGCAGCAATTAAAAGTCAGGAATTAAAATAGGATCGTTAATTAAAAGGGAGGGTGGGGGGGGGGAAGAAAATCGGAATGACCACAATCTATTTTTAGTTCACACCCACAGCTTTTCGCTTTATGTTGTTTTTTTTTTTCTTTTTGCTAAAACATTTTGCTAAAAGAAATAAATAAAAATAAATATTTTTAATGTGTGAACACATCGAGTGAATTTTGATAAATACATCAAATTTTTTTGTTTTGTTTTTTTCAATTCTATATACAACGAAATTTTCTTTAATTATGAAAAAAAAAAAATTCAAACGCCCAGGCGAAAAAGTAAAAATATTATGGGAAAAAAATAAATGAGAACAAAAAAAGTTGAAGTGAAATCAATAGTCAACCCATCTCGTTCAGTCACTAATTTTTTTTTTCACGCAAAAATAACATACAGTTGAATTGACTATCAATCCTATTGTCATTATTAATTTGACCCATACTTGATTATGTCTCTTTGTTAACTTTCAATAGCACCATTAAATTAATCAAAATAATAACGTCATCAACACTCTCTAACGAATATTTTTATATTTGTCACGTTGAGACATAGGGATTTGTTTATGTGTTTATTGATGTCAGCCACAAAGTGGGGTCGCAGTCACAATCAAGGGCAGGTTGCAAGAAATTGAATACTATTCGTCGGTCAAGAATCTAAATGCGAATAATTAAAACTATTTGTATTCTCTTTATCCTCTTTCTTGTCTATTCTCTTATCAGATATAGGTCGCGCCATAACAATAGTCTTTATGTCGGTCGCAAAGCGTAAAAGGCATCACTGGGGACTGAAAGTAACTGCAGTAACTATTTTCAAATCTCTATTGCCCATAATAAGGGTAAGATAAAACGCGGTAAAGTACGGTAAAGCGCCTGACTGTGGACCTGTTCCCACGAAGAACCAACGGAATTTTTCAGGTCATGGTGAAAGTTATCGAGGTGATGCGTGAAGGTTACTACAAAATCATCCCCTAGGATCTAAGAGATAAACATCTTTACAGGGACTACCATAGATAGCCAACTGTATAATGGCTATGGAAGCAACACAGCGTACATGTTGAGCTTTGAACTCCACCATAAAAAGAATTTAGTTATGGAAGGGAAGTAATGCAGCTTAGATCCGAGTGTTAGTCTTATTTCGCTGCTTATCGCTCTTGATTTACGTGGACAATCTTATTACATTTTGTATCAAGAATTTAGTGTTAAAGATGAGCAAACGTTTTACAACAAATTAACCTGTTTGATAACTTTCTCGTGTGAGAGGCATTTGAGTGGTTGTGTATGTGTAGTAGCAATATTATAATGTTGTGTATTAGTTTGTGAGTTGCGTAGCAGAATATCTGCTTTCAGAGTATTATATGTGGGTATGAGAGCTGTGTTGGGTCAGTTAGCGTGTTTGAATGGCATGGCGTGGGTTTGATCGTGAAAGGTTGGAAGATCAAAGTCGTGAATGGAGAGTGACCGGAGTGACCAGTGTGACCAGTGGAGCATGGCTGTATTTGGTTGAGGAGATCAGGGGGGTTAAGAGGGAAGGTGGTTGTAGGTGAACGTGGAGAAGGGAGTTAACCTAGAATAAAGAATTTATAGTATGGGACAGGTGCTAGTTGACGAGTGTAAAAGTTGGGCCGTTGGTGACAATACTATTTGTCTGGACTTTATTTTATCTTATTAAACCTGTCAGGTCCGTATTTTAATATTCAAAATCTCGATTTCCACGAAATACCTGATACTATACTATACCTGACTGATTCTTTTAACGATCAATTTTTTTTTTATTTGTTGTTAATATTTTGAATTACCAGGCCTGTTTAAGATAAAAGATTGGTTTCACTCAATAAACTATAAAAGCTTACATAAATAAGTGAGCTTGATAAATACCTGTGATCTGCTATGCGTGAATGGGACAGCATTTATCATCAAACCTTTCAGGTACAATTATGTCATGAGGTACAATTGCATCATGAGGTACAATTGTGTCACCTGTTGAGGGGGTGGAATCATAATCTCAGTGTTGTGCATTAGGGGGATCAAAGCCCACATATAAAGTTGTAGTAATTAATATGTATGAAGTCCCTGTAAGAATGAGATAAAATCTCTGGCATCCTATCAACCAAATATGGGATGGTTTTCATGGTGGGGAAGTAAAGGCGGCTGGGCGTTGTGCTAACCACACAACCCCTTCATATGCCGAGGTTATAGAAACAGATGAATTCTACACTTCATCTGCCCCGATGGCCCGATAGGGCTAAGGGAACTTTACGTCTTTCATCCCCACAAAAGCCGATAGTGCAATGTCCATGAGGGCACCACGGGAGATATTTTGCGTACACTTTAAGCCATGTCCTGAAATATCTTTTGGTCCTCACCGGAAATCGAACCAGGGACCCTCAGGTCGACAATCGAGCACACAACCACCAGTCCCCATATGTAATGTTTGTACCACGTGTTGTTTGACTGTAATCTAAGACAGTGCTGTACTGATCCATAGTTCATAGTTCGTGTGTTAATTAATATGTTCACTGTGTGTGTGGGGGGGGGGGAATTTAAAGTGGCTAAAGTGATATAATTAAGGAAATTTGTTTCTGTGGTAGTTTTTAATAAGTATGGCGTGTATCAGATGTTGTTTACATTTGATACTGATGTAGATGGATAAATTAGATAGGTAGGTAGGTAGCTAGCGAGATAGATAGATAGATAAAAGGATAGATAGATAGATAGATAGATAGATAGATAGATAGATAGATAGATAGATAGATAGATAGATAGATAGATAGATAGATAGATAGATAGATAGATAGATAGATAGATAGATAGATAGATAGATAGATAGATAGATAGATAGATAGATAGATAGATAGATAGATAGATAGATAGATAGATAGATAGATAGATAGATAGATAGATAGATAGATAGATAGATAGATAGATAGAGTTTAGTGCACAAAGGCACTTTACATCGCCCACGAATTAATCGCGTCAGTGAATTCGATTCACCGAGTACTTACCTGATCATCATTGTCATTTCAAAAACTCCCAAATGTCTGAGTGGCTCAACGGCGCAACGGTTCAGTGGCTAAGTGACAAGTTAATCTTTTCAGTAAAGTAAGTAACTGTTGTATAGAAGATGGAGGGAACATTTTATTACTTTTTAAAAATGTAAAATTGAGCTAAGTAAACAAGAAAAAACTTATTATTGACGTAGGAATCGGGTTAGCTTCTTAATTGTGATGCCACTGTCATAATGAAATATTGTTTTATTATTCTATCTCAAATCTATTTACAAAATGGTCTTATTTTGTTTGTACCCTGACTATTTATTAATGAAAGTCAAAGGTGCGATTTCCAAGAAGGGACCACGGCTAGTGGCTATAGTCAAAAGGACACATGGACAGAATCAAAAAATTTTAGAAATAACATCTTTATTTCACTATCTTCTTTCCTTTCATTACTCGATATCTTTTTTTCCCAGAGTTCAAAATAATATAAAAGTTTTTATTAAAGATAAATTTTTAATGATTTTTACTACCAAACAAACAAAAACCATTCTGAGATTCAACAGCCTTTTAATTCTCTCAGTTCCAAAATCCCAACTATTTTTACAGGCGAAACAAGTTATAAATTGAGTTTGCTTTAATATCATTGCAGCGTTAAGCCTTCAGAAGTGTACATTGTTTACCTTTCTATGTACATTGTTTACCTTTCTATGTACATTGTTTACCTTTCTATTTTGTCTTAGTTTGACTCTGGTCCTGGGAACAACTATAAACTATATTGCAGTTTGAAGGGGGAAAAAGTATTTGAAATGCCGGCTACAATCTGTGGCAGCACGCAGAAACCAAATAAATCAGATTTATATCTTTTTACAAATTATGTAATATTTTTTTTTAATGTTTGGCTTATACATACTGGTTACAGATGGTTACAGATGGTTACATTTCTATGCAAATGTCAACTAACAGCTGTTAACATTTGATTCGTGGATATCATGGTCTCAATGGTCGAATGACACGTAAGGTAACTGCCAAGGCCAGTTAATAGACGTCTAGACGCGATATGAAATAGAGATAAGTCGTGTCATAAGTCTTGCTTAATTGACCATAAGCTCTGGTGTATGTTATGATAAAATGTTTTAAATCACTGACTTGGCACAGAATTGGGAAAAAAATAATAGATTTACTGTAGTTACTTGAAGAAACTAAATACAAGACCTAAAAATGTAAGGTTCAAATTAATGAAAGACTAATATATTGAGTTGTATTTACTTAAATGTTGTATCGTAGCAAAAGCAAAGCAAATAGTACCCATTAAATGTTTGAATTAATCTTGCCCTGAAATTCGCAATAAAAGTAACTGAATATCAGCAGAGGCGTAGCTGGGTGGGCGGGGGTACACTGTGGGTGGATGAAGAATGCCGTGGTGTCTAAATAAATTGCAAATCCGATGGGAAGAAAATCTCTAAACCGAATTCCAATTTAAAAATCAGATCGGGGTGAACGAACACAAAGTTTAACTTCAGTGCATTCTGTAAGTTAGTGTAAGTTAGTGTGAGTTATGTTAGTTAGTTTAAGTTAGTGTAGGTTAGTGTACGCTAGTTTAAGTTAGTGTAAGTTAGTGTAAGTTAGTGTAAGTTATGTTAGTTAGTTTAAGTTAGTGTAGGTTAGTGTAAGTTAGTGTAAGTTAGTGTAAGTTAGTGTAAGTTATAGTGCCGTAGCGAGCTTAACTCGTGCCCCAGGCTAAATGCATGTTTACTAGTTTATTAGCATCCACCCATTCATAAACCATACAGTATCATATGTAAAATATACCGTTTGGCGCCCCTTTGTGAGTAGCGCCCGGTGCATGATGCCCCCTTGTCCACCCCTCAGTACGCCTCTGGTAAGTTTGAGAAAGTATAGTTGTTTTTTTGTTTGAATTTTTTTAGGATTGTCTTAGCGTCGCGGAAAGTGACACTAATTAAAATTCGCATTTTCTTTTGAGAAAGCAATGTATTTTATAACTTACAAGATTCTTGAGATTCTATTTTTTTTTTCTTTTAAGCTAGGATGAAATATTAATAGATCCCATAAAACACCAATCGGACGGGGTAATAACAATGTAGGCACCACGGGACACATAACATCAGGTATCAATTAAGGTGAGCTGTGAGCCTTCACCAGAACGTGAAAAATTTCCCAGTCTCTCAAAAAGGATCTAAGTGCGGTCTAGCACTCACACCACACAATCATCTCACCCCCCCCCACACACACATACCACACAATCATCTCACCTCCCCCACACACATACACATACCACACAATCATCTCACCTCCCCCCCCCCTACAGACACACCCTAAAAGGCTTAATTATTATTGATTTATTTCAAGGTGAAAATAATGTTCACAATTTTGTCATTACTTTTCACCTATACTGTTCCATTTATATTTACAGATGTGGAAAATGCTGTTGTCAGTTTTCACTTTGTCTGCTATTCTGACCGCCAGTCAGGCCATCACAGCTGACGTGCTGACCTCACAAGTCCAAAAGACATTTCTGGATGCCCACAACAGTGCCAGGGCTATTGTAGGAGTTCTTGCACTGGTCAACTGACTTCTGGACACATAAAACCAAACACTCGTTATCCCATAATAACAAATCATTATTTTAAAAAATGCTAAATACTTTTAATGACTTTCAAAATGAAAACTCCGTATAGAACACAGGTTTTAAGTGGACAAGATAGCTAACATAATATAAATAATAGCGGTGTGGGTTCTGCGTTAAATCTAAAGTAAAGAATTAATACAACAGTATTCCAGTTTAAAATACAATCCTGAAAAAAATCGGATCTGCCCGAAACCAAAAATAACCTAGCCTACTGATCAAGCATAAGGGGATATAACTATATGCAAAGGTTTTGCAGAGTACTGCTAGTAAATCATAAAAAGTGATTGAGTCACTAGATTGAATTTTGGTTTCTTAGCCTGATCTATCTTACGTAGTCTTAAGTCTGCTTGCTGAAAGCCACGAGTTCAAATCCTGGCGAGTCCAGTCTTCCGTGAATCCTTCATAGTCATTATACAGTCGGCTATTGTGTGTGTGTGTGTGTGGCAAAGAGAGAGAGAGAGAGAGAGAGAGAGAGAAGCAGAAGTGTCTTATCCTGTCAGTAGTTAATAGAATCAATGGATAGAAAACTAATATTTACAGGCACCTTAAAATAGGGAGCGATAAGTTTTAGTTGAGTTCAAAATAGAAATAGAAGCGGCAGAGAAAACATTTATTTTAATGCGCTTAACTATCTTAAGGCTAAATTTGACTCAACACATTTTTTATTGAGCCATTATATGGTTTGTTTGTTGCTGTATTTTTTGGTACGTATTTATGAGCGTATGTGTATTGTGTCACCACTGATAACTGATGTGCTAATGTATTAATGTACTGATGTACTAGTGTACTAAGATACTGATTTACTAGTGTACTAAGGAACTGATGTACTAGTGTACTGATGCTCTGTTGAACTAATATACTTTCTTCACAGAAATGGAACAATACTCTGGCTACTTTTGCAGCCACTAAAACCCCAGGAACTAGCTGCACATTCCAGCACTCTGGTGGACCATACGGGGAAAATTTGTTTGCCAGCTCTCGTGAGTTTTTTAATGGATTTTAGTTGTCAATGTTACGTATTGTAAATGCTACGTAATGTCAATGCTACATATTGTCAATTTACTATGTATGTGTATGAACTTAATCCAAGTAATCCGTATTAGGTATTGTGCATGTAAATTGTTTATGTTAACTATTGTGAATCTGCTATTTACTTTAGGCATTCAGGGTCTTAATATAAATAAGTTACCTGTTTCACCACCCCCACTTGTACTATATGGTGCAGAAGCCTGGAGACTGACCAAGACAACCACCACCAAGCTGCAGGTGTTCATCAACAGATGCCTCCGTAATATCTTACACATCAGATGGCCGGAAAAAATCTCCAAGGCCGCCCTGTGGGAAAGAACAAAGCAGACACCCATTGACCAAGAGATCCGGAAGAGAAAATGGGGCTGGATAGGTCACACTCTGCGCAAGAGCCCAGACAATGTCACAAGGCAGGCGCTATGGGGCTGGATAGGCCACACTCTGCGCAAGAGCCCAGACAATGTCACAAGGCAGGCGCTATGGGGCTGGATAGGCCACACTCTGCGCAAGAGCCCAGACAATGTCACAAGGCAGGCGCTAGAGTGGAACCCGCAGGGAGAGAGAAGAGCAGGCAGGCCAAAGGAGACATGGAGACGCTGCGCTGAGCGAGAGATGAAGGCAGCTGGATGGACGTGGGCTCAGCTGAAGAGAGACACCCAGAATCGAGTCCGCTGGAAGAGCGTTGTTGAGGCCCTATGCTCCCACGTGGAGTCAGAGGTCTAAGTCAAGTCAAGTTCACCACCCCACACACAGTGGCGTAGCGAGGGGTGGGCAAGGGAGGGCATCATGTCCCGGGCGCTACTAACAAAGGGGCGCCAAATGGCATATTTTACATACAAAATTATATGGTTTTCGGATGAGCTGGGGCACTACATAGGCGATGTGCCCCGGGCCCGAGTTAAGCTCGCTACGCCACTGCCCCCACACCCGATAAACTGCTTAACTCTCTTGTCTGATCAGGGTCAACTTGTTCATATTTACTCTATCTGTCATTGCTTGACCTCAACACAGTTACCGTAATCCATCTCTCAGTGAGAACGCAAGTAAAAAAAAAACTTCAATGAGATTATTTTTTACAAACATTAGAAAACGGAAAGACAACCAGTGCAACTAGACAACCAGTGAAACTAGACAACCAGTGTAACTAGACAACCAGTGAAACTAGACAACCAGTGTAACTAGACAACCAGTGCAACTAGACAACCAGTGTAACTAGACAACCAGTGTAACTAGACAATCAGTGCAACTAGACAACCAGTCCAACTAGACAACCAGTGTAACTAGACAACCAGTGTAACTAGACAACCAGTGTAACTAGACAACCAGTGTAACTAGAACTAGAACACCAGTGTAACTAAACAACCAGTGTAACTAGACAACCAGTGTAACTAGACAACCAGTGTAACTAGACAACCAGTGTAACTAGACAACCAGTGTAACTAGAACTAGAACACCAGTGCAACTAGACAACCAGTGTAACTAGGCAACCAGTGTAACTAGACAACCAGTGTAACTAGACAACCAGTGTAACTTGACAACCAGTGTAACTAGAACTAGACAACCAGTGTAACTAGAGCTAGACAACCAGTGTAACTAGACAACCAGTGTAACTAGACAACCAGTGCAACTAGACAACCAGTGTAACTAGACAACCAGTGTAACTAGAACTAGAAAACCAGTGTAACTAGACAACCAGTGTAACTAGACAACCAGTGTAACGAGACAACCAGTGTAACTAGACAACCAGTGCAACTAGACAACCAGTGTAACTAGACAACCAGTGTAACTAGAACTAGACAACCAGTGCAACTAGACAACCAGTGTAACTAGACAACCAGTGTAACTAGACAACCAGTGCAACTAGACAACCAGTGTAACTAGACAACCAGTGTAACTAGACAACCAGTGCAACTAGATAACCAGTGTAACTAGACAACCAGTGTAACTAGACAACCAGTGTAACTAGACAACCAGTGCAACTAGACAACCAGTGTAACTAGACAACCAGTGTAACTAGACAACCAGTGTAACTAGACAACCAGTGTAACTAGAACTAGAACACCAGTGCAACTAGACAACCAGTGTAACTAGACAACCAGTGTAACTAGACAACCAGTGTAACTAGACAACCAGTGTAACTTGACAACCAGTGTAACTAGAACTAGACAACCAGTGTAACTAGAGCTAGACAACCAGTGTAACTAGACAACCAGTGTAACTAGACAACCAGTGCAACTAGACAACCAGTGTAACTAGACAACCAGTGTAACTAGAACTAGAAAACCAGTGTAACTAGACAACCAGTGTAACTAGACAACCAGTGTAACGAGACAACCAGTGTAACTAGACAACCAGTGCAACTAGACAACCAGTGTAACTAGACAACCAGTGTAACTAGAACTAGACAACCAGTGCAACTAGACAACCAGTGTAACTAGACAACCAGTGTAACTAGACAACCAGTGCAACTAGACAACCAGTGTAACTAGACAACCAGTGTAACTAGACAACCAGTGCAACTAGATAACCAGTGTAACTAGACAACCAGTGTAACTAGACAACCAGTGTAACTAGACAACCAGTGCAACTAGACAACCAGTGCAACTAGACAACCAGTGTAACTAGACAACCAGTGTAACTAGACAACCAGTGTAACTAGACAACCAGTGCAACTAGACAACCAGTGTAACTAGAACTAGACAGCCAGTGTAACTAGACCACCAGTGTAACTAGACAACCAGTGTAACTAGACAACCAGTGTAACTAGACAACCAGTGTAACTAGAACTAGACAACTAGTGCAACTAGACAACCAGTGTAACTAGACAACCAGTGTAACTAGACAACCAGTGCAACTAGACAACCAGTGTAACTAGACATCCAGTGTAACTAGACAACCAGTGTAACTAGAACTAGACAACCAGTGCAACTAGACAACCAGTGTAACTAGACAACCAGTGTAACTAGACAACCAGTGTAACTAGAACTAGACAACCAGTGCAACTAGACAACCAGTGCAACTAGACAACCAGTGTAACTAGACAACCAGTGTAACTAGACAACCAGTGTAACTAGAACTAGACAACCAGTGTAACTAGACAACCAGTGTAACTAGACAACCAGTGCAACTAGACAACCAGTGTAACTAGACAACCAGTGTAACTAGACAACCAGTGTAACTAGACAACCAGTGTAACTAGACAACCAGTGTAACTAGAACTAGACAACCAGTGCAACTAGACAACCAGTGTAACTAGACAACCAGTGCAACTAGACAACCAGTGTAACTAAACAACCAGTGCAACTAGACAACCAGTTCAACTAGACAACCAGTTCAACTAGACAACTAGTGTAACTAGACAACCAGTGTAACTAGACAACCAGTGTAACTAGACAACCAGTTCAACTAGACAACCAGTGTAACTAGACAACCAGTGTAACTAGACAACCAGTGTAACTAGACAACCAGTTCAACTAGACAACCAGTGTAACTAGACAACCAGTGTAACTAGACAACCAGTGTAACTAGAACTAGACAACCAGTGCAACTAGACAACCAGTGTAACTAGACAACCATGTTCTGCAACACCTAACTAATAGACTAGATACCTGAACATTCAATGTTTTATTTTTTTCTTCCATTTTTCTTTTGAAACTTCAGCTCTAAACAACAACAACACAGTTGTGTCTATAGCTGCAGTGAAGTTGTGGGTGGATGAGAAAGACTATGTGGATGTCAGTTGGACCTGTATTACCATCTTCTCCACCAAGACATGTGGCCATTACTCTCAGGTTTGTTCACTGTTGTTATTAGCAGGATTGTCTTTATACAATTGAAATCTAACAGACAAATATAAATACCTATTTTGAGTCTTTGACCATTGCCATCTACCAGACAAATATTAATACATATTTTGACCATTGAATTGTAGCAGAAAATAGTATACCCATTTTGACCATTGAAATATATTTGTTCAATGTCCATTTATTTAAACAAAAAAATTTGTTTATATTTGGTCATACACTAATTGTAAGGAGTTTGTTTCAATGCAAATATTTCTTTAATAGTAAATGTAGTCATCTGTTATCTATTGGCTCAAGTCTTTGTAAAGTCACAGCTGTATATCTGTTTTCGCTAAATGTTTCCGCAGATACTAGCTAATTTTTTTAATTAAAGTATATCTCTAATATAACATTCTTGTGTTATGGACGGCTCTTATAGATTTTGTTCGATGTATAAATTCAAGTTTATTTAAGATTTACATCACCATGGTGATCGAAGACAACGATCACTACATTTTTTTTTTTCAATCAACTTTGCTTTGTTCATGTCAAGCGATATCAGTGTCTATTAAAAATGTTGTTTTAAATCGAAATGAATTTCTTTCAGATTGTTAAACGTGATCAAACAATAACATGGGTTAATATGATTATTTTTAAAAGGCGTATGGTATTTTATTTTCTTTCTAAACGTCCAGGTATTTTTTTTCTTTCTAAACATCCAGGTGGTCTGGAAAAAGACGACAACAGTAGGCTGCGCCATCTTCCACTGCTCTTCTAAAAATTTGGTTTTCTGTGAATATTATCCACGGTATCAAATTATTTTACTCCTTTTTTTTCAAATAAAACATAACTAATGAATGTATTGATAAACGAGACTTATTCTGCTTAGATTATAAGCCATAAATTAATTTAGTCGTTGAGATAATTATACTTGTTGTGTGACCTGTTTTTATGGAGCGGCAAACTAGGTGACTGCTTCGGGCCGCCACGGAAAACAGGGGCCCTTTTGGGGGCTCACTTATATTAAATATGATGATAAGAGGGCCATGAAAGTAAGTTTTGCATAGAGCCCCTAAATAACTTTAGAAATCTTTCCATGGAACCCCTAAATAACTTTAGAAATCTTTCAATGGAGCCACTAAATAACTTTAGAAATCTTTCCATGGAGCCACTAAATAACTTTAGAAATCTTTCCATGGAGCCCCTAAATAACTTTAGAAATCTTTCCATGGAGCCCCTTAATAACTTTAGAAATCTTTCCATGGAGCACCTAAATAATTTTAGAAATCTGTCCATGGAGCACCTAAATAACTTTAGAAATCTTTCCATGGAGCCCTGTCAGGGCTGGCTGGATGGTCTTCTTTTTATTTTTTTCTATTTAATTACTTGCTTTCTTTTTCTTTCTTTTGCACAACTTATACAAATTCACAAACTCCGTTTTATTTATCAAAATCACTTTACTGAATGATCTACAGCACTTATATCCAAGAGTGAACATCAAATATTAAATCAATTCTACACAATAAATTACTACATCAATTGTCGTTCCGTCAATACAATACTACTGTTCCTACTCATCCCTTCGTTTCCTCCTAAGTAGACTACCTTTTTCAAACATGACAAAAACTACACTGCCCCCCTCTCTTTCTGTCGTGACCTGTATATCTCCGCGTCCCTACAACTGACCAACGCTGTCCATTTCGCCCCGCCTTCGTCTTCCCACCTGTCTAATTACGTAACACCTAACTCTACACGCTGCTGCTATTAATCATCAGTCCTGACCTATTTTCTCTGTCCGTGCAATTCGTTTGTCTACTTTATTATCTGTCTATCAATCTATCACTCAATATATCTGTCTATCTATCTATTTTCACTGTCCTTACAAGCCCCCTCCCCCAATATTTTTAGAAGTCATTGCATTGGGCCCCCAATAATCTTCATAAAACTTTTCATAAAATTCACCAATATCTTAAGAGGACTTTACATATAGTTCCAAAACAACTAACAATGTCTCCAGTTGTCTGATTAATGCTTTCTTTTATTAAAAACAACACTGGAACTGGTTTTTTCATTTATTTAATTTTCAGAGGAAACTTCGATGGTCAGAAGCCATATTGATTCGGATGACAACTCTTGTTCGGAGAGCCATCTTCTTAAACATATGCTTTGTACATATCGCTTCATTTCGATATCATATAAATACATTCTCAAATATTTGATTGAATATTTTTCCATTGTTAATAGTAGGGGCAAACCTAAAAAAAAATAATTTAAGGAACTAATCCGTTTAAATATCTAGAATCTAGAGCAGAGGTTGGCTAACTTTACGTTCCGCAGGCTACATTGGGTTCTTAAAATCCAGAGAATAATCGGACGAAGAGCAGATGGGTGTAGTGTTTATTTAGTACACTATGAATGGAATGTAGGCGTCAATGCTGTGAACAAACAAAGAGTAGCAGAGGCAAGGGCGGATCAAACTGCCCGAGGGAAGGATCAAGCTACTAGTCGGACTAGATCAAACTACTAGACGGGCCAGATCAAACTGACCGGTCGACCAGAATATGCCCGCTGGCAGTTGTTTTACCACGTCTGAATTCTGAAAAGTGTCATCTCTTTGTTGAAACAAACTAAAGACGTTGAAGTCCTTTTTGTCACTCAGCGGTCAGCAGCCGGTGGTCAGCAGCGGCAGGTCAGCAGCGGGTGGTCAGCAGCACCTGGTCCTGAGACTATTCTTATAGTCAAAGTTTATGATTATAATCGTTGAACTTTAGTTGTTTTTTTTTTGTTGGTGATTTTTCATTTAATTAAAAGTATATACTCGAAATCGCATAAATAAGTATATGACATCTGACATCTGACATTCACCATAGGCCCGTATATGACATTCACCATAGGCCCGTATATGACATTCACCATAGGCCAGTACATGACATTCACCATAGGCCCGTACATGACATTCACCATAGGCCCGTACATGACATTCACCATAGGCCCGTACATGACATTCACCATAGGCCCGTACATGACATTCACCAAAGGCCCGTATATGACATTCACCATAGGCCCGTATATGACATTCACCATAGGCCCGTATATGACATTCGCCATTGGCAAGTACATGACATTCACCATAGGCCCGTATATGACATTCACCATTGGCCCCCGTATATGACATTCACCATAGGCCCGTATATGACATTCACCATTGGCCCGTACATGACATTCACCATTGGCCCCTGTATATGACATTCACCATAGGCCTCATGGATCAAACTCACCCAATACCTCGCGTATAACACTCACCCTATGCCAAGGCCAACTCTGCTTTAAGTATTTACACATATTTCTATGTCAAAGTCATTTAAATTATCTTTCACAATGACATCAATAAACAAATCTAGAAGTGGATACTTTAACAGTTCTCAAAAATGTTGGTTTTTAATTATTTTTTTTTTGCATAATGATAAGAAAATCATTTTATTGGGTTATATATCTAGGAAGAAAACTATTTCACCAAAGAAAAAGAGAAATTAATTATTGTAAAGTTTAAAATTAAAATGTATGTTTTAATTGGTAAAAAAAAAATGAAGAGTTTTAAAATGACCGAACAGCGCATACTACACCAATGTATTTGTTTACTTTAAAAAGTTTAAATTCACCTAACTAGTAGTTTACTGCTCCTGTGGAAAAAACAAATGTAATACATGGATCAAATGTTTTAAAAAGTCTAGTGACCACTACATTCAGTTACATAGAATTAGGCCAGATAGATAACAAATAATTATGCTATAACAATTATTAAGTGTAACGCTAGAATCGACTGAAAATCGGCTTTCGTTTTGTTTTCATATTTAACCAACCTCTATTACAGCAACAGTTATGGTTTTTGTGTCTAATTTCTTTAGCTCCTCCGGTTTTATGGCATAGTAAGAGTTTTCTGGCTCCGAGGTATTCAGAAGCGCATTGTAATCGTTTGGATTTAAAGTTCCGGTAACTTTAGGACACGTTTGATTGGTTGAATAGTTTGAAGTATTGTACAGTGCTATGTTACTGCCGGATGTGGCGACTTTTCCTGAAATAAATCCTATAGATATATTTTGTGTTGATTTTTTACTCACTCTCTTAGCTCCCTTTATAAATTATTTTAATCTTAATAAATTCATATTATTTATTTCTTCAAGCCATCTATTGTCAATTAAATGTAAAATAATAAAATATGTATTCTGCGTCGCATTGTTTGTATTTGTATTAAATTTATTTGAACTCAAATTTCTAAAATTATTGTCTAGATATTTTATTTTTTAATTGTTTAACTCTGTGGGCCCATATTCACCTACATCAGAATAGATCATATGGATAGACAAACTAGGTGGCCACCTAAAGGCCTTTTGACAAGGGCCCCCTCCCTAGATTAATTCATTTCAAATGAAATCTCATACTGGCCTCGCCAAGTACTTTCGTCGTCCCCCCCCCCGAATATCTCTAAATGTCTAGTCTAGGCATTATCAAACTTCTAAATTTCCTTCCCTTCTTATAAACAGGGGGACGTTATGTAGTACAGTGTGTGTGATGTCCCTGTAAGGATGAGATGATATTCTCTTAGATCTTATAAACTACTAACGGGACATTTTGTATGGTCCCCTTCTTTCATCCCCACCACAGTCGATAGTTCAATGGCCATGGAGGCGCCACGGGAGATATAGCGGGGACTTAAGCCAAGACCTGAATTATCTTTCGTTCCTCACCAGAGATCGAACTGGGACCCTCAGGTTGACAGTCGAACCCTTAACCACACGACCACCCGTCTCGCCTGTGGTACGATGTTGAGCGCCCTACTATCGACTTTTTTCAGGTCAGGTACCTGACTATAAGTTGGGGGTGTGCTGGCCACACAATTAGGGTATGGCTACTCAAACAGAAGAATCCAGCACTATATCTACCATGGTGTGCCTTTAGAGGCCTATTGGTATTTTTGTTTTTTATCAATCCTAACAACATAAATCTCAACATTTATACATTTCTAAATAAAATGTTAAGAAAATAAATAATACCTATTTTATATTTTCTTAATTGAATCTCTCTAGTTTCATCTTTGTTATATTCATCATCAATGTCAAGGTAATCGTCTAGTTCGAAATAAACTGAAACATTGGACCAGAAAAAAGTAATGGATAGTGTCCAGTCTGAAAATAAAACTTTAATCATATCCATGCATTTAAAATGGGATGGTTGAAATAGTGTACTGAGATGTGATGTGTGAAGCAGTGTACTGAGATGTGATGGGTGAAGCAGTGTGCTGAGATGTGATGTGTGAAGCAGTGTAATGAGATGTGATGGGTGAAGCAGTGTACTATGATGTGATGGGTGAAACAGTGTACTGAGATGTGATGAGTGAAGCAGTGTACTGAGATGTGATGTGTGAAGCAGTGCACTGAGATGTGATGTGTGAAGCAGTGTACTATGATGTGATGGGTGAAACAGTGTACTGAGATGTGATGGGTGAAGCAGTGTACTGAGATGTGATGGGTGAAACAGTGTACTGAGATGTAATGGGTGAAGCAGTGTACTATGAAGTGATGGGTGAAGCAGTGTACTATGATTTGATGTTTGAAGCAGTGTACTATGATGTGATGGGTGAAGCAGTGTACTGAGATGTGATGTGTGAAGCAGTGTACTATGATGTGATGGGTGAAGCAGTGTACTATGATGTGATGTGTGAAGCAGTGTACTATGATGTGATGTGTGAAGCAGTGTATTATGATGTGATGTGTGAATCAGTGTACTAAGATGTGATGGGTGAAGCAGTGTACTATGATGTGATGGGTAAAGCAGTGTACTATGATGTAATGTGTGAAGCAGTGTACTATGATGTGATGGGTGAAACAGTGTTCTGAAATGTGATGTGTGAAGCAGTGTACTGAGATGTGATGTGTGAAGCAGTGTACTAAGATGTGATGGGTGAAGCAGTGTACTATGATGTGATGGGTGAAGCAGTGTACTATGATGTAATGTGTGAAGCAGTGTACTATGATGTGATGTGTGAAGCAGTGTACTATGATGTGATGTGTGAAGCAGTGTACTATGATGTAATGTGTGAAGGTGTGTACTATGATGTGATGTGTGAAACAGTGTTCTGAGATGTGATGTGTGAAGCAGTGTACTATGATGTAATGTGTGAAGCTGTGTACTATGATGTGATGTGTGAAGCAGTGTACTATGATATGATGTGTGAAGCAGTGTACTATGATGTAATGTTTGAAGCTGTGTACTATGATGTGATGTGTGAAGCAGTGTACTATGATGTGATGTGTGAAACAGTGTTCTGAGATGTGATGTGTGAAGCAGTGTACTATGATGTTAAGGGTGAAATAGTGTTCTGAGATTTGACGGGCAAACTAGGTAACTGTCCAGGGCCCAACTTTCAAAGGGTCACCTTCATGTATCAAATGTAATTATATTTGTACAATAGATAACTAGTTTTCTATAATGCCCAAAAACATCACAATATGCATAGGAACTCCAAAATCTATGAATGGCTCTGATGGTAGGAAACGACCCCCAAACATGCCTATGTTGATCTTTGCAACAGTTCAAATTGAGATATGACAGTTGCACGCGAGAAGCGTATTTAATTTTGTGAATATATGTACCCTGGTCATTAGTATCATCATCAGTCATTTCATTTTTTGTATCAGGACTATCTGGGTCATCCACATGCTGGAGATAGTCATAGTGGTCAATTCCAAGATAATCTATTTATAGAAAGAAAACCGTAATAAGTGAATACTTCTTGTAAAATATTTTAAATTCGATAGTTTTCACAAACCTTTTTTTAATAAGACTTATGTTCAAGGTTTTAAATGCTTGCATCTGTGATGTCAATAAGTAGGTCAGGGGTGCACAACCATCTGTAATACTAACACTAACTACTATAAGTGTGTGAGAAAATTGAGGCCATGAAATAAGAAGTACATTTTTTGCTTATCGTTATAAATTTTATCGATATACAAATATATATATATATATATATATATATATATATATATATATATATGTGTGTGTGTGTGTGTGTGTGCGTGTGTGTGTGTCTGGTGGATAATGTAACTAGAATAAATGGATTATTGCGGCTGTAAGGAAGGGAGACAACTGTGTACCCTTTTTGAAAATATAGTTCATACAAAGAATGAGAGTTGTTTCCCCCTACCTGTATTTGATGAACTAGCTGGCATGTTCTCTTGATTGGTGTAAAAGAACACTTAAGTTAATCATATTGCAGAAGAAGAAGATTGATATTAGAAAGAAAAAAAAATAATTCAACATCTTTTAAATACACTACGATAAATATGTTGTACTACTCTATACATGAAATTTATATCTCTAAAGGAGGCATGGGCGATTTCATGGGGGGGGGGCAAAATGTAGGGGACCCCTACATTTAGAAAAAATGTCATATAAGAGGGGGGCATTTGCCCCCCCCCCCTTACATTTAAAAAAAATGTCATAAAGTTGTTATTTGCCCCCCCCCCTGGAAAATGTTTGCCCCCCCCCCCTTGGAAAAATTCCTAGCGACGCCCATGAAAGGAGGGGAGGGGATATTTTTATCTTGAAGTTGAATTATTTCAATAGCAGTGGATGTGGAGTTGGAAGCACTACCGAGAATATGGATGATGTGACTCGCCAGGTTTTCAACAAGTAACTTACAGAACGCATGATGAGCTCACAACTAAGGGCAACCATAAGAACCTTAAGGCAAAGAACAAATTGATATTAATAGCCAAGACATGTTTGACTTCTCTAGCTGCAGATAAATTACCACGAATTATAACTGCATCTACCTGTCCCAGCGCAAGGTGCAAGAAAGTTACTTTATTAAAAACTATTTACACATTTTATCTAATGACTTGACAAAGATATGAACAAATCACACAAATAGAAAATTTAGCTCACCTTTCAGCTGTTAATTTATGTGACAATTTCTCTGAAAGTAGTTTTGAATATATCTTATATTCTTCTTTTACTTTATTGACAACAAAAACAAACATAATTATAACTAAAATCTATGTCTATGACATCTTGGGATAAAATAAGATTTGAATCGACTTTTAACATATTTGTATGGCCCAATTGTACATATGTTAAGGCCCTATGGTACATATGTATGGCCCAATTGTACATATGTAAAGGCCCTATGGTACATATGTATGGCTCAATTGTACATATGTTAAGAACCAATGTATTTTTAAAAGAATCAAACAGACCTTTCTTACGAATTTTTAGAAATATAATTATTGATATCGACAGCACCGCCAACAAAACAACACCGACTGTAATTCCTAGTAAGTACTTCGTATAACTGTTGTCTGTGTTAGATACAAAGATAACAAATGCATTAATAATAACATTGAGTACACAGCACTTCTAGAGACAATCAATGGGTGAGGAGTTATAACATTATTTTTTATTTCAGTAACATTGGACAACTGGTTAAAATTTGTTCTCAAGCTTTTCATAATTGGGGACATGGTTCCCCTGAGTTCAAACCTTTTGTGTTCAAACCCACTGTGTTCAAACCCCTTGTATTTAAACCCTTTGTTTTCAAACCAACTGTGTTCGAACCCCTTGTGTTCAAACCCCTTGTGCTCTAACCCCTTGTGTTCAAATCCTTTGTATTCAAACCAACTGTGTTATATCCCCTTGTGTTTAAACCTCTTGTGCTCTTACCCCTTGTGTTTAAACCCCTTGTGTTCAAACCCTTGTGTTCAAACCCCTTGTGTTCAAACCCCTTGTGTTCAAACCCCTTGTGTTCAAACCCCTTGTGTTCAAACCCCTTGTGTTCAAACCCCTTGTGTTCAAACCCCTTGTGTTCAAACCACTGGATTTGTATCCCTCTTTTGCATATATATTTAACCTGTGTCACGTGACATGATAGAACAATGACTGGTACGGGATTCGTATCAAGCAAAACGGTTCATTCTGCCACCATCGATACATTGGTCATACTATATTTCATTTAAGATGTACAAGACTTACCACAATCGTCCTCATCACTGGTATCAACACAGTCACTATGACCGTCACATCGTTGCTCGTCGTCAATACATGATCCATCAATGCACTGCCACTCACGTTCATCGCACACTGATTAGAATGTTATAAATCGGTTATAGTAGTGTTATAGTTTGGCTGGAGGAGTTATATACTTTGGTTATAGTAGTTTTATAGTTTATTTATAGTAGTGTTATAGTTTGGTTGGAGGAGTTTTATTCTTTGGTTATAAGAGCGTTATAGTTCGGTTATAGTTGTGTTTGAGTTTGGTTAGAGTTTGATCAGAGTTTGGTACACCCTCCTTTAATATGCCGTTTCTATAGAAACTTAAATTACTAAATGCTGAAGAGAAAATTTTACATCTACTTAATTTTTCCCTGTCTTAATTATAATTCCCGTAATAAGTGGTATACAGTAAAATCAAGCTGTAAAACGTGAAGTATTTACATTTGGTTGTGTTTGACCACTGTGGTGTCCGAGTGCAGTTGACTTCATCACTGCCGTCCCCACAGTTGTCCTGACCATCACACCTGTCTCTGTCAGGTATACACCTTTTGTTCCTACACAGCCAGAATCCGTTTTGGCAAAAACGCTAAGATGAAAAAGAAAAGTTCATAATAATTCCTCCATTTTTAGAGGCGAAATAAGAAAATTGAAGCCAAAGGCCTAAAAAAATGTTTGTTTCATTTAAAAAAGTCATTAAAAGTGTTAAACCGTTGTAATTGGCTGAGTCCGGAACAAAGCATACTATTAGTTGATTTGAACATTATGTACTTCTCTACAGTATATTCAACTGTGTGTGAATTCACTGTAAGGATGTGATGAAATCTCTTAGATCCTATAAACCACTAAAGTGAAGGTTTTTATGGTGCCCTTCTTTCATCCCCACCATAGCCGATAGTGCAATGGCCATGGAGACATCACGGGATACATATCCGGAACTTGTGGCAAGACCTCAAAAATTTCTTTGGTCCTCACCGGAGATCGAACCAGGTACCTTCAGGTCGAGCGTTTTACCGCACAACCATCCGTCCCCTATTCAACTGTGTAGATTTGTTCAACTTTCTTAAGCGACTGTAATATTACTAAGCATATAAAATGCATTAGTTACATATATTTCTATTTTTTCTGAAATCTTTAAACTACTTCTAAATAATACTTTATAGTAAAGTAACTAAAACAAATTCTTACTGCATCCTGATTCATCGCTGTTGTCCCCGCAATCATTAAAACTGTTACATCTGTGTATTCTCTGTATACATTGTCCACTCGGACATCTCCAGGCATTTAGAGAGCAGTTCACTCAATATATAACAATAGAGATAAGTATAAAATGAAGTCTATGGTGAAACAGCAGGACTGTTAGAATGCAATACCGAAAAACAGACAGAAAATGATGATAGATATATGATAAATGAGAGATCGATGGATATATGACAGATAGATAGATAGATAGATTGATAGATAGATAGATAGATAGAACCAGATAGATAGATAGATAGATAGATAGATAGATAGATAGATAGATAGATAGATAGATAGATAGATAGATAGATAGATAGATAGATAGATAGATAGATAGATAGATAGATAGATAGATAGATAGATAGATAGATAGATAGATAGATAGATAGATAGATAGATAGATAGATAGATAGATAGATAGATAGATAGATAGATAGATAGATAGATAGATAGATAGATAGAAATGTTCTAATTCACTGCACATTATTTCGTCACTGTTATCACCACAGGTATTTAAACCATTACACCTGTACATGAGTGGGATACATTGTCCGTTGCTACACGCCCAGGTGTGCTTTGAACACTTCGCTGTACAGGAAGACATGTTTCAATTACAACAAAAAAAATGGTCATTTATTGACAATTAAAATTATTAGAGTTTTTCAATAGCAGCAATATTGGAAAAAATTAATATTGCATTCAGAGCTAAACTTGTTTGTTTTATCAAAAAAAATTGTAATACTGGATTACGCTTTGGTCAATATGTGGGTTAACAATTGGCATTTCACATTTGTTGAACTTTCATGGAATTCTATCTATGATGATGTCAAGATCTTTTATTGAACTCCCAGCCAGAGTCGCAGCTAGTTTTTGTACCGCCCTGTGAGAGTTAGATTTTTTTTATGCCCTCCTCCCAATAGGAAAAGCGCCAAACTATTTAACACCGCCCTTTCGGCGCCCCTACCTAGTTCGGCGCCCTGTGCGACCACACAACCCGCAGTATCCGGCCTACGCCACTGTTGCCAGTGCTCCCACAACAACGGGTCCGCTGGTGGTTGTCATTCATTTATGTTATTACCGTAATTTGACTAGAAACAAGTCTTTATTATAAATGTAATTATAAACTATACAATTATGGAATAATTAAACGAAATAAGCAAAGAATTGTGGTCCAGTCATTCCTTGATGATGTAAGATCTGGCACGAATAATAATATAGGTTAGTAAATGACTAAATGACTCAAAGCCCTTAGGTCAGCATTGTGATCATTGATAGCTAACTATATCGTCCACTATTATATAATAACTAGTGTCACAAGTTCATAAGACTAATGTTTTTTTTTTAATTAACACCGGGGAGATTACTTACAGATTTACCAGACCATTTTATTGCTCTCATGTTGATGCAATAATACATGGATTATTTTATTTAATGAAGTATTGGCAGCGTGAAAATATTGATATTTGACACTTACTGCAGTTGAACTCGTCACTGTTGTCATCACAGTCAAAGATAAAGTCACATCTCTTGCCTTCACTTATGCACTGACCATTAGCACATGTCCACGCACTCTTTGAGCATGTTCTTGAACAAATGTAAGATGGACGCAGGGATGTAATTCTCCATGATAAGATGGTTGGAATGTCAATATGTAATGTTGGACAGTCATGGATGTAATTCTCCATGATAAGATGGTTGGAATGTCAATATGTAATGTTGGACAGTCAGGGATGTAATTCTCCATGATAAGATGGTTGGAATGTCAATATGTAATGTTGGACAGTCAGGGATGTAATTCTCCATGATAAGATGGTTGGAATGTCAATATTTAATGTTGGACAGTCAGTACTAATGGCGAATATGTTTTTATGTATTTTATCACAGTCAGTACTAAAAGTTAATGATAGACTGTAAGATGGACTGCATGATAGTCTGCGTGAATAACTTCATGCTAGTCTGCAAGATTAACTGCTTGATAGACTGCATGCTAGACTGCATGCTAGACTGCATGATTAACTACATGTCATGAATGGACTGCATGATAGACTGCATGATGGACTACATGATAGACTGCATGTCATGGATGGACTACATTATGGACTACATGCTGGACTGCATGTCATGGACGGACTACATGATGGACTACATGATGTACTGCATGTCATGGATGGACTACATGATGGACTGCATGTCATGGACGGACTACATGATGGACTACATGATGTACTGCATGTCATGGATGGACTACATGATGGACTGCATGTCATGGATGGACTACATGATGTACTGCATGTCATGGATGGACTACATGATGTACTGCATGTCATGGATGGACTACATGATGGACTGCAAGTCATGGACGGACTACATGATGTACTGCATGTCATGGATGGACTACATGCTGGACTGCATGTCATGGACGGACTACATGATGTACTGCATGTCATGGATGGACTACATGATGGACTGCATGATAGACTGCATGATGGACTACATGATGGACTACATGATGGACTGCATGTCATGGATGGACTACATGATGGACTACATGATGGACTGCATGTCATGGATGGGCTGCATGATTGACTGCATGTCATGGATGGACTGAATGTCATGGATGGACTGCATGATGGACTACATGATGGACTACATGATGGACTGCATGTCATGGATGGACTGCATGATGGACTGCATGATGGACTGCATGTCATGGATGGACTGAATGTCATGGTAGTAAACAGATTCCAAACATTTATGTCAAGTTTCTGTAAAGATGAGTATTTTATCTCTTAGATATTTACCTTACAGCAGGTCTCTTCGTCAGAGCCATCAATGCAATTGTCGACCCTGTCATATCTTTCCTCCCCCTACCCTCCCACCCCCCACCATAGCTGATAGTGCAATGACCATGGAGGCACCGCGGTTGACAACGAGGGAACTTTAATCATGACCTGGTAAATTCCCTAAGTTCTCGTCGAAGATCGAACCCCGGACACTCATGTCGACGGTCAGACGATTTACCGGTAACATCAAATTATTTCACTATCGTCATAATAAACCTTCACTTACTGCACCTGCTCTCGTCGTTGTACATAAATCTTTATTTACTGCACCTGCTCTCGTCGTTGTAAATAAATCTTTACTTACTGCAACTGCACTCGTCGTTGTAAATTAATATTTACTTACTGCAACTGCACTCGTCGTTGTAAATTAATATTTACTTACTGCACCTGCTCTCGTCATTGTAAAATGGAGAAGACAGTGCTAGACATGACCACCAATGACAGTAATGTGACAAACACTCGGCAGCATGGACTATTATCAAATAAAGATTTTGAGATTATTGAACTGGCATTCGGCTGTGTTCTCATTCATGTCTTCGCGACAATTGGGATGGTCTTCACGTCCATTAATATCATCCTCCTGTCCAGGCACAACATTACGTCAGACAGCTCTAACATCCTGTTGGTTTCATTGTCTGTTGCAGACTTTCTGCTGTGTCTAACCATTAACATCAGGTGGATATTTATTTATTTTTAAACCATTCTCTCCCCCCCCCCCATTATATATAACAATAAAAAGGTAAATTCAAATTTTTGATGTAAGAAAGAGTTGCCTATCTCTTGGTCGAATAACTCGTTAGATCCATAACGCTAGATGTGATCACAACCAAAGCACCACTAAATCACCGGTCTTTTCCTTATACAGCCTATATATACATATATATATATATATATATATATATATATATATATATACCATCTGACTCAGGTCAAGTAGAGTTTATCTGTTTATCTGTTTGTGTATGAGAACTCCCTGTAAAGATGAGAACTCCCTGTAAAGATGAGAACTCCCTGTAAAGATGAGAACTCCCTGTAAAGATGTGGCGAAATCTCTTAGATCATATATACCACCAATGGGATTGTTTTTATGGTGCCCTTCTCTCATCCCCACCATAGCCGATAGTGTAATGACCTGGTAGCATCAAGTGACCTTTACCCGTGACCTGAAATATCCAGACGACCGTCCGTCCTCTATGTTTCTGTAGCCATGGCTAGTCTATGGGTTTGTGTGGCTACTACAACGCCCAGCCACCATTAGTATCCCTTACAATTGTCGAACTTGAGACCTGTCGGTCAGCAGTAGAGGGTTCTACCCACTTCGTCCCTTACGACCGCTGCTTTTTTTCCGACACCTTTTTTCCGTAGACTTTTGTTTACTTCACTATTTTCTGTGTTATTTCTTTATGACACGACGGCGTTCCGGTTCCTTTTTTTTTTAGAAAAATAGCACTGCTATTCATGGGCGTCGCTAGAAATTTTTCCAGGGGGGGGGGGACAAAAATTGTCCAGGGGGGGGGATCAACTGACAACTTTATGGCATTTTTTTTAAATGTAGAGGGGGGGGGCAAATGCCCCTTAGCCCCCCCCCCCCATGAATACGCCCATGCTGCTATTTCAATTGATTTCAATCAAAGTGGCTCAGGTGGGTGACACGGGTGTCACAATAAATGGTAAAAGTATTGGGTTAAAACTGTATGAGAAAACCAAGGACGTCATTGCCTGTGGGAGTGGAGACAAATAGTTTTTTTTTTTTTAAAGAAAAACGCCCCTCCCCACAGAAATGACGCCCCTGATGTAGGAGGGTCGAGCACTCTGATATATACGCGGCCACCTTCGTAGTGGCCATAGACTAAATAAAATAAGTTCACACAATCCACTAAATAGAAAGACAAAGTCGGTTCTAACCATCTGCCTTAAACAAAAAAAAATATATTATTAATAAAAAAGTCCATTGTTTTATAACTTAAAGAATAATACATATATTTATTTATCACCTCTCTCTGCACTACAGAACATCCTATCATCTTCAAGTATACATATTAAAAACTTTGACCTGAGAGAATGATCGAGTTAAGTGTCATTTTCAAATTATATACTAAACTAATTCATACATTTTAAAGTAAGACAAAATTGATTTTTTTTTTCAAAAATGCCTTTAGCACTTTATATATTTCGATTATCGTGTAGATGGACAATTATTAATCACGCAAGTGATAAATAACGTAAATATACTTTCTCTAGTATAAATTGTCATAAATTGTATATCATATATGCTATATATCAGTTTGATCTGCGTGTATACTGTTGATGTATTTAATCTATCGTTTGTTCGTCTTTTGTTTTTAATTATGAAATTTAATTTATGATTTAAACTGATGAAAATTGAGAATTACTTCTCTCTCTCTGTGTCCTCCTCAGTCGCCTCAGCTGTTAACTGACCCACGCACTGGACACATCAACAGCCTTAAAAGTGGACATTAACTTCTTTCAGATGCTGTCAGCCATTAGCCGTTTCTTCTACGTCATCAGCATCATGACCAGTGGTGCAATAGCCGTGGAGCGGTTCCTTGTGGTCTTCTTCCCTTTCGCCACGGTCCTGGTCATCACTCCATTCAGGGTCAAGCTGGTCACTGGTCTCATCTACCTCCTGAATATCTGTCTGTGCTTCCCGGTGTTTTTCAGCTTCGACTCTAACTTAGTTTACGACCGGGAGCGACGGACTTTGGTCACTGTTTCAAACCCAACCGATTTTTTTATAAAGAACAAAGACGTTTTAAACTTTCTGCTGAATGTGTTCCACAATCTCGGAGTCCTGGGGTTGTCCATGGTCTCAATGATATGTCTCACTCCGGCGGTGGCCGTCAAACTGTGGGTGGTGATGAGCAAGAGATCGAAGCTCACCAACAAGACGTGCGCTATTGACGTGAACGTAGCGAAAATGCTACTGGCTATCTGTGCGGTGAGCATACTGTTCTACGGACCGTTGGTGTGTTTTAACGTGGTCAGTTACTATTTACCGGAGTTCTCCTTCACCACTACCTCACACGAGATGTTTTTGCTTGCATCGGATGTCAGCTCCACATTGTGTTCATCTGTCAATTTCGTCATCTATTTCACCATGTCGAGCAAGTTCAGAGCCATGTACTCACGTTTCTTCAATGATACTTTGTTATGTAGGCACTTGTCCCATTAAGGCAATATTAATACAATTTTTTTGTTGGCCGTTTTGCAAATGACTAAATATGGATAATAAAAATCAATTATCATAATCATTCAAATATTATACACACCAAAAATTTCCGTATAAATAAAGTGTGTGACAGAGAGATAGAGAGAGAATGAGAGAGAGAGAGAGAGAGAGAGAGAGAGAGAAGGGGAGAAATGAAGAAAGACAGATATTGAAAAATAGTTTAAAGATGAATGAAAGGAACCGATATTAAACAAACAGCAAATGACGACTCTGTCCTGGTTTTTTTTCTTATCTTGTTCAAGCAATCTGTATTCAGTACTATACGTACTAAGCCAAGGCCGTACCCCCCCTGCCCCCAAAAAAAAAATAAAAATGTTATTGCTGATAGTAACTCATAAAATATTGACAAATATTTGCCTTTAAAAACTTAGAACAGCCCCCCCCCCCCAAAAAAAAAAACAAAATCCTGGGTACGGTACTGTACTAAGCAGTACTGAACAGTAATTACATGTATTACCAGATACGTTTCTCGGCTCTTCAATCTAAGTAGTGTAGAAAAAAGCAGCACTTATTTTGCTTTAAGCCAGGGCTGGAATTTCCCTAACTTTAAGGCACGAAAATGACGCTGCATCTATAGAGTCTACCTGTCATAACTTGAGTAGATTGTGTATGTGGCGATTGTTGTCTAGGCCAGTGGTCGGCAAACTTATCAGCCAAAGAGCCAAATATGAACATTACAACAATTTATAAAAAAAATTGGGAGCCAAATCTGCTTGTTTGGTAAACTTTTATTACACTAAATAAGTTGTATACTAAATAAGTTGTATACTAGATAAAAATAAATACCAGAGCCGCACTTAAGAGGCCAAAGAGCCACATGCGGCTCCGGAGCCGCACTTTGCCGACCACTGGTCTAGGCTATTGTGAGTCCATCACTTATTTCTGGATATCGATTTTTATTTCCTATACAGGAAAGTTGACTAGAAGATCAACGCTCACTTTTAGGTAAATATACACAAAGCTTTTAAAGAGCTCTTAGCAATAAGATGTATTGTCTCAAATTTTTTGCTTACTCCCCAACTAAAATCAAGCCCATTCATTTTAATATACTATTACAACTCTTAAAATTCTGTGTATAAAATCAAAACAACACACAGGCCGGCGTGGGTTCCAAGAGTATTTACTAATATCTATAAAAACAACAACAACGGCAACATGGCCACTCTCTTGCCGGCTTCTTACGTCACTGTCTCTACTGCGTCATCGCGTTCACTCTGTAGACTGTACGGTGCGCACCGAGTGGGTCGTAACAATACGCTAGTAACAACAACAGAGAACGCTAATAACAACAACATATAAAATTTGATCCAGATCTAACCGATCCACGTCTAAGTACGATAAGAATACATTCCAACTCAAATAGCAACAAAATATATAAGTAGGGAAGGGGGGAGGGCAAGCAATGTTTTCATTGACTATTTTTTTAAACAACGCTGCATGTACAGTGTAAGGCTAACATTTACATGGGGGGAAAGGTGCAAGGGAGGGGGTGTTATTCATGTGATATCTTATTTACATACTTTAACATGGTACAGGGTCACTGCGGCTAGCTACGATAGTGGTTACTCATAGCAACAAAATTAAAAAAAAAAAAACAAGTTGACCAATAGGCGGCCTAGTTAGTGAAAGGGGGGGGGGGTAACTAGTTGCCTAATTTCCCTGTCACCCTGAAAAAAGAACAAGTAATGCATTTTTTGATAAGTTGTTAATATTTTATTTTGTTTTTAATGATCTGTAATACATTGAAATAAATATTTAAAAAAACGTTTTTTTCACACTGCACAACACACAAAAATAGTGAGAAAAATAGTCTGTCCTACACAGTCTGTCCTACACAATCTGTCCTACATTGTCTGTCCTACACAGTCTGTCCTGCATTGTTTGTCCTACACAGTCTATCCTACACAGTCTGTCCTGCATTGTTTGTCCTACACAGCCTGTCCTACACAATCTGTCCTATATTGTCTTTCCTACACAGTCTGTCCTGCATTGTTTGTCCTACACAGTCTGTCCTACACAATCTGTCCTACATTGTCTGTCCTACACAGTCTGTCCTGCATTGTTTGTCCTACACATTACGTACATCATGATGTCCTACCGAATGTGTTATACAAACAAGAGTCACATGGTCCTTAGTTAGGGACTACTGGGTTTAAACCTTCTAACAGATGTCAAATGAGCCTGATAAAAAAACTTAGTTATGGGTCTAGGATTTTGCAAGCGGTGGCTTTGATTTCAATTTAAGGACCCTAAATATACCTTTGTTTAGGGCCCCAATTATAACTTTTAGTGCAGATTTTTAATGTACCTTTAAAACTAGGGTCCTTAAATCTTTTACGAATGCCATCAAACTTATCTATTCCTTTTGTCCCCAAAAATGCAAAAAACAGCTCTTTGGGTTGTTCCAGCTTCTTTGTTTATTGATAAATAATATCATTAATTTTAATTTGCTAGTAATCATTAAGTCTGGTTGAGGAAAACAAAATTAATTTGATAATTTCAATGTCTAGCTAAAAATAGTCTGTGTCGGAATGTTAATTTATCTGTTAAAACTACTTTACGCTTGATTAAGTCGTCTCTCTACTGAACTTTGTCCACTACGATTGACTGGAGGTTCATCATCAGAGTTATTAAGGTCAGGCTGACCATCTATATCTTCATTTTGACCAGTATGAGCATCATGAGATATCAAGGGTGTATGTTCAATCACTTCTTTTATATGAGGGTGTTCAATTTGTGCTACAGTTCGACCTACGACATTAAACTCATTTTGTTCTTGGTCTGGAGATAGTTGATTTGGATTTTGTCCCACTTGGGCTGCATTAGTTCCTATGACATGTTGTACCAAACCAGCATTACCATTCCTTCGTTGTTCTTGTTCTAAAATTAGAAGTAAAAAGAACATTTGTTTCTTATTCATTTCATAACAACTTTTAAAGAAATGATGATACTTTTGAATTAAATATATTTCACAGATGTTTTGGTCTGAATAGGTGGGGTATGGGCTTGTTAGACAGATCGGTATGATGTATATTTGGTTGTTGAGACAGATAGTGATGTAGTAAAGCGCTCGACTGTTAAGCTGAAGGTCCCTGCTTCGATTCCCGGTGAGGACCAATCAATTTTCATGGATTATATCTCCTGTGGTCTCTTCATGGCTATTGCACAATCGGCTATGGCGGGGATAAAAGAAGCACGCCATGGAGCATAAGATCCTATCAGTGGTTTATGTGATCCAAGAGATTTGATTTCATCCTTACAGGAACTTCACATATAAGATTCGAGCCTAGCAACTCCAGTCTTCTTGATCCATCGCAGTGCCTCCTGGGCCATTGCACCCTTAGCTGTGTAGAAGATGTAAAAAATCTACTTGATGAGCAGTTATGGACAAACTACCACCAGTCAGAAATTGTTTGATCCTTCCCCAGCTCTCATCAATGACACTTGCATTTTATTGTCTTATTCATTATAAAAATATCACCCTTATGTTTTTGTCCTGCAAACTTTCTGTTAAATTTAAGAACCCATTGTGACCCACAGTTTAAAAAGTTTGCCCACCATTGGGCTATAAGAACAAGATAGAAACACTTCATCATTTCACGAACATACAGAAACATGGACATAAACATGAGAATTCAGCTTAAGATCAAGTTTAATATAATCCATCGAAAAATGTCCTCAGTTGTTAAAAAAATCAAGTAATACCTTTCTGACAAAAAGTTAATGACTTCATTACTAATAGGGTAAAAAATTTTAGAAAATATTCAGACACACTTAGTTTTATAAATATATAAATTTGGAATGGAATGATATGTAGCTTACTTGAATCTTCAGGTACACAGCGCTTACAATGTAAACAATTTCGCCAAAATGCTGCATGAAAGAAAGGTATTTTATTATCATAGCATGTGTAGACACAAAACAAAACTATGGTTGTAACAAGAGGAATAAGTATCACACATCCAATGAAAGCTCCTTTCCAAGTAACTTTTTCTGAAAAATAAAAACATATCAAAACATAACATAATACTTGTTTTAAAGTTATTAATATGTCATTAAGCATAGAAGAATGAATATATTATTCTATGTCAGCATTTATGATCCTGATTGTTTCGAATTAACATATTTATGCTATTAACCATAGAGGAGTTATTAAATGGTCATATGTCAGCACGTATCATGAAAAGTTTAAAATAATTGTAATCATCCTATTAATAAAGAAGAATAAATGGGCTCTTCTATATTACTTGGTGATCATGTTTCAACATACAGCATGATTTTCTTCTTATTTAAGGAGAATTGACATTTTATATTTATTTTAGTAAAGAAAGAATTTTTTTTTTTCTTTTTTTTAAGAGTTCACCCCTACTGCCATTAGTCCTAATTGCTTCACTTGTAACACATTCAGACATTTTTGTAGGGGTAAGTTCAATCTAATCATAGCAAAATACATTATCTTAGTGTGGAATGAATGACATGTCCATATATTAAGAATAATTCATTTTACAGTTGCTAAGTATAATTCATTATATTTTTTCAAAAAAATTGTTAATTAATTAAAAATGAAACATTATTAAAATATAAATTTTTTTAACATTAAACTGAAGTGTCATGTTTCTGTCCTTTTCTGTCACAAAAAAATTCACAATAAAAATCAGAATATCATATAAGCATGTTTTATACTTTTATACCATCAAAGTAATATTAAAAACGACCTGAATGAAAAGAAATTTTAAATTGTTTATATATTACCTTTTATTTCTTCTTCGTTTGATTTTTGACATTCAGAAAGTTCTAATTTCAGCAGATTGGCGTTTGTTTATGTTTGTTTTCAGGAAGTAAAACAATCATTTATTAATCAATAAGTCAAACTAAGTTCTTAATTGTGATTTTAAATTTCAATTTAAGAATAAAAATTAAAAAGATATTTAAGCCTGAATCAATGTTCTGTACTAATATTAAACTTGACTTAAACATATATTTTAAGATCTCTATTTATATTTATGCCTAAATATTATGGCTTTAAATTTACTCTTTTTGTCTACTCACTTTTCAACTCTGAATCCTTTGATTGTTGACAAGCAGATATTTCTAAACTCAACCCGCTGATATTTTTCTGGTATTCTAAATTTAGGTAATTAGAGGGAAAATATCAATAATGATTATTTGTTTTAATTTATGTAATTTAAACTAAATACTCAATCCAATCTAAATAAATGGAATCATTGTATTCTGACAAATAAATAACATTTAGGAATTCCTGTGGCTCAGTTAGCATTTAATCAATTTGTATTTAGTCAACAAAGCTTTTAAATTGATTTTACAAATATATCAATTTTTTTTAATGTAATTTAAATATGATGAAACTTTTTACTATTACAGTAACATATAAATAGAGATGGGTGTTAGTTTCTATAGAATTTAATGTTTCTATTGAGATGGGTGTTTGTTTGTATAGAATTTGATGTTTCTATTGAGATGGGTGTTTGTTTGTATAGAATTTAATGTTTCTATTGAGATGGGTGTTTGTTTGTATAGAATTTGATGTTTCTATTGAGATGGGTGTTTCTGGCATGAGATTGGAGTCCCTCCCACAAATAAGCACCATAATTAACTTTGACAAAATTACAAACTGTAAGAATAACCTAATCAGTGTCTATTTATTTTATTCTTTATTTTTTCATTATTACTCCTATTGTGTGTATTTCTTCACTAATCATAACACTACTTTTGCATATGGCTAAACAATAACTCAAAATGTGTTGTTTTTTTTAATATGTTTTCATTAAGAACAAATATTTCATATGTACCCAGAATCTCAACATCCCATCATCAGCTCCTGCATTTTTAAAAATGATTTTCATAAATATCATTAATTTTTATGTCAATATAAAAATAGGTTTGTAACAATGAGATCTATTACTGGAATAAATTGTTTATGAAGATGTTGTTTTTGGTTTCATTTAAAAATTGAATTGGGGGAAGGCTTAGTTTATTAGCAATTTAAATTATTGTCAACTCACCACTGAAATCATTTAGCTGTGACACATTGAACCTAGCCTGACAAGCCAAACCACAAGAAGGATGTCCCATCAATGACACATTGTGCAGACCATGTTCTCTGCACCATGATAACAGATCTTCTTTGACCTCCTTTGGGAAACAATCATGACATTGTCCTTGAAAGCAGAACTCACCTCCAGAACAACAGATTCCATAAGGTAAACAAATGTAGGACTTTGGATGGTGGCACTGAATTTGTAGCAACTGGTCAATCGTTGGTGGTTTGTCTGGCATATTTTAGTTTCAATGAAAAATGCAGAATATACATAACATTAATAACAGAAAGTAATTTTACTTATCATGCAATTCAAACCTAATAAGTCTATCAACAAATTAGACAATTAAAATAGCAGATAATAATTATTTCATAATGTGTTATTTCTTGTGTAATGTTTTAACTATATGATTATTTTAAATTAAAATTTTGTTCTTTAAACAATCATTATTTTTAAAATGATGAAAAAAAATTAACAAATATTCCTATAGATTAATAATATAAAGATAGATTCTAAAAGACCAAAATAAAAAAAAATAATAACTAAAAGAAATTATAAAAACTTAACAACAAACCTGAAGCAGCTTTCAAAATCATTAAATAACACATAAAAACCGAACGCAGACCAATTCTTGTCCAAAATTCTCTTGCACAACACATGTTTTCCCTTTTTAATATTTAGCAATTATGGCAATAAAACTAATAAACTCATTATAATAAAGCGAAAAAATCAGCCTTGTGAATGTGCTTTATTTAAATTTTTTCATTAAATATTTAACCATTTTATTATTTAAATTTGTTTTATTTAAATATCTTTACCTACTAGATTTTTACAAGTTATAAATAATCGATGCCAGACTGTAGAATCTGTTCAAACGGTCCTAAAAGCAATTCGTTATTCTTGATTATCTTTTAGTAACAACTTCCCAATATTCTTGAATGTTAACATTATTTATTAATTAGCTATGCATGTCACATATACTGTATTTCGTTAATTAAATATAGTCTGATCATACTAAAGCTCCAGCATTTAACATTATTGACGGAAATTCAAAGAGACTAATGCCCAAATAATAATCCATTTCCCCGTATTTACCGTGTTTAAAATCGGGAATTCATAGTCACTTTAGCAGCCATAGAGACGCATCCAGGTGGATTTTTTTTTTATTTTTCATAGGTGTCATCATTAATTCATCTGACGCACCAAAATTACCACCCCTTAAATTCGTTCTTTTTCCTTCTACTTTTCCACTTTTCATTATTATAACGTTTAAAAAAAAATAAAGTTCCCTTAGCCCTAACGGGCCATCGGTGCAGATGGAGTGTAGAATTCATCTGTTTCTATAACCTCGGCATATGAAGGGATTGTGTGGTTAGCACAGCGCCCAGCCGCATTTACTTCCCCCAACTTAAGTCAGGTACCATTTAAAGTTGGGTGGACTTGTGGGAGGACTTTGTACCAAATGTCACCTGGAAAAATTCCATGGGTCTCACCAAGGATCGAACCCAGGACTCTCAGGTCAACAGTCGAGCATCTACACCACTCGGCCATCCGTCCCACATGTTATAACGTTTATATGTATGTAAAGTATAGAAGCAAGCAGACAAACAGACCAGGATGCAGGCTAGCAGACAGACAGACAGGCATGCACTATGGTGGACAGATAGACAGACAGACAAGCAGGCTGCTGTTTATTTATTTTTTTACATCCAAATAAATTTCATGATAAGTCGACAATGATATGTTAATTTAAATAAAACTTCTTAAGATTTGTTTGGTGTAAATTATTTCATCTGTCATTTCAGGTACGGCAAAGGTGGGAAGGTGTTAAAAAGGGGGAGGGGGGAATATAACAATCTCAAAGCTCACATGTATAATTAGAACATTACATGTATATAGTGTATAATGTTGCCGGTACCATTATAAGGAGTAAAATAGCTCTCTACCGCCACCTTGCACATGACCCTCCCTGCCCCTATTCAAGACTAATTTAAAATCAATACATGTGTGTTTGCGTGTGTGTGTGTGTGTGCTGATTTATAACAAAATTTACTTACAAAAAAATGTATAATATAATGTTTTAAGACATCTTTATTAAAGAGAATTTTTTTTCGTAATTTTAAACAGAAAACGTGTAAACCATATCTAATTGTTGGCTAAACTGAACATAAGAATGACTAGATTTCTCTCCCTTCTTTTTCTCTTCTTGGATATTCCAGTCTTGTTTATTTCATTTGAGAAGTCTTGTGTTGCAGATACTATGTGTCAGAAAGATTAATTTAATGGCTTGTTTTCTGGCTAAGCGCTATGTTCATCGCTGACTTGACTAATTTGACTTATTAACTATATAGTTCAATGATCATTAAAAACATTTCCGTAAAGTTTGACTGTCCATCTATCTGGTGTGGTTGAAATGCTCTGCAAGTCGCAGCTCATCAAAGGTGTCGATCAATTAATACGGCTTCACTCCAATGTAGTTGCCACTGTGAGGACGTAAGGAGGAAAATGTACATTACCACAACAACAACAATAAATATTCTAAAATGAACGCTTTAAAAAATGAATTAAAGTAATTAAAATGACTTTTTTTTTCTACTAGTGAATATATACAGGGCCGTGTAATACTATGGTTCAAAAAAAGGGACATAACACCAAGGAGGCAGGGGACATAACACCAAAGAGGCAGGGGACATAACACCATGGAGGCAGGGACATAACACCATGGAGGCAGGGACATAACAGCAGGGAGGCAGGGACATAACACCCGGGAGACAGGGACATAACACCACGGAGGCAGGGACCATAACTACAACACAAATATAGACATAACACTAACAGGGAGGCATGGACTAACAATGAGTCAGGAGTCATAAACTACCAGGGAGGCATGGACTAACACATGGGAGGCAGGGACATAACCCCCATGGGAGGGAGTAGGACCTAACACCAAGGAGGAGGCAGGATATAGCATCATGGACAAGGGAGGCATAACACCATGGAGGCAGGTACATAACACCATGGAGGCAGGGACATAACACAATGGAAGCAGGGACATAACACCAGGGAGGCATGGACATAGCACAAATGAGTCAGGGACATAACACCAGGGAGGCATGGACATAACACCATGTAGGCATGAACATAACACCAGGGAGACAGGGACATAACACCAGGGAGGCAGGGACATAACACCAGGGAGGCAGGGACATAACACCAGGGAGGCAGGGACATAACACCATGGAGGCAGGGACATAACACCATGGAGGCATGGACATAACATAAATGAGTCAGGGACATAACACCATGGAGGCATGGACATAACACCAGGGAGACAGGGACATAACACCATGTAGGCATGAACATAACATCAGGGAGGCAGGGAACATAACACCAGGGAGGCAGGGACATAACACCATGGAGACAGGGGACATAACACCATGGAGATAGATTTTTAGGGTCGTCAAAAAGTGACATTGATTTCTTGTAAGAAAAAAAAATGTTCAGTGTTTGATTCTTTTAAAGGCTTTTGTGAAGTTGGATAGCGTAGACCATTTGAGTCTTTTGTTAATGGTCATTAATAGTTGTTATTTTTTTTATTCTTTTCGTCGCTATGTCACTTCATGAAGTTTGGATGGTCAGCTGGAGGAATGGGGGGGGCGAGGGGTGGGGTGGATATTAACTACTATTCGCCCCAGAGCAGCGGGTATGCTAGGAACGGCTCGTAATGGTATTTGTTGATGTTTTGTTCCTGCACTTGGCCCATACTGGCGTAAACCATCGTTAGAGCAGGGATCCAGGAGCAGTGGTTGGATGCCGTAACAATGACGTTGTTGTCTTCCAAATCACCTGAAGAGAAAGTTTACTTTTAAATAAAGTGCTATTAGTTATAGCTGTATCGAGTATCACATGACGCACAATGGATCATGTAACTTTCATCTCACTTCTCCCTCTTCTCCCTCTCAATCTCCTCTTTCTATTTTTCATCATTCATGTAAATTATAAAGTATATTTTAATTCATTATTTTTTTCCAGGGGTCCAAAAATCTTACTTTTACCTCTTCATATCTCTATTTCCATCTATCTCCCTTTTCTCCCCCCCTCTCTCTCTCTCTCTCTCTCTCTCTCTCTCTAATTTTGTTTCAACGTCCACTAATCCTCGTTTCACCATGGCCCAGAATTCGTTCTCAGTAGTGATAATTAGAAGTACTAGCCAAATGCTAAATTAATTTCACTTCTTTTGTAGATAGTGTAGCGATTAAATCCATGTATGGGAATGCTCTGTGCAGTTTTTGAGGATTTCCGATATGATAAAGAGTTGTTTTTTTTTTTAATCGCTGCAAATATTGTTTGAGCTTCACGGTGTTGTCAGCCATAATTAGATTGTATGTAACGTCATGTTGTTGTTTACATCATGATAAAACAACATGATATTTATAACAATAAACGTATTCCCCATGCAAGTTATTATGTTGTTGTTTTTTTTCATTTTATCTTTAAAAATTAGTTTTGGAAAATAATTTAAACGAAGTCACTACTCACATCATGAAGGCGTTGATGTTGTTTGACCCAGAAATGTATAACTTACCTATCGATATAACTGCATCACAGACATGAGAGTTCGATATGTAGCCCAATAGCCCTAGGTAAACATGAACTACACGCGCGCGTGTCTTGACTCACTTTTATTTGAATAACTACATAAGGTTAACATGTCTGAGCAAAACATGAGCGAAAGAATCATATTTCAAATATATATGTCCCAAATCGCTATTAATTCTTGCTCGTATCAAAACTGTTTCAATTTTTCAAGTACAATAATACTATAGAATGTCAACGTGACTTTATGTCTACACATTACTCTTCTACTTATCACTGTCCACCCCTCCCCCAAGTGGTCAGTTCTCAAGCCCACTCCTTTCTAGATAGTTGGGCTACTATTTCATGCTTTGACCTGTAAAAGTTATGTGCTAGGATAATGCATTCAAACAAAAAAGGGGAACAACCCTGATCACCAACTAGGCAGTTCAATATGTAGTTTATAGCCCTAGGCAAATATGGACAACATACGTGTGTGTGTGTTGAGGCCACATATGGTGGTGTTGGTCACGCAAGGATATGTAGATATATTAGCCACAAAGACTAACATACCTGTGTGTAATGGCAACATGTGGGTTTGCTGGTCTTACAAGAATATGTCGCTACATCAGTCACAAAGACTAACATACCTGTATGTAATGGCCACATGTGGGTTTGCTTTTCATACAAGAATATGTCGATATATCAGCCACAAAGACTAACATACCTGAGTGTAATGGCCACATGTGGGTTTGCTTGTCATACAAGCCCACGTCGTATTAGCCACCGCCTTCTCTGCGACCCACTTATTGACAGCTGTAATGGCCAACTGTGTGTGGTTGGTTACAGCAGCTGTCAATATAAAATACAACAATATTTTTGAAGATAATCGAATTCATTATTTTAGTAAACATCATTACAATTGTAATAAAAAAACGGTCCATTTAACACCGCTCTTAATCAGTGCCGGATAAAATCATATCAGTGCCCTAACAGATAATTAAATTAAATCCCCCCCCAAACAAAGCATATATTGCAAAGTATTTATAAGATCTTAATGTAAATTAATTATAATCTCTTCTTATGTAAATTATTTGTAAGATCTTCTTACGGTAAATTATTTATAAGAACTTTTTAATGTAAATTAATTATAAGATCTTCTTACTGTAAATTATTTATAAGATCTTCTTAATCAATATTACATTACAAATATGCTTGTATTCTTCTATGTATTGTAGAGATAATGCATCCATCTAGCATTGCTTCAACCTTTGTTCTTGTGGGGACTTTCAATATTTTCATTAAATATTGAAAAAAGGTTCAAATTTCGATTTGATCTAAATGACTGATTTGACATGCCATTTTCCTAAGCGACCCTTCCCCCTCCCTTAATGCCCTAATAAAAACGAACTTATTTTTGCTTACAGGTTAATCCAGCACTGCTCTTAAATTTAGCAACAGTTTTTTTTTCCTAATGATACGTGATTGTTCCGTATAATAAACCGACAACTATTGTAATTGCTGAAAAATAAGTTCACTCACGATACGAGGCGTAAAGATTTTCACCGTAGTTGCCATCGCTGTGGGCGAAGACACAATTGGAGCCGTAGGCGCCCGCTGAGGCGCTGAGTGTTTTGTTCCAGACCTGAGGAAAAAATAATGGTTGCATCAACAGTGGTATATGTTGCATCAACAGTGGTATATGTTGCATCAACAGTGGTATATGTTACATCAACAGTGGTATATGTTGCATCGGAAATGCATTTATAAAGTATCAGATATTCACGTAAAAAAAGATGTGAACTCTTGGTCTCAAAACGATTATGTTAGCAGTGAAACCCCCTAACGAGGTGGCCGACTATGACGGACGCATTCTAAATCCACACACTATTTATAGATTTATTTCAAATCTAACGCTATACATTGGTGTACAACTCTTTGTGTGACTTATCAAGCCTATGAAATTAAATGGAGTATTCATGCTAATTTAACAATTAATTAAGTAGGCCTACATACGAAATCAGAGAGTCCATAAAAACACTGTCTCCCTATTTTTTCTGTTGCTAAAATTGACTTGGCAAACTCGCCTAATGTAGGTATGAAAGAATGGCACGAAAGCAAATATCACATTAGAGGCTCATTGAGATTATCATGACATTCTAACAAGTACTTTGAAAAAACCGCGCATCAGAATTTTGAAATGATTTAGTCATAGATCAAATGTTGAGTAATTTTAATATTTTCTATACTACTAGACATGGTTATTTTTTTTTAAACATTACCAAAAATTTAAAGAAGGCTAAATATAAAACTGGAATAATCATGGATATATAATAAAGAGTTGCCTAGCAACTGAATACTCACTAAGCTACTGACACCAACAGCCGCACGTGCCAGGTTGTGAGCACTCAGGAAACCTGCGATATCAGCCGCGGTCAGGGAGACAGGGGTCACAGCACCGGCCAACGCTAGTCCAGCGCAGACAAAGTACACCATACACAGATTCATGTCTACAGATTGAAGGTTCTGATTGAAACGACTAATCTAATGACTGACACGTGCGCCTTAGTTTCTTGGCAACAGTACCAAACAAAGGGAGCGTGTGTCCATATATATAGAGATCCATTTTGTAGCATTGTCAAGATGTAGACCAACACAACGCCTGACATAAACAATGCGTCATACGGCTGGAGGGAAGGGGGAAAGAACGGATCTGTTTGCCTTTCATTAGTTCAACACAAATGTTTGACAATGGAAATGTGAGACGCGCCAATAGGTAAGAACGACAACCCCGTGAGAACTAATCCAAAGGGAAACAATCCCAATAGTTTTTTCCCCTGTGTCAACAATGTACCAATCGTCATTATTAACATTTGTTATTATTTCTACTATTTTGAATCAATAAGTCTAACAGACCATCAACTTTTGATTTACTTTACTTTACAAAGAAGCAGTGGCGTCACTATTGGGTTGCGGGGTGGAGGGGGTGCGGACCGCACCGGGTGACACAAACATAGGGGTGACACCAAGATGA
The DNA here is from genome assembly GCA_021962125.1 of Bulinus truncatus. NCBI lineage: Eukaryota > Metazoa > Mollusca > Gastropoda > Planorbidae > Bulinus > Bulinus truncatus. The sequence continues at coordinate 13,212,025 of JAGDYQ010000002.1, forward strand.
AGAGTTCTAAATTTCACAGCAGAAAGAATTCGGTATAGTCGGGTTTTATAAGCGGTCAACGCCAAAAACATGAGCAGTAGCACCGGGTGCCACCAGACAAAGCAGTAGCATAGATTGTTATCTTATAGAGCAGTAGCACCGGGTGCCACCAGACAAAGCAGTAGAACAGATTGTCATCATATAGGGCAGTAGCGCAGGGTGCCACCATGCAGAGCGACTGGAGTATAAGTAAATGAATACAATTCAAATCTGTTCTGATCCATTTTAGAGTTTTTTTTTGCAAACGTTTAAAAAAAAGGAACGCATGTAGTCACGTGATTTAATGAAATCGAAGACAAAGTTTACAAACTCAGTTTTATAAATTCAATATACATTTTTCTGAAATACAGTCAGTGATACCATCGTTTTTATAGCTTAAGTATTTAATAGTAAATTTTCTAAGGTCTAGTTCAGAAAATTTCGAAATATGTACCAGTGCTCATGGTGGAAGCCTTGGGGGATGGGGGGGGGGTGACACCATGAATTTTTCGCACCGGGTGACACCAACCGTCGTGACACCACTGTCCTTTGAGACCCCCCCCCCCCCACTCGGCTTGGCCTCTGGTGGAACAAAGGCTGGCTCCAATAAATAAATAAATGTTTTAAAAAATTGCGTGTAAAAATATTATAAAACATGAACACATTCAGTTGCCCCCCCCCCTTGAACTTTATGGGGCACAAGCGCGACGTACGGGCTGCTCATTAGACCACCTATATTCATGTTTGTACATCAAATCGTTGTAGTTTTACTCTACCCCCCCCCCCCCCCGTCTCTCGGTATCCACGGTAACAACAGTTCTGTTAGCTACATGGTTTAGTTCACCATTTAGAACACTACAACCCGTGCACCGTATCCTGCAAGTCGGACAGTTTTATCCGGTCCGCAGTCCGCCACTAGTTTCTTACTTACAGAACATGTTGACACTGCATCCGTTTGCTCTACGCCCTAACCGCCTTTCAAATTTAGGAACACAATGTGGCCCAGGGCTTCAAAATGTTTGCCCACCTTTGGTTTAGTCCCATAATTTTGCGTGGCAAGTTGTAAAACTGGTTGACCAATGAGTAGGGAAACCTACAACCTGTCGTCAGTGTGATTCATTCATGTGGTGACACCTCTCTTGTTCCACTTTTTTCCCACGGTCTCAAAACAGGTAAGGCCCTAGCCTCCATGACACACACACACACACACACCACACACACACACGTACACACACACACACACAATCTGGCACGTTCACACAACGCGGGCTGGTCATCGTCATATGTTGGTCATTTGTTGGTCTAATTAAAAATGTAATCACCGCAACCTGGGAAGAGATCTATTGAACTTGAACCGTCAAACGCAGCGTGTGTTGACAATGGGAGTTATTTTCAAGTCTAAATATGTATCTGATTACCACGTCTTTTAAGTGCATTGTACGTCATTCCGTGTATTGACCGTATCTATTAATCACCAAAAGCTCTCGATATTGTTGTGAAAATGTTCACATGTTTCAACTAATCAAACAACTATTTCACTATGAACTTTGTTTCGTGTATTTTATTCAAATACTCTCTAATCCAGCTGTTCTCAACCTCTTTCGCTTCTGTACCCCAAATGTTTGCGGGTAGCCGTCTTAAATTAATTCGTTAATAAACGTAGTTCTTTTCATAACGGTAATGCACTTCCGTTATCCACCTAACAGGCGGTATATCGCGTTCCTTTTATCCACTCCCTGAGTAAAAATCCTTATATAAAGTACACTAACGCGCTTGGACACGATTAATTTGTCTAAAAAGAAGAGAATATTATATATAAAAGCGATTTGGGATATGCGTTAAATCGAAAGTAAAGAATTAATACAACAGTATCCCTGTTTAAAATGCAATCATGAAAAAATCGGATCTGCCCGAAACCAAAAAATAACATAGCCTACCGATCAAGCCTAAGGGGATATAACTCTATGCAAAGTTTTTGCAGGGTACAGCTAGTTTAACTTGATTCTCGTAAAATAGCTAATCTTGGTTTCTTGGACAAACGGCCATCCATCGCCATTCAACTTTAACTTCATTTGAATCTACCCGTTCCCGAAAACAATAACTTTCTAGCTGCCATTGTTAATACGGGTGGGTTTCAAACTCAGGACCTAGGACTCTCTGCTGGTTAAATGTTGATACAAGCGGTTCTCCCCGTTTATTCAAAACCACCCTTGCCGTCCGCTCATCTGGATGTTTTGTAAATCAGTAAAACGCGTGAGTCTACTAGTTTCTTATTGTTCTGCTAAATTGTAATTCTCTTCCCAAAACATTTTACCTGTCAAAATGTGTGTGCTAGAAACTCGCTGGTCGAATGCCAGTTAATTTTTTTTTACGTCACTAGTCTCTGACCCATTCATGTTATCTAGGTCACGAATCTCTGACCAAACATCGTAACAGTTGTCTTTTCATAGCAGTCATGTGCCAAGGGACAAAACCCCAATTGTATAAAGAATTACGTGTGCCTGAAGCTGTCCACCCTTAACGGGTCAGTCTGAGGTCAGTCAGTGTGGACTAAGTGTGATGGGCAGTCAAAAGTGTGGAGGAACATTTATAACAATTAAGTAAAAAAAACAAGTCGAACACAAAATAATTTCTTGTCTGTTATAACAACAAAAAGATTATGATGTTTAGTTAACTTATCAATAATCGGAAGACGTTTTGATCAGCTCAATAATCACATCAATATTTTATTGTGATGTTGATTTATCAATTTTATCATTATTCTTTGTTTTGTTTGGCTGCTTTCTTTGTAACTATGTGTTTAGTAATAGCAATACACTGAATCGTTTCTTATAGTTCAAAAGTAACCGCTTTGATCTATTAGCCTACGCGAAGAAATTTATCAGATTGATTTCATTGATCCGGTTATAAATGACTGAAACTTTGTTTTGCTATTGGATAATTTAATTGAATATCTATAATAATAACAAAAAATATTAGACACTTTTATGTCAGTTATCATTCTTAAGAAAGGCGTATCTAGGGAGAGGGAAAGGGGTCCAAATTCGAAAGTTCTGTTAGTAAAAATATCTTATTTATAAATCCATGTCCGATACAATATATACCACTGTTGATAAAACATATACCACAGTTGATGTAACATATACCACTGTTGATACAACATATACCACAGTTGATGTAACATATACCACAGTTGATGCAACATATACCACAGTTGATGTAACATATACCACAGTTGATGCAACATATACCACTTGCGGGGGGGGGGGGTCCCCAAAATCTTTGTTTACATTAAATATTGAGTACATTATCTCATGTCATTGTGTCGAAGGTCCAAATGCAGGGGCCTCCAAAGAAGTGAAGCCTTCCGGGCAGATGCGTGCCTAGGGTGGGGTAAGGGGGGTCCGAATTCAATAGTCCCCGGGCCCCAGCTTTAAGGGGGCCCCCAAAAACATTTTACATTTAATTTTAAGTACATTATCTTATGTCATGGTGTCCAATGTCAAAATGCAGGGTAACCCATATAGGTTCGGCACTGCTTACGGGCCCCCAAATCCCTTAGTTCGGCACTGATTCTTAAACTGCAAGAAATAAATTGAGATCTATAGATGGAGCACATGACCCTGGGAGTGACCTGGGCGTGCAATAAACTGTTTTAGTAAATTATTGTGACTCGGTATGATCTCAGATTGTTGTGCTCTGTTGTTGGTTATTTATTTGTCATTTATTGAATTTGTTGTTGTTGGTGGTGGTCTTCAGATTTCCGGTGATTTTTTACCGTTCTCTGAGACTGTATTGACCACCAATGTTTTGTTGTGCACAGTCGATAGTTACATGACTCTGGGTGCACCAAGGGGAGTCTTACGTATAGGCTGTAAAACAATGCCCACGCTCCCCTTAACTACACTCGGCAAGGTTTGAACCCAGGACCATCAGAAATACTACACGTCCGCCATGCGGATCTGCTAACTTACCAAATCAGCATGTTATTATTTTGTTTTAATTGCATACAGATGACGTAATTAGTGCTCTCGGTTCAAGGCCGCAGTCAGAAATTCTTGGGACCCCCGACAAACAGTGATATGTGGGGCCCCACTCTTTTTTTCACTTTTAGCCAATTAAAAAATAAACATAAATGAACCAAATTCGACTTTGAACTTTCTCTTAAATGCTGGTGGCCCCTGACATGGGCTCAATTTGTAGCCCACCCCCTAACCCCCCCTCCCTTCCCTCAAGGTGGCACTGCTAGATTAAAAGTACATTACTATTTTTCCTATAAATGGAAATAAATGCTGTTTCTATATTAAAAAGATATTTTTACTAACAGACCATCGAAAACACTGAATTGTTTGAATGTGACAAACACTGATTTTGTTTGAATGTATAGTAAAATATTTATTATAAAAATAATGTTAATACACTTGTAACATAAAAGCCAATAAAAAAGAATGCATTTAACAAAAAAGAGTGAAAAAAAATGATTTCAATGATTGCTAATTACGATAATGTACATCTTTAGAATCAAACAAATAAGTTGATCAATAAGCAATGTCTCAACCGAGGCTTAATCATTTGGTCTTTATTTAGAAGACAATGATTTTTTCATTTGGTTAAACATTTCGGCTTGCAGCAGCTTGTCAGAAGACTTTGTCTGCAAGTTAATACGGCTTGCCTCCAATCATGTTGCCCCTTTTTTTTTTTGAATATAACAAGAAAAACATTTTCATAAGGAAATCATCATTAACTTTCAAAAAATCAATCAATGGATTAAAAAAATTGATGATTTAAATTATTAAGTCTACCCCAGGGGTCGGCAACCTTTTGAGACGGAAGAGCCAAAAGTTCAAATTAGCATTTTTCTCAAGTTTTTAAAGAACCACTAGAATTTTTGTTTCAATATTTTGGTATTTGATTTAGGCCGCCGATGGACATCGAAAGAGCCGCATGCGGCTCGCGAGCCCTAATTGCCGACCCCTGGTCTACCCCATGAAGTTTACCGTGGCCAGTACTGGCAGATCTCAAAGTTGGACAGACTGCCAGGACAGTGAATGATGCTGCAGCCAACCGAGGTTGTTTTTCTCCACACCACCTGAAATAAGTCGGTAGTCTAGATATTTAAAACAGGTAAAACTTGAAGAGCTGTTATTAACTTGACAACTATGTACTTATATGTGCGTGATTGGCACATATGATCCTAAGGAGATTATTGTTCCTTGACAAGGTTAGCCGGCCTATAGCATACCTTATAATGCTTCTCCTTGCCTGATAAGCTTTTACTATGCAAATGTTCGTATACAGGTCCAGTCTAATATGTGTCCATAATATAATATACTTATAGATGTCTAGCATGCGTGTACACAACTTATATGTTTCTGTATACGTATAGATGCCTAGCATGCTTGTACACAACTTATATGTTTCTGTATAATATAAGTATAGATGCCTAACACGCTTGTACACAACTTATGTTTCTGTATAATATACGTATAGATGCCTAACACTCTTGTACACAACTTATATGTTTCTGTATAATATACGTATAGATGCCTAACATGCGTGTACACTTCTGTTCATAGATATATTTGGGTCCCTAATCAAAGGTACATTTGGGATCACTAGTTAAAGGTACATTTGGGGTCACTAATCAAAGGTACATTTGGGGTCACTAATCAAAGGTACATTTGGGGTCACTAATCAAAGGTACATTTGGGGTCACTAATCAAAGGTACATTAGGGGTCACAAGTCAAAGTGTTAGCAATGTAGGCTTGACAGATTTTAAAACTTTCCCACACATCTTGATTTACATTATGATTTGGAATAGTAAGTAATCCTTAGCATTAGTTTTAATTTTTTATGGAATAAGGAAAATAAACTACCGATAGAGGGCCCCCCCTAGCAGAGGTGGGCCCTAGGAATCCTCTAATTTAGCCCATCCATAAATACGGATTTGCTTCATCGTGAAATATTAGCTTCTAAATGCCTAATGTTTTTCCTAAAACGCTGCTGCATGCCTAAACCGCATCTTCCAAGTCTACACAGCTTTAAATGGGTACTTGACATGTCTACACAGCTTTAAATGGGTGCTTGACAAGTCTACACAGCTTTAAATGGGTGCTTGACAAATCTACACAGCTTTAAATGGGTGCTTGACAAGTCTACACAGCTTTAAATGGGTGCTTGACAAGTCTACACAGCTTTAAATGGGTGCTTGACAAGTCTACACAGCTTTAAATGGGTGCTTGACAAATCTACACAGCTTTAAATGGGTGCTTGACAAGTCTACACAGCTTTAAATGGGTGCTTGACAAGTCTACACAGCTTTAAATGGGTGCTTGACAAGTCTACACAGCTTTAAATGGGTGCTTGACAAGTCTACACAGCTTTAAATGGGTGCTTGACATTAGTAATGGTAACTGGGCGTTGTGCTCATGCCGGTATATATGCCGTGGCAACAGAAATAAATTGAAATTTGGTACAAAGTCATCCCACAAGTACACCCATCTTTAAATGGGTACCTGACTTAAGTTGGGGAAGTAAAGGCGGCTGGGCGTTGTGCTAACCACACAATCCCTGCATATGCCGAGATTGTAGAAACAGATGGATTCTATACTTCATCTGCCCCGATGGCCCGATAGGCTAAGGGAACTTTACTTTTTTTTTAAAACGTCTACCTGTGTATAATGTCCACAAGTGAAGGCTATAAAATGTCTACCTGCGTATAATGTCCACAAGGGAAGGCTATAAAATATCTACCTGTTTTTATAATGTCCACAAGTGAAGGATATAAAACGTCTACCTGTGTATAATGTCCACAAGTGAAGGCTATAAAATGTCTACCTGCGTATAATGTCCACAAGGGAAGGCTATAAAATATCTACCTGTTTTTATAATGTCCACAAGTGAAGGATATAAAATGTCTACCTGTGTATAATGTCCACAAGTGAAGGATATAAAACGTCTACCTGTGTATAATGTCCAGAACGGAAGGCTATAAAATGTCTACCTGCGTATAATTTCCACAAGTGAAGGCTATAAAATGTCTACCTGTGTATAATGTCCACAAGTGAAGGATATAAAATGTCTACCTGTGTATAACGTCCACAAGGGAAGGCTATAAAACGTCTACCTGTGTATAATGTCCACAAGTTGGGGATCCTGTCATACACTTCCAGTTTTTATCCGCCACCTTTTTCTCCGACACCCAAGAACTGACCGCTGAAACGGCCAACCTGGTGTGGTTGCTGCTGCTTGCTGTAATTAACATCACATAATGAAATCAAAAAAAAAAATCTTATTTCTGGGTTTTATTTCCCATAATTGATAAATGATTTTCAAATGAACTATATACTCGCGATTTAATGTTCATGTTAAATAAACATTTCATTATTAATGACAGGATTAACAGCTAAAATTGATACCATAGAATGAGGGAGGAAACAAATAGTATTGCCTGTTTTCATAACATTACTAAATCACACTTGATAGATACTATTCTATTAAGCATATACCAGCAATTAAAATTTGAGTTAAAATAGTCCACTTACGACTAGAAGCAAAGAGATTTTCACCATACTTCCCCTTGCTGTGTTTCCATACACAGTTCGAGCCATATGCTCCCGCTGAGACACTGAGAGAAGAATTCCAGACCTAAGAAAATAATGTTCAATCAGGAAGTGAATGATAAATATACATCAGTGTAGACCAGTATGCAGCAGTGTTTAGCAGTATGTTGCAGTGCACATCAGTCCATAGCTGTGTACAGCAGTATATAGCAGCTGTAAGCAGTTTATAGCTGTATATAAAAGGATTAGTATTCAGCAGTAAATTGCAAATATAGGAGTATAAAATAGTGTATTGCTGTTAATAGTAGTTTATAGTGAATACATCAGTGTATAACAGTACTGACGTGTTTCGCAGTATATATCAGTACATTGCGAAGCATAACAGTATAAAAACAGTATAAGCAATATTTTGCAAGGTATAGCAGTAAATCGTAGTGTATTGCAGTTAATTGTTGTGTACAACAGTGGTAGCAGTAAATAGCAAGATGCAACATTTTTAGCAGTTTATAACTGTACATAACAATATATAGCTGTACAGCTGTTTATAGCAGCGTATAACATTGTATATCTGTATATACTAGATTGTCCGTAGAATGCTAGCTTGCTTTTGGCACCACACATACACACATCTGTGAAACTGTTTACCTACACTTGAAATATTGATGAGCATCATTGCACAGTGCTCTCTAAAACCCATTTTCAAAATCACTTGTATTTGATACCCACAAATCTGCTAGATGAACTAATCTTTGTCAAATTATCTACATAAACGCAAGACGAGAACAGTCATTGGTATGAAAATCAAACTAGTTGTTCCATGATTTCTTTCTCTCTAAGACTGTTTATTTAAGGCTTGAATACATTTTTCTTTAGACGTAAAAAAGGTTGATAATTAAATTGTAGATTAATTTCATACGGCCTTAGACTACCAAAAAAAGTTGCGCACTGCTGGTTTGGCTACTAGGGTATATCGCTTATAAAATATTAAACACGTGAAGATGATACATTCAAAGACAAACAGTTGTTTACCAGTTGAGCAGTCAATTGTCTCTATCTTTTAACGCGATGAATAAAGGGTTATGAAATGTCGCCAAATCGAAGCAGTGCTCTCTTTCATTTCTATATGTTAAACTAAATGCCGAATGAGGCGATACTGGGGGAATAAAAACTCATCAGACGCTTGACACCAACAGCGGCCCGCGCTGCGTTGTGAGCTTGCAGGAAACCTTTAACATCAACGGCAGTCAGCCGGACTGGTGTTGAGGCTGCACTGGTGTTGAGGCTGGGCTGGCGTTGAGGCCGCATTGGTGCTGAGGCTGCACTGGTGTTGAGGCTGGGCTGGCGTTGAGGCCGGACTGGTGTTGAGGCTGCACTTGTGTTGAGGCTGGGCTGGCGTTGAGGCTAAACTGACGTTCAGGCCGGACTGGTGTTGAGGCTGCACCGGCCATTGCTAGCCCAGCGAAAGCAACACAGATAACATAGAATAGCATGTCTGTATTTACCTGCGATCTTTTCTCTCACTGAAATAAAAAAAAAATGTAAATCTTAATAGAACACCTGCTGGTTGATTGACAGGGTGTACGGTACAGATTATTGTGTAAACAATAAAGTTTGCCCTTTTTATATCCAATCTGGCAAGAGGAAGATATATCGAATCGTAAAATTAAAAAAAAAAAATCATCAACTGAGTCATGTTGGGGGAGGGTGGGGTGGTTGATGGAAGGGCATGGAGCGGTATTGTTCTTTCATTGATAGGAAATGCAGGTGGACAATTGGGATTGACAGACGGAATAATTGAAATAGGAGGGAAGGAAGATCATCGATGACTAGGTCCAGTGGCAGCAATTAGAAGGAAATAATTGACAGATGAATATGATATAGACAGACCAGACAGACCAGCCAGAAAAAAACAGACAGACAGACAGACAGACAGACAGACAGATAGATAGATAGATAGATAGATAGATAGATAGATAAATAGATAGATAGATAGATAGATAGATAGATAGATAGATAGATAGATAGATAGATAGATAGATAGATAGATAGATAGATAGATAGATAGATAGATAGATAGATAGATAGATAGATAGATAGATAGATAGATAGATAGAATGGCTTCTCGGTACAGTAAACAAACACATTCATTGCCATTCCCAAAGTGTATGTTTTTTTTTGTACAAACGTAATACCAGTGTTATTGTGTCCGCACTTCTCCCATTCTAGTCAAGTTATGGATGTTACGCCTTCAGGTTTATGTCTGTGTTTTACATTTCATTGTTTTCAACAATAGCAGGTGTTTAACACCCAGGTATTGTCTGTGACCAAAGAGTCGCAGGTGTTTAACACCCAGATATTGTATGTGACCAAAGAGCCACCACTGACACAGATACATTCGATGATGTCATTTTATATCTTGTAGTTTGAACGTGTTGGTATTATTAATCGGAGTTACGGTATACCAGAGTTCAATCTGTAACATTATTCTGACACCTTCTAATTGCAGGTGTACCACGTGGTATCTCATTCCTTCTTCCAAGTATGGGTGTACCAGGTGGTAAGTCATTCTGACCTTTTTTTAATTATCCCATGGCTGATGTATTATTAGTACTAGAGTATAGCTGAATGATTTAAAAGGTAAAATATAAAAAGTGCAATAAGAAGAGGCGTAAATTTTTGTTTCAAAATCAATTAATACGAATTAATGTTTTTATAATGTCACAATCTATTGTAAGGGGCATAATGCCCAATGTCATTTTCTTTAGAATGATCAAACTGTTAGTTATAGGTGATGACTGGTAAAGAAAAATTTGTTTGGGTGATGCATTTATGTCGGCCAGATGCAAATATTATCTATCTATCTAATCGATCTGTCTTTCGATCTACCTACCTAACTACCTGCCTGCCTATCTTACTTCCTTCCTTCATACCTACCTACCTACCTATCAAGCTATATATCTATCTATCTATCTATCATTTATCTATCTATCTATCTATCTATCATTTATCTTTCTATCTATCTATCTATCCTGTACTTATGCTTACACTGATAAAAGTGTAGGACTCACTCATTCTGTAGTTGAATGCCTACTGTGCCTAGATCCCACAAACCTTCAGAGACCATCGTAAGTCTAAAAAGAAAAAAGAGTTCAAAAAAGAAATACACTGTTATAAAACACAAACAAATTGAAGATGCAACCAAGTATTAAACACAAGGATACATTACGTTATGTGTTTAGCATAAGGATACATTACGTTATGTGTTTAGCATAAGTATACATTATGTTATGTGTTTAGCATAAGGATACATTACGTTATGTGTTTAGCATAAGGATACATTATGTTATGTGTTTAGCTTAAGGATACATTACGTTATGTGTTTAGCATAAGGATACATTATGTTATGTGTTTAGCTTAAGGATACATTATGTTATGTGTTTAGCATAAGGATACATTACGTTATGTGTTTAGCATAAGGATACATTATGTTATGTATTTAGACTACCTGTCTAGCAGAGATTTAATTACTAGCGAGGGGCCTTTAGATCTTTTTTAAAAAATAAATTACTAGCGAGGGGCCCCAAAGACTTTTTAAAAAACTTCTAAACTGACTAAGGCACACAACCACCTTTAGATTGCTTCGGATAAATCCTGACAATTTTGAGTTTTTTTTCTTTTAAGGAAAAACGTAAATGCGCATGTAAAGATGCACACAACACAACACACACACACACACATACACATATATCAATACATTTACCACACAGACACATATACACATATACATTTACCACACAGACACATATACACATATACATTTACCACACAGACCCACATGCACAAATAAATCCCCATTTCATTAATAAAAAGCTTATTCACTTTTTAAACCTTTGACCACTGGACATAGCTACCATACGACCGGTGTTTTTTAGACTATGTACTACCCTCATTGAGACCACTAGCCAATGCTTTGTTTACAAAATTTCACCAGTGGACATAACAGCCAGGACTCACCAAGTTTACTAAGACCAGTACCTGGGGATGGGGGGGGGCATTATGCCAGGTACGACATGTTGTATGCCAAAGGCCCAGAATTTTAAAGCGATGGGCCTGCTATATCGATTGATCAATCTATCGTGAGCCTTCATATGGCTAAGAATGGTCTACCAATTAGTAGCCATTAAAAAGATTTACTGCCCCTTACACTCACCTCGGACACAAACAATATCATGCACGACTTTATTACTTCCCCTTTTAAGTAGGGATAAGAGGTGTTGATTGGTGTTCTGTTCATTGTTATTGTAAGTTTTAAAAGTAGGACAACAGCGATGAATCAAACGGGGGGCGGGTGGGAGAGTAGGGGGAGGGTTCGGTAGACGGTTGACCCCAAGAGAGTTGTAATAAAAAAACCGATGAAACTTTTTTTTTTTCCATTGACACCCTCCTCACCCCACCCCCGTCTCCGCGTTAACTGAAACAACCTTTACGATTCGTAGTTGACTCTTCTGTTATAAACATCAATGATCTTGAATTTTCTTTAATTGAAAGACAAAACAAAATCGATCGAAAGTGCAATTCCTCAGGAATAAGACTATACATCTCTATTTTATAATATACTGAAGTGAATACTCTCTCTCTCTTTCTCTCTCTCAGAGAGCTTATGGGAATATGCAGGAGCTTATGGGAACATGCAAGAGCTTATGGAAACGTGCTGGGTCTTATGGGAATACACAAGAGCTTATGGTTATTTGCGTGAGCGTATGCGAATGTTCGAGTGCTTATGGGAATGTGCGAGTGCTTATGAGAATATGTGAGATATATATATATAGGAGATTATTAGGAGTTTATGGGAATATATAGGAGCTTATGTGAATATCTGGGAACTTATGGGAATATGAAGAAATTATGGGAATATGTAGGAGCTTATGGGAATATGCAGGAGCTTATGGGAAAATGTAGGAATTAAATAGAATATGTAGGAGCTTATGGCAATATCTGGGAGCTTATGGGAATATGTAGGAGCTTATGGGAATATTAGGAGCTTATGGGAATATGTAGGAGCTTGTGGGAAAATATGGGAGCTTATGGCAATATTGGGGAACTTATGGGAATTCGTAGGAACTTATGGGAATATCTGGGAGCTTCTGGGAATATGTGCCAATTAATTCTACTCTTGTTTAGTATATGGCGAATGGGACTGTAGGCTTTGTGTTTATTTTCAACCACATAAGGTCAAAATTTTACGCATCAGTAAATTCTACTCCTATTTTTCAATATTTGGAACGGACTATAAACTTAGTTTCAATGTTCTGCTATACAATGATAAACTGCCATGCATAAGTAGATTCAACTCTATGTCAATTATCGAAAAAGAGAGATAAGGAAAAAGAGAAAAAAGAGAAAGAGAGAGAGAGAGAGTGAGAATGTGAATATATGGGAACTTATGGGAATATGGGGGAGATTATGGGAATATCTGGGAGCTTATGGCAATATCTGAGAGCTTATGGGAATATGTAGGGGTTTATGGAAATATGTAGAAGCTTATGGGAATATTAGGAGCTTATGGGAATATCTGGGAGATTATGGCAACATCTGGGAGCTTATGGGAATATGTAGGAACTTATGGGAATATCTGGGAGTTTATGTGAATATGTTCCAACTGGTTCTATTCCTGTTTAGTATTTCGCGAATGAGATTATAGGCTTTGTGTTTATTTTCAACCACGTAAGGTCAAAATTTTACGCATCAGTAAATTCTACTCCTATTTTTGTATTTCTGAAACTGACTATAAACTTCGTTTCAATTTTCTGCTATACAAGGATCAACTGCCATGCTTAAGTAGAGTCAACTCTATGTCCATTATCGAAAAAGAGAGGTAAGGAAAGAGAGAAAAAAAGAGAGAAAGAGGGAGAGAGAGAGAGAGAATGGGAATATATGGGAGCTTATGGAAATATCTAACTTTTGGCAATATCTAGGAGCTTATGTGATTATGTAGGAGCTTATGGGAATATGTAGAAGCTTATGGGAAAATCTGGGAGCTTATGGGAATATGCAGGAGCTTATGGGAAAATGTAGGGGCTTATTGGAATAACTGGGAGCTTATGGCAATATCTGGGAGCTTATGGGAATATGTAGGAGCTTATGGGAATATGTAGGAGCTTATGGGAATATTAGGAGCTTATGGGAAAATGTGGGAGATTATGGCCATATCTGGGAGATTATGGCCATATCTGGGAGCTTATGGGAATATGTAGGAACTTATGGAAATATCTGGGAGCTTATGTGAATATGTTCCAAGTGGTTCTATTCCTGTTTAGTATTTGGCGAATGGGACTATAGGCTTTGTGTTTATTTTCAACCACTTAAGGTCAAAATTTTACGCATCAGTAAATTCTACTATTATTTTTATATATTTGAAACGGACTATAAACTTTCAATTTTCTGCTATACAATGATCAACTGCCATGCATAAGTAGAGTCAACTCTATGTTAATTATCAAAAAAGAGAGATAAGGAAAGAGAAAAAAAGAGAGAGAGAGAGAGAGGGAGAGAGAAAGAATGTAAATATATGGGAACTTATGGGAATGTGCGGGAGCTAATGGGAATATCTGGGAGCTTAAGGGAATATGTTGGAGCTTATGGGAATATGTAGAAGCTTATGGCAATATTAGGAGCTCATTGGAATATGTAGGAGCTTATGGGAATATGTAGAAGCTTATGGCAATATTAGGAGCTCATTGGAATATGTAGGAGCTTATGGGAATATCTGAGAGCTTATGGCAATATCTGGGAGCTTATGGGAATATGTAGGAGCTTATGGAAATATGTAGGAGCTAATGGGAATATTAGGAGCTTATGGGAATATCTGGGTGCTTATGGTAGTATGTTCCAATTGATTCTATTCCTGTTTAGTATTTGGCGAATGGGACTATAGGCTTTGTGTTTATTCTCAACCACATAAGGTCAAAATTTTACGCATAAGTAAATTCTACTCCTATTTTTCAATATTTGAAACGGACTATAAGCTTCGGTTCAATTTTCTGCTATACGATGATCAACTGCCATGCATAAGTAGATTCAACTCTATGTCCATTATCGAAAAGGAGAGATGAGGAAAGAGAGAGAAAGAGAGATAGAGAGAGAATTAAATATATGGGAATTTAGAAAAATATGGGGGAGATTATGGGAATATCTGGGAGCTTATGGCAATATCTAGGAGCTTATGTGATTATGTAGGAGCTTATGGGAATATGTAAATGCTCATTGGAATATCGGGGAGCTTATATGAATATGAAGGAGCTTATGGGAATATGTAGAAGCTTATGGGAATATCTGGGAGCTTATGGCAATATATGGGAGCTTATGGGAATATGCAGGAGCTTAAGGGAAAATGTAGGAGCTTATGGGAATAACTGGGAGCTTATGGCAATATCTGGGAGCTTATAGGAATATGTAGGAGCTTATGGAAATATGTAGGAGCTTATGGGAATATGTAGGAGCTTGTGGCAATATAAGGAGCTTATGGGAATATATAGGAGTTTATGGGAATGTATAAGAGTATATGGGAATATGAAGGAGCTTATGGGAGTATGTAGGAACCTATGGGAAAATCTGGGATCTCATGGCAATGTCTGGGAGCTTATGGGAATATGCAGGAGATTATGGGAATATGTAGGAGCTTATGGGAATATCTGGGATCTTATGGGAATATGAAGGAGCATATGGGAATATTTAGTAGCTTATGGAAATATCTGGAAGCTTATGGCAATATGTGGGAACTTATGGGAATATGCAGGAGATTATGGGAATATGTAGGAGCTTATGGGAATATCTGGGAGCGTATGGCAATATGTAGGAGTTGATGGAAATATGAAGAAGCTTAAGGGAATATTAGGAGCTTATGGGAATAAGTAGGAGCTTATGGGAATATCTGGGAACTTATGGCAATATCTTGGAGCTTCTGGGAATATTTAGGAGCTTACTGAAATATGTAGGAGCTTATTGAAATATGTAGGAGCTTATGGGAATATCTGGGAGCTTATGGCAATATCTGGGAGCTTATGGGAATATGTAGGAGCTTATGGAAATATGTAGGAGCTAATGGGAATATTAGGAGCTTATGGGAATATCTGGGTGCTTATGGTAGTATGTTCCAATTGATTCTATTCCTGTTTAGTATTTGGCGAATGGGACTATAGGCTTTGTGTTTATTCTCAACCACATAAGGTCAAAATTTTACGCATAAGTAAATTCTACTCCTATTTTTCAATATTTGAAACGGACTATAAGCTTCGGTTCAATTTTCTGCTATACGATGATCAACTGCCATGCATAAGTAGATTCAACTCTATGTCCATTATCGAAAAGGAGAGATGAGGAAAGAGAGAGAGAGAAAGAGAGATAGAGAGAGAATTAAATATATGGGAACTTAGAAAAATATGGGGGAGATTATGGGAATATCTGGGAGCGTATGGCAATATCTAGGAGCTTATGTGATTATGTAGGAGCTTATGGGAATATGTAGATGCTCATGGGAATATCTGGGAGCTTATGGCAATATCTGGGAGCTTATAGGATTATGTAGGAGCTTATGGGAATATGTAGGAACTTGTGGTAATATAAGGAGCTTATGGGAATATATAGGAGTTTATGGGAATGTATAAGAATATATGGGAATATGAAGGAGCTTATGGGAATATGTAGGAACCTATGGGAAAATCTGGGAGCTCATGGCAATGTCTGGGAGCTTATGGGAATATGCAGGAGATTATGGGAATATGTAGGAGCTTATGGGAATATCTGGGATCTTATGGGAATATGAAGGAGCATATGGGAATATTTAGTAGCTTATGGAAATATCTGGGAGCTTATGGCAATATGTGGGAGCTTACGGGAATATGCAGGAGATTATGGGAATATGTAGGAGCTTATGGGAATATCTGGGAGCGAATGGCAATATGTAGGAGTTGATAGAAATATGAAGAAGCTTATGGGAATATTAGGAGCTTATGGGAATAAGTAGGAGCTTATGGGAATATCTGGGAACTTATGGCAATATCTTGGAGCTTCTGGGAATATTTAGGAGCTTACTGAAATATGTAGGAGCTTATTGAAATATGTAGGAGCTTATTGAAATATGTAGGAGCTTATGGGAATATCTGTGAGCTTATAGCAATATCTGGGAGCTTATGGGAATATGTAGGAGCTTATGGGAATTAGTATGAGCTTATGGGAATATGTAGGAGCTCATGGGAATATTAGGAGCTTATGAGAACATGCGGGATCTTATAGGAATATGCCTGAACTTATGGGAGCTTAGGGAAATATGTAGGAGCTTATGGGAATATGTAAGAGCTTATGGCAATATCTGGGAGCTAATGGCAATATCTGGGAGCTTATGGGAATATGTAGGAGCTTATGGAAATATGTAGGAGCTTATGGGATTAATAGGAGATTATGGGAATATCTGGTAGCTGTATTCCTGTTTAGTATTTGGCGAATGGGACTATAGGCTTTGTGTTTATTTGTAAACACGTAAGCTGAAAAATTTACACATCAGTACATTCTAATCCTATTTTTCAATATTTAAACGGACTATAAAATTCGTTACAATTTTCTGCTTTACAATGATCAATTGCCATGCATAAGTAGATTTAACTCTTGTCAATTATCGAAAAAGAGAGATGAGGAAAGAGAGAGAGAGAGAGGATGTGAATATGCGGGAGCTTATGGGAATATCTAAGAGCTTATGGGAATATGTAGGAACTTATGGGACTATCTGGGAGCTTATGGCAATATCTGGGATATTATGGTAATATGTAGGAGTTTATGGGAATATGTAGGAGCTTATGGTAATATCTGGGAGTTCATGGCAATATCTGGGAGCTTATGGGAATATGTAGGGGCTTATGGGAATTTCTGGGAACTTATGAGAATATGAAGGAGCTTATGTGAATATGTAGGAAATTATGGTAATATCTGGGAGCTTATGGCAATATCTGGGAGCTTATGGCAATATCTGGGAGCTTATGGGAATATGCAGAAGCTTATGGGAATTAGTATGAGCTTATGGGAATATGTAGGAGCTCATGGGAATATTAGGAGCTTATGGGAACATGCGGGATCTTATAGGAATATGCCTGAACTTATGGGAATGTGCGAAAGCTTACGGGAATATGTGATTTATATATATATATATATATATATATAGAGAGAGAGAGAGAGAGAGAGAGAGAGAGAGAGAGAGAGAGCGAAGGAGAGAGACAGGGAGCTTATGGGAATATGCAGGAGCTTATTGGAACATGCAGGAGCTTATGGGAACATGCGGGGTTTTATGGGAATATGCAAAAGCTTATGGGAACATGCACTAGCTTATGGGAACATGCGGGGTCTTATGGGAATATGCAAAAAGCTTATGGGACCTAAAAAGAATATTCCTGAGCTTATGGGAATATGCGAAAGCTTATGGGAATATGTCAGATATAAATATATATATATATTTATTTATATATATATATATTTATTTATAAATATAAATATATATAGGTATATATATATATATATATATATATATATAAGGAGAGAGAGCGATAGAGAGATACAGAGAGAGACAGAGAGCTTACGGAAATATGCAGGAGCTTATGGAAACATGAGGGATCTAATGGGAATATGCGTGAGATTATGGGAATGTGCGAGAGCTTATGGGAATATGTGAGATATAAATAAATATATATATATATATATATATATATATATATATATAGAGAGAGAGAGAGAGAGAGAGAGAGCAATGTTCCCTCTAAGCTGAGCGCATGAGCGATCGCTCACTAGAATTGAGAGCGTCGCTCATACTACACGTACGATTGCTCACTCCGACGGACGACATCGCTGAAATCGCTCACAAAGTTTGGCCTCAAACAAATGGTCGCTCAGAGACATAAATATTTATATCTATAGCGAGAGAGAGAGATAGAAAGAGAGAGAGAGACAAAGACAGTTAGAGAGAGACAAGGTCAGTGAGAGAGAGAGACATAGAGACAGTGAGCTTATGGGAATATGCAGGAGCTTATGGGTACATGAAGGAGATTATTGGAACATTTGGGATCTTATGGGAATATGCGCGAGATTATGGGAGTGAGCGAGAGCTTATGGGAATATGTGAGATATATATATACATATATATGGAAATATGTATATATAAATATATATAGATATAAATATATATAGATATATATATATATATAATTAGCATATATAAATAGTTATGTTTTCAACGCTTTACAGTGTAAACATTTTAATAATATGTTTCGCGAATATTATTACACATTTTAAATCGAAAATGATTTGTAAGCATCAAATTTGAATTTTTGAAAAGTTTGCCCACTTCTATTGGTCAGGTCAGGAACATTGATTGAGGCTAAAAGATTGGATGATCTCCCCCTTCTGATTTTTCAACAAATTTTGTTACTAAACGTGTGTGTGTTTGCGTGTTCATGCGTTAGTGTGTCTGCGTGTGTTTGTGTGTATGTGCGTGTGTATGTGTGTGTGCATGTATTTGTGTTTATAGGCGTGTGGGAGAGTGAGCTCAAGTTTGTGTGTGCCTGTGTGTGTGCGCACGTGTTTTGTGTGCTTGTGTGCGTGAGTGTGTGTCTGTGAGTGATGTGTGAGATAGACTGCGTGCATGTTTGTGTGTGTGTGTGTGTGCGTGCTCGTGTGTGTTTGTATGTGCGCGTGTGTGTGTTTCTATAATTATTTGAATGTGGATTAGTCTTTTCTGAGTAAAGCGATATATCTGTTGACATTTGGTTCATATATCGACATACCCATTTAAGTCCCTAATCTTGTCCTATACTGCGGTCCTCATTTTATATCCTGATCACCGCCATATTATCATGGACAGCCCAACTGAAACAAGCTTGGACTCACCCTGGTGCAGGCCCATAGCGTGCGGGGGTAAGGGGGCAGGGGGCCGGCCACCCTTGCGTTTTGTCTGCCCCACCCCTCTTCTTATTTGTTCTACTTAGTAAAATGTATTACCTGCCCCCCCTGCTATTGCCTGGCCCATGCTGTAGAATGCCTGGCCCCCTGCTGTAGAATTTTCACGCTACGGGGTTGCCTTGGTGATGTAGTAGGTACTATCGCCCATGAATCCCATTCTATGCCTTACGGTCCCTATATAGCCATCCGTATTCATGACATATACTGGCTACTAACTCATCGTATTGCCCTTCTTAACTATAAATGTACCCCACCCCCTCCCATGTGTGTGTGTGGGGTGGGGGGGGCGGGGTACATCCGACGTTTGGAAACATAAATTTAATGTGCCAGGTTTTATTAGGAACTTTTTTAGTAAGTCATCAAATAAACTAGAAAAAAATGTTGGTCGATTCATATGTTGTTTTATAGAAGCTCTGCGTCTGGTATAACCAAATAAAATCAACATATCTTTTTTTTTTAAACAGAATACGTATATCAGTGCTCGGATCGATAAGGCTGAGATTGACATTTTGAGCTATAATCTTGTAAGAATCTATACTATGGTCTATAATCTTGTAAGAATCTATACTATGGTCTATAATCTTGTAAGAATCTATACTATGGTCTATAATATTATCTACGACTGCCACCAACATTTTATATCATTTCTGACTTAACTTTTGGAACCCAGCCCTTCAATTATAGAATCACTGTTTGCAAGTGTAGATGTTACAGTAACGCCTGCGTATAGTATCATTGTATCCAAGTGTAGATGTTACAATAAGGCTTGTGTTAAGCTGTGAAGTCTCTATAATGATGAGATGATTATCTATTAGATCATGTGGACCAACTATGGGACAATTTTTTGGGGTGCCCTTTTTACATCTTCACCACAAATGAAAGTGTAATGGCCATGAAGGCACCACGGGAGACATCGAGGAAACTTTCACAATGACCTAAAAATTACCTTGATCCTCACTGGAAATCGAACCCGGGACCCTGAGGTCAACAGTCGACCACTTTACCGTGCGACCATCCATTCGAGGGTCTAGCGCAATGCAAATTTTAGAATCCCTAGGAGCAACATAGTAAACTTTCTTTTGGCACGAAGTGGTATAATTAGATCGACCAATGTCAGTCTTTAGTTACTGTGAATGTAATGACTGATTTATATGACCTCAGTCAACCACGCCTACTTAAAGTACACAACAACTTGTATTATATTTAAAGTTCTTCTGGAGATAGTTCTCTGATGTTTGTTTCTTCCACATGTTACCCAGTAGGTAATGTCCCAACCTCACTCCCCCTAAGGACACACACACACACACACACACAAGCACCCAGGCAACTGTTGGTCCAATTAAAGACGAAAGAGCTGCGGTACAAAAGAAAGACCAAATTTTATGACCAAACATCTGTGGATTATGTACTGTTCAGAAATTCTCCATGTAAATACTCAGAGCAGTTGCTCTCAAACTTGTATTCTTCGCCAACCAATTTAAAAACGGCTTTTGGCCGCCCGCCATAAAAAACAATAAAAGAAAGAGAGTCGAAGAATTTTTAATTGTATATGTGTATTGCCATATTTAATTTGCAGATTGAAAACATTATAGTTTTCTAACATAAAGGAAAATAGATTTGTGATTTTTTATAGGCTATATAGATTTTTGGTCTTTTAATTACAAATTAAAAATTTTTCGCGACCTACCTGAAATTTGTCCGCAACCCACCATATGGTTGCGAATCACACTTTAAAAACCACTACCCTAGATCTTGTCATTATAACAATGTATGACTCTATCTCCAGATCTCTTCAAAGTATATTCGCTGTCTGTGTTATTTTCTTAAGTAGAACTTCTCCATTGATGTTTTGTTAAAGAAAAGTACTACGGTACCTCAGGGATAACAATGATGATAACTTTCAGATATGTGTGTCTAAAAAATGTTCAATCCCGTATTCTCCTGTCTTATATTTCAAGAGCTGACCTATCGCAGTTACAGCCTTGGTGGGGCGGGGGGGCTGGGAACTCTCGCCAGTGACCCAGGCCCCGCTCCTGAAGGGCCCCCCCTCGCTTTAGATAAGTGATAGTTACCGCTACCTGCTTAAGTCGCCTCTACCCTCTACCTAGTCTAACAATCGATGTCATTCAAACAAAGTCAGTTTCTATTTTCAATAGATTTTATTCAGCTCATTTGTATGATAAATTCAAATGTACATTAACACATATTTATAAGATTGACATAACACTGAGAACTGTCAATAGTTGAATTTCCTAACAGCTTGGTAAAATATGATGCCCTTAAATAAGTAGTAAATTTATTCAGCTGGTCAGAATGGCTTTTGGCCTAGAAAGTTACCTCTGAAAAAAAAATGTCCAAGATAAGTGAAGTTATCAGTTAGTTATATACAAAAAATGAATGAGAAAAGATTCTTTGTGTGGAAGGCATTAGTGTTGTATTCTTTCACATGATAAATTATTTTTTTTTTAAATTGTCAGATAGTTGGGTCTCAGAAACATCGGGGGGGGGGGTCTTCTTGAACACAACTTAAAAGAATTGAAAAAATTGGAACTCCCGTGAGTAGAATGAAATAATGAGAAATATCAAATCGGGTTAAGGTTTAGCTTTTAGGGCCCAATCATTCATGTCAGGCCCCCTCTCTAGTAGAGATCCCCGGGCAAGCACCATAAAAATGTTAAGAACCACTACCTTACAGTGAGAGTCACTGCCTTACAGTGAGAGCCACTGCCTTACAGTGAGAGCCACTACCTTACAGTGAGAGCCACTGCCTTACAGTGAGAGCCACTACCTTACAGTGAGAGCCACTACCTTACAGTGAGAGCCACTGCCTTACAGTGAGAGCCACTGCCTTACAGTGAGAGTCACTGCCTTACAGTGAGAGCCACTGCCTTACAGTGAGAGCCACTACCTTACAGTGAGAGCCACTGCCTTACAGTGAGAGCCAATGCCTTGCAGTGAGAGCCACTGCCTTTCAGTGAGAGTCTTGTATTAAGAACAACTGCCTTAAAAAGATCATTAAATGAACAAATTCAAATTTTTGAGATAAAAAAAAATATTTTAAGTAACAAAATAATAATAATACGTACCGTGGAAAATATTCACAGAAAACCAAATTTTTATATCTGGCGTTAGGGCAGTGGAAGATGGCACACCCTACTGATGTTGTTGATCTCCAGACAACCTGAATATGAGAACAGAAGACAACTCCAAGTCGTTAGACAAAACTACTCAACCTACCATATAAGTCATGTTCATTACACTCAGGGGCCCAGCCAGTGAGATGGGTCTTTAACACACAAGAATAAAGAGCCATGGGTCCCACTAGCAAGTGTCCTGGGAAGGGGGGAGGGAACAAGACCACGGTGCCTACCTATCACATCGCTTTGAATTCAGTGAGTACAATAAGGGATTCAGTGATTACAATAAGGGATTCAGTGAATACGATAATGGATTCAGTGAGTACAATAATGGATTCAGTGAGTACAATAAGGGATTCAGTGAGTACAATAATGGATTCAGTGAGTACAATAAGGGATTCAGTGAGTACAATAAGGGATTCAGTGAATACAATAATGGATTCAGTGAGTACAATGAGGGATTCAGTGAGTAGAATGAGGGATTCAGTGAGTAGAATGAGGGATTCAGTGAATACAATAATGGATTCAGTGAGTAGAATGAGGGATTCAGTGAATACAATAATGGATTCAGTGAGTAGAATGAGGGATTCAATGAATACAATTATGGATTCAGTGAGTAGAATGAGGGATTCAGTGAATACAATAATGGATTCAGTGAGTAGAATGAGGGATTCAGTGAATACAATAATGGATTCAGTGAGTACAATAAGGGATTCAGTGAGTACAATAATGGATTCAGTGAGTACAATAAGGGATTCAGTGAGTACAATAATGGATTCAGTGAGTACAATAAGGGATTCAGTGAGTACAATAAGGGATGATCCAGTGAGTACAATAAGGGATTCAGTGAATACAATAATGGATTCAGTGAGTACAATGAGGGATTCAGTGAGTAGAATGAGGGATTCAGTGAATACAATAATGGATTCAGTGAGTACAATAAGGGATTCAGTGAGTACAATAATGGATTCAGTGAGTACAATAAGGGATGATTCAGTGAGTACAATAAGGGATTCAGTGAATACAATAATGGATTCAGTGAGTACAATGAGGGATTCAGTGAGTAGAATGAGGGATTCAGTGAATACAATAAGGGATTCAGTGAGTAGAATGAGGGATTCAGTGAGTACAATGAGGGATTTCCTCGCAATGTTGTCAATGAGAGAAAATGTTCTGTTTTATATATAAAGTAAAAATACTTTAAGGAGTCCCACCAATTTCGGGAACCAATGAAATCATTGCGAAAACCGGATGACTGTGGGCCGCACATAAATAAATGAAGAGCCACATTAGGGCCATACTTGGTAGGTTATATTCTTAACATTGAGATTTTTTGTATACCCTACTCTAGTTTTTAATTAATAACCCTACATTGATACTAATTATGAAACCAGTATAAAATTTTACATTAAACTCGTCAATAGCAATAGGGGGGGGGGGGGAATTAGCCTACCTGGGTATAATGGCCACACGACTTAATCTTTCTAACAAGACATGACCACTTTGCATCCACAAAAGCTTTTTCCACTACGAACGCTTTCACCGCTGCCTCGGCTAGACCTTTGTTGAACCGGCTCAGGGCTAAAAGAAACGAGGTGTCAGGCAAACTTAATGTTTATATAATGTAGAATGGCTTACGCTAGAGTTAATATAATTATAATCGTAATTAAAAGCATGCTAAATGTTTACATAATAGTTGGAGCCAGCCCCGTAGCCAAGGGGGGGGGGGGGGCACTAAGGGCCGTGCCCCCCCCGGCTAGGTGTGGAGCCCCCCCCCCCGCTTAAAAAAGAAGAAAAAGAGGGTAAAATAAAGAAAAATTAAAGGTGCCCCCTTGCTGGGTATTGGTGCCTCCCTGCTTACTTTGACCCGGCTACGGGCCTGGTTGGAGCTCAAATAAATGGAACTAAAAGCATGATTTTCATATAATGTAGAGTGGCTTAAGCTGGATTTAATGTAAATGGAACTAAAATAATGCTAAGTTGTGATAAATGTATTGAAGTTTTAGTTATGTATGTGTCGACAGAATGAAGTGTAGTAAACCAAGGCTGTTATGTATGTGTCGATAGATTGAAGTGTAGTAAACCAAGGCTGTTATGTATGTGTCAATAGATTGAAGTGTAGTAAACCAAGGCTGTTATGTATGTGTCAACAGAATGAAGTGTAGTAAACCAAGGCTGTTATGTATGTGTCGACAGAATGAAGTGTAGTAAACCAAGGCTGTTATGTACGTGTCAACAGATTGAAGTGGAGTAAACCAAGGCTGTTATGTATGTGTCAACAGAATGAAGTGTAGTAAACCAAGGCTGGTATGTATGTGTCAACAGATTGAAATGTAGTAAACCAAGGCTGGTATGTATGTGTCAACAGATTGAAATGTAGTAAACCAAAGCTGGTATGTATGTGTCAACAGATTGAAATGTAGTAAACCAAACCTGTTATGTATGTGTCAACAGATTGAAGTCTAGTAAACCAAACCTGTTATGTATGTGTCAATAGATTGAAGTGTAGTAAACCAAGTCTGGTGAGTACTTACGACTGCTGCCGAATACGTTCTCCCCGAAAGGTCCCCCAGAATGTTGAAACTTGCAGCCAGTTCCCACGGATAAGTTAGCTGCAATGTTACTCAGAGTATTGCTCCATCTCTGTAAACAAATGTACACTAAATGACACAGGATACTTTCAATACACGGCATCTTATACAATATTAATACCATAAGAAATGAGTGGGGTTTCTTTAAGTGTTGATAAGAAAAAACAACTTTATAAAATGTATTGATATATGGAATCTATTTGATACACACTAAATATAAATGACTAGATTTTAAATGCTAAGATAGATAACGGGAGATTTAGTTAAGAGATGGGCTTTGGAAGCGAGCTGGATCTTCATGATGTGGGTTACGTGTTCGACTCCCGGTGAATCAGGTCACACCTATCTGTAACCCCGTAATGCCTCCATGGCCATTGCATGAAAGAAGGCCACCGTAAAACCGTTCAATTAGTGGTTTATGTAGGATCTAAGAGATAAACATTTCACCCTTACAGGGACACACATATTACAGCGAGGTATGGATTCAGAATCACATTTCAGTGAACAAAGTCACGTGATGTTCATAGTTTAAAAACGATTTTTTTCTATTTTGTAATCATTTTTTCGAACATTCCCCAGTTGTTTACTACATGTCGTGTCTCCAGTTGTTTACTACATGTTGTGTCTCCAGTTGTTTACTACATGTCGTGTCTCCAGTTGTTTACTACATGTCGTGTCTCCAGTTGTTTACTACATGTTGTGTCTCCAGTTGTTTACTACATGTTGTGTCTCCAGTTGTTTACTACATGTCGTGTCTCCAGTTGTTTACTACATGTTGTGTCTCCAGTTGTTTACTACATGATGTGTCTCCAGTTGTTTACTACATGTTGTGTCTCCAGTTGTTTACTACATGTTGTGTCTCCAGTTGTTTACTACATGTTGTGTCTCCAGTTGTTTACTACATGTTGTGTCTCCAGTTGTTTACTACATGTCGTGTCTCCAGTTGTTTACTACATGATGTGTCTCCAGTTGTTTACTACATGTCGTGTCTCCAGTTGTTTACTACATGTTGTGTCCCCAGTTGTTTACTACATGTTGTGTCTCCAGTTGTTTACTACATGCGTTTCATTGCTATAAAAATGTTATTAACTGATGCAGAAATAAACAAAGTTTACTCAAAGTTTTAAAGTTTCTCTCTACATCAATGCTATATATCTTTTTTTTATATTTCTGACTCTGCACCTCTCTAATGTATTGAACATCCATATAATACATTATTGAAACACGTATGATAATGACATCATGGTGACATATAATGACATCATGGTGACATATAATGACATCATGGTGACATATAATGACATCATGGTGACATATAATGACATCATGGTGACATATAATGACATCAGGGTCTGGTATGTGGATAGATATATGCCTCGTTGATAACAAAATAAAATTTAAAATGGTAAATGTCTATAAAATGATTGTAACAGTCTATAAAAGAATTGCATGATTGTAACAGTCTATAAAAGAATTGCATGATTGTAACAGTCTATAAAAGAATTGCATGATTGTAACAGTCTATAAAAGAACTGCATGATTGTAACAGTCTATAAAAGAATTGCATGATTGTAATTGTCTTTTACAAAAATGTATAATTGCAGCTGTCAGTTATTGCTTACCAAGGTCCATCGGCCAAATTATTAATTTCACATTCATTTTATAGACATTGGGTGTTGATTAGAAATAGTTCTTCGCAGCCATACCACTCACCAGCGGACCAACAGAGACTGCAGCTCTGGCTGCGTTGTGCACAGCTAGAAATGTGTTTATGACTGGCTGGGTCATCAAGACAGCTGGGACTGCATGGCTGATGGTCAGTACTGCACACAATGTCAAGGACAACAGAAACATTACTTTCTACTCTGTGGATACAATCATTGCTGGGACTGACAAACATATCCAAAACAATGTTTACTTACTAATATATTTAATTATATTTGTTAAAAAAAAACTTTGAATGGAGCAATCAGTGCTATACTGTTCAGTGATATATCCCATAATTTGGATAATAAATGTAAAGTATAAGTGTAAATAAAGAGCAGTAGACAGTGGGCATCAAACTAACGGTGCCACCCTCTCAGAAGAAGCCCCTCACTATTGTAAATCTAATTTTAAACTTGTCAATGACAATGTGTGGCCGTGCAGTGTACTACCAGATGATAGACGATGAAAAAAAGACGAAACACTGAGCCATTTTTTTTTATAAGATCCAAAAGATAAACACGCCATTCATACTCAGACCTTAGAAAAAATGACTTTAACTTGACAGTTATCTAATAATGAAATTTGTGCGCAACTAATTTGTTCACAGCCGAGTTATATAGGCCTTCTTAAGCAGACCCATCAATTATAACCGAGTTTCGAAATGAGGGGACGCATCTATTAGGGGCTTAGGTGTGCCGCATTTATTAGTGGGTTTTTTTTTTGGGGGGGGCGCAATATGAGGGGTTTAAATGGTTGAGCCGCATATATTTGGGGTTTAAATTATGATGAGCACATAACCCAAAGGTGTTTTTAGATCTTTCGGGTCCCTCGGCAAAAGTACCGAGGCCATTTAAGATTGAGATTGTATTTAAATAAATACTGGTATGGGGCCTTTTTTAACACGCTTAATTTGCATATCGACGTGAACGGCCCCCAGTAGATTTCATTTCCAGCATCCAACAAAAATATTTTTTTTATATCACGCAAATAAAAATATTTCCAAAATACGTATTTTTTCTCAAACCTTTATTTAAATTAAACCTTAAATTATTTGACAAAAATAAATGCTTATGTGTAGCTTGATAATAAGAAACAATGACTTACCTAGCTTTAATTAGTGAAACTTAAATGTTAATCCTTTACTTGGAGTCTGGAAGGAAACAATGTAGTGTCTAGATTTTCTTCGTTAATGTGTCTAAACTTCAGTAGGTAACCAGGCACTGCTTTACAATGCCATTTGAATGGATTTGATTTCATAAATAACGAAGTTGACCCTTGCCACTTGGTTTCATATTTTGACATAGGCCTATATCTTAGAACTAACCGTTTGTTAATGTAATTATTTCATAAGGACTGAGTACGATTATCGTTTCGTTTATTTTCTTTAATACTCGCGTGGCTCGAAGTGGCTCAATGTGGCTCACCGTGACTCAACGTGACTCAACGTGGCTCAACGTGACTCAACGTGGCTCAACGTGAATTAACGTGACTCAACGTGACTCAACGTGGCTCAACGTGACTCAACGTGACTCAACGTGAATTAACGTGACTCAACGTGACTCAACGTGGCTAGCGTTTTTTTTCTGCTTAAAAACTGAAACAATTCATTGTGAGCTATAATTTCTCTTTATCGAACTTTTTATTTCCACAAAAATAAAGCCTTTTTATATGAGTGGTGTTGTGTGGTGTTGTGTGGTGTTGTGGGGGGAGGGGGGCGATTCCGCCCCAATCTACATTTTAAAGATTAATGTGTCCGCTGAATTTTTTTTTTAAGTGAATCGAGATTAGTTCTTGATTCAGACACAATTTGAGATATCATCAATGAAATGACACTTTGACATATTGCTTTCTGTCAAATCTTACTTTTACATGTCCAAAAATTGACGACGGAAAAAATTACATTGTTCGACAAAAAGTGGGTAGTACATAGTAGCATTTAAAATTGGTTAAAGAAGAATCCGCAGCCGAAAAAACTGACCTAAGAGACCAGTATTTGCATTATATTTTGAATGGATTTACATTAAATGATTATCGAAATGTGATTTTACACACACAGTTTAAAACTAACTAAAGACGAAATAAGTTTGAAGAACAACAATGGACAACTCACTAGCCCTCTCATCACGAAATCCTGATAAGATGTACTTACTAATCGATAACTAGACGTAAGTGACCATGTAAAGTTGTTTAGACTTTTAAAACTTTTACCAAGACAAACTCCCCAGCGACTCGAACCCAAGACCATCAGGCTAATGGTCTAGTGTTGTTAAACGCTAGTCCACAACTAATCCAACTAATCCAAATGAAAGTGATACTTGTTTTCCACTAGACAACTGTAACTAGGTCATGACCTAGATTTTTCAAAAGTTAAAAAAAAAACATTGAGTGTTTTATTACCCATATCTTCAATAACAACAGCGACAGAGTTTGCAGATTATGTAATTAGCTATATCTGTCGACAGTGGATAGGCAACAGGCGCTCAAACTTTGTTTCTTTACGTTAGAAACAGAGACATTGTTTTGTTTTAAACAAATACCTACCCCAACCCCAGTACAAAATACTCTAAAAAACTGACCCTCTCAGGGCCCCCACTGGTATTTTTGTCGAGGGGGGAGGGGGGGCCAAAATACGCCCCCTTCCCTCATCAACTTAAAAATTGCTCTACCTAACCTGCGCCGTAATAACCTTTGTAACGTGAGAGTTTAAAAAAAAAATGAGTTGAAAGTTCAATATTTCCATAAATAACTTAACATTCAACTGAGCTTAAGAGTTTATCTTTATAACTGTCTCCATTTAGTTTAACCCCCGGGGGGTGGGGAAGGGGGCTTTCGTTATTTATTAACTGATCATCTTTTTTTTTTAATGAATGGAAAGTAACGCTTTGTTGCTTTTTTTTTTAATTCTTAGCCACGACAGACAATCGTTCTCTTTCTGATTTCACGTCAGACAACGTTCTCATTCTGATTTCACGTCACTTACAGGTGTGAGTTCTAACCCCCCCCCCCCCCAGATTTCAAACGGCCCTACAAAACCGAGATTTTATCTGTTTATTTTACCTGTCTCTTTAAGAGGGTGTGGTGGGGGGGGGGGCTTTTAACCCTTTATTCTTTCTTTACTGGCGGCTCTCGTAAATGAAACAGGTTTCTTAGTGGGTCGCGAGAATTTGGGAACAACCGCCCTAAGTATGCTACCATGATTATATTATCCAGTGATACTTTGTGTGAAAGTGTTTCATCAAATATTCAATAGAATTTTTTTTCTAAGTTAATGCTTAAGTGGCAAATAAATAAAAACAAAGGAAATACTGTAGGCTATAAAATATCATTGAATACTGTAACAGTGAGGTGCTCTAGTTGTGTATTGTATTCTTGGTGTTTCTGTCTCTGCCTGAGGCCCCCCCCCCCAACGATGAACCAAATCCGCTCAGGCGCCGGGATCCCGAATTTATGTAAATCTGATTATATCAGGAAAGCTGGCTGTAACTGAAGGGGGGGGGGGCGGGGCGGTAATGGTAATGCATTGCTCGGGGGGGGGGGGGGGGCAGGAATTTCAATACAGTCTGTAAGTCACTGTGAGCCATAATCTAGTTATATCCCGGTCTATACCGTTACTTGTGTTTGGATCATTTTATGGGAGAATAGAACAAATAGAACATATAGAACAAATAGAACATATCTTTATTTCAATGGAGTTAACAAATTATGTCTGTCATTGGCATGAGGGAACTTAGGTTGATTCTATAGATGGGAATTAAGTAGTTGGTTAAACTGAAGGAATCCCAGGACCAGCTAATCAGCTGCAGAGTTGGTTAAACTGAAGGAATCCCAGGACCAGCTAATCAGCTGCAGAGTTGGTTAAACTGAAGGAATCCCAGGACCAGCTAATCAGCTGCAGAGTTGGTTAAACTGAAGGAATCCCAGGACCAGCTAATCAGCTAGCAGCTGCAGTGACTACAACACTTACATATGTCATGGAATTGATGAGTTTCTAGAACAGGGAAACTGAGAAAAGTGAATCAGTTGAATCATAATTGTAAGAACATGTAATTAGGATTATTTTGATAATTACCCAAAGGTTACTAGTTTCAGGAATGTGTAGAGAGTAAAAAAGGTTTTAAAAAGATCTTTTGTTCTATCACTCAAGTAATACTAAATCTTACATTTTAACTAAAAAAGACAGACAGAATAAGTACCTGTCAATTTATCTGAAACTTTCATTCCTAGAGACTAACAACAACATATTTAAAGGAGATGTGATGTGTTCAAAAAAGCAACATGTTTTTATTTTAAGAGTCATTATATTGTGCGCATGAAAACAAAGCAATAGGAATAAATATACATTTCTAATGACATTTGATAGATTTTATTTAACACACATATAATGACATTTTGACAGATTTTATTTAACACATATGACAAGATCACCACAAAATATCACAATACTATTTTAATGCTGGCCCTAAAATACTGCCGGTCTTAGATGAGACTGGACCCAACAGAATATTTTTAGTTACATTCTTATGAAAATTAAGTTTCTAATCTGAAACTATAAAAGAGATATAAACTTTACATGATGTCAATTATATTTTCCCAGCCACCGCTCCATACAATTGTCATTCACAAATATCAAATAATAAATCCAAATTTATTATCAAATTTAAACAGATTAATGGCCAACAATAATTAAAATGATGTATCAAATTACTAACATAAACAGCATACCAATGTATTTCAATTGTATGTTTGTTCTTTGAAGCATTAGTAGCATTATACATGTACAACTGTAGATGAAAGTTTACAAAGGGAAATATTGACAAAATGTCGAACTTTAAAAAAGTATGTTAATATCTGAAAACAGGACAGGCCTTTGAAAACCAACTTCAGGGGAACAATTTATTTCGAAGGTATCAAAAATAAAAAAAAATGATTAAAAAAATCAGTAATTTACTGTTTTCAATTCTATCCACATTCTGGGAGTTGCCTATTTTTGTTATTTCAAATAGGACTGATGCATAAGCTGTATCAGCAATAGTCATTAATAAGAAAAGAATTAAACAAATTGCGATCAATGCAACAAGATTACTTATAACATGTCCTGACGACAACTAACAATCAAACTAACTAACTAACAAATTATATAAAATTATTTTCTGCTGCAGAATACAGATTGCCCGTTATCAATCTCAAGACAAACAGCCCAGCAGCCAGATAACGGAACCAATGAAAATATACATATATATATATACAGGTAATGTTTGATCAATAAATAGTTCACAGAGTTCACATTAAATACTAGAAAACATTCCATGAAAATTTTATTTGAATAAATAAATAAATATGCAAAACGTATTTACCAATTTATAACACAGTTCGATTTGACTCATAGAATCTAGGACAGAATTTTTTCTCTACATAAATTCTTAACTGTAAAGTATAAATTCTGTGATAATTTCCATCTTTCAATTCAATCAGACATGTTTCTTTTGTAGATAATCTGTCTTTATTCTGAGTGTTTCTGCTTTCTCTATACTCTGTGAAAACATAATTTGAAATTGAAAGAAAATTAATACGAAATGAAAAGTAATTCTGTGTAGCATTTACATTTTCTAACAAATGATAATAGCCTAACCGAATTAAGATATTAAATAATCATTATGGGGCATGAATTAAAACGACAGTCAGGTAGTGAGTAATATTAGTATTTCTCTGTTTAATGATGCAATGATCTGTTGATCAACATATGATAAACATGTAACAGTGAATGGAAGAAATCTTTACAAATGGAAGAAATCTTTACAAAGGGAAACTTGTGTATATGTGAATATATGTACTTGAGGATGTGTGTCTATGTAAATGACATAGGTGCATAGATATTTTAGTCTATTCACAAATCAGGACTAGGATAAGGGAAGCAATGATTAAGTTGAACGGATTGTGTAGAAAGGTTGTAAATGGGTTGATTTTAAAACAAAGTAATAAGCAAACTTCAACTTGAATCAGAGTTTGGATTATTGATTTGTATTTACGATATTCATTTATTTTTCACTTGGGACGAATTGCTAGACATGATCCTCGGAGACTTACATGGTCTGGCCATACCCACTGCAGCACCCACAAGAGGATCATATTGAGAACTGCTGTGAGCACGAACAGTTTACCACTGACTGGCCCACACTGGTTATACCTTGAGACAACATCAAATATCCATCAGTATCAAATAGTAAAAAATTGATTAACAAAATTTAAAAAATGAATACATTAAATATGAGGCGTCCACAGGAAGAATGGGCGTGGTCATAAAGTAATACAATTTAGAATAATGAGTTTTTAGACAAAATTATGCTCTTTTATCAATTTTTATTTTTTCCTGAAATGTTTCTAGCATATTACTCTCACAGTTTACTGAGATATTATTATGTATTAAGTAGAAAGTTGTGAAAGGGTCCTTTCTCACGTCTGTAGCCACCAGTCTCATACAAACACATTTGGTCCATCCTCACCTCTGTAGCCACCAGTGTCATACAAACACATTTGGTCCATCCTCACCTGTGTAGCCACCAGTCTCATACAAACACATTTGGTCCATCCTCACCTGTGTAACCTTGTAGCAGCATCAGGTACTGGCGCATCCACTACCCTCCTGTAGACAATCTCTGTCTTCTTTGCCACATCCCTCCAGGAGTAAAATTGTTTGATCTTCTCGTGCAACTCAAAAGGATCCATTTGGCGGTTGTGTATCCTGTCCTCAATGGCTTTCTCCAGTTCAACAGTCATGGCTGAATAAACAAAATCAACAGTTTAACAGTCATGGCTGAATAAACAAAATCAAGTTAAATTACCCAGCATCCAACAAATTATTAACTACAAATTTATACTCAGCTACAGCACTAAATTAGGGGGGTTTTTTTGGGCTCAGAAAATGAAAAAGAAGGTGTTAGCCCACTTCAGAATAGTGCTTTACAGGTTCTAACAAAGTATAGGATTGTACAGCCAATGTAAGCTGGATTTTGTGCTTGCAGATTTCAGGTTTAAATTCTTGAACTCTAGTTACCTTTTACTTTATGTCCCCTCCTTTGTAATTTCAACTTCAAATTTTAATGTAATGGTTACTCCAAAACTATTCAAATAGTGGCTACAGTTGGATTTAGTACAACACCTTACCCTCAAAGTGATGTGGCCAGATAACCCTATCTGTGACCAAATGACCATATTCTTAATCATCGGTGCATGACCATATTCTTAAAAATCAGTACATGACCATATTCTTAATCATCAGTGCCTTCTGTTTTGATGTACTGGCCATTAAAGTTTGACTTGGGACTCTTTAAAGTTTATTACACAAGTGGGGTATGGCGAACTTATGATTTAATTGGATATTTTGATTTAAGATTATACAAGTGCAAAATTGCAAAATAATTTTTTAATTTCATATTTTGATTTAAATAGATTGAATTCAGAGAAACTTAAGTTTTTTTATTGTTCTTTTTTTAACTATAAATGATTGTTTTAACCATCACTATAAATAATTGTTTTGACCATCGCTATAAATGATTGTTTTTAACATCACTATGAATGATTGTTTTGACCATCACTATGAATGATTGTTTTGAACATCACTATAAATGATTGTTTTGACCATCACTATAAATGATTGTTTTGTCTATCTCTATAAATGATTGTTTTGACCATCACTATGAATGATTGTTTTGACCATCACTATGAATGATTGTTTTGACCATCACTATGAATGATTGTTTTGACCATCACTATGAATGATTGTTTTTACCATCACTATGAATGATTGTTTTGACCATCACTATGAATGATTGTTTTGACCATCACTATGAATGATTATTTTGACCATCACTATGAATGATTGTTTTGACCATCACTATAAATGATTGTTTTGTCCATCTCTA
The DNA here is from genome assembly GCA_021962125.1 of Bulinus truncatus. NCBI lineage: Eukaryota > Metazoa > Mollusca > Gastropoda > Planorbidae > Bulinus > Bulinus truncatus. The sequence continues at coordinate 13,246,957 of JAGDYQ010000002.1, forward strand.
TAAATGATTGTTTTGTCACAGAAATTAGAATACAAGGGAATAAGAACAGCATACATCTGACTTATGATCAAAATAAAAATTTGAGTTTAAATTTAACACCTGACAAGCTTCATAAAAAAAGAGCATCTTTGATGATCAGCTAAAATCCAATTGTTCGTAAAATGTCATTTTCTAGTCGATTAAATTACGCGTCTTCAGTTAAAAAAGTAAAATTAACGTTTACCCAGACCAAATATAAAATGTGCACATTTTAAAACTTTCAAAAATTTTAAAAATATACATGTACTTCATAAATAGCTACCTGTTGCCAATAATTAATTTATAAGCATATAAGCTTCTAAAAAAATAGACAATATGAGCAAATATTATTAACATCAACTCATAATGGGATGTGATTGTTTTAAAAAACTGTTCCAGCCAACAGCCATCCTATTCCTCAAATTTTAAAACTTAAAATCCATTTACCTTGGACGTTCGGTTCAGACAAGTACAGCAGACCAGGAGGTAAGACTTCAGGGATCCCGCCAACTTTTGTGCTTACAACCTGAAGCCTGAGAATAAAAAAAAACAATTTTTTTACATGTCAAAACAATATTCAACTCACATGTGGATATAAATCAAGACAAATTAAATGGGTTGGAAATGACTTAATCTGTAAACAGTATAGTCTGTGTTAGTTAGTACCAACAACTTAAAAAACTATAAGAATTATTTAAAGATATAAGTGAAGTTTTTCTTTATGAATACAGATTTTTGTTTTAGTCATGCTAAATCGTGTGGGCCATTTAGATGATGATACTTATACTTAAATAGATTTTTAATCTTATATGTTTTAACCATCTGTAGTTATTAGAAGTCCCTGAGAGGATGAGATGTTTGTAGGTTTTGTGGTGCCCTTGTTTCACCCCCCCACCACAACCAGGAGTCTAATCGCCATTGAGACACCACTAGAGACATGGAAGGAACTTTCACCATGACCCAAAGAATTCCTTTGGTTCTCATAGTAAATCAAACCCTGTAGCCTCAGGTTAACAGTAGAGCACTTTTTCCCTCCCTTCTAACCGTCTGTTTAATTTGAGTAAAATTTATTCTATATGCTACCTCAGTTTGAACAATTTATAAAGTAATCACAAAAGTTAATGTTTGTGAATTAAATGACTCAGTAAAAAAATACAAAAGTTAATGTTTGTGAATTAAATGACTCAGTAAAAAAATACAAAAGTTAATGTTTGTGAATTAAATGACTCAGTAAAAAAATACAAAAGTTAATGTTTGTGAATTAAATGACTCAGGAATAAAATACAAAAGTTAATGTTTGTGAATTAAATGACTCAGTAAAAAAATACAAAAGTTAATGTTTGTGAATTAAATGACTCAGTAAAAAAATACAAAAGTTAATGTTTGTGAATTAAATGACTCAGTAAAAAAATACAAAAGTTAATGTTTGTGAATTAAATGACTCAGGAATAAAATACAAAAGTTAATGTTTGTGAATTAAATGACTCAGTAAAAAAATACAAAAGTTAATGTTTGTGAAGTCAATGGCTCAGTAACGTAAATCTGAAATTTACAACAGACAAAGAATAAAAATGATACAGTGTATGTATTTTGAGAGTAAATCTTATATGGTTTAGAGACGAATGTCAACAAACAGTTGAATCAGTCAGCATGTGTCCACTTACCCACAACTGGCCGCTTCTATTATGGCAATACAAAATGCTTCGGTCAATGAAGTATTTAGCATTATATCCCCTTGAACAAGAACCTGTTAAAATAGAAAAAAAATTTGTGTTGGCATAAAAATAAGCTTTAACTTGCAATACATGAAATAATGATTTTTGTCAGTGCACTAGACGCTTTGTATTTTAAAAAAGATCAAACCAGTCATTTCATCAGTCCCTTCTCAACCTCTGACAAGGTAAAAGATCTGCTCTTGTATTGATTTCTTGATGTTTCCATATTTTTGCTAAGTCTTCAAGCACAGCCCTAAAGTCTATTTCACTGGTCTGCCCAGGACAAAATGCTAGTACCATGTGGCACAAGAGAAAATATTGTTTTCAATGCATTTGTTAATGATAACTGAAAACAAAAGGACAAGAAATAAAAAGAGGCAAAGATGTCATGGGCTAAAGAGGGCTGCCCAAAACTGTGCCCACTGGCACGATACTGTTAACAACCTACAAGACCTAATAAGAAAAGGAAGAAGAAACCTTGCACAATGTGTCTCTGTCCCTGACTTCAGCATGGCACTGCTGTATGGTGCAAACTACAAGAAGCGGTTAGGGTGCCCCAGACATTTTCATCTAGTGTCATTGGATGGTTGCAAATGATGTTTTTTTCTGTATTGAACTGAAGAAGATTCTGTTTAAATACTGCTAGAAAAATTTAAGTAATACTCTAATTTTTTATTTTCAGGTGAAGGAATCCTACACACTCACAAAAATGTTAGGTCTAATGCAATGTTCCCTCTAAGCTGAGCGCGTGAGCAATCGCTCACACGAATTCAGAGCGTCGCTCATACTACATGTACAATTGCTCACTCCGACGGACGACATCGCTTAAATCGCTCACAAATTTGGCCTCAAAACAAAATGTCGCTCAGAGATAACATTTTTTTGCTCACTTCATATCACACCTTAGAGGGAACATTGGTCTAATGTTTCCTTCCATTAATTTGCCTAAAGGTGGAAATGTCAAGCAGACATTCCTCAAGAGGATGGGACAATGGGTGTAGTCTGAAAAAAGCTCCTGAGCCTCTGCTCTAAGTGTCTCGTCATGAGACAAGACGATGAACTAGTTGCAGCCCTGGATAAAAGAGGCCTGTGAATTTGTAACTTACTATAATCAAGACCCATGTCCGTATAAAATAAAAATTCTGAAACCTGTACTACAATAGAACATCAGGAAATAACAAGCTTTAAACCAAAATATATAAATACAAAAGTGAACCAATTGAAATGTAAAACTGCAGACATACATCTCTGATCCAGCTGTGTTGTAATGATCCCAACATCTGCACTCTGTCATGCAGCTGAAGTTTTTCTCTCACCTCTTCAAGTATTATACGCTTTGGACCATCACCACCTAAATGTTTAGAACAGAACATTAACCAGTTAGTTAACATGTTGTTTTTTTAATATTCCAAATTTTCAAAGATTTCAGATGTCAATTAAACATAATTTTTAATTTTCAGTAATTTATTAATTTAAGTAAAATAAGACCAGAATTTAAATGAGTTTTATAAAACATGACTTCAACTAAAAATAATTTGAGATGATGGGGTGAATTTTTTTAACTGTTCAATAGATTGTAAGCAAGTGAAGCAAAATAAAATTATGTCTTACCAATGATGAACTGCACCTGTGGATATTTACTAGTTATGGTAGGAATAACACCAGCCAGTAGGTCAATCCCTTTCCTATATACAAGTCTACTGATGACAACAACTGTGACTGCAGAAATATTATATGAAATAAATAATTAATAATAAATTGGTTAATCATAACTATTTAATATTACATTAATTAGTAAATAAGTATCTGCAAAATATGTATTTCATATTAACAGTTTATGTCCATTACCTGTTTTAAAAAAAAATCAGCTACTGTTCATTCAAAATAGTAAAAAAAATCTTTTATATGATCATCACAGGTAATAATAATAATATATCTAGGTTCAGGTTAAATTTTGAAAAGAATTTTAATGAAAATAAGTAAGTCAAAAAAGTATGCCACATGTGAAAGTACTCATTTACAATTTTTCACAGACACTTTCAATATTAATAATCTGAGTTAGCTTGTTTACTGGTAAACCAAGTCCAGAAGAATGTCAAAATAAAAGTCACAAAATCCATACAATTGATGAAAGGTTTAATTTTTTTTAAATAAACCCTGGGCCTTGTGGAGTTACATTTAAGAGTAAAATTCTGTTGCATTATCATAAAGATCGACTAAGTATATGCTTACTTTTCCCAGCTTGTCTTTTAGAAGGATCTGGTAGAAAGACTGTTGGATCCACTGCATTGGGTATCACAGACACTAAAGATGGGCTGATGTTGGATCTGAGAACTGTATTTTCCTTGCTTGAATAACATATTGATTTTAAACAGGGTTAATTCATTTCTTACAAGTTTTATACAACAAAATTGTATATTTATAAGCCACACGGCAATTTTGGTGATTTAAGAACTACAAAATTTAGATACTTAAATAATTTTATACATAATTTTATAACAATTGATTGGCCAAAAAAGTTAAACAAATGCAAGGAAATAAATTTCAATAAAAGCAAGTAAATTACGCACATGCTTAACATTGCAGCAATAAGGTTTGCCATTGAAAAGAAAATATTTTTATTAACTTTTTCCCTACCTCAGCGTTTTTTTTCAATGGGACCCCGACATTTCTTATCTCACTTATTCCAGCACAACCTCGCCAATAGCAACTAGATTCAAGACTATGTCTTTTAAAAGGCTTAATCTAGTATCATATCGTCTTAAACAGAAATAAATTATCTTTACAATCATACTGAAAATAAACGAATTACCACAAAATTATATTACATTGAATAGTTTCAGCTGTTTTTGGAAACATGATGCTAGTAACCAAGCTTTGCTTCCCCCATTTAAGTCAGATACCCATTTAAAGCTAAGTGGATGGGGCAACCAACTTTCCTTAGGACTTGGGAAAATTCCCTGGGTTTTCACCCAGAACTCTCAGGTTTACAATTAATATAATTACACGCTTGTGTGATATTTTGTAAGATTAAAATCACACCCATATATCATATTTAAGTATCAGAAAATTTATTTAAATTATAAATTTTCGATTTGATATTTATTTCTAAATGGGATAGTGTGCTTACATCCATAAGTGAAGGAACCTTGGGGTAGGGAAAGAGGTGAATGAGTGAAAGCAGAAACGGCTAGAACTGCTGTTACTACATGTAATTGGTGTAGAAGAAACTTACCAAGTATGTGAGACACAAATAGTGTGAGTACAATCCACAAGGGAAAAATTCAAGACCTTGTTAGTAAGAATGGAACTAGCATCAGCAAAACCAAACAGACTGTGATCTGTAAAGACTGTTTTAAGTCCCATTGTGCGGGCATGAAACATGGCCTCATGACCTAAAGTTGAAAATGCCTGGGTATATAGAAAATATTTACAACTCATTAATAATTTTTATTTGTTTCTATATTCAAGTATATTACCTAAAACTGAAAATAATATAAAAAGGCCCTTACTTGTAAGAAGTAATAGTTTTTCATCAATAAAATAAATATGCTAAGAATTTAAACTTCCCCTCTCTTAGGCATTCAAACTATCATTTCAATAATAATGGTTTGCAGCATCAGCAGTCATAGTAAATAGTTACAGACTTGATTAATGATCTAAATGCCTGTCAGATATAATTCATTACATTCTGTCTGTCGCATATTTCAATAAATTAAACGAAAAGTTGATGCATTTACTTTCATGAGAAACAGCACTCTTTTGTGAGAAATAAACCAAGCAGAATTTTTACTAAATCATTTAAGACAGTTAATAAATATCCAAGAACCCTTCTGTAGTTCAACCTTTGCTGTAACTAGTATTGATAGAATTATTAAACACATGAGTTACATCTTGCTGGTCAGCCTCACAAATGCAGTGCCAATGAGTCACACAAACCCATTTTTTTATTCCAAGATGTTAAAGATATAGATGTTCTGATTCATACTTACTGAATGACCATGAACAATCTGGATATTTTCTCGTATGAAGATATTTCTCAAGAGAGGGAAGGTTGGAAATATTGTTGGAAGCACACACTGGTTATAAAATGGTGGGAACGGGAGATAGTAAACCTGTGAAGAAATGTGTGTTATTCCTCAATTAACTTTTACCAAATCATAGTTATCTACATTTTCAAGCAGGAAAACGTTTAACTGTTACTGTAATATATATTATGTCCATACCTTAATGCCATTGGCGAAATACCTGACACCTTGCCGATCACTATATAAATGTGTGACTATGACCACTTTGTGGCCTCTCTCCACTAAGCATGATGAAAGCTGATAGATGTGACTTTCCACCCCACCCATGTTTGGGTAAAAGAAATCTGAGACCATGCTAGAGAGAAATAAACAAAGTTGAATATTAAATTGCATCTCAGATGACTTATTACTATTAAACATAAGCTGTAAACAATCATATAGAATCAAATAGAAGAAAATTTGTAAAGTACCTCTTTAGTTATGCTGAAACAGCTTAAAATATGATTAAGATAATAATAATGTAAATTTTCAATTAATTTTATATATCTTAATTGTAATATTTCTTTATAACATTAAAAATAACAAATATGCTGGCTAAGAGAAACTATATAGCCAACGATAAAACTAACAGGACAGAAAGTTTATTAGCAATATGATTAATATCTCAGCCATTGAATTTTAAACAGATGTTAATCATATTTTTAACACATTAGAAAAAACATTTCATTTTCTAAACTGCTTTAACATAATGATGCTTGCTAAGTGATGTTTTAAATATACCCATTTTTTTATTTTTAGGAATGTCTGTTCACATTTATGTGTAAATATAGCAAATCCTTTCTCAATCTGTAATTCTTACACAGAAAATTTGCGGTTCAGCTAGACTTTTCTTGATTTATTTTTCAATATAATAACCATGTTAAAAATTGATTCATTGTATAATTTGATGCAGGAATATTGAAAATTTTAAACTTTGATTAAGTGTTAAACGTCCATTTTAAAACAATGTGTAGTAGGCTAAGAATCGCTTAATTATTTCAATTAGAAACTGACCGATCCAAAAAAGAGCTTTTTTAAGAATTACAGCTATAAATCCTTAATAGTTATGGAAAATTTAACATAGACATTATAAAATATATTTAAACAAGTTTACGAGATAAAATTTAGCTGAATGTAATTCTGTTATTAAACCAGAGCTCAGGATATTTTATTCTTTACAATGATTTTTCTGACAACTAATACTAAGTGCTTAAATTTTCAATGGATTACAGTGTTAATATTTCTTTAATATAAAAGACTTGATAATAAATATAGTCTAAATATTAATAAGTATTCTTCAGAAAAAATTAGTCGTTGCTTACTTTTAAAAATGTTATGTTTTATCCAATAGTGCGATATACAAGACCACCTGGTTAAGAATTTGATAAAAATTCATTCTGATACATGGATTTTAGAGCCTGAGTGGATTGAGGATTAAGTAAATCGATGATGTTTAATTGATTTTACTAAAATAAAAAAAGCTAGTAAAACTAATAAAACTGATAAATAATTAAATAATATAGTGCAGTGGCTATGTCACTGACAAATTTTGTAAGCATAATTTAAAAAAAATAAATAGCCAGGAGCTATTTAAATGTGTCAATTATTGTATTTAATAATTTATTTATGTTTCAGTCTAATTCAGTGTAATTAATATATTGTTTTATAATTTTAATAAATTTATAATGTGAAAAAAAATATAATAGAGTTATTCCATATGCCAAGCTTTTAGTTTTAATTTTAGTTTTCACAGGATTATGAAGAAAATAAATTATACAGATGTATTTCATTATTACTGATAGGTACTTGTTACGGGACCATACGTATGGTCTCCGTATTTTTTTTACCCGGGTAACAGCCGTAGATAATATTGCTCCACACCCTAACCCTATCCCTAATCCTGAAAAAAAAATGTATTTATGTCATGTTCCTTATACCCTTATATAATGGTCACGTTTGGTCCCGTAACAAGTGCGTTACTGATACTGTGTGTGGTAACCATTTCATTCAGCCATTCTTCATTCACTTTCAAAGCATGAAATAAAGAAATATTTTTTCTTCTCTAGAAGTAATAAAGCTTTTGAATACCATATACTGAATGGTCCCAGACTGGCATCGAGATCCATTTTATAAATGTAATATACATTGAAAGTTAACTCCAATGCTTGGATATCAGTCAAGCCATGTATAGGTCCATGGAGAGCTAAGTGCATGGAAACACGGAAAATGGATATAAATAGTTAAGAGTGCCTGCCCCTTAAAATATTTATAAAGGTAATTCGCATTTTTAATATCTTTTTTTTAATATTCGCATAGTTATTCATCCCCCTTTTTTGTTAATTACATTTAGCTATTCATCTTCTTGAGATGAAAATTATTCGGAAATAGTTGTGAACAAATCTATAATATAAAAAAATATCAAGGAATTATTTTAAAGAGAGAAAAAAAAACGTTAATCTATATATGGTTTTATTTTTATGATCATTTTTTCTTATCAATCAAGATAGAATATTACATTTTTTTTAGTTTCAATCATTTTTTTTTTAATTTTCTATATGAGCCGTTCACTTATTACGTAACGCCTTTGGGGATGAGGTTGCTAAAGTGTGATAAGATAAGACAGGGGGAATCTCATCAAGTGTTACGCTACAACATCTTTAAAAAAAAAACTTTGCCTTGAAATTAAAGTAACCCACCCCCCCCCCAACCCAAAACAAAGAAAAAATGTTCTTGTCCTATATCGTAAAGTGAGTTTCTTTTAAATGAATACAATATATTCCCATCGAAAAAAAATACACACAAATGCATGTGTAGCATTTAGTACAGGGGGACCTGTCATAGTGTGGTTAATTGTGTTACGCACATGTATGTGTGTGTATCAGGGTCGAGCTAGCCAGTGGCGTCACTAGGGTTGGTGTCACCCGGTGCAGTAACGCATGGTGTCACCCCTCTCATGACACCCCATAGACATACAGCATTCTTAGCAAAATTTATAAATAAATTTACAACGACAATAGAAGAATAAATAATTGATAGCTATAGGTCAGTGCAAGTATACCAATAATTTCATTAAAATAATTAATAATAAAAAGTACGCAGTGTCTGTTAATAATCGGAGATATTTTTATATTTGGCATTATTTTTTTTCGAAGCCTTATAAAGTCATTTGCTGTTAATAATCGGAGATATTTTTGTTTATTTTTAAAAATTAAATACGGCTTTGAATTATTTTAAATTACAAAATAAGAATATAGGCCTAAAACTAGATATTTTGCATTTTGGTGTCACCCCTTGTGAGGGTGTCACCCGGTGCGGTCCGCACCCCCCGCACTCCCCTAGTGACGCCACTGGAGCTAGTGGTTATTGTAATGACGTCAGAGTTTGGACATTTCTATGGTCAGTGAGTTGTACTCATAGAAATTATGATGGATAATTTAATCTATTTAGCTATCTGTAGAAATAGAATGCTCTAGCTGTTATGAAAGCAAATATATGGGCTGCAGTTTGTAAGTCAAAAGGAGGAGAGTAATAAAATAGAGTCATAGTAGTGTGATATTAATAGAGTGAGAATCGATATTGGTTAAATGAAAATAGCGATACTTTATTTCTTTTATATTCGATTATTATGTGGATGTAATTTGTATTCTTAGATACTGTATTACCTGATTGGATATTTATTGTATCATTATTTCACATTGTGTTATGTGATTAAATATTATATGAACCATGAAGTGCAGTAGCTCTTCTTTATTTATATGAGAGTGTGCAAGTCTGATATACCAACTAACTACAGTTAGTACATTACACGCCTCCCAAACACAATCGTGCACATCTCGTATACAGGGGGTGGCTCTAGCTAACCATACGCATGAGGGCAACAGTCATCAAATAAACAAAACGCCTCACACGTATTCGTTACACGTATTACGCATTTTAACTTCCTGGTCTTCATTTTCAATAATCTAAAATTTTAAAATATCCAAATAAATTCTAAAAAATATCAGAAAAACAATTGTAATGGGGACAGTTTTTACTTAAGCATCATTTACAAATAACAAATTAAAAGTCATCAAAAAGTATATATCCCAGCATGAGAGTATAAAACGAAACAAATTTAACTTTTTATGAAGGGATCTCACGACCACCACTCAGGCCTGTAGCGCCCCCCCTCCCCCGTGTTTTGTCTGGCCCCCCTCTATTATTTGTTCTACTTAGTAAAATGAATTACCTGCCCCCCCCCCCGATATTGCCTGGCACCTGCTGTAGAATTTTCACGCTGCGGGGCTATCACCACTTCTGATTTATAACAAACACTAGAGCCTTTGCCAATGTTTTCTTTAATGTTTCCTAAGGCTGAGAGCGGCCACGTAACAACGTTTGGCCAGATCTAATGAAGAAATGTGTGTGATTTCTGTTAGACTGTGTTTATTACTGTTAACGACTAAAAATATACACACAAGAGATAGTGGTAAATATTTTTTAAAGATAAAAACGAATATTTAGCACTGCATTCCATACTTTTTACCAATAAAACCAAAACTATTCAGCGATATCGAAAAATATATTGTTATAACTATACTTCAACTCCCCCCCCCCAACCGAGTAGCACCCCTACCCCCAAGATGAATGACGAGATTAACAATTAGCTGATTAACAGTTTGGTGATTAACAGTTTGCTGACTAACAATTTGCTGATTAACAGTTTTCTCACAAACAATTTGCTGATTAACAATTTGCTGATTAACAATTTACTGATTAACAATTTGCTGACTAACAATTTGCTGATTTACTTTTAATGACGCTCAGTCAAAATTTAAGTTTGCTACAGTGTATAGTCTGCACATTGTTTCCAAAGGACAGTTACTCTTACATGACAATACAAAAGCAAACCACAAATGAAAGTGCATTACAATGTATTTATTAATGCTTCAAACTGAATGTAATATTTATATGCTAGTCTTTGTCCACAATGTTCATATGAGGTAACACTGTTGCTCATTCTGGATGGGGTGTACTAGTTTAGTATGGTGTTTTACCCATCACGTTGCCACTGGAATGATAAAAACAATTTGTTTTTAATATTTCATTTTTTTTAAAAATAAATTGTTATTAAAATGCACTAAAATGTTAAAGAAAATTGCTTAGATCATACAAATATTAATATCTTATAAAAATAATAGCGATTTGGGTTCTGCGTTAAATCGAATGTAAAGAATTAATACAGCAGTATTCCAGTTTTTCGAACATGAGTGAAAACTTTGGAATTTTTTCAGGTCGTGCTGAAGGTCCTCAAGTCCGCCCAGCTATAAAGGACTTAAAGATGGGACAGGAAAGGACTTTGTGCTGAACGAGGAATCGCTTTCTATGCCGAGGTTAGTGAAACAAAATTCTACACTTCATCTGTCGTGCGGATGGTCGTGTGGTCTAGCGATCGACTGTCGACCTGAGGGTCACCGGTTAGGACCAATATATTTCAAGCCTTCCCCCCCTCCCGCTATATCTCCCGTGGTGCCTCCATGGCCATTGCATTATCGGCTATGATGGAGATGAAAGAAGGGCACCATAAAAAAAAAAACTGTCCCATTAGTGGGGAATAGGATCTCAGAGATTTCATCTCGTCCTTACAGGGACTTTACACACACACTTCACCTGCCCCGATGAGCGTTTAGGGATTTTAGGGAACATTAATTTTTTTTTATAAGTGTACTGGCATTTACTTCACACTAGAGCCCCAAGATATCTCTAAAAGTCACTGCCTATAGTCTCGAACGACCAGACAACTGTATTGTTGTAAAATGTAACTTTCGTTATTTAAATTTTAAAAAAAACATGCAGGTCGCGTCACTATTTTAAAACTGTAAAGAAAAAAAAACGTACCCTCGATCGTATTCACACACCACATAGTTGGTCAACTTTTTAACCGAGTTGCAATGAGTGATGCCACAACCCACTCTCTGTGTGTCACGCCATACAACCTGTGGGGGGAGAAATGACCGATTATTAATGTGTGTTTATAAAAAAAAATTAAAATAGTAAAAATAAAAAAAAAAAATTGTGATCGGTATCAGCCTTAGGATGTGTGAGACTGGACTGTGAAACAATTTATTTGCATCACCAGTGAGACTCGACTGTGAAACAATTTATTTGCATCACCAGCTACCATCAGACTCGATAGTGAAACAATTTATTTGCATCACCAGTGAGACTCGACTGTGAAACAATTTATTTGCATCACCAGTGAGACTCGACTGTGAAACAATTTATTTGCATCACCAGTGAGACTCGACTGTGAAACAATTTATTTGCATCACCAGTGAGACTCGACTGTGAAACAATTTATTTGCATCACCAGTGAGACTCGACTGTGAAACAATTTATTTGCATCACCAGTGAGACTCGACTGTGAAACAATTTATTTGCATCACCAGTGAGACTCGACTGTGAAACAATTTATTTGCATCACCAGTGAGACTCGACTGTGAAACAATTTATTTGCATCACCAGTGAGACTCGACTGTGAAACAATTTATTTGCATCACCAGTTACCATCAGAGTCGTCATTGAATTATTTTTATTCATCATTGGAAGGCCGTAGGCCAGTGGTGGTGAAACTAGTGCACGCAAGCCACAGTTGGCACGCAGAGCTTCAATAGTCGGCACGCGGATCTAATAAAAGTATCACTTCCTTTTAACTTGAATTGGAGTGTTGGCACTTTGCTATAAATAAGTGGTTCATTGGTTGAATTTTGGACACGCGGCCCCCAATAGGTTCGCCACCACGGCCCTAGGCTGAGTCATAAAGATAATAAGTGGTGGCCGCAGACCAATGTCATGGCCCTTTAAGTGTCGCATTTAGGATGAATTTGTACTGGGCATAGGCTCGGTTGAAACATCAATGTCACGTAAATAGTAAAAGTTGAACTACTCACCTGTGAGTAATGTCCGCATGTATTATTTAAACTAAACATACAGTTCCAGTTAGGTAGGTCGACATTTGTTATCTCTGATTTCCAAAGCGTGACAGCGTCCTGAGCAGCGAGTGCATTGTCCTTTAAGGCTGTACACATTATTGTAGATTAATAGTTTTTATGTACATACATATATATATATATATATATATATATATATATATATATATATATAGAGAGAGAGAGAGAGAGAGAGAGAGAGAGAGAGAGAGAAAGAGAGGAGGAGGGAGAGGGAGAGAGAGTGAGGGGGAGAGAGAGGGGAAATGGAGGGAGAGAGAGCTGGCGGGCGGGGGGAAGAGAGAGAAAAAAAGAGAGAGTAAGGGAGGGAGGGAAAGAGAAGGGGAGATAGAGAGGGGAGAGAGAGATGAGAGATGGTGAGAGCGTGATAGAGAGGGAGAGAGTGAGGGGTAGAGATGTAGAGAGAGAGAGGTGGGAGAATGGGAGAGAGGGAGAGTGAAAGGGTGGAGACGGAGAGCGTGAGAGAGAGAGGGGTAGAGAGGGTGAAAGAAAGAGGGAGAGAGAGAGAGAGAGGGAGAGGTAAATAGAGCGAGAGAAAGAAATAGCAATTATTAGACATGAAAAGTGAAAAGCTGATGTATTTGAGAAGCCCTCCTTCAAAGGGTCATTTTAATTAACAGCTTTCCCTGGCAAATATTTAGGACCCCCATGACAATAGGGGTAGGGGGGTGTCATATTATTTAAGCTATTTTTTTAGTTATCATATAGTAGGAGCCCTAAAATAGTGATTATCCTAGGGACCCACAAAACTGTTAAGAGTGTACATTCCCCCCCCCCCCCAACCCCTAGAAAAACATTTCATGTGAACCAATAAGACTGATTTAAAAAAAAAAACAACTATTGTTGACAAAATCGTACTTACGGTAAGAGCAGTGGATGTTTCCACCGTACGCCCCATTGGTGTGCGTCCATACACAGCCGCTGCTCCACTTTGCTGCGTAGTCGCTTAGTGTTTGGTCCCAGACCTACGGAGAAAAACATCTTGATGGTATTACTGTCACAACTAAAGCGTCACCAAGCTCGGTGTTAATACGTACATTCAGTTCCACTGTCATCAACAAATTGAAACTTGCACACGGAATAATGTAAATAAAAAAAGTAAACTTATTTCAAAGTTTGAAAGTAAATAAATAAACACATTTCAAAGTTTGAACATAATAAATAAACACATTTCAAGTTTGAAAATAAATAAATAAACACATTTCAAAGTTTGAACATAATAAATAAACAAATTTTAAAGTTTGAACAAAACTTAAATCAACTTACTAGTGGTGGTACAGACACTAAAACAACTTACTAGTGGTGGTACAGACACTAATGTCCATAAAACAACTTACTAGTGGTGGTACAGACACTAATGTCCATAAAACAACTTACTAGTGGTGGTACAGAGACTAATGCCCGTGCATCGTTATGAGCTTGGAGAAATGCATTAATAACATCTTGCGTGAGCACTTCGGCCGTGTCTGTCCGAGTGAGTGCAATGACAGCGATGCACATGATGAATACCTTGAGCCACATTGTCACAGGAGTTGTATAGACAAATGCACTATTGTGTCCAGTGTAGAATCGTACCAATAACACAACCAACAATAACGGTTACTTTTATACACCAAACGAAAGACAATTAAATTGCACTCAATATGTGTTTTCCTTTCATATTCTCTGTTAGTACAAAGAGGCAAATTAATTTCAACTTTGTTTTTTTTTAATTGTTGTTATTATTTTTTATTGTTATGTTTGTTTTTATTATGTAATTATTTTGTTTCATTGCCGAGGTATATTTGTTTTTTTTTCTTTTGCTAGTGTTTATTTGAACGATTCATATCTGTAATTTGCGCATTCCCTGTTATTATTAATTAAATAAATGTATTTTCCATGCCACCTGTTGGAAATTTTTTTTTATTAATCTGTGCTCTATTAAACGGACATATGGGGGGGGGGTGATGATGGACGGAGTGTGGGACGGGTAATATAAATTCTCTCTCCTCATTAGGATAGTGACCTAATTATTTCCTTTTTTTTTTCATTTTTCTTTACTTAATAGTGAAATTTCGCTGAGTTGTTTATTGTAGAACAAATATGGCTTCGAAATTTTTTTTGTTCTTGCTGCCTCTGGCAATGTTTGGTAAATTAAATTACATTCCTTATCGGTATTTTTTTTAGCGGGGCTATTTTATGTAGGACTTCTAGGACACGCCACAAAAGTATTTGTGAACGTAATTGTGAAGATGAATATTTATTCGCTTTCTTTTTTTTAAGCGTGAATAGTGCTATGAAGACAAAAAAAATGCCCCGTGACATTCAGTGGTCTAATGACTTAGGGGCCCACATGAGGAATATCTTTGAGCCCCCTCTTGTACATATATGCAGAGCTGTAGTGATAGAGTGAGGTGGCCTAAACGTGGAATCATTTAGAGCCCTTCCCGTATATAAATGCACAGCTGGAGTGATAAATCAAGGGCTCACTTGTACAATCATCCTGACCTCCTCCCATACATAATGTAGAGCGGAATGATAGCTTGGGGTGGGGGGGGGCTCATAAAAATGTTGAGGCCCTCTAAGAAACAATGGACATTCTAGCCCCCCGTCGTTATGTCAGTTTAGCCTGAAGCCCATGATAAGTACTAAAATAGCCCTTCCTTGTGGCCTAACATATGTGAAATTCCCCTGTATCATTTATTTTAGAACTTGTAAACACCACTTCTGTAGTAATACAGCTCTGATTTATTGTATATTTAGTTAACGGCAGGGTAAACTTTAAATATGTATTGATTTACGGCAAAATAAAATGTACTGACTGGGGACACTGTGCTTGGGACTTTCTTAGCAACATCCGAGTAGTCTACCTTTAGTTAACCTGATCGGCATATTTCTGTAGTAATTCCTCAAATATTCTTGTGTCCAATCCACTACAAACTGTCAGGGAGACTTTGATTTTTTTTTTTGTTTCAATAAAACATTTATAGTTTGAGGAATAATCCTTACCTAAACAATGACGTGGCAGTGTGGTAGAGGGTTTAATTGCTAAAAGAAATGCTTGTGTTCGAGTCCTGGGCTCTATGGCAGTCTCCAGATGTTGAGAGACACAGCAAGTCTGTTCTCACGGGCTCTAAGAGACTAAGTCTCAGCCCGCAGTTTCACTGAGAGAGTTTAAAGAGAGAGAGAGAGAGTCCTGGTTTTGTCATGTTTGATCAATGTCCCTAAGTCTACCCAGCTTATCAATAGTTATCCGACATTTTTAGGGGGGAATTACAGACGGATGGGCGTTGTTCCACACAATCCAATTGAATAGCTATGGCTACAGAAACAGAGAGGGGGACGGATGGTCGTGCGGTAGAACGCTTGACTGGTGGGGATGAAAGAAGGGCACCATAAAAACCGTCCCATTAGTGGTTTATAGGATCTAAGAGATTTCATCTCATCCTTACAGGGACTTCACACATACACAGAAACAGATAGGAGCGGATGGTCGCGTGGTAAAGAGCTCTACTGTCGACCTGAGGGTCCCTGGTTCGATCCCCGGTGAGGACCAATGGATACTACAGGTCATGGTTAAAGTTCCCAATAATTCTTATGTTGTGCCTCCAAGGCTATTGTACTATATCGGTTATGACGGGGACTTCACAAACACACACAGAGAAACAGATGAACTCTACTTCATTTAACCCCCGATAGTCATTAGGAAAACTAATAATATAATGTACCCCTTCAGCCAAAGTTTAATTTTTGTTTCTATATGAACATTTTCTTACTTGTTTTTAATACTTTTTTATTGATTTGGTTCATTGGTGTGATACAATATGCCTGCTATGTGTGCTAATATAGCTACCTATGACTAGCTTCAAGATTTACATACTTTGTGCTTAGATTGATATAATAATAAAAATGAGCATACATTTTTATGTGCAATTCAAATTTTCCTGCCTGTAATTTACTTCAAAAAATTTAAAGAGAAGCAGTTTCGAAAAAAAATTGTTTCTTTTAAAGTTTACTATTTTGATTTCTTCTTACATCGAACCCGGTAGCCCGTTTGGTAAAACTTTCATTACCTGGACTTCCTTACGACATAGAGTGTGTATTATTTCTCTTCACACTCGTAAATATAAAGTAATGTACGATATTATTTTCCCATCAAAACGGAAAATCCAAAGTAGGTCAATTAACCTTGTTAGAATAGATGGCGCTGTATATCATTTAATCTCATTTCCGGCATGTGATTTTGACGAGAATCACATGGGAGTCACTTCCGGCGTACAAGAGTTTTCTAGCAATAGTGATTGTATAGAGGAAAGGCAACATTTTAAACAGTTTATTTCATAAAATGGTCTCTTTTTTAGGTAAGAATACGTTTTATTTTCTATAACTAGAAACACAATAACTAAATTGATGTATAGTTTTCTAAAATTGTCTTGAAAATTCCTAAATATCAAAATAAATGCATGGTGTAACATAACATGGTCATGGCAAGTTTGTAATGTGAACGCAACGTTCTGCTGTGTGATTGTAAAAAAAGAAATTTCACGAAATGGTCCATTATTCAAACAAAAATATAATTATAATAGTGACATGCCACAGTGATAAGTTCTGACATTAATACAAGTTAAATTAGCTTAATTATTTATCCGTCATGTTCGCCATGACACTATGACTCAGTATAGGGCTGTATTTTCGGCCAAGCCAAGGCTAAGAACGTAAACGTCGTTTCATGTGGTTATAACTTAAATGTCATGATATTTATAAAACTATGATATAGTAGTTTAAATTAGCTAAATTGTTGTTGCATCATTTAATAATGCAGTCATCATAACTTATAAGGTCATTTAGTAAATAGTAATAAGGACCATACGGCTGAGCACTAAGCCTAAGTGTTAAAGCAAGGCTTAACTTAAACCTAAGCATAAATAATAAAAGCTGTGAAAATTATTTTTTTTATCAATAGTTAAACTTTTTTGTTAGAAAAATGTATTTATTATTATAATAATGCAGTCATCATAACTTATAAGGTCATTTAGTAAATAGTAATAAGGACCATACGGCTGAGCACTAAGCCTAAGTGTTAAAGCAAGGCTTAACTTAAACCTAAGCATAAATAATAAAAGCTGTGAAAATTATTTTTTTTATCAATAGTTAAACTTTTTTGTTAGAAAAATGTATTTATTATTATAAATAAATGATAATTTTATTGCTGAGAAAAAGCTTTTTTTTGCTACATGGAGAAAAAAGATAATTATTTTTACAATGCATTAAGAAAAAAATAAAATTGGTACAAATACTTTTTATTTGATCAATGAACAATTTTTTTTCTATTTTACTTAGGCATCTTATGAACACAAACTAATGCCTTGACTGAAGTGTGCAAAATCTGAACATGCAGAGTGTATAAGGAAGCCTGCAGTGGAACCCCCAAGGCCAGAGAAAAATCGACCGCCCAAAGACCACTTGGAGAAGGTCTTGCGAGCAGGAGATGAAAAGCTGCAAACAGACATGGAGGGAATTGAAAAAGCCCCCCCCCCCCAAAACAGAGTGCTCTAGAGAGTGGTTGCAGAGGTCCTTTGCTTCGCAAGAAGTTCAAGTAAGTCAAGATTGTATAAATGGGGATGGGTGGTCGAGTGGTGTAGAATGCTTGACTGTTGACCAGAGGGTTCTGGGTTCGAATCTCACTGAGACCCTTTGGATTTTCAGGTGAAAGTCCCCAAGTCCACCTAGCTTTATATTGGTACCTGACTTTTAAGTTGATGGAGTAAAGGCGGCTGGGCATTGTGCTAACCACACAATCCCATTATATGCCAAGGTTACTGAAACACTTCATCTGCCCCAATGAGCCCTTAGGGGCTTAAGGGAACTTCAAGATTGTATAAAGCTGATTCAGTTGACATGTCATAGGGATTTGCTCAGTGTGTTGGAACTAGAAGGGATCTAACTTGTGTTTGTCATTAATTATGTACCAGTACATGAAATTTAACTAATTATGCATTGTAATAAAATTTGTTAGAAACAGAAAATTACATTGGTCTCTGTATACAGATAAATAATTTAATTTAAAATAATAATAGCTAAATTAAAAGCAATAGAACCATATTTACAGGCAATTTGTTTTTGCTTGGATTCCCAATAGTCAGAATTATAGATCAGTAATGGCTTTGAGCTATGGCGTTAATTATAAACCTTTAGTATAAAATCATAAATGTGCTGATATTTACTAAAACTAATTCACGTTGATTACATTCTTTTTTCTAGACATACTTTGTTACTGGTGCAAAGCTCAAAAGCTTCATTTCTGCCAAATGACTATGGTATCAGGAAGGATCAGCCTTTACGATTCAATGTCTTTTTTTTTTTGGTAAATGATTTGTATAAAAATATTTATTGAATACAGTGTTGAATATTTTACGAATATTCTTTGTAATCTAAAGCACCAGTAAAAACCATAAAATTTGATGACCAATGATTAGTCACAAATTAGTGTGATTTATTTTAAAACAAATGAAATATAAAGTTATTCAATTAATTATAATGTTAACACATTTTTATTGTTAAAATTAAAGATAAAATCCAGCATGTTCGTTCTGTTTAGGAGTTGGGCAGGTGTTAGTACAGTGTAGAGCAAAGCAGAGGCGCAACTAGACCAAACTTTCAGGGGGGGGGAATCTCTTGTATTAAAAAAAATCACATTTTTTATATATTTTATTTTAAACAAATTTTGGTCTAATCTTTTAGTTTTTTTTATTTCGGAGGGGGCAAATGCCCCCAATGCCGCCCCCTAGTTGCGCCACTGGAGCAAACTTCACCCAGCTTTATGTAAGCATCTGACATATTTTGTGGAAGCAAAGCCATCAGGGCATTGTAATAACAAGACTGAAACTGATGAAATGAGCACGTTTTCGTTTTTTTTTTTTACATTGATATTTTTTAAACAACTTTTTTTTCTCTTTCTAGATAAGTCATCATTTTGTCTCCCTGGTATGCATTTCAAAGAAAGTTTCAAAAGTCCAAGAATTCCATTCATTTGCTGTTATGTCCATCAAAGATTGAGATTTTCTTAATGGATTTGTTAAGAATTGATTATGTGTAGTATGTTAACAAGATAATTGCTAATAAATATTAATAGCTGTAATATGTGAAGTGTTTTTTTTTACTGTTGTGACTGAATTTGTATTATTTATTAGACACACAGTGTTTTACAGTTATGTTTACACAAATAAAACATTAGCAATTGCACACATCAAACTTATTCATCAAGTGCACAATAAGAGACAATTCTTTTTCTGTATTGTTAAAGCTTTATTTTAATTAATTAATATTTACTGAATGTAATGCTAATTCAACTTTATGATCAGGCAGGATGTCTATCCTATACTTGTGAAATGCTGTCATTTGGCTGGCTTTGCACATTTCAATCAAAGCTTTAAGACTGACAGTTGTGGCTATACTTCAACTTTTGAAGACCTATTAAATAAAAAAAATTGAGGCACCTAAAGATGGGTGCATTAAAACAGGCATCACTTTTTAATTACTCAGTAAATTACTGAAAAAAATTATCATTTAAGCCATATAATATAAAATACAAATACTATAAATAATTATGTAAAAATAATAAAATCAAATTAATAATATGTGCTATACAATAGACTCGATAGTGATTTTTACCTCAATCAGAAAGTATTTACTGTCATAAACAGTTGTCACAGCTTTGGGATTTGGTAACTTTGTCTTAACCATTCTTTGAACTAAAAAATAAAACAGATATTTGCAACATAACACAATATACAAATAAATAAAAATTTCAAAAGTTGAGATAATTATTTTCTTAGCTTTAGCCCCTACCATATCTATCATTTAGTTAGAATGTTAGACTAATACTACAATACTATCAATTATTATTCATATATGAAGTGGCTCAAAAATGTTACTTCATACCTTGATCAGACTAATCCATGTTTAAAATCTCATTACTGTTAGTCTCTGGCGCGATGACTCAGTCAAAGGCTGGACTCAAAAGACTTATTTCAATCATTTGCATCTATCTGCTTGGACGGCTTGCTATCGATCGGCATGAATCATTGATGAATGTATTGCCAATGGAATAGTATGACTATGTTTTGTTCTTTCGCCTTGGCTAGAAATCAATCTTCAACAAACCTACTAATGGTTAATGTTTGCTACATATATATGGGTGTTTTATTACACTGTATTGTGTCTTTTCCGACTAAATGTCAGTAGAGTACACGTCTCTTAGTATGTATCCATGTTACTATTACGGTATGTTATACTCATTGTTCCGATCTTGTTGATTTTGTTTCGGAGACGAAAATCGTTTCATACCATCAATATCAAACAGTTAAGCTACCAGATATTTAAGTCCTACAGGAGCAATGTGCCTTTTTCATTAGAAAAATCAAATTTCTGTAATAAAACAACGATCAAATGTCATCCAACTCTATATAAGTTATTGAGAAAAAATGTTTGTTTGTACGCCCGATGTGTGCGCATCGAGTTGCGCAGTCATGCGCAGTCTAAACAAATCTATTTTTAGTAATCTTTTGTTTTTTCTAACAAGCTCTATTGGTTTCAAAGTCTTTTAAGACATTATTTACTCAAACCTCTATCTCTTTTTCTCTGCGTATCTCCCCCCCCCTCTCTCTCTCTCTTTCTCTCTCTCTCTCTCTCTCTCTCTATCCCTTTCTCTTTCTCACTCTGTCTCTCTTCTCTGTCTCTCGCTCTCTCTTTCTCTCTCTCTCTCTCTCTTTCTCTGTCTATCTCTGTTAATGTCTCTTCTCTCTCTCCCTCGTTTCTCTCTCTGTGTCTTTCTCTCTTTCTCTGTCTCTTTGGTTATCTGTACCATTCTCTGTCTTTCTCTCTCTCTCTCTATCTCTCTCTTTTTTTTCTCTGTCTATCTCTGTTAATGTCTCTTCTCTCTCTCTCTCTCGCTTCTATCTCTGTGTCTTTCTCTCTCTCTCTCTGTCTGTCTCTTTGGTTATCTGTATCTTTATCTCTGTCTTTTTCTCTCAGTCTCTATCTATCTATCTATCTATCTATCTCTCCCTCTCTCTCTCTCTCTCTCCCTCTCTCTCTCTTTATATGTATATATATATATATATATACAGTGGATTCCGCTTAATTGGGACAGCCGCTTATTTGGGACAAATCTCAAAGAAACCAAACCAAGAAGCCAATAGTAAATTTGTATTTTTCATTGGGACAGCCGCTTAATTGGGACAAAAAACCTCGGTCCCGATGTGTCCCAATTAAGCGGAATCGACTGTATATATACATATTTCTCTCTCACTGTCTTTTCTGTCATCTTATTAGTCTTCACTTTCTGCTTCCTGACTGATCCTAACGAAACACAATGCATCAAAACATAACACAGCCATTTTGTAAAGCTTGTTATTCACTTTTGGCCTTAGAATTCCTTTAAAAAAGCCAGAGGCCAATCACTTATTATGTAACAATTTTTTTCTTGTTTTAGTATCCCCCCCCCCCCACAAGTAACGCCTTTTTACCATTTCTTTTCCCCAGAGAAACGTATAACTTGTAATGTTATTACATTAAACGCTAGCTTTCACATGCTATACATACATATATATACACATATAGGCACACACACACAAACACACATATAAATATATATATATATATATATATATATATATATACACACACATATAGGCACACACACACACACACAAACACACATATATAAATATATATACACACGCACGAATATAAAATACAAAACATAATAATAATTGTGACCTAACGTCTTACAAAACATTTATTTTTAGCAGAGAACATGTGACACACATAGAAACACAGAACATTTGAAACCATCTTTGAAATGTTATTGTCAGTGCCCAGTCTATTAACACAAGTTTATGACATTTATAAAGCGCCAAATGTTGGTAAGACAAACTGTTGCTCATTCTAAATCTGTTGTAATTATCTCAGTAAGGTGTTTCCCCGTTCACGTTGCAACTGAAAAAAAATTAAAAATACAATAACATTAAATTTGACAGATTTCTTTTTTATATTTCAAATTTTGAGTTCTTTTCTGTTTTGATTTTTGAAAATCTTTTTTATTATACCATACCCATGGTAAAGCTATTTTAAATGTGTATTCTTTATTATATGTGAAAAGATGTATTAACAAATTTCCTTGTTATATAAAATGGCATTCCTATTTGTTAAATGGTTAAGGGGGTAGGGCGGGGGAGGGGGGTCTGCTTATACTAAGAAGGAACTGAATGCGCAACTGGAAAGATTCTGGATTACCATAAAGTTTTGAACCAAAGTAGCGCAAAAACCTTTTAAAAAATTGTAGCATAAAGTAGCGCACACTCTTTTGGCCATTTTAACTTTGTAAATAGATTATAATTTTGCGATACTTCAAGATTTTTCTTTGGTTTCGCATTTCCTTGAAAAGAAGCGAATTAGCAGAGAGTGACGCATCTGGCAACACTGGATAAACTGGCCCAAATGTAGCGACCCAACAAAGAGAGTTGCCTATGCACAAAAGTTTCCCTGATGTACCCAAACGACACAACATGTTCAGGGGCCAACGATGATAATGATGGAAAATATAGAAGGATGGGAGAGCGAGGGGGGGGGGAGAGTTTGAAGGGGAGGGTTACAAGAAACATCAGAGGTCTAGATTAAGTGAATACTTACGGAGGGTAATATTCACAAGCCGCCAAGTAGCGTAATGTTTCGGTTGTGGCTTGGTGAATGATGGCACATCCAACAGTCTCATGATGTGCTTAACGGCACGACCTGACAGGAGAATAGCACAGTGAACAGAATCAATAAAACATCATAAACAACATACAAGCACACACCCTTTTTTTTTTTTGGTTAAGTCCAGTTTTATAGAAAGGATGTGTTGTTGACTCTGTTGTCTAGACCAGTATTGGTTTAAGCAAAGTGCAGCTTCCAGAGCCGCATGTGGCTGTCTTAGCCCTTAAAGATGCAGCTCTGGCACAAATATCCACGGAAGGCGCAATAATATTTTCATTTAAAAAAACAACTTACAAACCTGACTTACTGAAACTTTCCAAGGAGATGCAAGTGTTAATAAATATTTATTTAGTATACAATTTAAGTTTTATTTAGTGTACTGCTTATTTAGTGTGATAAAATTTAGTGTCATAAAATTTTACTAAACAAGCAGATTTGACTCCCATTTTTTTTTTAATTGTTGTATTGTTCATATTTGGCTCTTTGTCTAATACGGTAAGTTTGCCGACCACTGGTCTAGACTAGGTAAAAATTGATTTTCAAAAAAGTAATGAAACATTCTACAGGTGGCGAAAACCCAAGTATTCATTCATCGAAAAATGATTCAGTCAAACTGGAGAAATAATATAGTCTAAGCGTGATGACGCAATTTGGTAGGCTCCGCCCACCACAGTATCTATGGCGTCATTCCGCCATCTTGAGTTGTAAATATTGGGAGCTTTAGTGTATACGTCATTTGGTACAAATGACGTACATTAAAACCGACAGCTGGGAGCACACGGTTTGTTTTATAATCAGTCGAGCTGTGAGCATCATAGGATGCGGATGCATGTTCTAGTAGAGTCTAGCTTTGGGCATCGATGTAGATGGAGGCATGTTTACAGTTTGCTAATGTACTCCTCCTGAGTTCACCTTTATGTCAGTTCATGTTCAAGAATTAAATCATTGTTTGATGTTACTTCACTGGAGTTAACTTCGTGATTCGTGTTGTCTGAGTTATTACACCTTCTACAAGTATTATCATTATAAGGACCCGTAACACAAACAATAGTTGATAGGTATATAGGTTGTGGTCTGCTTATAATAAGAAGGATTGGGGTCACGTAATTATTTGGGGGTCGGGTGTATAGTTTATATATTTTTCCTGAGCTAAGAAGATGTGTTAAAATAATCTGTTAAATATTTAGATCCAGAGTAGCGTACCGAAGAAAATTAATTCTCACAGGGCTCCGCCTTAGCTTTCCAAGGAGCGGTGTATAATATCATCAAGGATATTTCTTATAATAAGATAGACTTAATTCTTTCATTTCTATTATTTCTTTAATTTAAAACTAAATCTGGCTGCTGCGGATTATTATAGTATTTTTAATGCATAAAAAAAACTCCATAAAAATGACGCAGTCAACATGACTAACCCTTTAATGACCATTTAGTCACTTGGCAGGAGACGGGTGCAACTCACCTGTGAGTACCGACGACATTGTCCCTGCGATATACAATTCCAATCAGGTAAGTCAACATCAGCAGCCTCTTTGTTCCACATATTCAAAGCCATTTCAGCAATAGCCACATTGTTATAGTTGGCTATAGTCAAATTGTTTTAAAATAAGAAATTGTCATAAGCACATGAATTTTTAAAACTTTTAAAAAAGAAATAAAAGTGCAGATCTATAAATATTATTTTATTATTTCATTTGGTCTTTTTATTAGTAACAACCAGTTCGCACCTCGATGCAAGCTAAATCACAACTGCAAAGATACTATTTTTAAATAATTCAATTTCAACAAATTAATAATAAAATAAATTAATAATAAACGTTAAAATACAAGAAAAGTAATAATTTTTTTCCTCACATTGAAAAAGGTGCCGGTACGCCGTACCGGCGCAAAAAAAGCACCGACTGTATGGATCGTTACCACACGAAAGAAAAACTTAGTTTTAGATGTACACCAAGAACACTAACCGAGAGTGCCGTAAACATTTTCTCCGTAGGGTCCAGTGTTGAGTTGGAATTGACAGTTGCTTCCCTCTAAACATTGTGCTGCATAGTTACTCAAAGTTTGATCCCAGGTCTAAGAAGAAATCATAACACACTTACATAGAGCATACACAATTTAGAAAATATACTGCCAGATCAATAGAAATGTTTCATACGCATACAGAAAGAAAAACTGACTACGGAAGATAGATAGATAGATAGATAGATAGATAGATAGATAGATAGATAGATAGATAGATAGATAGATAGATAGATAGATAAATAGATAGATAGATAGACAGACAGACAGACAAAAGATAGATAGATAGATAGATAGATAGATAGATAGATAGATAGATAGATAGAATGATAGATAGATAGATAGATAGATAGATAGATAGATAGATAGATAGATAGGCAGACAAAAGATAGATAGATAGATAGATAGATTAGATGGATAGATAGATGGATGGATAGATAAATAAATAGATAACGAAGTAAAACGATGTTTTTGTATACGTTTATGACTATCTTTAAAGTCTTCTTTGTAACATATATATTTTTCACTCATTTGCATTTTTTAAATAGTCTATGTGTCAAAATTCTAACTCAAAACAGCGTTATAAAAAAATTTTACAAGTTACCGTACCTAAACTGTCAATAGTTTCAAATCTGTTGTGTACATTTATTTAATCCTTTGGAAGTATCGATTTTGCATCGTACCATCATTGTTCAATGTATCGGCTATAGGTAGATGACCCAGCTCTTAAATATAATGTATCGATACTTTTACCAAAGAAGTCTTAACAGTTTTACGGGCATTCTTGTGAAACCAGTATGGTGAGGCCCCCTAAAATAGCCTCAAAGTATAATTAATTATGTATATCCAATCACCGTGGACGGCCCCATAATGATAATGCGGCCCTGAAATCAAAGACTGAATAAAATATTGGTCCCCATTAAAAGAGAAATATATATATATATATAATGGTTCCAATTTGAACTTTGTAGGCAGTGGCGTAGCGAGAAGCGGGCAAGGAGGGGGCATCATACCCCGGGCGCTACTCACATAGGGGAGCCAAATGGTATATTTTATATATAATATTATATGGGGGGGCGCTAAAAAGGTATTTTCCCAGGGCGCGAATTAAGCTCGCAACGCCAATGTTTGTAGGACCTCTTAAAAGCTGGGGCACTTTTTAAGCCCATATTTCCCCCGTCATTTAATCCGATTCTGCCTGAAATAATCCTTAACATTGATTGAATTTTTTTTTCGAAAACATTTTTTTTTTTTAAGTGTACATCTACAAAGTAAACAACTGTGCATGTACGAGATTAGTACCAACGATGTAAGTACGAGTGTAAGTATTCAGTACTTGGTACTGAAAAAACCCGAAAAAAATGGAAAACAACAGAGGTCCAAAAGCAATATATAAGGCAACACCCAATGATAAAAGGCCTAAGGGCAGACCGAGAATCAAGATGGTTAGACGAAGTGGAGAAAGACCTTAAAGCCATAGGAGTGAGAGAGTGGAGGAAGAAGACCATGGATTGGGAAAAGTGCAGAAGAGCTGTATGGCAGGCCAGGGCCCTAAATGGGCTGTAGAGCCAAATGAAAAAAAAAGAAGGTACTGAAAAGCGTAATGCGGGTACATCAAATCAACGTGGTTGTCGCCTAGTTACTGAGCTTAGTATGCGACGTACATTCTTTACACTTGTGTGTGGGGGGGGGGAAACATATGATACATCAATGAAAACAAACTTACTAACGCACGTTCATTGAATTTCACACGTTCGCGGTTATGACCTTTGAGAAACTCATCAATGATCTCCAGTGTGATCACCTCAGCCGATTGAGTCTGCGTGAGTACCATGCAAGGTCCCAGAACTATCCACAGTTGAATCCGCATGACCGAAAGGTTGAGTTGACGTTGTTTTAGTTACTTTTTCAGTTGAAAAAAAAATGAGATTGAATGAAACGGCCTGGCAGTGACGTTTTATACACACCTTAATGGTAAATTAACGGCATGTGGGACTCAGGTGTTATTTCTGGGTTATGCAGATAGAGTTTAATATATGCACATAAATTACGTAGCATTTCTTTTTTTTTTAAAGGGAAATTATATACAGACTACTGTACTCGGTTACTTGTACTTTACGTTGAATTCATGGAATCGATCTCTCCTATAAATGGGTTGATGGTGGCCTCGGGTGGTTTTGTTTAAAAAAAAAAAGGAAACAGTTGAGTTTTTCAAGGTGTACTTTACGCAAGCGGTCGGCAGAAGGTGATCCGCTGCCAATTTGTGGTCAACAAGAAAACTTTGGTGGTCCGCAGAAGAATCTAGGCATTGTTTGTTTTAACATGTTAATCACATGTATTTATTTAAAAATTATTTAATGCATGTTTGAAATATATATATATTTATATAGATAGATAGATAGATAGATAGATAGATAGATAGATAGATAGATAGATAGATAGATAGATAGATAGATAGATAGATAGATAGATAGATAGATAGATAGATAGAAAGATAGATAGATAGGTAGGTAGGTAGGTAGGTAGGTAGGTAGGTAGGTAGGTAGGTAGATAGATAGATAGATAGATAGATAGATAGATAGATAGATAGATAGATAGATAGATAGATAGATAGATAGATAGATAGATAGATAGATAGATAGATAGATAGATAGATAGATAGATAGATAGATAGATAGATAGATAGATAGATAGATAGATAGATTAGACATACTGGTCTATAACAATTTAGATTAGATTTGTTTGATTCACAGATACACATAAACATATAAACAGGAATAAACAGAAATCAAATGATAAATTTAGAAGCCCGCTGGATTACATAATGGACATGAGTTGTCCATGAAGTCCAATAGTTTGCCGATCTCCGCTATGGGTTGTTTTTAGGCACTAGAGTAAATACGTTTCCACTTCGTCCGATGTCATGCACAATATCCGTACATAGACGAGAGACAGAATTAAGCAGACTAACAAGGCTGGCCTTAGAAGGCACGGAGTCTGAGAGTTCGAACACTATTTATGTAAGATGGTTTTATAAAGTACTAGACAAATAAGTATGAGTTAAACTAGGATGGGGATCAATCGGGAATGGGCCATTATTTGAAGAGCAGGGGGTGGGGGGTTGGAGGGGGGGGGGGTAAAGCGTTCGACTGTCGACCATAGTATCCCTGGTTCGATCTCTGGTGAGGACCAATTGATACTACAGGTTATGGCTAAAGTCCCCCGCTATATCTCATGTGGTGGTGCCTCCATCGCCATTGCACTATCGGCTATGAGGAGGGGGGGATGAAAGAAGGACACAATAAAAAAACGTATGATTAGTGCTTTATAGGATCTAAGAGATTTCATCTCATCCTAACCGGGACATCACACACACACACACACACACACACACACACACACACACACACTATTCGGGGAAGTCTGTCCAATCGATTAAATATCGAACCTGGATATTTATTACCAATAGCCATTAGTTTTCTTTAAAGTTGTATTTTGAGTGATTTGTTTTCATTAAAATCATTTAATTGACAGATAAAATAATATAGCTTGCTAAAAAAAATGCAGGGGTCGTCATGATGACAGACAGTTGGCCCCAAAACAGCATCATCAGCATCATTATCATCATCATCATTATCATCATCATCATCATCATCATCATCATCATCATCATTATCATCGTCATCATTATCATCATCATCATTATCATCATCATCATCATTATCATCATCATTATCATCTCTTTGAATTCAGATATAGAATTCAAAAGAAAAATTGGCATTAACTAATGGGACCCCCCCCCCTCAAAAAAAAAAAAGTCTACATGTGCCCCGTCCCCCACTTCCAAATGGTATCACATCAGCCAAGGTAACATATTGCTGTCACGTGCAAAGTAACATATTGCTGTAACGTACAAAGTAACATACTGCTGTCACATGCAAAGTAACATATTGATGTCACGTGCAAAGTAACATATTGCTGTCACGTGTAAAGTAACATACTACTGTCACATGCAAAGTAACATATTGCTGTCACGTGCAAAGTAACATATTGCTGTCACGTGCAAAATAAACATTGCTGTAACGTGCAAAGTAACATATTGCTGTCCCGTGCAAAGTAACATATTGCTGTCACGTGTAAAGTAACATATTGCTGTAAGGTACAAAGTAACATATTGCTGTCACGTGCAAAGTAACATATTGTTGTCACGTGCAAAGTAGCATATTGCTGTCACGTGTAAAGTAACATATTGCTGTCACGTGCAAAGTAGCATATTGCTGTCACGTGCAAAGTAGCATATTGTTGTCACGTGCAAAGTAGCATATTGCTGTCACGTGTAAAGTAACATATTGCTGTCACGTGCAAAGTAAAATATTGCTGTCACGTGCAAAATTATATATTGCTGTCACGTGCATAGTAACATATTGCTGTCACGTGCAAAGTAACATATTGCTGTCACGTGCAAAGTAACATATTGCTATCACGTGCAAAGTAACATTGCTATCACGTTCACCAGCCCGTAGCGTGAAAATTCTACAGCAGGGGCCAGGCAATAGCAGGGGGGCCAGGTAATACATTTTATTAAGTAGAATAAATCGCAGGGAGGCCCGGCCCCCTGGCTCCCGCACGCTACGGGCCTGACGTTCACACTGGTCTAGGTGGTTTATAAATAACACAGAAACTCCGTACGTGACAAGTAACAATAACTCCTACTGGATATATAATACTAAAAGTCTTTAACAGCACGCTTGGATAAAATAGTACACCCAACCACCGCTATCCCCCAGAGCACTAATTGACCTCTGCCTACGAGCAAACTATAATAATAGTGTCTTTTTCACCTCTTTCTCACAGGCGAGCTACACACACACACATATACACACACACACCCACACAATGCTCTACGATCTAGTGTCCCAACCTAACGGTAGTTGACCATTCATACTGTTGTTCAAACATGCGTGCAGAGCAAATCACATCCACACATTCCCGTACGCACCCCCACCCACCCACAGTCACTATGTGACACTTGCTAACCACACCAATGAAAAAACAGTGGCGTCTTTCCAGAGACCTGTGTGAGGGTGTGTGACGCCCTTGTAAGGGTGACATGAAATCTCTTGGTTCCTTTAAACCACGGATTTTATGATGCTCCTTTTTTCATTCCCACCATAACGTATAGTGCAATGGACTTATAGGCGACACGAGAGATATAGTGGGGTCTCTACCCATGACCTGAAAATCCATTGGTGTGCTTTATCACACGACCATCCTTCCCCTAGAGACCTCTGTCGCCCGGTTCCCTTTCTAAAAAAAGTACTGAAGTAAGTCAATTACTACACTTGGGCGATGACTTATTAAATCCCATCACGGACGGACAACCCTCTCCATAGTTACGTCCCTGTACGTCAGCAGTGTTTTAAACTCTGTTACACATTAGATATGGCATCTATACTTCTTCATATTCAATTACATTTTGTTATCAAGGGGCAGAAGTTGGTTGAGGCCCTGGGCACCGAAATCAATTTTCGAATTTCAAATGGTATAAATTCCGTATATATTTGGACATTCCAAGGCACCCAGGCGCGCGACCGGTGTTCAACCCGCCTATGTCCTATGTTTTACTTATTTTGCTGATAATATTCTTTTAAGAATTGGGGCTAGACCACAGACTTGATGCACGCAACTGGCTGTTGTTCACTGAAACTCTCGTTCTCCGAACGGTGCATCAACGCTTTTTCAGCGAAGACTGTGAAATGATCTAAATTTAGATTTTTATTCTTCAGCTTTTAAAAAAAAATGAATAAAAACAAAACACTTAAAATTTTGGCTAAAATTTATTTTTCGATTCACACCTATTCACTTCTTTGTGTACTAGATGTAGTATTTGGTCTTGAACTGCATTAGTAAGGTTTCTCACCTACATAGTTACCTCTGAAAAGATGTTTGTTAAAAAAAAAAACTCATTGTAGTCTGTAAATGCTTTTATGTGATTTGGTAAAAAAAAATTAGCTTTTCTATTATTAAAAGGTTTGAGAAGTAGATATCTTTATATTTATACTGGATTTGTAATATTAAAGAATAAAAAGTCAAGTTCCCTTAGCCCTAACGGGCCATCCGTGTTGATGAAGTGTAGAATTCATCTGTTTCTACAACCTCGGCACATGAAAGGATTGTGTGGTTAGCACAACGCCCAGCCACCTTTACTTCCCCAACTTTAGTAAGGTACCCATTGAAAACTGGGTGGACTTGTGGGACGACCAAATTTTTCATCTAAAAAGATTATACGGTTTTCCCTTAGGATCGAACCTAGGACTTTTAAGTCGATAGTCGAGTATCTACATCACTCTATCATCCGTCCTACAATATTAAGAAATGGGCATGCCAAAATGTAGCTAGTCTAATGGCGACCACACGACAAAGAGAATAATGCTGTGTCCCTGAAGTTGAATGATGATGGTATATATATATAAAAAAAAGTTCTCATAGACATAGTGCCAGTTAAATTGTAGGATTCATCTATTTCTGTAACAACGGCATATAATTGGGATTATGTGGTCAGCCAATTATTATGCATGTGAGCCACAACTCTTTAAGGCTGAAATGTAAATGTTCGATCAGCATGGGCCCAAGAGGGCCCACGCGTAAGAGAGAAAGAGAGAGATACAGAGAGAGAAAGAGAAGAGAGAGGGGGGATAGAGGGGGGATAGACGAGGAGAGAGAAAGACAAGAGCGAGGGGGATAGAGGGAGAGAGAGGGGGGATATAGAGGGAGGGGGAGAGAGAGAACATGTAAGGGGAAGGGGCAATGAGAGATAGAGATACCATTAGCCTAACCAATAACATTTATGGCACCTTCGTCCAGCTCCCAAGCGCTTGTTAGCTTTGATCGCGCTCCGCTGACCACAGATCTAGATGGGTGGGGAATGAGGGGAACATAATATGGGGGGGGGGTAGCGGTGATATGAGGAGGGGGGTGCGATCGTAACAATACTACATGAGTAAACGTTTATCTGTGAAGTCTATTTATCTCTTAGATCTTATAAATAACTAATAATGGGAAAATATTTGCAGTGTCTTACTGCCATCCCCACCAAGGCCGATAATGCAGTGGCCATAGAAGCACCACTGGGGTCCTAAGTAGACACTTTATCCATGAACCTGAACGAAATTCCTTGGCTTTCTACATAGGTCGAGCACGTGACCCTCAGGTCAACACCGCTTGACCATCCCCCCACTCCACACCGATTATAATAACACACTTCGAGAGAAAAGTGTGTTATTGTACAAGCAATTACAAAAAAAAAAGCAAATCTCATTTAAAATGAAACCTTACGGTGGGTTATACTCACACACCACATAGGTGGTCAACATTTTGACCTATTTGCAGTGGGTGATGCCACAGCCCAATTACCGTGTGCCGGGCCATACAACCTGGGGAGAAGTCAAGTGAATGAATGCATCATACATACACTGACGAGCACGAACGTAAACTTATTTACTTAAAAGACAGAAAGACAGACAGGCGGACAGACAGGCAGTTATTATCTAGACAGGCAGGTAGGTAGGAAGTTGACCTGTAAGTAGGTAGATATGTAGTTAGGTAGGTATGTAGTTGTGTCAACCGATAGATAGATAGATAGATAGATAGATAGATAGATAGATAGATAGATAGATAGATAGATAGATAGATAGATAGATAGATAGATAGATAGATAGATAGATACATAGATAGATACATAGATAGATACATAGATAGATACATAAATGCTGACATCTTGACATTGTAATAAATCATATGCAGAAACATTGGGTTTTTTTTAAATCAAATAAAATTTCAAGAAAATCATCACATATGTGAGGGGGTATAATTATTTTTTGTTGTTTTTTTTTTGGAAATTCATCAAAAGGGAATGTTTTGCTGGACCACCCCCCCTCCTCAGTTATTGGTCCACAGCTTACCATTGAGAAGTCATGCTCATCCCTGCACTACCACCGTCGGATCGCCAAATTAAAGTTACTCACCTAGGAATAATGTCCACATGTATTGGTGGGGTTTGAAATACAAGACCATTTGCTTATTTCAACAAATTTAATCTCACTGTTCCAGGCCTTTACAGCGTGTTTGGCGGAATCGACGTTGTCACTTTTGGCTACAGAAATTGTTGATGGCCAGAAAAAAAAAACTTATATGAAAAACTAATTAACGTGTACATTGTTTGCAGTGTTTAAACATCTAGATCAGTGGTCTCCCCCACCCCCCAACCCACAGGCCGCGGACCAGTACCGGTCCATGGAACGAATGTTACTGGGCCGCCCAAGATACATAAAATTATAAACCTTATTATTTGTTTATCTTTTGATTGTGCGACTTTCCATGGACGAGAAATAATCAACGCCCCGCCCCCCGCCCCGCCCACCCCCCAGTGGGCCACGGTGAAATGATTAAACGCTGACCGGTCCGTGGCGAGAAAAAGGTCAGGGACCACTGAGCTAGATAATGTCTTATCTCTCAATGTAGCCCATTGATGGACTCAACTAAAGAAAATTGAAATTTCAGATCATCTCCAATAAAGACCAATAAGAAAAAGGGGGGGGGGGTGGGATGTTTGGGTAAATAGCTTGTGTGATGTTAGGCTAAATACCGTGTATGATGTCAGGTTAAAAACATTGTATGATGTCAGGCTGAATAGCTTGTGTGATGTTAGGCTAAATAGATTGTACGATATTGAGCTAAATTGCTAGTTTAATATTAGCTAAATAGCTTACCGGATGATGAGTAGAGATTCTCCCCATATATTCCTTCACTGTGCTCCCATTTACAGTTGGCGCTCCATTTTCCAGCATAGTCACTAAGCGTTTGATCCCATACCTGGAGGAGAAAACGTGATGCATACCACTTATACTAGTAGTTCTCAAAGTGTGTGTCCGCGAGACACGACACACTGGTGTACTTGAAGTGGGACAAGTAACTCATAATTTTTTTATTTCCTAATTAAGAATATTTAATTTTTTTAAACCCTCAAAATTTGAGATGTCTACCTCTTAGAGATTATAAACCATAGATTGAAACTTGGAGACTATAAACAATTGATTGAAACGTGGAGACTATAAACCATTGATTGAAACTTGGAGACTTTAAACCATTGATTGAAACTTAGAGACTATAAACCATTGATTGAAACTTTGAAACTTGGAGACTATAAAACATTGATTGAAACTTGGAGACTATAAACCGTTGATTGAAACTTGGAGACTATAAACCATTGATTGAAACTTGGAGACTATAAACCATTGATTGAAACTTGGAGACTATAAACCATTGATTGAAACTTTGAAACTTGGAGACTATAAACAATTGATTGAAACTTGGAGACTATAAACCATTCATTGAAACTTAGAGACTATAAACTATTGATTGAAACTTTGAAACTTGGAGACTATAAAACATTGATTGAAACTTGGAGACTATAAACCGTTGATTGAAACTTGGAGACTATAAACCGTTGATTGAAACTTGGAGACTATAAACCATTGATTGAAACTTGGAGACTATAAACCGTTGATTGAAACTTTGAGACTATAAACCATTGATTGAAACTTGGAGACTATAAACCGTTGATTGAAACTTGGAGACTATAAACCATTGATTGAAACTTTGAGACTATAAACCATTCATTGAAACTTGGAGACTATAAACCATTGATTGAAACTTTGAAACTTGGAGACTATAAACCATCCATTGAAACTTAGAGACTATAAACCATTGATTGAAACTTTGAAACTTGGAGACTATAAAACATTGATTGAAACTTGGAGACTATAAACCGTTGATTGAAACTTTGAAACTTGGAGACTATAAAACATTGATTGAAACTTGGAGACTATAAACCGTTGATTGAAACTTTGAGACTATAAACCGTTGATTGAAACTTGGAGACTATAAACCATTGATTGAAACTTGGAGACTATAAACCATTCATTGAAACTTAGAGACTATAAACCATTGATTGAAACTTTGAAACTTGGAGACTATAAAACATTGATTGAAACTTGGAGACTATAAACCGTTGATTGAAACTTTGAGGCTATAAACCACTGACTGATACTTGGAGACTATAAACCATTGATTGAAACTTGGAGACTATAAACCATTGACTGATACTTGGAGACTATAAACCATTGATTGAAACTTAGAGACTATAAACCATTGATTTGAAACGTTGTTTTTTGTTTGTTTGTTTGTTATAGTGCCTTTCTTTCATCCTCACCATAGTGCGATGGCCATGGAGGCACTAGGGGAGAGGGAGAGAGGTTTCTGGCCACGCTTGTAGATCGGGCTACAGCATACATGTCCAGATCGCTACCAAGCTACCTAATTACACTTAATTTTAATTTTGTTTTTTTTTCTTTGATCCAGGACTCCCAGCTGTTGAGTTCAGCGCTAGAGTCTGATCTAGCCAGTGGTGTCTTTATACTGCATGGGGGGGGGGGGTTCGTGGCGCAATAATGGGTTGAATCTTAGTAGCCTCGACTGAATGAATCGTTTTAGAAGGGGCCTCTTGAAACATTTTGTGGGAGACATATATTGTTGTTAGGGGGCGGACCGGTGACTTGTGGCCAGTGATCGGTCACCAGTTATTGTTGACCAGTGATCAGTGACCACTGATCTATGACCAATGATCGTTGATCAGTGATCTTTGACCGGTGATCATTGTCCGATAATCGTTGACCTGTGATCGGTGACCAGTGATCGGTGACCAGTGATCTTTGACCAGTGATCGTTGACCAGTGATCGTTGACCAGTGATCTTTGATCAGTGATCTGTGACCAGTGATCGTTGACCAGTGATCGGTGACCAGTGATCGGTGACCAGTGATCTTTGACCAGTGATCGTTGACCAGTGATCGGTGACTAGTGATCGTTGACCAGTGATCTGTGACCAGTGATCTTTGACCAGTGATCGGTGACCAGTGATCGTTGACTAGTGATCTGTGACCAGTGATCTTTGACCAGTGATCTTTGATCAGTGATCGTTGACCAGTGATCGGAGACTAGTGATCGTTGACCAGTGATCGTTAACCAGTGATCTTTGACCAGTGATCTTTGACCAGTGATCGGTGACCAGTGATCGTTGACCAGTGATCTTTGATCAGTGATCGTTGACCAGTGATCAGTGACCAGTTATCTTTGACCAGTGATCGTGACCAGTGATCGGTGACAAGTGATCTGTGACCAGTGATCTTTGACCAGTGATCGTTGACCAGTGATCGGTGAGCAGTGATCTTTGACAGTGATCGTTGACCTGTGATCGTTGACCAGCGATCTTTGATCAGTGATCGTTGACCAGTGATCGGTGTCCAGTGATCTTTGACCAGTGATCGGTGACTAGTGATCGGTGACCAGTGATCTGTGACCAGTGATCTGTAACCAGTGATCTTTGATCAGTGATCTTTGACCAGTGATCGGTGACCAGTGATCTTTGACCAGTGATCGTTGACCAGTGATCGGTGACCAGTGATCGTTGACCAGTGATCTGTGACCAGTGATCTTTGACCAGTGATCGGTGACCAGTGATCGTTGACCAGTGATCTGTGACCAGTGATCTTTGACCAGTGATCGTTGACCAATGATCGTTGACCAGTGATCGGTGACCAGTGATCGTTAACCAGTGATCTTTGACCAGTGATCTTTGACCAGTGATCGGTGACCAGTGATCGTTGACCAGTGATCTTTGATCAGTGATCGTTGACCAGTGATCAGTGACCAGTTATCTTTGACAGTGATCGGTGACCAGTGATCGTTGACCAGTGATCTGTGACCAGTGATCTTTGACCAGTGATCGTGACCAGTGATCGGTGACAAGTGATCTGTGACCAGTGATCTTTGACCAGTGATCGGTGACCAGTGATCGGTGACCAGTGATCTGTGACCAGTGATCTTTGACCAGTGATCGTTGACCAATGATCGTTGACCAGTGATCTTTGACCAGTGATCGGTGACCAGTGATCGTTGACCAGTGATCTGTGACCAGTGATCTTTGACCAGTGATCGTGACCAGTGATCGGCGACCAGTGACCTGTAAGTGAACCTGTTTGGCGAGGTGGGCGTTAGACAACTAGAGGGATACCTGGAAATGACCACACTGCTGGTGTGGTTCGAGAGAATTCACGGACGATAAAAGCTGGTGATAGTGAACGCGTGTGTTGACAGACGGTTTTGAACTGCACGAAGCTGATAACTGGTGGTATTGTTGTTGTGTTTGAGTTCCTGAGACTTGTGTTATTTTTTGTGATACCTGTGTATTTATATATTTATTTCCATCATGAACTCTAATGACATTAAATTCCTGTATTTATGCACGTAAGTGTTATTTTAATCATTAAAAACATCACCCAATGTATTACTTGATACTAAGTGTTTAAGAACTTTTGATTCTTTGAGGTCCTATAGGATCCTCTGCACAACAATGTAAAGTCATTGGTATTTTGGTTAATTACTTTATCATGGGTAATACAAATATTATGTAAGCTTAAACGTACTCAGTGTTGATTTGAACGAAAAATTAAACATGTTTGCTCTGTTATCTTGCATTCATTTTTTAACCTCAAAGTTCAATGGCTTCTCTTTAAGAGCTTATAAATTTTAAATAGTCCTTTTGATCCCAAATTACGTTTATAATTCCCAAAGTCTATAAATGTGGGCTGTAAAATCAGGCCTCGCATCTCTTATGGATGGCCCTGTGTATCTGGTCAACGTTAATATCAATCGTAAGATGAAAATCTCGTTAAAATCATTGCAGTTGCGTGACTAAAAAAAATTTAAATTGTGTTGCTTAAAATCGCTGACAACAGGAGATGCCAACTTTTAGAAGCTAATAAAAGAAAACTATTTCAAATTCATCTTTCTTAATTCAAAACTTACCAAAGGCAGCAAAGAATGGTTAGCACGCTCATCATTATGAGCTTTGAGAAACGCGTCAATGGCAACTTGATTGAGTACGACGGCTTTCTCCTTGGCCTGCGTGAGTAATATGGATGTGATGCATATGGTGAGCAACATGAGTAACATGATGATAGGTTGAGTAGAGAAGTGTAGACTTTTGTCTAGAGGCAAAATATACTATTGCAAAACGTAGCAGCTTGGCTATATTTATACGCTTAGTAAAATACCGCTTGAAATGGTTTAGCAACAGGATTGAATTGATATCCATCTAAAATAAAAATAGAACAATTGTATGCCAGTTGTGATTTTAAAACGATTTTCGTATAAGGAAAATGGTGGGGTTTTTTTTCTTTAAGGCTTTTAAAGTAGGCCTGAACAATTGTTGAAGGGGCGGGCAGAGGCGTAGCTACATATTGTGGCGCCCTTTGATAATAGCAGTTTGGCACCCTCATCCCAATCTGAAAATTGAAAAAACGCTGTTTCGGTGCCCTGTTCGGGCGCACAACCAGCAGTGCACAACCATCAGTGCACTTCCTATTCTTCTGGGGACATGATGGCAACCACTACCAGCAGTGCACTTCCTATTCTTTTGAGGACAGGATGGCAACCACTACCAGCAGTGCACTTCCTATTCTTCTGGGGACAGGATGACGACCACTACCAGCAATGCACTTCCTATTCTTCTGGGGACAGGATGGTAACCCCACCAGCAGTGGGGTGGCAATGTGATAGAGGGCTTGACAACCAACAAGAAGGGTTCTGATTTGAGCACACGGTGATCGCTTGGGTGTTTCTTGAATCTAACATTTGTTGCGGGAAGTTAAGTCACCTGGCATTGCACTGATCACACTATCCCTCAAAATAGTCGTGACTACAGAGACGGGTGAATAAACATATTTCACATAACCCAGATGGTCTGTCGCGAAAATGCAGATGTCAACGCGACATGACCTGAATTTAGATTTCTGAACAGCTTTAAGCCTTTAGCTCAATAACCAAACAACAATCTTTATCGTCCAATCTCGGTAAGGGTAACAAAACTTGGTTTATGGCTCCAAGTTATCGGTACAAAAGAGATGCACACATCAACAAGAAACATATCGATTTTTAAACTATCCTTTTCGGACCACCGGGCTAAGCATTTCGTTGGAAGCAAATAGGTAAGCATTGAAAAGGGGTGGGGGGCGTAAAGTTGGAATGTATTTTTTAATCAGAGATATTTTTTTGGGGGTCTGAAAACTAAGTGACCACTAAATACCTCAAAAGTCTTGATTCACCATTCGTACGTCTAATATATGAACAGTGCCGAACCTAGGATTTTTGGGGCCCCAGGGGGGCTTGGTCTATTGGGGGCTTCTGCATTTCGGCATTCGACACAATGACATGAGATAATGTACCTAATATTTAATGTAAAACAACAAGTCCGGGGGACTTTGGAATTTGGACCCCCTCCCCCACCCTAGGTACGCCTCTGTATATGAACTGCTTAACCACTGTCTTGCATCAGTGATTTATTTAAAATAATTACATGTACAGCTAACCCCGACTAACCCCCCCCTTCCCCACTACCCGGAACAGTTTTCAATACTTTCTCAACAGCTCTTACCCATTATACATTCCACAGCAACTCTTTCCCAAAATACATAACTCATTCCAAGTGCTCCAACTACATATATAAACCAGCCTTAATAATGGTTACTGCTACCCCGTGATTGAATACCCCTCCCCCCCCCCCCCAACGAGGTGAGCATGTTTCCTTGACATCAAGTCGATATCAAATGACTTGTACAATGTCAATGAATTTCTGTCTACTCTCAATAGTAGACTCACACCTATTGGTCTCAGTTTACTTATCGAAATGTTTCTACCCCCCCCCCCCTACGTTCAGGACTCCCCCTATTCCCATTATAAATCAACGGTCCATGTCTGGTCAGTGCAACGGACGGCCGAGTGGTGTAGATACTCGACTGTCTTAAAAAAGTTACAGTAGGCTATAGGGTTAGCTCATTTGACGCCCTTTTGATATTTTTCCGAGGTTCTGAGGTTAACACAGGCACAGAAAATTATAAAGCTATTGGTATTTAAAAAGTCCTCTTTCAATGACAGCAAAAAGTCATTTTATTATTTTGCTTTTTAAAAGTGTAGCAGCAAATATTGATACACAACAGAATACTGCACAAATATATCGGTTTTCTGACAAATCAATTTAAATTGCCAATGCGCATTCTGTAATTTTTTTCTTAATAATCATTGTGCTTTCTTTATCAAAGCACTAAATTAATTTTTAGGTCAGTGAGCATTTCTCTAACGACACCGGTTTAATATTTTTTATTTATTTTAAATCCTTATACTTTTATTAAAACTATATAATTTTTAAATAAACGATTGAAAAACTAATTTTTGTTGTTATATATATTCTCGATGTGTATCATCATTTTTATGGATATTTTCTTTTGGGTTATAGGATGTCTCTAGGTTAGAGACTATGCTTGTTTGGTTGTTATGGCTGACAATGGAGGAAGCGTCTCGTAAATAAAAAATATCAATCCCTCGAAACATGGCGGCAGCGAAGTGTTACTGAAACATTATTTTCAACTGTTGAACAGAAAATATATAGCTTACTTTAGCAAAGAATTGAGATAGTTAAGTTCTGCATTATATTTAAATTCGATAACAATTTTTTATATTTTTGTTAATATATTTACTTTGATTGAAGTGTAAATTGTTACAAGCTGTAGCAAGTGCTGTCTTCATTGTATGCATCAAATCAGCTTTGAAAAAAATATTCAACGTTTTTATAAACATCAAAAATTGATAATTAACATTCATTTAGCAGCAATATGGCTTATATATGAAAAGTATTTCATCAGATTTTTTTAGTGATAAAGAAAAAAAGTCTACACCTTGAAAACATAGTTTTACAATCAATATGGTTAAAGCATATTTGAAAGGTGCTGATGGATCATTGTTTCCTCTGCTACTTAAAGTAACAACAGTTGGTAGAGAGAACTGTGACTTTACCATTCAGGTACATGAACATAGTTTTAATAATGCTTTTAATCATAGTTATTTAACTCGGATTAAACTTATGTGATCTTTCATACTTTTTACTTTTTGAATACACATATCAGCATGCTGTCCAGATTTAACCTTTAAAAAGCAGACATTTAATATTAAATTACTGAAAATCACTTCTGCGGACTTATAGGATATTTGGATGATTTAAACGATAATTTGGATGATTTAATATACATAAGTGACAATTTATGGTCTAGCCCTTTATTCAATTTTATACATTCTAAAATAATAATTTTAATATAATTGAATTCATTCTGATTCTGAATTCATTTTATCAATGTCAACTATACATTCTAACATTTTAATTTTCTTTTAAAATAATTTTTTATATTGTTTACTAGAGTCAGTAGAGTTGTAAAATCAAATTTTCATGGGACTGTAGTCAAAACTTGTATGTTACTAGTATTGTATTTAGTTGGATTCATGTGGAAAATATTAAGAGGTAATAAAACTAATAACTTTTGAAACTGAAAGGTATTGATGCAAATGAAATCAGCTTTATCTTGCTGTTGAGGAAACAAAACTTAACACAAGATACATTTTTCTTTTAAAATTATTACTTATCTGGTTGAAATTCATTTGGTGTCACACAGTTGCAAAAGAAGTGGAGAGGGAGATTTATAGGTATGAACAGGGTCCTCACTTCAGAAGGTTCTTATAAAGCCTTGATCTTGAACTTATTTTTTTTCTAATGATACTATGTTTTGTTTCATCTTCACAATCAGTGTTAAAAACCGTCAAGAATTTTTTATTTCACTATTTTTGTATTTATGTCATCATTATTTGCAATCATACTTGACTTGTACTTATATATTCAATTATTGATTCAAATATTTGTTTATTATGCTATTATTCATTATAGTATCATATATTGTATTCAGACTTTTTGGAAATAAAACATTTATAGTGCATATTTTTATTAATTTTCCTCATCACTTTTTTCCCTGCATTCAAGAGCCTCAAAAATTGTATGAGCTCGATAGCTTCTGCATAATTTTTTTCTTTTTGATATTTCTTCTCACTTTTTTTTTATATCCATACAGTTGCCAGGAGTCGATTACCAGCACTGTATCCTAGAATACAGTGAGCTAGATGATTGCTTTATCATCCAGGACCTGAACACTGCACAGGGCACATATGTTAATGATGTGAGAATACAAAACGCAGCAGTGAGGCTAGCACACGGAGATCTTGTTAGGTTCGGTTACAATGGGCAACCATTTGAGCTGCAAGTAGAAAGTCATGCACAGGTAAAGATGTCATAGACTTAGACCAGTCTTGTGTAGTGAAAAACATTTAATGTTTTATTTTATGGGTGGTGTTGAGGTGTATGATTTGGGTCTTTGATGTTGTGATACTGGAGGCGTCTGGTAGCGTGGTGTTGCTTTAAGTGTTCATCACAAATACATTCAAATGATAGTCACAAGTCTATGCAGCTGATTCAACGACATTTATTAAACGACGACATTAAGATAAATCGAAGTCATATTATATCACAGTTCACTTCAAATATATTATTATTAACTAACTTTCATCAATACTTAACTTTAAGAAAACTACCAACTAGATATATGTCTTGCTGTCTCAAGACACGAAAAAGAACTCTCATAGAGAAAAACTAAATACAACCTCCTTGTTCAAGCTCAAGTAAGTAACTCCTCAAAAATCTCCAAGGCTTGTATCTAAGCAAGAGACAAGTGACGTTTCACTACGTCACATAACTACATAAAAATTTATAATCTCTAGACAATTAAAAAATGTGATTAAACACATATGCACAAATAAAATAATGTTATAATTAACTTCTTCACAGGTGGTTGTGTTTTTTTTTATAATTTAGTCAAAAAATCTCAACATGATCATTTAGAGCTTAAAGATTGCCTTGTCTCGTTCCTGCTCTTACACTTTTCTCATAACCAGTTCAAGCTGTTTTTTTTAATACGTAGAGACACAATAATTATTGTTTAACTTACAGCAAAAAATCTATTACCTGTTGTTTTTTAAAAAAGTCACTCCAATTTAATTGATGAGCCTGAAGAAATTGTCATTAGTATTCCATTCACATAAATATTTGTGTACTCCTATTCATTCTAGTTAAATATTGTAAACTTTTCAGTATGACTTCTAACAGGTGTCTGATGATTTCAAATACATGCTGTCAGCTTAATGAAATTTGTTTTTTTTTTTGTATTATTACCATCAGTTTAGATAATAAAAAACATATCTTTTTATTGTTGCAGTAATCATGATTATGCTGACTTTTATTGTTACTACTATGTTCCTTGACATGTTTAGTAAGGTCATTATGTATTTCATTTTCTATTCTATTCCCCATTACATTACTTAATGCCTAAGGGTCCACTGAATCTTTAATATTGAGCTGAAATTCATACACATGACAGCCAGTAACTCATAATATTATCTCATAGTGGAGAACTAGCCATTCCATATACTTCTCTATATTGTACCCTCCTTCTTAAAACTCGTACATTGTTGATATGCTAAACACTTATTACTTCAATCTTACTTTTCATCCGTTTACTTCTTACTATTCTTGTCATTTTACTTTTTTGTTTAATTCTGTTAATTACAAGCATACCCTGCTTAAGGCTGTAGATATATTCTGAGAAATGACAGCACTAAACAGAGCAATATTTTTATATTATATATATATATAGGCCTGTATTGTGAATTATGTTTTTTTTTACATTAATAATTGATAACTTTTATTTTTAATAGGGACAATATACATTTATTATTTACTTTATT
This sequence comes from Bulinus truncatus, assembly GCA_021962125.1. Classification (NCBI taxonomy): domain Eukaryota; kingdom Metazoa; phylum Mollusca; class Gastropoda; family Planorbidae; genus Bulinus; species Bulinus truncatus. Next base: position 13,291,290 of record JAGDYQ010000002.1, read on the forward strand.
ATTTTAAATAAGATAAAAATATTTAGCTTTCTTTACATTTTTTTTAAACCTCTAAATGCATCCAAGTAATGGCGTTTATTTTCCATAAAATGCTCTTAAGTCAGATTTTGATCTCCTTGATTAATTTGTTTCATAACCTAGGAAACTATAATAAAACTAAAATCTCTTTTTTATACACAATAATGTTGAATCATTAGTATATATATATATATACTTAGTGACAGCAATATTATTACACTTTTATATTTTATAAAAAAAATTCAAAAAAGAAAAACATTTAAATTTCCTCAAAAAATTTTTATGAACACAAAAATATTTTCCACTTTACTATTATCATTGAAAGATAATCAATTTTATTTACAAATTTTAAATGAAAAAAAAAACATTTATTTATCTTTGTTTTATTTTTCTACATGACAAAAAACTAGCTTATATTGTTTGTATACTGTGTTTTATATATTTTATGATGGTGAAATGTTTCTTACAACCAGTTTCCAGACAATAGCCTTTTAGGAAAATAGCACAGAAAATATACATTCCAATCTAAAAATCCACTGGTTTATTGGATGCATTCATGTATACAGCCATTTTTGTAATCTGTGTACATAAAATTGCAGTAAAAAGAAAATCAATAATTCTCTTTGAATTTCTGCTGAATGAATAGGGTTTAATGCCATGGTGCAGTGTTTATTGAGTTGCTGAATAGTGGATAAAAGAAAAATATCACTCCCAGTACAGACCACAATCATTATCAATGAAAAGATCTATTAATGTTTCTCAAGTGGGAGTTTACTGTAATGTAATGACATGTTCTTAAAAGAATATTATTTATATTTTGAAAACCATTGAATGTTTGAATTATATAGTACTAAAGTCATTTATTAGCTCTTCATATCTCAATTATTGTCACTATTTACAATATTATTTTTATTATATTGCATTTTAATGCTTAAATTTTTCTTTATGACTGGACTTCTCCCTTATCCGGTTGCCTTCTTCTCAGCATCAAGATTGTTTAGTAGTTGTTAATTATGTTTCAGTGAAAATGCTACATAAAAAAACTTTAATCCCAGTTGAATTACCAACTTGAACTTGAACTTTTTATTTTTCTTTAAATTTGGATTTTTTTTTAAGCTCATAGATTGTCTTATATCTAGTTTGTCAGTCATATTATTTGAAGAATAGCAATCTTTTTATACTTGATCTCATTCCATGGGAGAAGTCCAGACCACCATAACTATAAATGGTTTTTCAATGTTACTCTTCTTAATGAATCTTTCATTGATTTTTAGCTTCATCATTTTTTTTAATGATGTTAATTGGTTAGGTAGTCCAATCTTATGCCTTATAGTTGCCAGTGAATATGCCTGGTTTAATCTAATCTGCATGCTGTGGGTTATGGGTTCGACTCCCAGCATTTTCAGTCACCAGTGGTGCCTCCATGGCCATTGCTTTATCGGCTATAGTGGGGATGAAAGAAAGGCACTGCCAAAAACATGCCATTTTGGTTTATATAGCTCTAAGAGATAAAAATCTAATTCTTTCAGGAACTTCTAAAATATAATAATGTGGAGAGCTTAGTTTTAGGCTTATACAGTATATTTTTTTTTTCTAAACCAGCCCATTGGTTCCCGTATTTTTATTGGTCATCTACATCTTTTCAAAGCTTAGAATGTAAACAATAATTTTGTTCAACACAGCTGTCACTTGACTAAGAGAGTTGTTGTTTTACAATTCTCTCCCCCTTTTTTAGTTAAAGTTATGGAGCATTTATCTTCCCCCCCCCCCCCCCCCAATATTAAAGAGTCTGTAAAACATGTTGATGATGAAACTAGTATCTGGTTTAATTTTTTTCAGTAGTAATTAAGACTTCTAATTGAGATATGTACCTTCAATTACTTAGTGACACTAATTATCCATTTATGTTAAGCCTTATGTAAAAAAAAGTCTGTGTTCAAAAGTGTACATATTTTAGATAAATCTTTATCAATTAAAATTTGTCATAAGATTCAATGATGCATCCAGCTTTTGCGAAGATAGAAATACATCAGATATTTTAAAAGATGAAATAAAACTTAAAGAAGAATTTGTTCTTTTAAAAAGATGCATTGTGTTAGCTCAATTTGCCATATTTCACCACCTGTTCAATACCAATTTTTTTAATCAAATTGAAATTCCTCCAGATAAGCATTCCACCTGTGTCTCAACGGCCACCGTCATGGAATCAGCCAATCACAATGATAACTTCAGATGAATTATACAATACATATACCTCTCAGTACGGCTCACTGCAGACCTTCCCACAAATCACCTACTCCACCACACCCATTCAGCCTTCCCCTACATGGACTCACTCCAATCTGACGCAGACTCCCCCTCCTGTGCCACGCCCACCTCTCAGATCTAGGCCTCTGAGTGCTGGGGCTGCCAGGAGAAATGTACAGAATATTCCGGCAGTTGGGCCTGCTGTCACCAGGACTGGTAAGTGCTAAAGTATTACACATAGTAAGATCGTTATTGCTGTGTCTTGATGACTTTTTTATTTTTAATTAAAACATTAAATATGAAAGATATAATTCTAATATAAAACCTACGGAGCTTGACAACTACTTATGTGCCAGAAAAATTTTTTTTAAATAAAATTATTTTTTTCTTAATTACATTTTTTGCACCACCTTTTACCACATCATAGCATATATTTTTGTTTTCATATAAAGCTGAATCATAAATTTCATCAGTCATTTTATGTTTATCTTGTAGCCACTTAATTACATTTTTTGCACCACCTTTTACCACATCATAACATATATTTTTGTTTTCATATAAAGCTGAATCATAAATTTCATCAGTCATTTTATGTTTATCTTGTAGCCACTGTGGGCGGCTGGATGAGTCAGCCATTAACTAGAGCTGGGTCAACTCCTGATCTCCAAGAAAAGGTAATACTCATGTGTTAATATTTGCAATAACATGTCATTACATAAAAATCAAGTTTAGAGTTAGATCTTGTAGCGCTTAGTGCTGTTACATGGGGGAAAAATTCCAATTTTATGATGGATGTGTTGATAAAATATTTTCTTTTCATTCAAATGTAGCAATACATGTCAAATCATTGGTTCTAAAATATTGATTTGTAATTTTTGTTATTGCAGGAGCAAAAGATAATTCAACTTTCAGATGAGGTTTCAAGATTGAAAACAATTGAATTTGATTCTTTTCGTAAAGATACCCTGATACAGCAACTTCAGCAACAGATAGCAGAATTACAGGTGAACGAAAAATATTTCATTTTACAGAATAAACCTTTATTATAATTTTGTGTACTAAAATGTTTGTAATGTTCCTAATATTTAAAAGAAAGTAAAATTTCAGTTAATTGGTATTGTTTTTTCCTAATTAGATAAAATAAGAAACTTAAGTTGATAACTTAAACTATCTTTTATTTATTAGTTCTCAAATAAAGTGCATTAGAAGCGATTGATTATAGTTAGAATAGCTATTCTTTTACTTTAATGTTGAGTTAATTTTTTTTTAAATTCTATAAAGTTATATTTTATTCTCCCCTTCTAACCTTTCCAACATCTTTATATGAAATTTTTAAAACAAATTATAGAACAAGTTAAGACAAGAACCTTCAATTATTATGGGTGGAGATACGGACTTGTCCTCTAGGCTGCTTCATTTAGAAACTGAAATCACTTCTAAAAAGGGGGAAATAGCAATTCTTAAAGAACAGGTACATTTCTGAATTAGTCCTGAATTGAATTTTTTAATTGTGTTGATTGATTTTATTCACTTGATAAAGAAATGTATTTATTTGATTTGGTTTGTGTTCATTTGTACATTTTTTTTTAATATATTTGACAGCTCAGCAAATTTCAGGATGACAGATCTAACAGCCCGCAACTATTACGCCAAGAACTTAGTGAGCGGATTAAAGAAATAGCTACCCTGAGGAGTGAATTGGAGCGTGTCAAAAAAGATAAAAACATAACTTCGGGATTAATTACCCAAATGCAGAGAGATATGTCTAACAAGGTATTTCAATGCTTTACTCGATGATGTTTTAAAGCTATCACCCTAAGAATCTAGCTGAGTGTTAATAAATTAATCTGAAGAATTAATTACTCTTCCAGATTAAATTAAAGAAAATGTGTTTGATTTTTTTTTTTAATGGTTTAGATGGATTTACTGGAATTTGAAGACAAGGTATTGAGATGTTTTAAAAATTTGATTGTGTTCACTGAACTATATTTTTTTTACACAAATGGCCCATTCTGTATAGTCTATTGTAGTCTTCATTCACTGAACTATATTTTTTTTACACAAATGGCCCATTCTGTTTAGTCTATTGTAGTCTTCATTCACTGAACTATATTTTTTTTACACAAATGGCCCATTCTGTACCGTCTATTGTAGTCTTCATTCACTGAACTATATTTTTTTTACACAAATGGCCCATTCTGTATAGTCTATTGTAGTCTTCATTCACTGAACTATATTTTTTTTTACACAAATGGCCCATTCTTTATAGTCTATTGTAGTCTTCATTCACTGAACTATATTTTTTTTACACAAATGGCCCATTCTGTATAGTCTATTGTAGTCTTCATTCACTGAACTATATTTTTTTTACACAAATGGCCCATTCTGTATAGTCTATTGTAGTCTTCTCTCACTCACTTATTTTTGTGCGAATATTAAGATGATTCTTCTTTTTTCACCATTGGATCATTGGTAATTTTTTGTTTTTCATGTGTTTGACTAAAAATTAATTTAAAATGTTTGTTTTAACCTCGAATATTATATATTTCTTTCAATATCTTCTGCTGGATTATGTTTCAATCCAATCAGAAAAAATTTTAGTAGTTCAGCTGTTGTAAGCTTTTTCAGCTATTGATATAGCTGTGAGATCTAATGTCTATGTATACATTTCAAGTAGCTTGAAATAAATCAATACTTGGTTGGAAGTGCTTTAATTTTTCCTCTTTTAAATAGTCATCACATTATTCCACATAGGAAATGTTTCGTAGTTGTGATATAAATGTATTGGATGTTTTTTAAAATATATTTTAATTCTTTTTCTCTCCCAGCAAAAGTCATTTTCTATTATATTATTTTTTTTATTGTAGTTATTTGCATTAGAATGGGTATGGGGGCTTTATTCAATAAACTGTCAAGAACCCTTTATTTTACCATTCATACATCTTTAAAAAATCTGTGATGGTACAGTTAAAGCTTCACTGACATTGTGAACATAAAGTTGGCATCTTCACCTACTTTATTAATCTTAGTAGGCTTGCGGTCATATAATGGGGAGATTATGGCTTATTTTGAGCCTCCCTAATTATTGAAGCCTCACATTTGTTGGGGATGTAAACACTGCACTCTCAGAATGATATGGTATTGATTTCTATATAAAAATCAAAACAATTTACCATCTAGACAAGATCTTCATTTCTTGTATTAAGCCTCAACTCTTTTCTTTTATTAAAATTATTAATGCCCAGGTTATTAAAATGTAGAACTAATTGAAAAACAGATATTTGCATTACTGATCACATTTTTCAGGCAGAATTCCTTTACTTCATGGTTAAGTCACACTGCCAATACATTTTTCTTCTCTCACCAGGATGTGACCATAAGCCGCATGACACGAGAGATAGAGGTTCTTAAAAAAGACATCAGAGAGCGTGAGGCACAGACACCTGTCAGAGAAATTAGGGTAAGTACCCTTGCCATTGTGCTCATATCAGATTTTATGTGCTTTATTGGCTAAAATGTTGATTTTCAATTTGGTTGCACAGCTTTAGAGCATTGTTGCTTTCATTCATCAGTTAAGCTCACTTGTTACTTATTTTTTTATCTTCAGCTTTTTGTATTTTAATTGATGTGTTAAGCAATATTGTTTTTAATTGTATATATTTATAATGAAGTTTTTTAAGTTGCTTTCTGTCCATAATTATGTAAATTAGTTTTGTTTTTTTATTCACATATTTCTTTTAAAATTATTTGTTAAGGAGGTTCCTCCTTATCTAAGAATTAATGGAGGGGTAAGATCTTATTTTATTTCCTCAATCTTTTAATCACAGCTAATTATTAATGTTAACCTTGAATTACGACGAGCATAAAAAATTTTTATCTATACAAATTTATTTCATCTATTTTAACTTTTTTTTTAAATGATTTTTTCCCTCATTTTCTATAACTTTATTTCCGCATATTTTAAATTTTTATATGACATTGAAGATGACATATGAAGTCAAGTAATTAGAAAGAAATTGTCCATGCATCTCATGAAGTAATAAACTTAATTCAATAAAATCCAATTGTTTTGAAAAAGAAAATACATTAGCTCTAAAAAAAAAAGTTCCCTTCTTAGCCCTAACGGGCCTTCGGGGCAGATGAAGTGTAGAATTCAGCTGTTTCTATAACCTCTGCATATGAAGGGATTGTATCTCATTATTAAATAACATTAAGTATGTATCAGTAAGATGTTTAGTCTTAAACACTTTGTTTCATATGTCAGTCATTTGTTTTGGTTCATCTAGACATTTAACTTTGATCTGAAAAATTCATATAATTTAATGAATTTTAGTATATTAATTGATCTGTTGGTATTTTGTAATGTCAGCTTTTTTTCTTAGTATCTAAACATTATCAGAGGCTTACTTTATCTCTTTTTCCTTATTTAGCTTTTTTTATAAAATCATAAGCTTGGTGATATAATATGTAACAGTTAGCAGCTTATTAACTTAAAAAAAAATAATTTTTTTTACAGTTTTTAATATCCAGTGAAAGTTATTTTATTTTTCTAACTTACTCTTTATAAAGCCTTCATAAAAAAACTGGGTGTTTTGAGAAAAATGAAATCAAATAATTTTCGATAATGGTATTTTTCTCAGAAAATAAGTGGTTTTATTAAAAAAAACAATTTATTACTTTGATAGATATTGTTAAATATTTGTTTAGTTTCAAGGCGTTTGTTTAGTTTCATGGCGTTTGTTTAGTTTCATGGCGTTTGTTTAGTTTCATGGCGTTTGTTTAGTTTCATGGCATTTGTTTAGTTTCATGGCGTTTGTTTAGTTTCATGGCGTTTGTTTAGTTTCATGGCGTTTGTTTAGTTTCATGGCGTTTGTTTAGTTTCATAGCGTTTGTTTATCTTTAAAAACAGAAAGAAAAAGAAACTGCTAAAGCAGCTGAGGAGGTCAGTGCCAGAGAAAGGGAGCTAATCTCATTAAGACAGGTTAGATTACAAAATTATTCATGTACAAGAGTTTACATTTTATTGTTACTTGTTCCTTTATTACTGTACCAGAGTAATTCATTTGTTAGGTCTTTCATATTTGTAAATTACTAATCATTTTAGTATCAGTACAGTGTTCTACATTTTAAATAGCTTATTGTTATTCAGTTTGGTTTTCAGGAGCAAAAATTATAGAAGAAAATTAACACTATTAGTGACTTTATTTTTAAAAAAAATAGCAATATACAAGTTAATTGATTTGGCTTGCAGTATTTTTTAAAACCTTAACTTTCTTTTTAATTACAGAAATTTAAAGCAACAGAGAATAAGATCCAGGAACAAACAGATTTAATATCTGCTCTTAGGGAAGAGTTAGAGAAAAACAAGTCTCAGCAGTTGCAGGAAAAAGAAACCCAGAAAAAGCTGCAAACAGAACTGGAAACAACCAAAACCCAAGTCATTGATATTCAGAGAACAGAGAGAGTAGTCAGAGTTGACTTGGAGCAGTTACAAAAAAGGGCAAGTTAAACACTAGATTTAAAAAAAGTAAAATTCCCTTAACCCTAAAGGTCCATCATGGCAGAGGAAGTTTTGAATTTATCCGTTTCTAGAACCAGATTGTGAGGTTAGCATAATGCCCACCCACCTGGAAAAATTCCCTTTGTTCTCACATCTCACACATAAAAAGTTACAATACTAGACTTCCTTATAAGCTAAAATAATTAGAGAATTTAAATAAATCTATGAAGAATAAGCATATTTACAAAATGAAAAAAAAAATTATTTACTTCTCCCATGCCTTGCTGGAACATTTTTTTTCTAGCTTTCTATAATTATTAATCAAAAAATGAAATGTTAATGAAGCAAGTAAGAAAAATAAATTTAAACCTTAGAAAATATAGCACAGCATTCTATTAAAAAAATATTCTTCACTATATATTTTGTGACCATATCCATTCTTCCCATGGACTCTTAAAATTTTAAGTTATTGAAAATAAAGGCATTTAATTTTATGGCTCGTGTTCTTAAAAATTCTTATTTTGTAAAATTATTTTTTTTTTTAGATTTTTAAAAAATAAAATGTCAGGTTATTTGAATGCTGGTATTAAAGTATTTCAAATATGATAAAACAATTGCTCAATGAATTTCTTATACTCCAAACAGTTTGAGAGGTTTAGATCGAAAGTGTTCCAAGTAACCTTCTCAACTCCTGGAATCAAGACCCCTGAAAAGGAAATCACAGATGATGAGTTGATTGATTCCTTGAAAAAGTTTGTTGAGGAAAAGAACACTTTGCTATCTCAGATCAAAACTCTGGAGGCCAATGTTGTCAATGCTAATTCAGGGAAGGAGGAACTACTGGGTCATGCAGAGAAACTTAAAGAATCATTACAGTCTAGTTTGGTAAGTTGTGATTAGCAACAATATTAATGTCTAGTTTGGTGAGTTGTGATTTGCAACAATATTGTCTAGTTTGGTAAGTTGTGATTTGCAACAATATTACAGTCTAGTTTGGTAAGTTGTGATTTGCAACAATATTACAGTCTAGTTTGGTAAGTTGTGATTTGCAACAATATTAATGTCTAGTTTGGTAAGTTGTGATTTGCAACAATATTACAGTCTAGTTTGGTAAGTTGTTATTAGCAACAATAAAACAGTCTAGTTTGGTAAGTTGTGATTTGCAACAATATTACAGTCTAGTTTGGTAAGTTGTGATTTGCAACAATATTACAGTCTAGTTTGGTAAGTTGTGATTTGCAACAATATTACAGTCTAGTTTGGTAAGTTGTGATTAGCAACAATATTAATGTCTAGTTTGGTGAGTTGTGATTTGCAACAATATTGTCTAGTTTGGTAAGTTGTGATTTGCAACAATATTACAGTCTAGTTTGGTAAGTTGTGATTTGCAACAATATTACAGTCTAGTTTGGTAAGTTGTGATTTGCAACAATATTAATGTCTAGTTTGGTAAGTTGTGATTTGCAACAATATTACAGTCTAGTTTGGTAAGTTGTTATTAGCAACAATAAAACAGTCTAGTTTGGTAAGTTGTGATTTGCAACAATATTACAGTCTAGTTTGGTAAGTTGTGATTTGCAACAATATTACAGTCTAGTTTGGTAAGTTGTGATTTGCAACAATATTACAGTCTAGTTTGGTAAGTTGTGTTATGTAACAATATTACAGTCTAGTTTTGTACGTTGTGATTTGCAACAATATTACAGCCTAGTTGTGATTTGCAACAACTCCACTCTAGTCAGTTAAAGAAAGAGATATTTATGTTGTGTTAATTAGCAACTGGTATGCTCATTGTGATAGCCTAAACTTGATAGATTTTCATGAGATGTTGTCAAAGCCATCAAATTGATAATGTTGGTATATTTTTTTAGCCTGTTTAATCTGACGCAGCTATTTCATTTATTACTAACACATTTGCTTTAACTTAGAAACTTTGTATTTTTTTCAGCATTCCTAGTTTTTTTTTATTATTACTGAAATACTTTGTCACTGAACTATATTTTAGATTTTGAATTTTTCTTACAGAAAAGACTTAAGGACAATGGAAGGCTTGCGACTTCTCTGAAGCAAGAGATGTCAATCATTCAGTCACTCAATACTGATCACAGTCTGAACTGGATTCGCGATCTGTTGCATGAGACTATCAGCAGTGAACTTGACTGGGAGTCAAAGATAGAACTAGCCTTAGAACATGGTGGCATTAATGTCAAAATCTCCAACGAAGGTCAAAACAATAAATATCTTCATCATATTTTTGATATTGTAAATATTGTACTTAGATTGAAGCAAGCAGCACACGAAATTGATCAGTGTAGATATTTAAAATTAAACGCTAAAGTTGCTTAAAAATACTCTTGCCAATGTAAACTTATTTTCCTAGCAGTAAAAATAGTTTAAAATTTGATAAGATGTTTAGCTAAATCAAATTAAGTATGAATTTTTGTCTCAAGTATGGTTAAAAATTGAATTTTTCTTTAACATTTTTATACATTGATTACCTTAAGATATAATTATAAATTTTTCTACGCATTGAAAAAATCCCATAAATTTCTTTTTTTTTTCATATTATTTTAATTTAGCTGCTTTACATAATCTTTACACTTTGTAAATCATTATTTGAAAGATAATACATAAATCTCCAAAGCCTAATATGCCAATACATTTATTTGTTATATATTTCAGAACCCAGCAAGCACATTGAGTTACTGTTAGCTAAGTGGGAGTCATCATTTAGTGAGACAGACAGCCTCAAGTCCCAGCTTGCTGCACTGCAGGAATCTCACAAATCTGAGATGGAGCTGAGGCTGTCAGCACTCACCACAGACATGGAGGCCAAGCTGCAGGACGCTGTGGAGAAAGCTAAACTTGAAGGTTTGCTTGAGATTTTGATGTACATTTTAACCCTAACTTCATTTTTTTTTTAATTTAATCTCTGTTAATCATTTAAAATGATATGACTTGCATGTTTATCTTACAAGCTGAGGAATAAACAATAAAGGCAATAAGAATACAATAAATACAACATAAAATTTAGCATTGAGAAGAAAATGTTCAGTTTTAATAATTTATGAAGGACATTGCCCTAATGATTATGTAGCCAGTTTGCTGTAGTAATGCTTATGAATTAAAAATTGAACACGGTTATTGAGAACTGAAGTAAATCTCAGTAACATTGAACTATCAAATTTACTAAACTCAATAAAAGATGGCATGATAACATCTTGTATTGAAAGGATCCTACACTAATTAAGTTTATAAAGACAACATTTACAGCCACATATAAATTTTAAATAAGTCAAAAATGATCTAAATTATATATTTATTGAAAAACAAATTTTAAATGTCTTGGTTAAAATTAATTCATCACGAATTTCTTGAACCAATTATCTTTCCTGCTTTTTTTTTAAATTCATCTTTTTTTAGACATTTGTCAACATTTTTTTTTTATTCCATTGATCATTTTAAAACAAAACAATATTTCATTTTATTTTTAATCTGTAAAACATAATTCTTATTTGTTTTTTTTATTTTACTGTATCTTTTAAATAAAAACAGGTGAAACCAAGTTGAACATAGCCATTGATGAAATTAGGGCAGTTGAGACAGAGAAGAGAGAAAGTTGCCTGGAAGCAGAAAGAAGAAAAGTTGATGAGCTGCAGGCGGCACTGGAGCAGCTGAGAGGAGTAAGATCATACTGTATAGAAATCTGTATTTATGTGGATTACATATCCATTCTCATGCATGGGGTTATAAAACATAAAAAAAAAAGGAATTAAGGAATAGGCAAAGCATACTTCACTATTATAACACTGAATGAAAGTATTTGGAACCAAATCATATTACTGACTGCTAAAAAATTAAAAAGTAAATTTATTGATGCCACATAAGTTAAAAGTTATGAAATATTTAATTTTCATTTTTTCTATGTCCACTATTGTCCACAGTCATTAGCTGAAAGACAGGCTGAAGATGCAGTTAAATTATCTGAAGCTTGTGTTGCCCTGCAGGAGCTGGAGAGTTTGAGAAATGTGCAGGAGTCACTGAAAGAGGAAATCTCTAGTCTTGAAAAACAGCAACTGGAAGAAACTGAAAAAGTAATTTTCCTTTAATAGTTATGTTTTCTCATTAAATATATTGGATTGCCAAATAGAATTTTAACTGACCGTATTAATTTTGTGCAATTTAACAGTTTTTCCACAGATATTTCTTTTAAACTTCATTGGTCTCTGATTTGGCGCATTTCAAAAAACTGATTTTTTATGTTTTTAATTTTCAATCTTCTTCCAAAAAATATAAATAAATATTATAAATGTATTGTAATAACTATATTCCTGTTTTCCATCTGATGCCAATTTTTTTTTAAAAGCCCTAAGGATGGATTTTTATTAGCTTAGAATTTATCATTCAAATCAATATGCAAAAAAGTTTGATTAAAGAAATGTAAATTCTTTGAAATTGTTATAACTTTTTTTATGTTTCACTCCCATAGCTGACTGCAGAAAAAGTAGCCATAGAATCTAAATTTGAATCAGATATGTCTTCATACAAAGAGCAAATAAGACAACACTCTGTAACCATAGTAACAATGGAGGAGAAAATAGAAAAACTGATGAAGAAAAATAAAGATCATTTAGAAGAGATCAGCAGTAAATAATTTCAGATTTCTTTTTTATAGTAATTAAGTAATAAATAGTTTCCATTATTTAAAATAAATGTTTTATTTTTAAAAAAAAACATTTAAATTGTTATTTGTAAAATTAAAATAATTCTGAATTTTATTTGAATATTCTAGAGTTAAAAACAGAAAAATCTAAACCAACATTGCTGCCTAAACCAAAAGTAATTATCCAAAGACCAACAGAAGAGTTGGCAGCTCTAGAGCACGTTGTGAACGCTCTGAGGTAAAAATAAGTGTAGAAATTTTTTTTTAAATATCAACTACATCTTCTTACTTTTATATATTTGTAAGGTAATATTGTATCAAACACACAAAAAAATGCAGCGATTATATCTTTTCTTATTTATATTTCCATGCATACGTAAAAAAAACAATAATGTCACAGTAGGTTAGGGCAAGAGACACTGATTACTGCCAGTTCCTCACTAAAAAAAAATTTCTTACAATAGATACATGTATTGACTGTGATAATGAGAGCTATTGAAACTAAACACAGGCATCACATCATGAGTAATTTATTTCAAGTGTATTTTAAGAATCCATTATCCTACACATACCAAAGTGTAACATATTTCTGCAGGCAAGAAAATACTGTTCTCAAGAAAGAAATCAAAGACTCTCAAGATTGTATCAAAGGTTTGAGAAGAGACCTTTCAGGTGCCTCAGCCAGACTGTCTGATATTTCTGGAGAGATGAGTGAGTCCCAAAAACAGGAAATGGAAAGAAATCGTGAACTTTTGAAACAGAAGACCAATGAGCTGACTGAGGTCAGGCAACAAATGGCCAAACTGTCACAGATTATTGACACTCAGAAAGAGGAGGTGAAAAAACTTGAATCTGAACTGAAGTAAGTTGTGGACAAGTTGATGCCGGAGTAACACAACATATTCATAATCTTTCTCATTCACACTTAAGCTTGACATCACTGTTGCTTTTAATCCAGTTAATATACTGAATTTTTTTAACGTATACTAATAGGCTGCTATCAAATATTATATTACAATAATTTATTTGATTAAAAAGTTATTTATGGCTATAATTTTTTAATATTTTTAGTATAAATAGAATACATGTTTTAATAAGTATATTGTATCTTTAACTTAGTGTTTCTTGTTTTTATTTTATTTTATACAATGGTGTTCAGAAAAGAACAAAGTTTATGTAGCAGGTATCAACATAATGCTGAGGAGCACAACATGAGAGTTAAGACCCTTGAAGGGGAACTCATGAGAGAAAAAGAGGAACAGAAAAAACAGCTGGATTTAATTGATAAAGAGGTCAGTCACTAATGCCACCAAAGGATGCGCCAATCTTTGAAAAAATGTTACATTATAATATATAGCGTTCATTTTTTTTTCGTGTGCTAAGTATTTAATAAAAAAAAATGAATATATCACATTAATTTTTTAAAGAAATTGCTAAATCACATTGAAGCAAGAATAAAATCTAAAAATAATTTCCTTTCACTGTAAAACTATAATGAAATTATATTTTAATCTATTTAGTTCACAAATAAAGTTGCATTTACTATTTTAAAAATCTTTAGTTTGACAGTGTATCTTTTAAATTCATTTTGAACGCATAGAATACTCACTAGCTATCAACATATTTCGCTTTAAAAATAACTCTTCATTGTAGTTTGTATTTTACTTTTGTTCAAGATATTAATCTGTTACAATAAAGTAACAAAAAAAATATTTTATAAAGAAACACATTCTGCTAGTCATTCTGGGTTGTGTTTAAAACTGTTATAATTTGTATTGCTAGGGCCGTATCACAACTGAACTGACAAGTCTAGGAGCTCAGTGTCGAGGGGAGAGGCATGAGCAGATTATCAACAGACAGAGGGAAGCCCTTGCAGAGCTTAGGTCAAAAGTCAAGTTGCTGGAACAATCAAGACCTACATGTAAAAATATCATGCATTTGTTTTCAAACAATACTTTTTTAGAATTTTTGAATGCATTAATTTGACTATTGATAAGATTTTTCTCCTACTCATTCCGTTCTATCTCAAGTTTCTAAATTTCCTTTAAAGGGATTTTTTGGTAATTATCAGATTTAGCATGTTGAAGAAAAAAAGAATATTATACAGAACTGTGCACAATGCACCGAAATAGAAAGTGGTGCCAAATGAGCACTATTAAATGTTTATGCACTGTTCAAATTGGGATGAGGGTGCCAGTTAAAGCAAATTGAACAGGGCGCTACAATAGCTAGCTACGTGAAATTCAAATTCCTAAATGTCTTTGATTGAATAAACTTTAGTATTGAAAGATTTGTATACAAGATTTAATGATATTTTTTTAAACAAAGATATTTTTTAGACAAGATTTTTTTTTTCCCCCATTTTATTATGAACTATAATTGTATAAAGTGGGATGGATGGCCGAGCGGTGTAGATACTTGACTGTTGACCTGAGAGTCCGGGGGTTCAATCCTCGTTGAGGCCAACGGAATTATTCCAGGTGAAATTTGGTGCAAAGTCGTCCCACAAGTCCACCCAGCTTTAAATGTGTACCTGTCATACGCCGATGTTATAGAAAGAGATTAATTCTACACTTCATCTGCCCCGATGGCCCTTTAGGGCTAAGGGAACTTTACTTTTTTTTATAATTGTATAAAATACTCTTGTTCACAGTGCCAAATCAAGATCAGGCCTTGCATCAAGTTCTTATGTTGAAAAAGGAACTGGCAGAAATGAGAGTTAACCAGGCTTACGCTGAAGATAAAGTCATCCAGAGCTCTACCTCACTGGACAGGGAGATAGGCAAAGCTCGCGGGTTAATCACATCTTCTAACTTTGAGGCTGAGATGGAGAGGAGCGCCCACAGAGAGACTCTGGATGCCCTAGACTGCAGTGAAGCAACGGTAAGTTTCTTATTTAAAATAGCTCTAAGGAGGAAATTTTTTTTCTTTAAATCAGAAAGAAGCATGATGACAATGTTCAGTGACAGAAAATAAGATCATCATATTATAGCAATAGCTGACAGAAAATAAGATCATCATATTATAGCAATAGCTGACATAAAATTAGATCATCATATTATAGCAATAGCTGACATAAAATTAGATCATCATATTATAGCAATAGCTGACAGAAAATAAGATCATCATATTATAGCAATAGCTGACAGAAAATAAGATCATCATATTATAGCAATAGCTGACACAAAATTAGATCATCATATTATAGCAATAGCTGACACAAAATAAAATCATCATATTATAGCAATAGCTGACAGAAAATAAGATCATCATATTATAGCAATAGCTGACACAAAATTAGATCATCATATTATAGCAATAGCTGACACAAAATTAGATCATCATATTATAACAATAGCTGACAGGAAAAAAAGCATGTATACTTAAGTTAATGTTTGCTTATTAATATGTTACAAAAACATGTCTATTAATTCTAACTACTTTAACTACTAGTAAATCTATATCTGATTGTTCATCTGTTAAGGTCTATTAGATGTTGCATTTATTTCTTTTGTTTGGAATAATGTGAAATGCTTTAAAAAAAATATTTTTCTAATAAGCATTAAAAAAAATTTTTTTGTAGTTTATGGGTCTTATGAGGACAGTTGCTAGTTCCCTGGATCTCGATGAAGTGGAAGGAATGCGACCAATGGCACATGCACCAAAGGACGAGAGGGACGTTTTAATGGCAGCAAGGGAAAGAACTGCAATGCTCCTGGCCAATAGAATCTTGATGTTGAAAGAGAGAGTTGCTCGCAAGGATGAGTTGTTGAATGGCTATGAGCAAGATCTGGCTAAGCTCAGGTAATGCTGTGAATTAATTTAATGACTTCTATATTTCACATGATACTCATGACTTTTTTGATATTCCACTTCAATATATTTGTATAAAAATATTTTTTTTACAAACATTAATGGATGAAAATATTTCAAAATGTTTTTTCACATGACACATTGCAACAAAAGGCAAAAAGGAAAAAATTGCTGGATTTTTCAATACATTTTGTTAATTCTTTTATTATTTATTCTTTGTGTTTTTTAGCCTTAAAAAATAATTATTATCGAAAAATGAATTTGTCTTTGTTCTAATCTTCTGCCTAGTATGTTTGTACATTGTATTTAACATTTCATCTCTATCAGGCAATCACAAGAACTGGCTGAGAAACAGTCAAAGCAAGTTGAAAGATTAGCTGTGAGTTGCAGAATTTTTCTATTTTATGAATATATTAGTCTGGGTGATATGAATTAAGATCAATTTAGATTGAAATTTTTTTTTATAGTTCTTAATGATCTGCTCATTTTTTTAATATTACATGGTAATTGTGCAGGGTTGTGGGCATGCAGTTGGAGCTCAAATATGTGATCTTTATTTAATCGCATAAATATAAAAAAATTAGCAACCTTTGCAATGGCCCTTAAACTTTCAAATGCCTGTACAAAAAGCTCTTGTGTACGGTTGGCAGGCCCTTTTCCTGGTCCTGATTTTATCAATGGGCAGATCTGAAACAGATAATTAATGTGCCCAAAGGGGCACCTTGTGTGTGTTTGGGTTAAACCCACCCTTGTAAAGGCCTCACTGTGGATTATATTTTAATATCATTCTTCATTATTATTTCTTAATTCCTTGTGAAGCAACAATATGAAAAAATTCGTTTGCTTAAAAAAAAAGTGACACGTTGAATAGTAATTAAAATACATTATTCCCTGAGACTCACTTATTATAATTAGCTTTTTATAGCTTACTATGGAATATTGATATTTACCTCCCTTTGCACCCACTAATTTAATAGTTTTTTGAAGGCTTGATTATCATCAGCCACGGTTTTGTTTGTTTGTTTAACAAAAATGTATACATTTTATAAATCCCATTTCAAATTAACAATCTGTTATTCTATTACTTGCAACCACAGCATGACATCAGGAGCAAATCTGAAGAATCAGAATACTTACGTGAATCTCTAAGCAGAACCAGAGACAGACTGAACCAAGAAAAAAGACTGAACACAGCCATTAAACAACATAAGGTTAATGAAATTTGATTCCATTTAATTTATTATTTTATCTTCTAAACGTGAACCTTAAACTATTTTTTGTAAGATACTGAAAAAATGTAACTTTTTTTTTTTTTACTTAGACATTCCACTTAGAAAATGAAAGGGCACATCTGCAGAACAACACCAGAGGACATCATTGCCCTATTGAAGATCCAAAGGTAAATTGACTTCAATGCTTGTTGAATAAAAAAAATTGTTAAAAAAATATTCCATTTGTGCATCAAATGTATATGAAAACATGATTTTACTCAAAAATATTTTAATAGATTTAAAGTATCATTTATTTTACCTGTAAAAATTTAATTTCTAGATTCCATTCTCTTTGGTCATAGTATTTCATTTTTTTTGTTTTCAAAATCCAACAGACTGTAGTGAAAGCAAGACAACAAAAGGAATTGATGAAGCGTAAAAATTATGAAATAAGAGTGCTAAAGGAAAACCTGTGTGAAACAGAAAAAGAATTGTATGAAAAAGATAGGAAACTTCTCTCCTTGGTAAGTTTTATGAAAAGATAAAATTTAAATTTTATATCTGACTTTAAAATACAGTATTATCTTCCCTTAGATTATCTGTCACCTGTATTATCTGGTCTAGTTGTATAAAATTAACAAGTACTGCAAGTGGACATCTGATAGTTTTAAAAACTCTCTTTTTGACTCATTTATCTTAGGTTAATATTTGTATAATTATTTATCAATTAATAATAAAATAAGTTTAAAGATTAAAGAATTGTTCTTTTCAAATACATTTATACTGTTCAGTGCACTTGGTTTTGTTTCCTCTTTACTTAATAAAATTCATTTAAAAATTTAATAAAGGTCAGCATAGAAACATTATAATGATGTGAACATGTACATGTTCCATGATAGCAGAAAATATAAATGACTTTTTTTTTTAGAATAAAAACTAGTTTTAATGAATAGGAAGGAGGAGCAGGAAAAGAATATGTTTAGATCCATGACCTATCTAGCTTTTTGTTTTGATATAGCTAACTGGCATATCCAGCTTTTTGAGTCTTCTCTGTGATGTTGATTGTCTAGCATTCTTTCGATTTCATTAAATTCAAGACACAATTTTTTATTAAGTAATGAAATCATTGATGCAGGGACTGAAATGGAAATAAGTGATCTTTACTTGACAGCAGTAGTCAAAGCATGAGTATATTTAAGACTTTATCTGATATAGTCTAATGTATTTTTTTGATGATGAATTATCTTAGTGGTTTTTTTTCCACAGGTTGTAGATTAATGCCCTATTAAAATGCTGAGACATTTGGTTACGAGTGAGTGACATGTAGATCCTGAACATGAAATAAGCAAGAAATTCTGTGGGTTTTTTTTTTTTTGATAGAATTATAAAATATCTTAGAGCTTAATACATGTAAATGTATTTCAAATATAGTAAAAAAAATAAGCAGTTATATATTGTTGTTATTTATCGTAAGCTTATTTTTTTATAAAGTATGAAGAAAATTTGTAAGCTATTGTTCACATTTGTTTTGGAAACAAAAAAATGAAATAATGTTAATTTATGTATAGTGTTTTTTGACACCATGTCAGCCGTTGTAAGAAAGATGTTTGACTATGAAAAAAGAAATCTTTTAAAAATGTTGCTTCTCCACCTTTGCCAAATTTATTTTAGTTTATATTATTATTATTGCTAGTTTGATACAGTGCATTATAATATCTCCTTTTTTAACAAAGCATTATTAAATAATTGGAAATCTATTGATCTTTTACGGTCTTATAGCTTTATTTATCTTTTAAGCTTAAATAACTTTTGATTCCATTTGACTTTATTTTTACAAATGTCGAAAAAGAAATTGACTTGTTCTAACAAATATACCGTTTTTATGAAACCTTTTTTTTTTTGACTACATTAAAATTATTTAAAATCTGTTGAATTTATGTCAAAGTCTTATTCTGTTTGTAACGATTAATAAATATTTGTTGCCTCCTCAAATGAGTCAAGTATAAATATAAATGTTGCCACTAAGATTCAGATCCTATTACATCATTCATTTGTGATCTGTTATGGAAAGATATCTTTACAGAATCAACTTTTTCATAAATACTATTTTTGTAGGCAGTTTTTTCTATTGTAAGTTAAATATAATGTTTACAATATTTTACATATATTTGAAGCATTTGAATGTGATATGTTTTTATAATGTTTAAATGTACCTAGGCTAGGAATTTAAAAATTATATCAATGTTCAGCGTATAATGTGACTTTGTTTTAACCATAATTTATATGTAATGATTGTGATAATTTTATGCTGATTTTTATAGCTGCACCTGTGCACATGTTTTTGTGCACATTTCTTTGTAAATAATGCCCCTATATTGTCATTGATAAATGTACACCTAGATTTACTACTGTGATATAATAAACTTCCTGCCTTAAACATTTATTTATGGAGATGCTTTAAAAATTAACCATTATCCCATTATTGTATTTTAATTATTTGAACTGCTTGTTTGCTTTAACCAATAATATAATTTCACTGATCATATTGTTTAATGATTTTTTTTTTCCAGACATGAACTTTTCTACATGTGCAACCTTTCTGTAATTTAAAATTGTAAGATACAATAGATTTTTTTTATAAGAGAATTTTCATTTTTTATTTTTGTCAAAGCCTTATTAATGTTTCTGCCTTAATTTTCATTATTTAATTTTTCTAGTCTCAGTATATTTCATTTTATATTATACATTACACTGTATTTTAAAACCTTTTTTTTAGGATCTTTTTATTTAATAAAAATAAAAAACTTTGAAACCTTTTTTTTTTTTTTAACTTACTTAATAATCATTCTTTTTTTTTTTTTTTGATCTATTTCAATATTGAAAATAGTTTATTCTGAACTTAAAAAAACAGGTCTATGATCAGGATGATGACACATGAACAATGAAATAATTTTATGTTTACTAATTGTTGAATGTTAAATTTTTTATTTTTCTGGGCACAAACACAATTTCTGTATAAAACTGACACATTTAGTAAAATAAAAAAATAAATTATAACTTTGATGAATCTGAATGTTGATTTCTTTTACTACTGATGGTTTCGTCTTTAAGCTGTCAGTATTTTTTTCCCCACACACAGCCTAAAACTAGTAGTCAGAAAATTAGCTTAAAAATAATGCTGGTGTTGATGTAGATTTTTTTCTACTCTACATTGTTCTTGGGCCCCCACCCCCTTCCTTTTTGCTCAAGCGTCTCCTTTTGTTGACTGTAATGAAGTTTGAAAATAAAATGTGTAATTGGTTTGGTGTTTTTATGCACAACTTTGTTATTGTTTTTTAGGCAGGTTACTTTGTGGCCCTGACCATATTAGGACTAGAGGCAGATTATTTTGGGGCCCTGACCATATTATGGCTCTAGAAGTCTAGAGGCAGGTAACTTTGGGGCCCTGACCATATTATGGCTCTAGAAGTCTAGAGGCAGGTTACTTTGGGACCCTGACCATATTATGGCTCTAGAAGTCTAGAGGCAGGTAACTTTGGGGCCCTGACCATATTATGGCTCTAGAAGTCTAGAGGCAGGTTACTTTGGGGCCCTGACCATATTATGGCTCTAGAAGTCTAGAGGCAGGTAACTTTGGCGCCCTGACCATATTATGGCTCTAGAAGTCTAGAGGCAGGTAACTTTGGGGCCCTGACCATATTATGGCTCTAGAAGTCTAGAGGCAGGTAACTTTGGGGCCCTGACCATATTATGGCTCTAGAAGTCTAGAGGCAGGTTACTTTGGGGCCCTGACCATATTATGGCTCTAGAAGTCTAGAGGCAGGTTACTTTGGGGCCCTGACCATATTATGGCTCTAGAAGTCTAGAGGCAGGTAACTTTTGGGCCCTGACCATATTATGGCTCTAGAAGTCTAGAGGCAGGTTACTTTGGGGCCCTGACTATATTATGGCTCTAGAAGTCTAGAGGCAGGTTACTTTGGGGCCCTGACCATATTATGGCTCTAGAAGTCTAGAGGCAGGTTACTTTGGGGCCCTGACCATATTATGGCTCTAGAAGTCTAGAGGCAGGTTACTTTGGGGCCCTGACCATATTATGGCTCTAGAAGTCTAGAGGCAGGTTACTTTGGGGCCCTGACCATATTATGGCTCTAGAAGTCTAGAGGCAGGTTACTTTGGGGCCCTGACCATATTATGGCTCTAGAAGTCTAGAGGCAGGTAACTTTTGGGCCCTGACCATATTATGGCTCTAGAAGTCTAGAGGCAGGTTACTTTGGGGCCCTGACCATATTATGGCTCTAGAAGTCTAGAGGCAGGTTACTTTGGGGCCCTGACCATATTATGGCTCTAGAAGTCTAGAGGCAGGTTACTTTGGGGCCCTGACCATATTATGGCTCTAGAAGTCTAGAGGCAGGTTACTTTGGGGCCCTGACCATATTATGGTTCTAGAAGTCTAGAGGCAGGTTACTTTGGGGCCCTGACCATATTATGGCTCTAGAATATAGGCAGGTAACTTTGGGGCCCTGACCATATTATGGCTCTAGAAGTCTAGAGGCAGGTTACTTTGGGACCCTGACCATATTATGGCTCTAGAAGTCTAGAGGCAGGTTACTTTGGGGCCCTGTCCATATTATCACAAGAGGCAGGTAACTTTGGGTATTATTACACGTGATTATCATTACACGTGAGTATAATTACACGTGAGTATAATTACGTAAGATCAAACAGATCAGATTGAAGAAACTGTTATCTAGTTTAAATGTTGATAATGATAAAATGTGAAATATAAGTGGAGATAATAATTAATATATGTAAAGCATGTATGCAAAAATTATCTCATTAAAGTTATTTCCTGTTGGGTTTTATTTTATTTTTATATGCGAACAGTTGAGTGGGACATACATTATTATTTCTATACCTCGTTGTATTAGTTTTATTTATTATTTTTAGAGTTTAAACAAATCCTAGTTTTCATCTTCATTCTTGATGCGCTAGCATGGACATGTATTTGTCATGGACATGTATTTGTCATGGACATGTATTTCATGGACATGTATTTGTCATGGACATGTATTTGTCATGGACATGTATTTGTCATTGACATGTATTTGTCATGGGCTTTTGCGGTGGCAGATAAATAAACAAAAAAAAAAAAATATGTAATAAATAAAATGTTATCAAGAAGGCCCCTTGTCAGTTCACCGGGTAAAATAATTTTAAACTTGGGACTTGCTAACGTCCATTTGCCTAAGCCCCCCCCCCTCCCCACCAAACGTCTCTTTGACTAGAGCCCCAGAAATTAGAAACCCCAAAAAATGTCAAGTATGTGCCGTGCCGATCACACATAGATGAACCAAACACAATGCTCGCTTGCTATACAACTATAGGAGTACATATACATGTTGTTAATTAATGCGCACAATTTCCATGTTAATACACATGAATAAGAGAATACAAAATTAGTGCGCATTTCTCGCGATAACTATAAGTCAAACGATTGCGGTGCACAGAATTTTTTTGTTTAAATGTACAAAATGAATGTGAAAATTACATATACAGAACAAAAATGTTTATGGGACAAATTTTACCTCTCGAAATTGTCTAGATGTCTATTGAAATTGTGAGTTAAAAGTTTGACATCCAGAAAGACAAGAATTTCATTTTGCAATTCTCACATCTGTTCTAACACTTTGCCTATGCTTAACCACCCAACACTAAATCGCTATACTCTGCCTCCACTATACTGTGCCTCCACTATACTGTGCCTCCACTATACTCTGCCTCCACTATACTCTGCCTCCACTATACTCTGCCTCCACTATACTCTGCCTCCACTATACTCTGCCTCCATTTTACTCTGCCTCCACTATACTCTGCCTCCACTATACTTTGCCTCCACTATACTGTGCCTCCATTTTACTCTGCCTCCACTATACTCTGCCTCCACTATACTCTGCCTCCACTATACTGTGCCTCCACTATACTCTGCCTCCACTATACTCTGCCTCCACTATACTCTGCCTCCACTATTCTTTATGTTTTCGTTCATTGACTACCCAAGCAGGAAATCATATTAGATAGCATCCAGTGGTATTTACTAAACAACGAATCTCTCATTCACCTCTCACTTTTTTAATCGGACAATCAGGCGATTTAATAAAAATTGACCAGATTCACACGTTACTATCTCAAAGGCTGCACAACTGGACTATCTTAGTCCAGTAGTGAATATTAATTTAAGTTATTTGACACATTGTTTTCTATTTTAGAAATGCTTACGAATCTCGATAGGGGCTGTCCATTAATGTCAACAAATGTTTGGCGATTTTTACCTCCCCCCCTCCCCCTTGTCAAACTTCCAGAGACCCCCCCCCCTATAAAATTACGTCAACATTTGATTACCCCCCCCCCCAAAAAAAGGTGGCTTCTAAAATGTTTATGTGGCAAAATTAGTAGGAGTATAGTTAGTTTAATTAAAATACTGAATGTTAAGCGAGTGTGTATAACACAGGACTACACACGCTGCTTAATTTTCCTTTATTTAAGTAATTATATTAAATTTTTAAAAAAAGTAACATTGTTGACGTCAACTTTTCTTGACCTCTCTCCCCCCCCCCCCTTGTCAACAATTGTCAAAAATTTTCGACCCCCCCCTCCCCCCTATTTTGTTGACGTAATTAATGGACAGCCCCTTACTGGACAAAAAAACCCAGCTCTTTATAAAAAAAAACATTACCATTTTTTTTTAAATCAGGACAATGAACACATGTTAATTAGTCAAGTATAAATTGAGTCGTTTCTCTCAGAACATTTTTTTTTTTTATTTCTTGTCATTGGAATATATAAATAAAAAGTTTGTACCTACATCTTTCAAGTACTGTTAAAGAAGTGCACCAATCACAATATATTCATGTATGCTATATATTGCATATTAATCACACTAAAAAAAATAGTAAAATAAAAAAATCGACTAATTCGGGGGAAAAAAAATCAAAATGAGAGAGTTGTTTCCCTTTGACCATCACTACACTACTGTTTCTGTAGAAAAAAAAAATGAACTTCTTAATCTTGCTTGATTTATATGAGTCTATGAGTTGAAAAAAAAAGAAAGATGTAAAAAAAAAACATAAGTTGCTTCTCAAACAATACAATGAACTTTATTCGGTTATATTTCTGATTTGAATAAAATTTAAGTGAATAGATAGACAGAATAATACAAGTGAGAGCATAAACACAAAAATGTTTACTGTGGGTCTCGGGGATTACAGAAAGTAGAAACTGGTTGGTTATAAGCAGAACCGCTCTCACTCATGAGGGGTGGGGAGATAGGTGGGGTTTAGTCAATGCGGGGGGAGGGGGGCATCGAGGCAAATATGATGTCATGGCCCCAGCTTTCAGATCTTGTTTGTTGAGTGTCACTAGGATTGGAACCCACGGCGTCCTACACGCAGTTCACTCTCACGGGAGGGACGCAGCCAGAGATACTAGGGCCACTTACAACATTGGGCCCCTTTGTCCCATCACCCCCACTTCCCCTCACCACAGAGGTTACGGCCTTGTTGGATCAACATAAATTAATGAAAAATAGTATTCGAAAGCGCTCCCCCCCCCCAAAGCTCGATAGCCCCTCCCCTGACAAATGTTTGGGTTGCCTCCCCTTTGAGGCATCCCTGCTAAAAAAAACTCCGCCTTCTAAACTTCCCTCCCTTTTTATGTTTTAGCCTATTGCCTGGCTGTACCAAAAACAACCAAATCAATACAACCGCTGGAAAAGTTTATATTCATTTTATTTATTTATTTTAAAGAATACCCAATGGGAACAGTAGTTTTAAAATAATAAACAATCGAACGATTCAATATACACAAACACCAAGAGCCCGACTGGACGTTGAATTAGCCCGACTGGACGTTCCATGAGAATTTTAAACAATGGGCGTCTTGTCTGCGTTGTCTTTGGCCGTGTCCAGCCGCCGGATCCTGCAGCAGGTCATCTGAAGACCTAAACACATGAGCAGGACAAGACCTCCTACGAGACAGACCCCTACCAAAAGACCTTTGACCTTTGTCTCCGTTGTCACAACATTGGGAGCGTGAAAAACTGAAATCGTCGTTTAAAAATAAAAAAATTATAAAAAAAAACATGAGACCAAATTAAGAATCTAATTATGGACAGAACAGAGACAGACGGATACTTAGCTAAGTAGGTCAGACATGAGGGGAGGTGTGTAAGTTGACATATAGGTCAATAGATAGATCGGTGTGTACGTTGACATATAGGTCAATAGATATGTGTGTAAGTTGACGTATATGTCAATAGATAAATATGTGTGTAAGTTGACATGTAGGTAAATAGATAGATAGGTCTGTAAGTAATGAATAGGTACGTAGTAGTTTACCAGAGGCGGACTTAGGTCGGTTGAGGCCTCCGGCGCAGAAGAAAACATTGGGCCCATAATAATAGGCCGACAGTGAAAAGTGTGTGTGTTTGTCTATGTGTCCGTGTGTGTGTATGTCTATGTGTCCGTGTGTGTGTATGTCTATGTGTCCGTGTGTGTGTATGTCTATGTGTCCGTGTGTGTGTATGTCTATGTGTCCGTGTGTGTGTATGTCTATGTGTCCGTGTGTGTGTATGTCTATGTGTCCGTGTGTGTGTATGTCTATGTGTCCGTGTGTGTGTATGTCTATGTGTCCGTGTGTGTGTATGTCTATGTTTCCGTGTGTGTGTCTGTTTATGTGTCCGTGTGTGTGTATGTCTATGTGTCCGTGTGTGTGTATGTCTATGTGTCCGTGTGTGTGTATGTCTATGTGTCCGTGTGTGTGTATGTCTATGTGTCCGTGTGTGTGTATGTCTATGTATCCGTGTGTGTGTATGTCTATGTTTCCGTGTGTGTGTATGTCTATGTGTCCGTGTGTGTGTATGTCTATGTGTCCGTGTGTGTGTCTGTCTATGTGTCCGTGTGTGTGTATGTCTATGTGTCCGTGTGTGTA
The DNA here is from genome assembly GCA_021962125.1 of Bulinus truncatus. Taxonomy (NCBI): domain Eukaryota; kingdom Metazoa; phylum Mollusca; class Gastropoda; family Planorbidae; genus Bulinus; species Bulinus truncatus. The sequence goes on from JAGDYQ010000002.1 coordinate 13,317,727, forward strand.
TGTCTATGTGTCCGTGTTTGTGTATGTCTATGTGTCCGTGTGTGTGTATGTCTATGTGTCCGTGTGTGTGTATGTCTATGTTTCCGTGTGTGTGTCTGTTTATGTGTCCGTGTGTGTGTATGTCTATGTGTCCGTGTGTGTGTATGTCTATGTGTCCGTGTTTGTGTATGTCTATGTGTCCGTGTGTGTGTATGTCTATGTGTCCGTGTGTGTGTATGTCTATGTGTCCGTGTGTGTGTATGTCTATGTGTCCGTGTGTGTGTATGTCTATGTGTCCGTGTGTGTGTATGTCTGTGTCCGTGTGTGTATGTCTATGTGTCCGTGTGTGTGTATGTCTATGTGTTCGTGTGTGTGTATGTATATGTGTCCGTGTGTGTGTCCGTGTGTATGTGTCCGTGTGTGTGTTTGTCTATATGTCCATGTGTGTCCCCGTGTGTTTGTCCGTGTGTGTGTCCGTAGACCTTTAGGCTTTGTGGGAGACCTTATAATTCGAGCCCCTTCCCCCCCCCCATCCCCAAGGTGAGCACCATGTGCGTTAAATTTGGGTCTGGTTGCTTTAAATAAAGTTGGCGGGTTTCTTGGTGCGTAGGTGAGAACGGGGGAAATTTAAAAGATAACCAATTTCGCCCCCCCCCCAAACCACCGTTATTCACAAGATTGTTTTTAGACCTCAATACATGAATTAAAAGTAATGTAAGTGGTCTCTTTCTGTTGGGTTGCCATTTGTTAAATGGTTTTCATATGTTGGATGGTTGCAATTAGCTAGGTTGCCAGATGATAGTTTGCCATTTGTTAGAAATATTGAGTTGCCATATCGGGGTTGCCCTATGTTGGGGTTGCTATATAATGGATGGCTGCCATAAGCAGGGTGGTTGCCATATGTTGAGGACCATATGTTGAGTTACCAAAAGGTGGGTTACCATATATTTGGGTTGTCGTATGTTGGGCTGCCATTAGTTGGGTAACTTCGAAAAAAAAAATGTATTCGTGATTGTCTTACCTACAACCTGGCAGAGAAATTGATGTTTAGATGAACAATTAAATGTTTCCCAGGTTGCGTCTTCAATGATGACTCGAGCGCAGACGTTACTCACCTGGTAGTCTGAGGATGAATTGAACATTTCATTTTAACTCAACAACTATGTCTATGGAAAAAAAAATATTGCTGAAATGTGAACATTGTGGAAGTCATAAAATGACTCGATTTGGTTGGTACTGGATAAGATTGTCAGTTTATATATGATGTCATTTCGCTCGCTCGATATAGTCTTTGCAGTTACTATGTGTTCATGTCATCCAGAAGTCTATTGGGTATATAGGCTATGGTGCTGCACATAGGAATAACCGACAAAAAGGATCATATCATCGGCAATGGAGGTTAAGAAATCATTTGAGAGAAGTTCTAGCCCACCTGAATACACCTAGTACAAATTATCTTTGGTAAACGTTGTTTTTTTTTCATTGATATCAAAAGTGGATTTGAGAAAAATCAAAAGATTTTAGAGATATTCAATAGTATTAGAATATATTGCTTGATAATATCTATATAAATAATAGCGGTATGGGTTCTGCGTTAAATCGAAAGTAAAGAATTAATACAACAGTATTCCAGTTTAAAATCGTAAATCGTAAACAATAGTAATCAAAATCATTAAAAAAAATCGGATCTTTCCGAAACCAAAAAAAAAACCTAGCCTACTGATCAAACCTATGGGAATATAACTCCATGTAAAGGGTTTGCAGGGTACAGCTAGTATAGATATAATATGCATTTAAGATATTTATGTCTAATTTCAAATTTTATTGATGAACTAATAAAACATTCTGTTCGAGTTTTGGGTCAATGTCTCTGATTGGCTCACCTGGAAAGCCGCGCGCCCAGTTTTCGTACTGCACGGGAGTTGAGTCAGCCCATGACCCATTTTGTCTCAGGCCGATCCAAAACAACCTAATGAATTGTAGAAACAGAAAGTTGACACTCTTGTGACTAATGACTTGTTTTATGTCTCATGTGTCGTTGTAATGTCATTTGTCAATCGTTTTACAGTTATACGCCATGTATGCTATATATCAGATGCCGTTTATCACATACAATATGTTAAAACATGAATCATAAGAAGCAGACAGCGAGAGAAAATAAACATTATCAGCAATATTAAACCCATTACGACACCCGTTGTCGCCATTTGGGGGGATTGGGAGGAAACGGTAGACCACTTGTTGACCACTTGTTGTACGACTGTCTACGTCTGAGTCCAAGCTGGGCGAGTTGGCAAGGCCACTGGCTATCAGGCTGTATGGCAGTCCATAGCAGCTAACAGACACTGCAGGTGACATCTGACGAGCCCTATGGGACTAACTTTCGGTTTGATTCCATGAGAGAGAGAGAGGGGAGAGGGAAGGGGAGAGGGAAGGGGAGAGGGAGAGAAAGAGGGAGAGAGAAAGAAAGAGAAAGAGTGAGAGAGAAGAAGATAGAGAGGACATGGGGAAGATAGAGAAGGGGAGAGAGAGGTTGGAGAGAGAGGAAGAGATAGAGAAAGAGAGAAAGAGAGGGGAAGAGAGGGGGAAAGAGAGGGGAGAGAGAGAGAGGTAAGAGGAAAAGGGAAAGAGAGAGAGATAAAGAGAGAGGGGGGAGAAAGAGGGAGACAAAGGGGAGAGAGAAAGAGAGAGAAAGAGAGGGGGAAAGAGAGAAGGGGAGAGAGAGAGGGAAGAGGAAAAGGGAAAGAGAGAGAGATAAAGAGAGAGGGGGGAAAGAGGGAGAGAAAGGGAGAGAAAGAGAGAGGGAGGGAGGAGATGGGAGAGGAATAGAGAGAGAGAGGGGGGAGAGAGTGAGGAGGAAAATGGAAAGAGAGAGATAAAGAGAGAGGGGGAGAGAGAGGGAAAGGGGAGAGGGAATGAGAGAGAGAGAGAGGGAGAGTGTGGAGAGAAGGGGAGAGAGGGGGAGAGGGGAGTGAAGAGAGAGGGATAGAGAGGGACAGGAGAGGAGAGTGGGAAGAGAGGGAGAGGGGAGAAGGAGAGAGGTGGAGAGGGAGATGAGGAAGGGGGAGAGAGGGGGGAGAGATGGAGAGGGAGATGGAGAGAAGTGAAGAGTGGGAAAGATAGGTCGGGAGAGAAAGAGAGATAGAGGGATAGAGACAGGGAGAGAGAGAAAGAGTGAGAAAAAGAGAAATGGCAGAGAGAGAGAGAGAGAGAGAGAGATAGAGAGAGAGAGAGAGAGAGAGAGACAGAGACAGAGAGAGAGAGAGAGAGAGAGTTCCAACAGCAATATTAAAATACACCCAAAAAATAATGCTTGCTTTTTGTTTAAATGTCTGAAGTCGAACATTAACATAATGTTTATAAATAAATAAACTGACTGGAAAAAATATCTTGAGGTACTCAAACGAAGAGAAATTCAAGAATTGATTGTTTGAGCCAGAGGACGAGTGACTCAAAGAACTGATTGTTTGACAAATGACATTAAACAATTGAATGAGATGGAACTATGAACAAACTGTACAGTGCGCAGACAAAAGAAGCATCAAGAATTCAAATGAGAAAATGTCCATTCTGCAGTCAGACCAAATTCTACAAGAAAATAATAAAAAAAGACGACGAGAACGGATGACTTGACAGAATCAATGAAAGCAAACAGTAAATAATTCTGACATGACAATCATTCAAAACAAACAAAATGTACTGTGGACATGAACCACAATCAATCCAGAAGTTCGATGTGTTCTCAGACAGTGGCGGCTCCTAGTTGTAACTAGTGAAGGCGTCGCCCCAGAGGTAAAGGGAAGTAAACACGTATTCAAAAATACATGTATTCAGACACTTGATAAAATCCTAGAATAGGAAAAGCAAAATTTTTTGTTTAATTTTTTTTGAAACATCATTATGACTTTCTGTAATTACTAAAAGAAAGTTTAACTGTTAAAGTTTGATATATTTATTTAAAAATGGGTAAGCACTGCCACATGGACAGTGCTCTTTTTCCCTTACAACTACTACGTTATGTGAGCTCTGATCATTTCCACACAAAGCAAAAACGCAGACACCGTTGGAACTGTGAGACCCATGGTTCCAAATAAAGATTTGTTTTTATTTTTTTTTATATAAGCTGTTGGATGGCTAAAGATACAATACTGTACAAGTATATGGAAAGAATGAAAGGAAAAATTATTATATTGAATGTCATTGATTCTATAAAGCTCAAATAGGGTGTACTGCATCCGTGGCCATACCACTTTCAGCCATGGAAGGGGTGTGAAAGATAGGCCCCAAAAAAAAACGTCCCATTCGTCGTTTATAGGATCTAAGAGATTTCATCTCATCCTGACAGAGACTTCACACACCACACTTCCACCGCGTCCCTCTAAAATTGTAGAGGTAATAGCTCATTTTACAGAGAGTGTCATATAAAAGAAAATCGACAAATATTAATTTAGAACCAAGCCAAGAAATCATAAATGACTCTGATTGACCTTCAGCGTGTAAGTCTTGAACTAGGCGAAATGTTTTCTCAACTAGGCGAAATTATATCTCAATTAGGCGAAATGTTTTCTCAACTAGGCGAAATGTTTTCTCAACTAGGCGAAATGTTTTCTCAACTAGGCGAAATGTTTTCTCAACTAGGCGAAATGTTTTCTCAACTAGGCGAAATGTTTTCTCAACTAGGCGAAATGTTTTCTCAACTAGGCGAAATGTTTTCTCAACTAGGCGAAATATTTTCTCAATTAGGCGAAATGTTTTCTCAACTAGGCGAAATGTTTTCTCAGCTAGGCGACATTAATGTAGCCCTGTTACTAAGTTAAAGTCAAAATGCTCAGCCGTATACCGTACCACAAGCGCAGAGGCTTGCCCGCCTTTAAATTCATGATGTACGCTTTAATATTATCGTTATAAAACGTGATGCATAAAGGAGATGTCTTGTGGCCTTTTGATTAAATTACGTGATGTATTTTTTTCTTATTTCAATTAACTGGCTTGTGACCAACCTAATTAATGATTCAGATACAACTTGTAACAGCAATCAATATTTACTAAATGATAATCAATATTTACTAAATGATAATCAATTCTACGCTAAGATGCTCTGTCCTTAAGTGAATGACTTGTTGCAGTTTTCCAAAAAATGAATGCCCCTATTTGGCTCACCCACCCCTACCCCTCACGTGTGATAGCCCACACATAGGCGTAACCATCAATTGTGGGCAGGCCCGTAGCGTGCGGGGGGCCTGGCCTTCCTGCGTTTTGTCTGGCCCCCCTCTGCTTGTTTGCTCTACTTAGTAAAATGTATTACCTGCCCTTCCCCCTGCTATTGCCTGGCCCCTGCTGTAGAATGCCTGGCCCCTGCTGTAGAATGCCTGGCCCCTGCTGTAGAATTTTCACGCTACGGGGCTGATTGTGGGGCATGGGGACAGACCGTAAATGATGAATTAAACAAAAATTTCATTACGATGAAACTGTTCATTGAGCTCCTAGTAAAGATGCCATGTCATGTTTTGATCATTTTTATTGAACTATTGTTAAAAAATGTTTATATGGCGCTTTAAGCCCCCCCCCCCCACCCTTAACGAAAATGCCGGCCGGGATGGACCACCCTCTCGCAGCCCAACTCCAGTTACGCCACTGTCGCCTCCTTAAAAGCCTCCACTGTGCACAGCTACATGCATACACTAACCCATACACTGACAGCTACATGCATACACTAACCCATACTCTGACAGCTACATGCATATACTAACCCATAATCTGACAGCTACATGCATACACTAACCCATACTCTGACAGCTGCATGCACACACTAACCCATACTCTAACAGCTGCATACATACACTAACCTATACTCTGACAGCTGCATGCATACACTAACCCATACTCTGACAGCTGCATGCATACACTATCCATACTCTGACAGCTACATGCATATACTAACCCATACTCTGACAGCTGCATGCAAACACTAACCCATACTCTGACAGCTACATGCATATACTAACCCATAATCTGACAGCTACATGCATACACTAACCCATACTCTGACAGCTACATGCATATACTAACCCATAATCTGACAGCTACATGCATACACTAACCCACACTCTGACAGCTACATGCATACACTAACCCATACTCTAACAGCTGCATGCATACACTAACCCATACTCTGACAGCTGCATGCATACACTACCCATACTCTGACAGCTGCATGCATACACTAACCCATACTCTGACAGCTGCATGCATACACTACCCATACTCTGACAGCTGCATGCTTACACTAACCCATAATCTGACAGCTACATGCATACACTAACCCATACTCTGACAGCTACATGCATACACTACCCATTATCTGACAGCTACATGCATACACTACCCATACTTTGACAGCTACATGCATACACTAACCCATACTCTGACAGCTGCATGCATACACTACCCATAATCTGACAGCTACATGCATACACTACCCATACTATGACAGCTACATGCATACACTAACCCATAATCTGACAGCTACATGCATACACTAACCCATACTCTGACAGCTACATGCATACACTACCCATTATCTGACAGCTACATGCATACACTACCCATACTTTGACAGCTACATGCATACACTAACCCATACTCTGACAGCTGCATGCATACACTACCCATAATCTGACAGCTACATGCATACACTACCCATACTATGACAGCTACATGCATACACTAACCCATAATCTGACAGCTACATGCATACATTACCCATACTCTGACAGATGCATGCATTCACTACCCATACTCTGACAGCTGCATGCATACACTAACCCATACTATGACAGCTACATGCATACACTAACCCATACTCTGACAGCTACATGCATATACTACCCATAATCTGACAGCTGCATGCATACACTACCCATACTCTGCCAGCTGCATGCATACACTACCCATACTCTGACAGCTACATGCATACACTAACCCATACTCTGACAGCTGCATGCATACACTACCCATAATCTGACAGCTGCATGCATACACTAACCCATACTCTGACAGCTACATGCATATACTACCCATAATCTGACAGCTGCATGCATACACTACCCATACTCTGCCAGCTGCATGCATACACTACCCATACTCTGACAGCTACATGCATACACTAACCCATACTCTGACAGCTGCATGCATACACTACCCATAATCTGACAGCTGCATGCATACACTAACCCATACTCTGACAGCTACATGCATATACTACCCATAATCTTACAGCTACATGCATACACTACCCATACTCTGACAGCTACATGCATACACTAACCCATACTCTGACAGCTACATGCATACACTACCCATTATCTGAACAAGCTACATGCATACTACTACCCATACTCTGACAGCTACATACATACACTACCCATACTCTGGACAGCTGCACATGCATACACTACCCATAATCTGACAGCTACATGCATACACTAATATTATACTCTGATAGCTGCATGCACATACACTACCCATGTAATCTGACAGCTACATGCATACACTACCCATACTATGACAGCTACATGCATACACTAACCCATAATCTGACAGCTACATGCATACACTAACCCATACTCTGGCAGCTACATGCATATACTACCCATAATCTGACAGCTACATGCATACACTACCCATACTCTGACAGCTGCATACATACACTACCCATACTCTGACAGCTACATGCATACACTAACCCATACTCTGACAGCTGCATGCATACACTACCCATAATCTGACAGCCGCATGCATACACTACCCATACTCTGACAGCTACATGCATATACTAACCCATAATCTGACAGCTACATGCATACACTAACCCATACTCTGACAGCTGCATGCATACACTAACCCATGCCCTGACTGATTTCATTTTAAAACAATCGTCTTTTTTTTTTATATTTTGAGTAAATCAAAAATTGTTTTCAAGTCAGGGGTATTGAAGAAAATCTTACATTTGTTGAATTGTGTGGTGTGCCCAGGTATTGAAGAAAAAAATCTTACATTTGTTGAATTGTGTGGTGTGCCCAGGTATTGAAGAAAACAATCTTACATTTGTTGAATTGTGTGGTGTGCCCAGGTATTGAAGAAAATCTTACATTTGTTGAATTGTGTGGTGTGCCCAGGTATTGAAGAAAACAATCTTACATTTGTTGAATTGTGTGGTGTGCCCAGGTATTGAAGAAAATCTTACATGTGTTGAATTGTGTGGTGTGCCCAGGTATTGAAGAAAAAATCTTACATTTGTTGAGTTGTGTGGTGTACCCAGGTATTGAAGAAAACAATCTTACATTTGTTTAGTTGTGTGGTGTGCCCACAGTCTCCAATGTACAATCTGTTTACGTCACATATGATCTGTGATTAAATATGACCTTTACCTCCAATTTAACTACCTTGACCCTCAATATTCCTGACAAACAAGCATTTAATTTCTGACAGAAAGCAGTAAACAAGTTTTTTCAACAAAGGGAAGCAACAAAATCTCACCCTTTCGATCGACGCGTTGAGTTATCCCCCCCTCTCCCCATGTTATTATGTCGTTGTAGTGACTGTTGTTGTATTTTAAGATGATCAATAGCCTTACGGGAAACGGATATCTCATTGACCGCAAGTGATAAAAATAAAAATTGATATGTATCGATTAAATCTGATCTTATACCACTCTTATTTGATCTGTTCATTTACCGATGGCTGATACTTAAGATAAAAAAATTCGTGGTATAAACAAAAAATGTTATATCCAAACCATAAGCCATTGGCGGCGAACTTATAGCACGCGAGCCACAGTTGGCACGCAGAGCCTCATTAGTCGGCACGCGATAAGTTGTTTTTTTTTTTTTGCTGAATTTCGGGCACGCGGCCCAAAAAAGATTTGCCACCACTGCTATAGACCGACGCAACTGGTTGGCCGCGAGACGGTGCAAGGAATGCCGCAGCAGAGGATGAACGATTAAAGCTTATGTAAAAGTTTCTCAACATAGTTTATTTTTTTACTGGGTGACTACATTACAGCAATACTGCACCAATGAAATGAGAAGCATCAGAGAGTAAATAAATACAATGAAGAGGACATACAGCATGTGTTTTTGTATGGTATGGCAACGTACAGAAATCGTTATGTTCTCTATACGTAGAGAACTTTGTTAACGAAATCTTGATTTCAAAAATGATACATATATGCAAACTGAGCATCAAAGTGACAATGATGAAACTAGGGGGTGGGGGGGGGGGCAAAAGGGGAGACCTGCCCGGGCGCGGCCTTTTGCCACAATTTTTTTTTTTGGCAGCTGAACGGGGCGGGGTCATTCCATGTCAACTCAACCAGTTTTTTGACAATTGTTCACCCGACCCTTTCAGATCTTCCTGAAATTTTTATGGCTTTTTATATATTAGTTCTATAAATTCTGACGTCAAATAGAGGAATAAGTTATATCAATAATAAGATAAAAGAAGACAAAGAAATGAGTACTCATGTGACCTATTAACAAAGGCTCCAAAGATCAAATATTAATAAATTGTCATAAATTTTTATGAAAGTAAATTTTTCTTATAAAATTAAAAAAAAAATGTCATAATTTGTATATAAATTACATGAAATCTGAACAAACAGTGATATAAAAAGAAATAATTAAGAAACCATTGAAAAAATTTTTTTTGACATCTTTGCATTACATTCATGATGTTTTTGCAAGCAAATATTACACAAAAAATTCATTTAAAAGTACTTATTCACTTAGAAACATATCAGAATACATTTGTCAAGTAAAAAAAATGAAATTCACAATAAGAAAACCCAGTCCATCAAAGTTGTCAGTTCAAACTTTCAAAATTACTATGGTCCACGATAGTGTAGAAATCATGCAATTTCATGCAGATTTTTCACCAAGAAGGCGTTAAGACACTAACATGAAATTTTCACCATAGCTATTACTTGTCAAGGTTAACAAGTGTGCAAAATATAAAAAGTGTGAATTACTGTCCGCATGGTCATCTGGGGGTCGCAATGCGTGCAAAAATGGACGACCATGATGCTTAAAGGGACCCACCATGAGTACACTATTATTGATTAACAGGAATTCTCTATCAAAATAATAAACACATATATGGTACTTACTAATTGTATAACAAACATCGTTTCATGTCTTATAGGTTATTGGCTATACCGGGTCAAATATTGATGAAAACTGTCTGAAGTGCAATGTTTGGAATTTTGTAGGGCATTCTGTGTGCAAGTCACACTTGAGATAAATACATCATTCAACTTAGGATAAAACAATGAGTAAATACTGAAAATTTCAGCCTGATACCTCTTTTAGTTTTTGAAATATTCACGTTCAAATATCGCGAAAATGTAAATGTCACGCGAACTTGCGACTACCCTTAAAATTTTAAAAAATCATATCTCGGAAAGTTTTTGACCAAATGGCCTAAAATTTTCAGGAATCACTCAACTTTGTATGTACCACAAGCCATAAAAATTTCAGGAAGATCTGAGAGGGTCGGGTGAACACCACTGGTTGAGTTGACATGGAATGACCCGGCGGCATTTTTAGACTCCACCCCGTGGGCCACTAACGCTAGTTACGTTACTGGGCCGCAACTACTGTCCATGTCTCTATTCTATATTCTAATTTTCTCACTAAAGGACTAAGCCTAAAGAAGTATCTAAAAGAAAGATAAATGATAAAATGTATTGTGTATGTTGTCTATATTAGTAATTAATAATAAAAAAAATGTGGTGACCCTCTTCGAATCAGCCTGCGACACACCTGTGGGTTGCCAGCTGTGACTCACACTCAATGAGCATTATCCATTTTTCCTTCAATAATCTCCCCTTGCTCTGTCCATTTATTAGGCACTGACTACATCAAGTTCAACTTAACAAAGATTTCTGTCAGTCATGGACGTTCTAGGTAAATAAACAAACTAGGTAGTCCAATACGCCCCCCCACACACACACACTGCTGAGGGAGCCCGTGTCGGGACTTTTGTTTAGCATCAACTTAAAATAAATAAACAGTTTGGGGGAAGGGGTCAGAGGAGCCCAAGTTGTCAAAGATCATTAGGGGCCCAAGTTGTCAAAGATCATTAAAGGCCCAAGTTGTCAAAGATCATTAAGGGCCCAACTTGTCAAAGATCATTAAGGGCCCAAGTTGTCAAAGGTCATTAAGGGCCTAAGATCTTCAAGCAGCAGCCTTGACACGGTTTCGCTTAGATGTCTTGAATGCAGTTTTGCCAAGGGCCCCCACATGTGACTTTGCCTGTGGCACAAAAAAAAGTAAGAACAACTCTACTGGGACCCACAAATATCTCCAAAAAAAACTCTGCCTAGAGCCCCGAAAAAAACTTACAAATTCAAAGTGCTTCCTTTTCGTCATTACTTTCCATAACAATGTAAATATTATATCAATGCAGATAAAAAAATCAATTAAAGTTATCATCAATATTTCATCCTTGAAAAACCTGGCTACTTTCTACTTCAATTATAATATCTAATTCATTTCTTCTCTGAAAACGTGTGCAATATTGAAGACGTCAAGGGGAGAGAACAGCTTAATCTAAAATCACAGAGTTGTCCCAATGTTATTGATATAAACTCTATGACAATGGTCCCAGCATTAGAAAATGGATTGAAATATGATCAATAAAAGACAATTCATTGAAATTTGATTTCCAGCGTCGACGAAGATTTTGACATATTGACAATATAAAAACTCTTTGATTTGATTTATTATTTACAGTTGTTAAACTGGAACAAAAGCAATATTTTCCCCCCACTTTTTATATTTCAAGTCTGTTTAAAGTTAACGATTTAAAAAAAGGACATTTCGTTCGTTTTAATGAAAGTGAAGACATGTCTTCATTTGAACCGTATTAGTGAAACAAACGAACTAACAAACTCGGTGCGACTAATAGACTTGAAATCACCAAGTAACAAATGATTGGCCAACTCATTACAACAGCACACATTAAGATCATTCACTTTACGTAAGTAATGTACACATGATGTGTAGCTGTCTACACCCCGACAGCCCACTGACACACACATACACACACACACACACACGCATACAAAACCACTGTTAAGTATCTTTAGTTTGAACCGCTATATCTAAACTTTAGATAGTGCAGGTCTGTTATATATATATATATATATATATATATATATATATATATATATACAGTGGATTCCGCTTAATTGGGACAGCCGCTTATTTGGGACAAACCTCAAAGTAACCAAACCAAGAAGCCAATAGTAAATGTGTATGTTTAATTGGGACAGCCGCTTAATTGGGAGAAAAAGCCTCGGTCCCGATGTGTCCCAATTAAGCGGAATCGACTGTGTATCATCATCGATTTTATCAGTCATAATAATAATACTAAACAGCGGTTCTCAACAATTTTCGTGGATGTGCCCCAGGGGGGTCAAACTATGTCCGCGGGTAGCCTTCACACGTAAGCTCGTGAATAAACGTACTCATTTTCATAATGGAATTAGCTCACCTGTCTAATGCGATACTTAGGCGTGTGGTGTGGTGAGGAGTCACGCAGCAAACTGAGAAACTTCTTCATACTCTTAGTCATTTTTAACGAAAATTATATGTCGTTGTGTATGTAACCCAGCATATCCTTTCTCATACCCTTGAGGTACCCCTGCATAACCTCTCTCACACCCTTGGGGTACCCCTATATAACATTTCTCACACCCCTTGGGGTACCCCTGCATAACCTCTCTCACACCCTTGGGGTACCCCTGCATAGCCTTTCTCACACCCCTTGGGGTACCCCTGTATAACATTTCTCACACCCCCTGGGGTACCCCTGTATAACATTTCTCACACCCCTTGGGGTACCCCTGTATAACATTTCTCACACCCCTTGGGGTCCTCTTTGTATAACATTTCTCACACCCCTTGGGGTACCCCTGTATAATATTTCTCACACCCCTTGGGGTACCCCTGTATAACATTTCTCACACCCCTTGGGGTACGACGCTTACCCCTGGTTGAGAACCGTGATACTAAACAAGTCATGGAACAATTACCAACCCTTGATTTTTGAGCTGAATCTTTTGTATCAACTCCTGGTCGCTCTGTGACGTGACTTTGGCAAAGCCCAGCCCGTACTTCTCACACTTGGACTTAGCGTCATACCAAGTAGCCATTTCATCAACCAGGACGTACTTGCTACCTGTTAATAAGAACAATATTCGTTTACGTTTCGTCCAATTCAAATACTGATCAATGGTTATTGCATAGTAGCCGTACATACAGGCCCAGCCTTAGGTTGATTTGACCGATTGGTCCAAATTGGGGCCCGCGCCTAGCAAGGGCCCCAGCAATTTACTTTTATATCTAATAGTAATAGTCGTAATTGTAAAAAAATAGAAGAGGGGGCCTCGCAAGCACCCGTTAAATTGGGCCCCGCTATTCGTAAGACCGACCCTGCCTACATATGTAGGCATATATAGTACTAGATAGCCCATGTCTATCATTGAAGTCCTACACCGGAAGTGGATCACGGACAACCTGCAAGGGCCATAAAGTAGGCCCTATATAGTCTAATTATGTGTCATACGGAAAGTGCATCGCTATATGTATGTATGTGTGTATGTGCGTGTGTGTGTGTGTTTATCTTATGTAAATAACGCCCTTCCATGCGTCCGCTTTCTAATACAACATGATTCATGTCATGTCGCCCTTTTTCACATTTTATCAACAAATGTGGCGAGATGTTTCAAATCGAATCGCATAAAAGATTCAAAAGTGCTACCCGATCATTCATTGAGTATTTGCTATTGTAATAACAAGGGACAATGACAAAGGGAAAGCACTCCTCTCATTTGAAACATGCTCACAAAAAAAAAAATATAAAAAATCTGCATTCTGTTTTCAAAACTGAATACAAATTTCCATCGACTTTTTTTTTTTTAAAGATTTTCAGCTTTTAGTTTAAAGCTCACTCATCTATAAAGATTTTTAACTTTATTTTTATGTGTTGTTTAGAGCAGTATATTTTTTATGAAGAAATAGGTGCCGGTACTCTGTGATGGCCTAACTTTTAACTACCAGTTCGCATCAATTTTAATTCTTATTGCGCGCAATTTTAAAATATTCAGTTTTAACAAATTAATAATATAATAAATTAATAATAAACGTTAAAATACAAGAAAAGTAATAATGTTTTACCCCCACATAGAAAAAGGTGCCGGTACGCCGTACCGGTGCGTACCGGCACAAAAAAAGCACTGATTTGGAGGGCGGCAAGACTGTACGTTATTTTGGTTTAACTTTGTGCCTTTGATACAACTGTCGGACCTGCGAGTATAGTGGTACCGCATACCGGTACTAATGATAGGCAAACTGTTCGATCACCTTGGGCCCCCACTTCAAAAGAGGCTCCTTCGAGTTTTTTTTTTTCATTTTTGATACGTATGATCCTAGGTGGGGCACCCGAACATATTTGGATGTTTCTGTTTTTTTAGGGCCCTCAAAATATCTATGAGGCCGGGGCCCCTTACTACCTAAAAAAATGCCGCTCCATTCCCGTGCCGAAAGATGTTTAAAAGCGGTGAAAATGCCGCAGATGATAAAGTGCCGACTTCAATGCTCCATAGATTAGCCAATAGAATGGCTTCACCAATCACCACTATATAGCAGGTCGCATATAAAAAAAATCGAGTTAATTTTTTGTTTTGTTTCAAGTAGAGCTGAATTCGAAAAGAAGAGTCTGGTGTGAAAACAAACCACCATGTTGTGTTCTTTCTTCCAGTTATTGACCTTTTTATTGTGTTGTGATTTGGTGTCTTTGATGTCTCTGTGTTTACTGGTTGTTTTCATGACATTTTTTTTTTCATAAAAATTCGTTTAGCCAAGAAAAATTTGTTTGAGAGAAGGGGCAGATAGGCTTCAGATGAATTCAATGGGACACGTATCTTTTGCAGAGGTCGGCAAGCGGTAGCCCGCGGATCACTAGTGGTTCGCGAGAAAAAATGTTCACACACACCTATAAAAGTGGTAAACGGACAAAACTAGTGATCCCAGTGGTCCGTGGGGCTCGGAAGGTTGCCGACCGCTGACCAATAGAACGAGAAGAATCCATAACAACATCTTTTGGAAGTGCATTAATACCTGCTGTTGTCCAGGCTGTACGATAGAATTCAAAACCGAATTTTTTTGAGGCTCCTTGGAAAACATTTCAAAACAATGAAATTGAATTGACCAATTACAATAGACAATAAAATGAAAATTTATTTTTCGCTACGTGGGATTTAACGTGTTCTAAGACCAACTCTAGCTCTTAATTTGGAAGATGTTGCTATAAAATATTGTAACCCATGAAAGTCTAAAAATGTTCTTACTTATTTTTAGCTATCACTTCAAAAGTAAATTAAGGGCGTTGTAAGATTATTCCATATATTTTACATCCAAATATTTGGAAATAACGGAGCTATCAATATATAAATAATTTAATTAGATATCTTCTGGCGTGTTGGTATGGCATATAAATTTTGAAATATGCCAAAAGCATAAAAAAAATCATGATGATTGAAAAAAGAAGTTTGATCACATTGGACGGGAAAAAATCCTTTATAATAAACTATATTCAATATTTCATATGTATCTCAGTGTACTTCTGCAGCCTTCTAGCGTCAGGGTTGGCAACCCAAACTCTTTTCAGGGGCCCAGGGCCACCCGCCGCCTTCGATCTTTTTTTCTACTTATTTCAATTTGCTGAAAATATGGAGTAAAAAGGTCGAAGGGGCTCGGTTTATCATGGGCCCTAGATTGTCTGGTAGCGACCATGGGTGGTTCATGTGTTGAATGAGACGGTCCTGATTGTGAAACAATGACTGAAGAAGCGTCATGTCTAACTTATGAAGTTAATTACTTACCATCCACTGAGGTAGACATGCAGACAATAATTATGAAGACAAATCCAGGTAAATTAACCATCGCCTTACAGAATCAATGGAGAGTAGCATGCATGCAGAGTTCATCAATAAACAGCAATCTATATCAAAATAGATGATGATTTTTTTTTTGTTTTTTTCCCTATTCACATTTCGCTACATTTCTATTTTCTTTTTATTGCAATTAAAATAATAATTTTCAATTCTAGTATTGAATAATGAATGATTATTTCGTCTAGTTAATGGAATAATGGCTCAATGAATTAAGTTCTGTCTAGCAGTTATGCCGGGTAGTGACAGCTATTTTTTTTTCTAAGCAAGTCGAAAGATCGAACAATGAACATTGTCTTACACAACAGCAGACGACAGTTTCTCCCTCCTTAGACTACTAACCTGCAATGTACGCAAGAAAATTATAATGAAGTCAACAAAGCAAGGTCGTTGTTACTGAATTTCTTTTTGCTTCTGACATTTTTTTCCTCACGTCTGCTGATATCACATGATCAAAAAATAAATAGAGCGTTCGTCCATTAAAAGAGAAAAGGTTTGTTTGTTTTTCGTTTCTTTCTTTTATTTGGTTAATTAATTATTTACTTTTTCTTTTTTTTAAGTTCAACTTTCCAAGTGTCCGCGCATGCCAGGTTCTCTGCATTCAGAACACATTCCTTTTGAAGTAATACATACCGGTCGGTGAGAACATTAGTTTTATTCGAATGTACACAATTGATGCATGCATTATAAATTGACATGTCTGTACAGCACTTTTAGGATGGGGGGAAAAATACGATGTACAGATCGATAGGTGATTTTTTACATGACAAGCAGACATGACGTCATGTTTGTTTGTGTTCACGTGTAACTCATGGTGGCAGGCAAACATGGCGGCTTACTAGGGCCCCCCCCCAGTGTGGACTTTTAATTTGTCGTTACCTAAAAAGTCTAACACGACATAGCTAACGAAATGTAGGGGTATCACAGGGCAGCCCCGTAGCGTGAAAATTCTACAGCAGGGGCCGGGCATTCTACAGGAGGGGCCAGGCAATAGCAGGGGAGGGGGAATACATTTTACAAAGTAGAGCAAACAAGCAGAGGGGGGCAGACAAAACGCAGGGGGGACCGGCCCCCCCAGCTCCCCCCCCCCGCAAGCTACGAGCCTTCACGGGGAATCCCGTTATCTAAGATGATTAGGGACCCAGTGATTTGAAAGCGGGGGACATTGACATTGTTTTTTTGCACACGGCTCATAACTGTACCTTTGATTAAGGGCCAACACTGTTCCTTTCTCAAATATTCCCGTGTATTGCTTTGGCCACCTGTACCCATATATAAATTGAAATCTATCGTTTTGAAGTGAAACAAAGTCTAAATATTCTGTAACGGGTATAATCAGAGGTTTTATAATATGTAACTATATAGTTTAGTTAAAAAAAATTATTTCACTCAAAAGGTATTTTTGAGACAGACAAACAGATAGATAGACAAAACGACGGACAGATAAAAAGCTAGAAATACAGACAGACAGACAGACAGACAGACAGATAGATAGTTGGATGGATGGATGGATGGATGGATGGATGGATGGATGGATAGATTTTAAAAAATGATTGTATTATAATTATTTAAGGCCTCGACAATAAAATTTCTCTTTTCAATATACAGTAACCCTAATTCATTCAGACAATGTAATCCACAGTGTATACTTACTTACCTTTTTGTTTAGCATAATCTCCACGTCCAAGTTTTTAATTAAATCAATTCAATTATTTTATTTGCAATAACAAATTTTGTTCAGTTTTTCTCGGCAAACGCGCAAAGCATTTTTTGGCAATTGTCGGCACATATGACATGACCAGGTGATTTTACCGCGGTCACTGACAGCGCGCGAGGCCACCGAGTGTAGTCATGCTTGGCTACGCCTGGATGTGGGTTTGGGGGAAAGGGGAAGGGGATCGTTGGGACTCTACGAGGTATGGACAAACAATATTTGTTTAACTCCTTGGTCCACACCGTCCTTCCTATCAAATGTAACGGGTACAGCCAGAGGCGTGTCTAACGGTTTTCGGGGACTTTCCCTTTCATTGTTCAAAAAAAGTCATAGTTCTTTACCTTCCCTACCCCTTTCCTAATTCGGGGATTTCCTAAAGTTCCGGTGACATCTATGACGACGCCGCTGTGGGGGGGGGGGGGTAGCGGATCAATCAGTCGATATATCCCCCCCTCCTTAACAGCCCACTTTGTTGTGGCCAATACGTCCAGAGCCATTCTTAGTTGTTGTTTTTTCATGAGCCCTAGGTCGAGATACATTTGGGAGGGAGAATAAATACATTTGACGGCCCAAGGATAAAACTCTGTCAAGGTCACGAGATTGAAAATATTCGGCCCTTTCTGACACAACAAGTGTTAGGTCTTTTTAGCCCGCGGTCCACAACAAGTGTGTAAACGTAGGCCTGACGGAATGTGAAAACTGTGGCCAAAATATAGGCCTGACGGAATGTGAAAACTGTGGCCAAAATATAGGCCTGACGGAATGTGAAAACTGTGCCCAAAATATAGGCCTGGCGGAATGTGAATTTGTGGCCAAAGCCGAAATATCCCTTTTAAAGCTAGTAACACAATTCTTGAATAGAAATATAGCTCAGAAAATGTGTACTTTGACATATAAGCTTTACATTTTTATTGGGTTGCGATATGGGGCCCATACGATCAGGGGGGGGGGCTAGACATTCGCCTATTCATAAGACAACCTGGTGGCCCCCAATACATTTAGATGGCCCTGAATCAAAATGCCTATCTTTAAGATGAGGTGGTAACCCTTGCAAAAAATATATATATTTGAGATCCATTGAAGTAAATCATACACTGAAGTAATACTAAACAATGAAGTAATATTAAACTCTGAAAATAATATCAAGCTGTAATAATAATGTCAAATTGTGAAATAGGTCTGATATAAAACTGTGAAGTAACACCAAACATTGAATTAACATAAAATATTGACGAAACACCAAACATTGAATTAACATCAAATATTGACGAAACACCAAACAATGACGTAATATCAAACATTTCCCCTCTCAGAATAACACAATTTTTAAAAATAGACTAAACATTGTATGGAGCAGAAGACTCCATTCACCACCACTCTCCTAGCATATTTTATCTGCGATCCGCAACTGTTCATGAGCACTTGATTTAAATCATCGGACCAATGTGACCAGAGGCTGCCTTACACTATGTGGTAACAGTGATGTGGTTCAAAGTGTAAAGGCGGCCTTACACTATGTGGTAACAGTGCTGGGTTCAAAGTGTAAAGGCTGCCTTACACTATGTGGTAACAGTGATGGGGTTCAAAGTGTAAAGGCTGCCTTACACTATGTGGTAACAGTGCTGGGTTCAAAGTGTAAAGGCTGCCTTACACTATGTGGTAACAGTGATGGGTTCAAAGTGTAAAGGCTGCCTTACACTATGTGGTAACAGTGATGGGTTCAAAGTGTAAAGGCGGCCTTACACTATGTGGTAACAGTGATGGGGTTCAAAGTGTAAAGCCTTTATGACTGGCCCTAGGCAAAGAGTATTTTAGATTAATATTGATAGTTAGATGGATACAATTCGGACATGCATTGTCTCCCTGAACACCTACTAGAGTACACTGTCTCGTTGGACACCTACTAGAGTACACTGTCTCCCTGAACACCTACTAGAGTACACTGTCTACCTGAACACCTACTAGACTTTCACTGTCTCCCTGAAAAACTTCTAGACGTACATTGTCTCTGAACAACCCACCAGTTCTTTGATCAACAATCTACATAAAGCCAGTCAGTTTTTGTTAAAAACAACAACAATATAGACAATGTGGAAGATCAGATAATGCATAATTCCCCTCACCAGGCGAGTACATACATTACTGGTGTACCGTGAAGTCTCAATCTCAAATATCATACTTCATAGAATATAAAATTATAAAATTCATTATTTGTTTGCCATGATGTGAAACTCATAGGGGAAGATGAGACATTATGTGTGTAGCTTCAGAATAGTCAATAGAATTTCAATCAACAGGCGACCAATCGACAATCAATCTTCCATCAATAACCCATCAACAATCGATGTTAGCCGGTCATCACTGAGTTGTCATTCCAATCAAGAAAAACACAAAAACAAGAAAAAAAAAACAACAGAAAGTAAGAAAATTATAGGAAGCTCTAAGAAAGGAAAAAGAAAGACTTTGAAATAAAAAGAAAGCAAGAAGGAAGATATGTACAACTAAAGATATTCTTACTATTCAGAACGGTGTTCCACAACTCAACTAAGTACTGGACAATATGACCAACGTAAAAATCAGACTGACTGAAACATTACACAATAAGACCAAAGTATCAACATTGCGCCAAAGTAAAAATGACCAATGATATGTGTTTAAATTTGGCAACAAAAAAAAAATTAACAAGAGGGAAAAAAAATGTTCTGATGAATTTGCAGTTCTTAGCCAACAGCTATGGCCACAGTTTAAAAAATATGTTCACATGATTTTAATGATAACTTGTTTTACTATCGAGCTGACATCGATTATAGTAACTAAAGTTAGACAACCACCTAGGGCCCCCGATGCAAAGGGGTATTAATTTCTTTTAAATCTCACGCTAAAAGGGCTAAAATGTACTTTTAACCTAAGATTCCCCAAATAACTCCGACAGTACTTGACTTGGGCCCCCCCAAATAACTCCGGCAGTACTTGACTTGGGCCCCCCAAATAACTCCGGCAGTACTTGACTTGGGTCCCCCAAATAACTCCGGCAGTACTTGACTTGGGCCCCCCAAATAACTTCGGCAGTACTTGACTTGGGCCCCCCAAATAACTCCGGCAGTACTTGACTTGGGCTCCCCAAATAACTCGGACATAACTTGACTTGGGCCCCCCAAATAACTCGGACATAACTTGACTTGGGCCCCCCAAATAACTCCGGCAGTACTTGACTTGGGCTCCCCAAATAACTCCGACAGTACTTGACTTGGGCCCCCCAAATAACTCCGGCAGTACTTGACTTGGGCCCCCAAAAAACTCCGACATTAATTGACTTGGGCCCCCCAAATAACTCCGGCAGTACTTGACTTGGGCTCCCCAAATAACTCCGGCAGTACTTGACTTGGGCTCCCCAAATAACTCCGGCAGTACTTGACTTGGGCCCCCCAAATAACTCCGACATTACTTGACTTGGGCCCCCCAAATAACTCCGGCAGTACTTGACTTGGGCTCCCCAAATAACTCCGGCAGTACTTGACTTGGGTTCCCCAAATAACTCTGGCAGTCTGTGCCTTGGGCCCCCCAAATAACTCCGGCAGTACTTGACTTGGGCCCCCCAAATAACTCCGGCAGTACTTGACTTGGGCTCCCCCAAATAACTCCGACATAACTTGACTTGGGCCCCCCCAAATAACTCCGGCAGTACTTGACTTGGGCTCCCCAAATAACTCCGACATTACTTGACTTGTGCCCCCCAAATAACTCCGGCAGTACTTGACTTGGGCTCCCCAAATAACTCCGGCAGTACTTGACTTGGGTTCCCCAAATAACTCTGGCAGTCTGTGCCTTGGGTTCCCCAAATAACTCCGGCAGTACTTGACTTGGGCCCCCCAAATAACTCCGGCAGTACTTGACTTGGGCCCCCCAAATAACTCCGGCAGTACTAGACTTGGGCCCCCCAAATAACTCTGGCAGTACTTGACTTGGGCCCCCCAAATAACTCCGGCAGTACTTGACTTGGGCTCCCCAAAGACCTAAGAACGGCTCTGGATGATTAATATTTTTTTTATTTCAAAACAGTTTTTAGTTGGCAACATAATTAGTAAAGTGCAGGTCTCAACCAGACATGGACAAATTACGGTTTGCAAGACAAATGCGGCCCGCGATCTCCACCTGTCCGCTTCTTCTCTTCAATGCCTATTACATTTAATATATTTTTTTTTCCTTAACACTCCATCGATTTTCATGGTCCGACCAAAATCTAAAAACCTAGTGTAGATCTCGGTTCGAAAAGTTAACCAAAGTCTGGTCATAACTTTAGTTGAGCACATGGCCGGTGTTTTGGTCGGAGTGTGGCCCCAGTGCAGGGCGCTGGGGTCGGAGTGTGGCCCCAGTGCAGGGCGCTGGGGGTCAAAATTATTTATGATCATTAAATAAAAAAAACGTTTAAAAAAGTTTCGGGCACTCTACCAATGAACAAATATTGGCTCATATAGCGGTAGGCAGGGAAGATCTTAGAGACCCCACTTCTTAAGGGCCCTTTTGTCGCAAATTTTTTTTATCGCCAACCACAAAAAGGGACATTTTGTCAAGGTCACAGGATCAAATGATTCAACAGCTGGGTGTTGTCTGTGGGGTGGGGGAGTGGCAGGCGAATTTCATTTTCTAAGTTTATCAGGGGACCCATTATTAGATAACTGCGACGTTTAGGGCATTTGTGCCTATGGTCACCCCCCACACACCATTAAGTAATAACGGGTCTGGTACTAAGTTTATACATCTATACAAATTAAAGTCCTTAGGCAACTCAGAATCACTTCGCGAAAAAAAGAAACTTGTACATTTTAGAAATATAGTTCGTCCATTGATGCCTCAAAACTTTGGCTGTAAATTATTCATGCAAAAAAAAAAACCTGGCAGAGACAAACAACGGGTTAACTCACTAAGCACATGGAATTAGAATTGATCAACCAAGAATTGATCAGCCAAGGTTTTAAAAAAAAATTTTAACATTTGAAAAGATGCGTTTAAATTTTTAACAGCAAGACTCAGGCTTCCTGTCAGGATGTTTTAATCCCTATCTAGATATTATTGGAGACATCTGGGTATAATTAAATGCTGGGGAAAAAAAATCTGGAGTTTTTTTTTATTTCATTTAGATGTAATTTTACTGTTTGCTATACATTTAGCATTATCTCGATATCTCATAAACTTTCCGGATAATTCTGCAAGAAAATAGTTGGCATAGCCAGACTGTTGTTACTGTTAAAAATCTTAACAGGTCACAGCATAGATAAGGTGTATTATTTTGAAATAAAAAAAAGACAAATACCTTTCATTTAATTACAAATACAGACTCAAACGTGTATGGTAATACTATTTTAACATACACATAAAATAGATATTCGTCTTTAGCTAGCTGAACTTTGCATAAAAAGCTAATTTGTGGCCTATTTTTCTCAGCTGTTAAATAAAAAAGATTTTTTTTTAAATTAAAATTATCCTTACATTTCTTACTGCTCATGAATAAAACTCATGCTATTCATTGGTGTTGAATGAAAACCACAGGATAATATAGAAAAACAGACGAACAGTTAATTTGTAACAAAAAAAGATATATAAAAATATAACCAGTTTATTATACGAAATAAACAAATACTGATAAAAGAACAAATATTAATGAGAACTAAAAACACATTTCAAATAAAATGTCATAAAATATTTCAACATGTTTAACATTTTTTTTGAGCTTACTAAAATATTCAATGGCGGGGGAAAAAAAAGAAAGAAATGGGGCAAGATCAATACAAGAAAACCAAAATACGAACAAACATATGCAAGACGAAATTTTGGAATATAAATCTTTTGTTTTTCTCTTCCTTTCATCTTAGGAAAAAAAAAATGCCCAGAGCAACATTCAGCCAGTGTGAGATATGAAAGTGAACAAATAAGGAGGCATTTTACAAAGACACACACAGCCACACCCAAGTTTTCCTTCACCTGGCCATTCATCATTCTTTGAGGGAACCCAAGTTTCATCCAAACAGATCTGAAGTGCCTCCCTCATTGATTTTCTTTAATCGGTGGTGGCTTTTCTATACCAGAACCTGGCTCTGAAGTCATCGCTGCAGGAGACAAAGGCCGGCCCGGTGGGCGAGTGGGCCATGTAGCGGACCACTCCATTGTGACCTGCAAAACAAATAAAAAATTTCATGGTGATGGTTAGGCCTTTGTCTTGTTAGTAGTGAACAAAAAGTCCACACTTAAATCTGACATCATGAGACATAATACCACAATAGGCCATGGCGTTGGCAATACAAAAAGACCATCAGATGGAATCAACAGTTCAAACATACATCACCACCCAAAACAAATTTTTAAGCCTTTGAAAGCACACCATTATACTTTAAATAAGAATAAAAAATTTCCCCTGACTGAATATTTTAACAATAAAATTCCTAGACCAATCAGCAATAAGTTTTTACTTTTTACAAGAAAAATAGATTACAGATAAAAATTAAAGGGCAAGTGAGTTTAAAAAGGGGACATCTTTTATATCAAGGATGGACGGA
>JAGDYQ010000002.1:13342485-13447485 GCA_021962125.1 Bulinus truncatus
TTTATGTTCTGACTCTGAGTCTATGTTTATGTTCTGACTCTGAGTCTATGTTTATGTTCTGCCTGAACACAATCTTAAAACCTGTCCCCAACTGACACCATGGAGCAGTTTAATACGTGAACACATTCAGATAGTCGTCATCAAAATACTAATTAGTCAAAGTTAAAGCTCACATGAATGGACGGGATTTCCGAGTGGTGTAGAGCAGTTGGCAGTCGACTCAGGTTCAATACTCGGTGAGATCTGACGGGTTATTTTTCCATGTCCGGATGAAATTTAGTTAAAGAGTCCATTAAATCTTCCCAGTTTTAAATGGTTATCTGACTTGAGTTAGTGAAGTAAAGCTATCCACACAATACCTCAATATGCTGTGGCTACTGAAACAGTTGAAACATAACTGACCAATTAAATATAAACGTCAATAATATGACGGGCGGGGAGGGACAAAGTGCGAAGCGGATCAAACTGAATAATAGACCGCACTTGACCCACGGGCTGTAGTTTGCCAATGTCTGGGCTAGAAGTCATCTTATCCAGCTATGTGTAAGTAAAAAACACTGTCCTAGGCAGATAATTACATAGTTGGGGGGGGGGGGGCAAGGCGTTTGTTCAATACTATCTTAGGCAGAGACTCACATGTGTTAACTTTTGTCGTCGGTATTACTTCTTGCATAAAGGTACTTTTGTGTATGCGTGTAAATTTGCACATGTTTGTAAATGTCTGTAAATGCTTGCATGCAAAGTACGTGTGTATCAAGAAGTGATGAACTTAACGCTAAGCCATAATTTCTGTTGGGGCCCCCTTAGCTTTAAATTTAGCTGGATTTAATACTTGAAGGAGCTCCATGAGAACTGCCCTTTGTTTATTTTTAATGGCATGTATGGAAATGTTTAAGTTTGTGTACATGTTTGTATGTCATGTATGTGCCTGTGTAAGTGTTTTTGTGTATTCATGTGTTCTCTTTTGTCGTCGGTATTTCTTCTTGCGTAAATGTAATTTTGTGTATGTGTGTAAATTCGCACATGTTTGTACATGTTTACATGCAAAGTACATGTGTGTATATGTAACTGTATCAACAAGTGACGAACTTAACACTAAAAGTTCATTAGAGTATGTTAAAAAACAAACGAAAAATGTTACAAAACTTTTTTTAGTCTCGACCCATAAACATCTTACACAAAATATGCCCAATCTAACACAAAATATGCCCCATCTAACACAAAATATGCCCCATTCAACACAAAATATGCCTATGCCCCATCTAACACAAAATATGCCCCGTCTAACACAAAATATGCCCCATCTAACACAAAATATGCCCCATTCAACACAAAATATGCCCCATTCAACACAAAATATGCCCCATTCAACACAAAATATGCCCCATCTAACACAAAATATGCCCCGTCTAACACAAAATATGCCCCATTCAACACAAAATATGCCCTGTCTAACACAAAATATGCCCTGTCTAACACAAAATATGCCCCATTCAACACAAAATATGCCCTGTCTAACACAAAATATGCCCCATCTAACACAAAATATGCCCCATCTAACACAAAATATGCCCCATTCAACACAAAATATGCCCCATCTAACACAAAATATGCCCCATTCAACACAAAATATGCCCCATTCAACACAAAATATGCCCCATCTAACACAAAATATGCCCCATTCAACACAAAATATGCCCCATTCAACACAAAATATGCCCCATTTAACACAAAATATGCCCCATTCAACACAAAATATGCCTAATCTAACACAAAATATGCCCCATTCAACACAAAATATGCCCCATCTAACACAAAATATGCCCCATCTAACACAAAATATGCCCCATCCAACACAAAATATGCCCCATCCAACACAAAATATGCCCCGTCTAACACAAAATATGCCCCATCTAACACAAAATATGCCCCATTCAACACAAAATATGCCCCATTCAACACAAAATATGCCCCATCTAACACAAAATATGCCCCATCTAACACAACATATGCCCCCTTCAACACAAAATACGCCCCATTCAACACAAAATATGCCCTGTCCTATCATAAGGTAAAGCTCCGCCTTTTCTCACTCTATTAGTTCAATCCTGACCTTTTTGTCCCATTGGCCCCGATCATTCCGTGTTTGATTCCCGGCTGATTTATATTTGAAGACTTCCTACACACACGGAAAGCGACAAAATAGAAAAACAGAAGATATCTCAGCATCAGGTAACAATGAGACAGACAGCATTACAAAGACAAGTTGTACAACGTGTGATGGAGAGGTATGCGGTGATATATGTGGAGCGAGTAGCAGCCACACCGGGATTGCTGTTTACCTGTCTACAGACCAACACCTCATCACGCCTTAACCTCCCCACCCCTTACCCCAACACCCTCGGGTTCTACAGATCCCAATCTACCGGCGCCAATAACACCCCCCCCCCCCCCACTCCAAAGAGAACTCGACAGTCGATTGGCCGTGACATCAGATTGTGTGTAATGACTGGCTCTGGACTGATGTGAACTTTGTAGTCGGTATATACAATAATAGTTAATAGCATTTGTGTGTGGAACAACGATGCATTAAATTTTCGATAAAAAGTATGACATGCCGATGACATGCCGATGACATGCCGATAGTTCAAAGGTTTTATAAACTTGGGTTCGTTAGTACGTACGTTCTTTATGTCAGTAAATGACACACGTTGTTAATGTCAGTAAATGACACACGTTGTTAATGTCAGTAAATGACACCAACATTTCCCTACCTACCCTACTGCTGTGTCTATGTATCTATAATAAACATATCTACGCAAGTTGGTTTTTTAGATAAATCATGTTACCACTATTCACAAACACACACACAAAGCAAAGAAAATAAGTGAATAAAGTGAAATGAAACATGTCGCCTTTCATATGTTTGTAATGAGAGATGTCGCCTTTCATATGTTTGTAATGAGACATGTCGCCTTTCATATGTTTGTAATGAGACATGTCGCCTTTCATATGTTTGTTATGAGACATGTCGCCTTTCATATGTTTGTAATGAGACATGTCACCTTTCATATGTTTGTAATGAGACATGTTGCCTTTCATATGTTTGTAATGAGACATGTCGCCTTTCATATGTTTGTAATGAGATGTCGCCTTTCATATGTTTGTAATGAGAATTTTTTTTTTAATTTGTCGCTGTGTACCTATAACAGCTACCACCCACTCGTTGTCCTTGTATAGGAGAAGTTGGTTGAATGACGGATCGATAATGATATGAGCTGAAACGCACGCGCGCCACCAACACACACACAGATACACACGCAGACACACAAACACACACACACACACACACCTCAGCATATTAAGCCGACACTCGCGTCTGAACCGAAAGGCGCTCAAATAATTATTAATCATACATACTCCGAGATGCACTTCCCGACTTCCCACCTCTAGGATAATGCAGTTAGTTCGCCCTTGTTACTCTTCCCAAGATTGATGCCTTCAGAGATAGAGTGACGCCCCTTTGGTTTAACAATACCGCCATACTTGTCTGCATCCAAATAAGATCTCATCAAGTGATATTTTTATTTTTTCATGTATTAATACACGCCTCCTCTCTTTACTCTTTTCTTCTCTCATTCTCTCGTCCTCATCATGTTCATTCCTCCATTTTGCCCTCGATTCAGAATTATCTTTCTCTCTCGTCCTCCCGTTCTGTAGTTATATTAAGAGAATATTAAGTTATACCGCAAATACATTCACACATACATACATACATACACATCTTCTCCCTTACACATACACACATGGCGAGTAACGGCTGGGCTGGTAATATGTAATAACGGGACATCAATAGCACATCGTACCGATATTCCTTTGATGACTTGGTTAATTTGTTTCCCTCTATACTCTAGCACAGCGCTGTATGTGTTTGATCAAATAAGTTCCAGACTTC
Source organism: Bulinus truncatus (assembly GCA_021962125.1). Classification (NCBI taxonomy): domain Eukaryota; kingdom Metazoa; phylum Mollusca; class Gastropoda; family Planorbidae; genus Bulinus; species Bulinus truncatus. The sequence continues at coordinate 13,346,441 of JAGDYQ010000002.1, forward strand.
GTTAAAGAAATTGATAGTAAAAAGAACTTTAAGAAAACCAATCACCAACGTATCCCTGACACTATATTTAACTATCACCAACGTATCCCTGACACTATATTTAACTATCACCAACGTATTCCTGACACTATATTTAACTATCACCAACGTATCACTGACACTATATTTAACTATCACCAACGTATCCCTGACACTATATTTAACTATCACCAACGTATCCCTGACACTATATTTAACTATCACCAACGTATCCCTGACACTATATTTAACTATCACCAACGTATCCCTGACACTATATTTGACTATCACCAACGTACCCCTGACACTATATTTAACTATCACCAACGTACCCCTGACACTATATTTAACTATCACCAACGTACCCCTGACACTATATTTGACTATCACCAACGTACCCCTGACACTATATTTAACTATCACCAACGTACCCCTGACACTATATTTAACTATCACCAACGTACCCCTGACACTATATTTAACTATTTCTTTTTATCGCTTTATAATGTTCATATTTTAGTCAACAGTTTAGTATGTTAAAGAAATGTATTAGTTCATAAAGCCTACATTTTATTCTGGTGTTACCTGTCTTTATACTCTTAAGGAGACCATTAATAAAACCAGTATATTGGATGGAGCTTCTACCATTGGAGCGCATTGGCATGGTGTATCCTTCAGTCTTCTCTCATTATTCCCCGATATTGGCTGTATGAGGCAAAAGATATTGACTGTGTGTGGCTAAAGATATTGGCTGTATGTGGCTAAAGATGGCGGCTGGGCATCTTGCAAGAAAAATTTAAATTTTGGATCAAAACAGAATGTACATGGGACATGTAAACAATACATTTGTGTGATATGACGTAATGTGTGTGTTTCTCTTGTAATGTATGTGTTTCTCTTGAAATGTCTGTGTTTCTCTTGTAATGTGTGTGTTTCTCTTGTAATGTGTGTGTTTCTCTAGTAATGTCTGTGTTTCTCTTGTAATGTGTGTGTTTCTCTTGTAATGTGTGTGTTTCTCTTGTAATGTCTGTGTTTCTCTTGTAATGTGTGTGTTTCTCTTGTAATGTGTGTGTTTCTCTTGTAATGTGTGTGTTTCTCTTGTAATGTCTGTGTTTCTCTTGTAATGTCTGTGTTTCTCTTGTAATGTGTGTGTTTCTCTTGTAATGTGTGTGTTTCTCTTGTAATGTATGTGTTCGCTCCGTTGTAATATTTGCGCTCTCTTAACTAATTTGAATGCGCCACTTTTGTAATGTATATGCGCACTCTTGTTAATTGTGTGAACTCTGTCGTAATGTTGTGCGCTCTTTTTTAATATGTTCACGTTTTCATGAAATGTATAAGCGATCTTTTAAAATATTTGTGTGCTCTTTTGTAATGTGTGCACAACTAAAATACAATTTTATTCGTAGCTCAATTTTAAAAGAAATCCGCCCAAATCCCGCCAGATTGTTGGAACCAGGTTTGCGGAGCCGGAGCCGGAAATAAATATGGCGGCTCCGCAAGCCTGGTTAAAAGGGGAAAGAAACGTGAAAATTGACCTCAATTATTGAATTTCATCTGTCAGTTTTTGTACTCGCCTCAAATAAAACAATGAAAGCGCCAATAACCCATCAACAACCTCCAACAACCCGTCAACCAACAACCCGTCAACCAACAACCCACCAACCAACAACCCGTCAACCAACAACCCGTCAACCAACAACCCGCCAACCAACAACCCACCAACCAACAACCCGTCAACCAACAACCAACCAACCAACAACCCACCAACCAACAACCCGTCAACCAACAACCCACCAACCAACAACCCGTCAACCAACAACCCGCCAACCAACAACCCACCAACCAACAACCCGCCAACCAACAACCCACCAACCAACAACCCACAAATCAACAACCCACAAACCAACAACCCTCCAACCAACAACCCTCCAACCAACAACCCGCCAACCAACAACCCACCAACCAACAACCCGGCAACCAACAACCCACCAACCAACAACCCACCAACCAACAACCCACCAACCAACAACCCACCAACCAACAACCCGTCAACCAACAACCCACCAACCAACAACCCGCCAACCAACAACCCACCAACATACAACCCACCAACCAACAACCCACAAACCAACAACCCACAAACCAACAACCCACAAACCAACAACCCGTCAACCAACAACCCGTCAACCAACAACCCACCAACCAACCAACCAACAACCCACCAACCAACAACCCACAAACCAACCAACCAACCATCAACCCACCAACCAACCAACCAACCAACAACCCACCAACCAACAACCCACCAACCAACCAACCAACCAACAACCCACCAACCAACAACCCACAAACCAACAACCCGCTAACCAACAACCCACAAACCAACAACCAACTAACCAACAACCAGCCAACCAACAACCCGTCAACCAACAACAAACCAACCAACCAACAACCCATCAACTAACAACCCACAAACCAACAACCCGCCAACCAACAACCCGCCAACCAACAACCCACAAACCAACAACCAACCAACCAACAACCAACCAACCAACAACCCACCAACCAAAAACCCACCAACCAACAACCCGTCAACCAACAACCCGTCAACCAACAACCAACCAACCAACAACCCACCAACCAACAACCCACCAACCAACAACCAACCAATCAACCAACAACCAACAACACGTCAACCAACCAACCAACAACCCACCAACCAACCAACCAACCAACAACCCACCAACCAACAACCCACCAACCAACCAACCAACCAACCAACAACCCACCAACCAACAACCCGCCAACCAACAACCCACCAACCAACATACAACCAACCAACAACCCGCCAACCAACAACCCACCAACCAACAACCCACAAACCAACAACCCGCCAACCAACAACCCGCCAACCAACAACCCACAAACCAACAACCAACCAACCAACAACCAACCAACCAACAACCCACCAACCAACAACCCACCAACCAACAACCCACCAACCAACAACCCGTCAACCAACAACCCGTCAACCAACAACCAACCAACCAACAACCCACCAACCAACAACCCACCAACCAACAACCAACCAATCAACCAACAACCAACAACACGTCAACCAACCAACCAACAACCCACCAACCAACAACCAACCAACCAACAACCCACCAACCAACAACCCACCAACCAACAACCCACCAACCAACAAACAACCCGTCAACCAACAACCCACCAACCAACCAACCAACCAACCAACCAACCAACAACCCACCAACCAACAACCCACCAACCAACCAACCAACCAACCAACAACCCACCAACCAACAACCCGCCAACCAACAACCCACAAACCAACAACCAACCAACCAACAACCCGCCAACCAACAACCCGCCAACCAACAACCCGTCAACCAACAACCAACCAACCAACAACCCACCAACCAACAACCCGTCAACCAACAACCAACCAACAACCCGTCAACCAACAACCAACCAACAACCAACCAACAACCAACCAACCAACAACCCGTCAACCAACAACCAACCAACAACCAACCAACCAACAACCCAAAAACCAACAACCCACCAACCAACAACCCACCAACCAACAACCAACCAACCAACAACCCACAAACCAACAACCCGCCAACCAACAACCCGCCAACAAACAACCCGCCAACCAACAACCCGCCAACCAACAACCCACCAACCAACAACCCGCCAACCAACAACCCACCAACCAACAACCCGCCAACCAACAACCCACCAACCAACAACCCACCAACCAACAACCCACCAACCAACAACCTGCCAACCAACAACCTGCCAACCAACAACCCGGCAACCAACAACCCACCAACCAACAACCCGCCAACCAACAACCCACCAACCAACAACCCACCAACCAACAACCCGCCAACCAACAACCCGCCAACCAACAACCAGCCAACCAACAACCCGCCAACCAACAACCCACCAACCAACAACCCGCCAACCAACAACCCGCCAACCAACAACCCACCAACCAACAACCCGCCAACCAACAACCCACCAACCAACAACCCGCCAACCAACAACCCACCAACCAAAAACCCGCCAACCAACCAACAACCCGCCAACCAACAACCAACCAACCAACAACCCGCCAACCAACAATAAATGATTTCCGTATAAAGAGTTAAATTTAGAAACATTTTGGAACTTAAGCTAAAAATTTTTTCAAATTATAACATATCTATAAGTCCAAATACTTGTTAGTTTTTTTTTTCAGCTTGTCCAAACTTGTTTTACAGTAAATGACTAACTCACATGGGGCCATTAAATATTACATTTAATAAGCATACAATTATTTCCTTGTTTCTAGAACATTTCATTTCAATACAGTTATAATAAGTTGGGAATCAAATGACAAAAACTTGAAGAACATTTTTACATAGAGAGAAAAAATTCACGAGAGATAGAATTAAAAGTTGACAGTTTTCAATGGAAAAATAAAAAATCAGCAGCAGACTCTGGAATATTTAAGTGTGAAAGTAAATCATGATTACATTATCTCTGTGTGCACCCAATTAAAGTGCACCTTCTTATCTAGTCCAGTTATTATAAACACATTTTTGCGGCGCATGGTGGGTTCCATTAGTCTGTAATTATTTTCATTAATTAAATTTGTTCAAAGAACATTCTTCAGACTCGGTATGCTTTAGATATTTTTAATTCAGGCTTTCTTTTTGTTTTACTCAGGAAAAAAAAACATTCTATCTCACGTGTATTATGTTGAGACTAATCCATACAGTGTTATCAATATGTCTTATGTGTATTATGTTGAGACTAATGTACACAGTGTAATCTTTAGTCATGCGGTTTCAGAGAATTAAATTTATGAAGCAAGGCATCAAACTATCTCTCTTCACCTGGTATTTTGCTCTAAAGAATATGTGCGGTGTGTGTGTTTGGGTAAGGGGTCGGGGTGGGGGAGGGACTCAAGGACAACAGCCGAACTGTATGTAGATCTTGAATGTAAAAATCAGTTCAAAGTTCAAAGATTCTGTTACCGCCTGTGGATGACATCATGTAAATGTCACTATTTCGTTTCAGGAATTGGTTATATGTGTACAACAATACAAGGCACCAAAAGGACTAATTGTCCACTTCATTTCTTAATTCATTGATACCAAACTGTGGCCACCATACCAAACTGTGGCCACCATACCAAACTGTGGCCACCATAACAAACTGTGGCCACCATACCAAACTGTGGCCACCATACCAAACTGTGGCCACCATAACAAACTGTTGCCACCATACCAAACTGTGGCCACCATACCAAACTGTGGCCACCATACCAAACTGTGGCCACCATAACAAACTGTGGCCACCATAACAAGATTTTGCCTGCATAACAGACTTTTTCCGCCTAGACTAATTCTGCACTTCCACGCACTGTGGGACTATTGTTTGTTTGTAGATGTACTAGCACGACAGTAGTAATATTGTTTGTTTGTAGATGTACTAGCACGACAGTAGTTATATTGTTTGTTTGTAGATGTACTAGCACGACAGTAGTAATATTGTTTGTATGTAGATGTACTAGCACGACAGTAGTTATATTGTTTGTTTGTAGATGTACTAGCACGACAGTAGTAATATTGTTTATGAGAGTTGTTTTTTCCCCGTACTGTTCTGATACCCAATGTCCATAAAGCCATTTTTCGTATGACATATTTTATCTCTCATTGTCGATTGTATGATTTTGTTGTGAAGGAACATTTATTGTCTCCCCCTTTGATGGTACACAAGTGAAACACAATGTCCATAGCCTCGAGCTGTGAACTAGGGGATTCCTTATTTGTTTACAAATACATGTGGTCAGCGGGTAATATTGTTATCTCGCCAACCATTGATGGTACACATGTCTTGCAGTAGTGTTTATTAGTCTTGGCCAGCAGTTCTCAAACCATCAAGATTAGCGACCTTATAAAAACCCTTTTTTTCGGTTTTCGCGACCACATATTGAATAAAATAATTAAACAAAATGAATTAAGAAAGAAAAGCTACAGTGAATTCTATGAATTCTCGATTACGTAATTTAAAAACATATTGCCGACTCGCTTATAATCTACTCTCTACCTACTCGCTACCTACTCTCTACCTACTCTCTACCTACTCTCTACCTAATCTCTACCTACTCTCTACCTGCTCGCTACCTGCTCTCTACCTACTCTCTACCTACTCTCTACCTACTCGCTACCTACTCTCTACCTACTCGCTACCTACTCTCTACCTACTCTCTACCTACTCTCTACCTACTCTCTACCTACTCGCTACCTACTCTCTACCTACTCGCTACCTACTCGCTACCTACTCGCTACCTACACTTTTGAGAAACACTTTGCTAGATGATGATTTCCCCTTACTAATATCACTTTCAGACTCTTTAGTTACTAATATTCGATATTCTAATTTAATCAACTGTATTTTGTTTTCATCGTTATCGATGATGGTATTCATGTCATGTTCCGATGGGTGTAACCCTATTTGATTCTTATAACTGCCATTTTTATTGTATCTGTGCACGCTCCTGGTACACCAAAGAATTGCTAGGTCCTTGAGTCAATGGGGCTTGGGCCCACGGGCGTGTATTACGCAGATTGGGCCCACATGCAAAATGTTACCAAGTCATATGAATAATTTGTAGTTAAGAAAAGCTACCTAAAACAATATACTACTATTTTCTAAATAATAGAATGCAAGCTTCGTCCAGATAATACTTTTTATTTAATAAGTAACCCTGTATAATTTATTATACATTTTTTTTAAAATTAATTATTGCCAATAGAACGCAACGTAAAAATAAGTCACTGAATTCTTTTTTTAAAGATGATTCACTGTTTTAATATAGCCTGTGATGAAATGGAGTCACGTGACAATGCTGAGGTCATTAGACTTTACACTCACTCAGACGACGAAAATGTGAAACAGCGGGAAGGTGAAGATTACAGCCGCTCTCGACGTTGTATCAAATCTGATTAGAAGTAAAATAAATTTTTGTAATACTCAAGTTGGAGGAACACCTCGAAGTATTCATCACCTGCTGTTTATTTGTGTGAATGGTAGCATGACGTCATTAGATAAACAAGCGTGAAGCAGCCAATGAATGACGCAGCACTTCTCTATAAATACCGTACGTAACTGAAGGGTCACACCTAGGCGATCTGCAACCTGAGGGAAAATTAAGTATTTTGCAGCCATACTAGAGTGTGTGTAGCCCGGGGGGGGGGGCGTAAATTAAAAATGACGCCCTATTCCATGCCAAAATATATTAAGTTGTAAAACTGTTGCTAATTCCAGGCCAAAATAAATTAAATTGTAAAAATGTTGCTCAATTGTTGCTGACAAGTATGTTCCGCCCGGGGTGGACCGCCTCATGACGTCACTCCATAGTGAGGTGATTGCGGCCCCTTCAGAATAAGTACTAAACTGATCAATCTCAACTTTTGCAAGAATTCATCATTTTAAAAGCTTCATTTCATCCATTGCACAATATGACATAAAGACAATTCATTGCACAAAATAACATATTTGTGATTGCTTTAAATAAAATAATGAAAGTTATTTTGATCTGATAATTATTTTTTCGCGAAACAGTTGTGAAGATTTTATTCCCCCTCCCAGTCGCCGCTCTTGTACTTATCAACCCTGTTCTTAGGGAACTTCTCCCAGCTAAAGACCGGTCCTGAAAACCTTATCAACACATTCTACATAATTTTCAAAATTTTAAGGTGGGGGTTACATGTTGATGAGGTACCGTAAAAGTGACGTTATCTTTATAAATGCTATGGTCACAGCCGCAGTGGATCTGGTGTAATCATATCCTCGGGCCCAGTGAAGCAAGGCATCGAACTCTCTTCATCTGGTATTTAGCGCACAACCTACAGAACAGATCATTTACTGATGACGTAATTAAATCAATGTGTTAAAGTCTTATCTCCAACTGTGATTGTCCTCCACAAAATGAGGTAACACACGTCTATTTTTAGTTGCAACTTATAAGTTATTTATATAGTCCGTAACAGGTGTTCTTCAGTGCGTCATTTTGTTGAGATATTAGCTACGTGCCTCACACTCCCCCCCCCCCCCCACACACACACTTCTCTCTCTCTTTCTCCTGTTTGCGACGTTGAAATGTTAAAATTTTATATGGAATAAGAATACTCTCTCACACACACACACATTTAAAATGATACAGCACAAACGGAATGTAGATCGCCAGTCATACAATCAGGCACACAGATACAGGATTAGCCAGACACAGAGATACACATACACAATGACAGATATAGGAATGGCCAGACACAGAGATACACATACACAATGACAGATACAGGAATAGCCAGACACAGAGATACACATACATTATGATAGATACAGGAATGGCCAAGACAACGAGATGACAGATACAGGAATGGCCAGACACACATGCACAACGAGTTACTGTACCATTTGATATGTTCTCACTGTACATACACAAGTGCATTAGTTCACACATCATGGCCGTTTCTTGGGTGGTCGGGTGCCCAAGGCACATATTTAAAGTAATATTTTACGGCACTGGGCAAAGAACCTGCGTTTGACTGATATCATGTAACTGTAAAGACATCGTTGTCCTTTTACAATGAAGGCAATGTGTGTTCACATATTGGAGTCAAGGCTCTTCAAAAATAGTGCACACACACATATCAAGTGAGACACATATCAAGTGAGACACATATCAGGTGAGACACAAGTGAGACACATATCAGGTGAGACACATATCAAGTGAGACACATATCAGGTGAGACACAAGTGAGACAAATATAAGCTGCTTTTACACTAACACACAACCACTATACACAGTTTCACAACAGTTCAATTCACAGACATGACTCACATCCATCTCAAGTTAGGGTGGGGTTGTGGGGAGGGGGGGCTGGAGTCAGCACAAAGACTCGCCAGTGGCCCCGAGATTTGGGGCCTCAGTCACTTTCGAAATGTGTCTTTATTCAATTAATAAGCTGCAACTACGCTAAGCCATTTTGTGAACGGATTACGGACAAAGATCACCACCAGTTCTCAATGTTTTATTGGGGGTTTTGAGTTTCTCTCTTCGGTCCTGATTAGTCGCATACTTGTAGACTTTATACAATACCCTCATTAAAATGAATACAAATATACTTCAGTTATATTTAATTGAAAGCTAGCCGCGGTGTTGCTCCTGTTCTATTTATAGCCGTACTTGATGCTCACGTTGATAGTTTACTAACCATCCATACAGTACGGTGATGTCGATAAACAAAGATAATATGTATAATATCTAATAATTTATAAGATGATTTTCAATGGCTTGATACGCAGATGTATGTGGCTATAATTGAAAGCTATAAACTCTGTGTTTAAAATGACTTCTTTCATAGACAGGTCATAGAATGCTTTCATAGTCTATGTTATAATTAGGCCTTAGAGTGTTTATGTTATAAGTCGGCCTTAGAGTGTTATAAATAGGCATTAGAGTGACTACATTATAAGTAGGCCTTAGAGTGACTATGTTATAAGTAGGCCAAACATGAGACGAAGAATGAACTAATAATTATGTGCTTCATATTTGTTCTAATTGTATACAATCCATCTTTATGCAGGTGAAATACTTACCTGTATTTCAAAACAAAAATACTCTTGCTAATACCGTAATAATACAACCACACAATCATTTCGTGATGGTGCATACACACTAATAACGTAATAATATACAAACACTAATACCATGGCAATACATACACACTAATACCATGGTAATACACACTCACTAATACCATGGTAAAACATACCATAAATAAACACATACTAATAACATACCTAAACTAACATCTTGATAATACGCACACACTAATTCCAAAAATAAATACCATGTGAGACAGCACTTGAATAAACTGAGTATCAAAGATCGCCTGTTATAAAATAATATGTTTAAAAATATAAAGAAAAACAACTGAGAAATTTATTTTGGTTGGCGAACGAAGCGGGAGGTTTTCATCCCTAATTAAACGCAATCCCACCACCTACCCTACATCAACTGCTTCACTTTCACCGAACTACGAAACATACTTTTAAAGTTTTTTTTTTCCATTGAAGTTTGAACGAATATTACTTAAAAGAACTTGATGCACCACACTGAAAGTAATTTACATAGTCACTTGGCATTCAACATTTAGATAAATGTTATTATAACGTTACGTGTGAAATTAATTTAGACCTAAAGTAAAATGTTGATTTCAAAAAGACAAATTTAATGAACAAATTTTGTATCAGCTATATACTCAATGAAGGCAAATACACCAGCTTCACAATTATTTAATACTTTCAATTGGAAAGTTTTTTTTTTGTTTTATATTAGGTATCAAGTATTAGGTATCAAATATTAGGTATCAAAAGTATCAAGTATTGGTATCAAATATTAGGTATCAAAAGTATCAAGTATTAGGTATCAATGGTATCAAGTATTAGTTATCAAGTATTAGGTATCTAGTATTAGGTATCAAATATTAGATATCAAAGATATTAAGTATTAAGTATCAAGTATTAGGTATCAAAAGTATCAACTATTAGGTATCAAGTATTATGTATTGGTTTGGTTTTAATGACCAAATATCAACTAGAGATGGTGACATCTGTAAGAAATGTAATTAATAATGATAAACCTCAAGCGATGTTCGTGAACCAACTAACTATGGTCGTGAACTAAACATTGATGTTCGTGAACCAAACAGCGATGTTCGTGAACCAACCAACTATGTTCGTGAACTAAACATTGATGTTCGTGAACTAAACATTGATGTTCGTGAACTAAACATTGATGTTCGTGAACTAAACATTGATGTTCGTGAATCAACCAACTATGTTCGTGAACTAAACAGCGATGTTCGTGAACCAACTTACTATGTTCGTGAACTAAACAGCGATGTTCGTGAACCAACTTACTATGTTCGTGAACTAAACATTGATGTTCGCGAACCAAACAGCAATGTTCGTGAACAAACCAACTGTGTTCGTGAACAAACCAACTATGTTCGTGAACTAAACATTGATGCTCGTGAACCAAACATTGAGGTTCGTGAACTAAACATTGATGTTCGTGAACCAAACATTGAGGTTCGTGAACTAAACATTGATGTTTGTGAACCAAACAGCGATGTTCGTGAACCAACCATAATGTATGTCGACAGAGATATCTTGTGACTACACAGGTGGAAAATTCTCTGTTCTCTCTAATCCATTACTTCCCCTTCAACACAAAGTTATTTCCACGTTCAAAACTGAACTAGACAGAGAACCAAGTCCTTTCAGTAGTAGACGTGTACCATAATTACAAACCATCCAACTACTTACTCTACCTATTAGCCCCATTAATCTTTCCTTCGTAGTCTTCTCGTTTAAAAGAATTCTTAATTCATCAAAATGTTAAAGTAAACTTGTTCATAAAACGTACATTTTCTTAAAATAAAATTGACTGCAAAATGTTTACTTTCATGAAAGCAAATACGTTGAGTTGAGATATTAAGACTTGCTGCACATTTTCTTCCTTCCGTATTTACTTGTGAAGACATGCCAACTTTCATCTGCATCAAGGATTCTGTGTTTGTTCTACAATCTGCAACGAAATTAATTTATTACTATGGTGGCATCTCTTAAAGGTGTGCATTTATAACGTTGAACTTTTGCAAAATAGAAAATGTTTTGCCTGTTTTTGATATTTTTCGACTCTTTATTCTTTTGATGAACTCTCTCACCGTTGGACCTACAGTTTATATATTTTTGATGAACTCTCTCACCGTTGGACCAACAATTTATATATTTTTGATGAACTTTCTCACCGTTAGACCTATAATTTATATATTTTTGCTAAATAGCCTGGGTGTAGAATCAATACAAATCTCAGTGATGTTGTTACGGGTCCTTGTAATGAAAATACTTGTAGAAGGTGTAATAATTCCGACAACTCAAATTATGAAGTTAACTCCAGTGAAGTAACATCAACAATCATTTAATACTTGAACATAAACTGACATAAAGGTGTAATCAGGAGGAGTACAATAGCAAACTGTAACCAGTCATCCATCTACATCGATGCCCAAAGCTAGACTCTACTAATACAGACATCCGCATCCTATGATATCCAGAGCTCGACTGATTATAAAACAAACCATGTGCTCCCAACTGTCGGTTTAATATTCGTCATTTGTACCAAATGACGTATACACTAAAATCTACAATAAATCACAACACAAGATGGCGGAATGACAACATAGCTACTGCGGTGGGCGGAGCCTAGCGAATTCCGTCATCAAGCTCAGACTATATTATTTCTCCACAGATGTAAATAACTAGCTGATGGACTTTTTTTGAAAAATAAAACAATCCAATTAGCAATCAGCAAAGAGAATTTTAAAACCAACTAAAACCAAAAATAAAAGAAATTCTTCAAACATGTCAACAAAAAATACATCATTCACTTACAGTTTCTCACAATTCATTTTACTACTTTTTATAGACAACACGAGTTAGATAAATAGCCTATCTATCTATCTATCTATCTATCTATCTATCTATCTATCTATCTATCTATCTATCTATCTATCTATCTATCTATCTATCTATCTATCTATCTATCTATCTATCTATCTGTCTGTCTGTCTGTCTGTCTGTCTGTCTGTCTGTCTGTCTGTCTGTCTGTCTGTCTGTCTGTCTGTCCGTCCGTCCGTCCGTCCGTCCGTCCGTCCGTCCGTCCGTCCGTCCGTCCGTCCGCCCGCCCGCCCGCCCGCCCGCCCGCCCACCCACCCACCCATCCATCCATCCATCCATCCATCCATCCATCCATCCATCCATCCATCCATTCATCTATCTATCTATCTATCTATTGATCTATCTATCTTTATATATATCTATCTATCTACTTACATATATATATATATATATATATATTTATATATATACATACATATACTTACTTACATATCTATCTATCCGTCTTCTCACCTATCTATCTATCTAACGATCTATTTATCTAACTAACCAACTATGTTTCCATACATCCATATATTCATCCATCTGTTCATATATTTATCCACATATCATTATCTTTCTATACTTTTAACATTTACCTAAATCTATCGTTATATATATATTTTTTTAAATCCATCTATCCATCGGTCTAAACTCTAGACATTAATAAATTTCTTTAATCTGACATTGTATCAGACCATCCATTGGTCGGTCTGTTTAGACTGTCACATCCTTTGTTACATCCACCATTCATGCTAAGTAAAACCTAAGTCTAGATGTAAACAAACCCTGGCCAACTGTTTACATAGAACACAGGTGTGACATGATGAACATTCCAATTGTTGCTGCTGACCCCCAGGTATTTCATCATGTCTTCAAGGCATCGGACATTGTTCCGCCTCCCCCCCCCCCCACATCTCGCGGTCTCTCCCTCCACCAGCTGAGTATAGAGCTGATTCCATGTTTCCTCTAGTGAAGGTATGAAAGAGGACTTAATGCGCGTGCGAAAAGTGGCCTCACCCCCCTCCCACCCACCTCTCTCTCTCTCTCCACAGAACTGGCGAGCTGGACGTGGTGCTCGCTGGTTGGGATCGAGGTTGCTGCTGTCGGCTCCACAAAAGTTGGTCGAGGCGGCGACACTCAGCATCGCTAGCGACAAGTTTTTATTGTTTATCTAAACTAAAAAAAAAAATAATTAATTTAGTAAACTCTTTGTCTAGGACGTGGCTAATGAAATTTAAGAAATTATCATCAATTCTGGTTTTTTTTTTGTTTGCTAAATAGTTTGTTGGCCAATTAGTTCATGACTGTCAACGGTACGATTTCTTGGAGAGTACTTGATTTTAAAACTAAATAAAGTCTGATGATATTTACTTTCATATTTTGATAGTTTAACTAAATAGTATATTGAACAATGTATTTTAGTGTTTTTAGAAATGTAGTTTTTGTGCGTTGGGTGAAGTGAATACAAACAACTTTCGACTAAATATTTAATATTCAATATTTATTTAAAATAAAATGATTTTAAAGTATTTCAAGTATTTTTTTTTCCGAATCGGACATAGCTAGAAAATACAATTTTAGAACTGGATTACTTTCGCTCATGTTACTAGTTTGAGATTGTTCTAGAAAATCTTCTCTCAAATTGAAAAAAAGACATATCTGAATGAAGTTCATCTGAATAAAGACATTTGGACATTTAAATAGAACAAGGACCAACACAATGTAAGCGAACTATTTACTTTACTAATTGTTGTTCTTTCCTTTTATTTCTGTTACAATTAAGTGCATTTGTGTTTGTGTTGCAACAAACGGAATCGATAAAAAATATCAAGATAATGAGATTAATTAAAAAGTCACCAATACCATTTTGAATTTTCAATTATTTGGCCTTAAAACCACATGTTCATACCCTAATAATACACTCTTTACAACCATAAATAAAAAACTTAATTAATTTTATCAATTGCCTGCGTGCACCTGGCGATGACGGTACTAGTAAATGACTATTTAATTTTTTTTTCACTAAAATGCAAAAAAAAAAAGTGAAACAGAAAATGCGTGTTGTGAGAAAATGTTTTAAAGATATTTTTTTTTAAAAGTTCCTTTTGTGGTAAATTTTTTATTTTGATAAAATAATCTGTTTCTTAAATATTTTAGAGACATAATTAATGTAAAGCACTAGGATCTAATTTACATTATTGATTTCACCGGCTGTCAATTGACAGGTTTTATATATATATATATATATATATATATATTTATATAAATATACTAGCTGTACCCTGCAAAACTTTAGTATATAGTTATAACCCGTTTAGGCTTGATCGGTAGGGTAGGTTATTTTTGGTTTCGGGCAGATCCGATTTTTTCATATTTATATATATTGATATACAGTATTTGTTTTATATAATCTAACGATAGGCAGAATAGGTAACATACTGGCACTCTCACTGCTAACGATAGGCACAATAGGTAACATACTAGGGCTCTAGCTGTCAACGGGCCCCTTTGTCAGGTATCAGGCTATTAGGTCCCCCTAAAAACATTTGCATTCAATAATATTTGAAGAGGTCTGCCATTAGTACTTTAACACTTTCTTTCTGGGGCCCCAAATGTCGTGAAAGTCTCTGCTTATTGCCCTCGTAAATCATGAAAGTCTCAGTTTAAAGCCTTCAGAGACCCATGTACGGACCTGCCGTCAGGTCTACATTCAAGTCTCAGTTTAGAGCCCACAGAGACCTAGGTACGGACCTGCCGTCAGGTCCACATTCAAGTCTTTAGAGCCCCCAGAGACCTAGGAACGGACCTGCCACCAGGCCCACATTCAAGAGCTGTTCAATCTCTCCGTCATGTTGCTCTTACATCAGTCTCACATATCTCCTGATACTCCAACATTAATTTCTGTTTCTCATTAAGTTTTTATGATTATCCGAAAACAAAATAATGACGAAAACAGAAAAACAAAAAATTCCAATTATCTGTCTGTTTACATGTTTTGTCCCAAAACTGTCATATTTGGCAGACGAGTTAACAAAAATAAAACAAAAATAACACGCGGATTATGTTGCATTTTTATTTTCACGGTCACTAAAATTATGGGATGCCCTCCCAAATATCGATGGATTGATTCAGTAAAAAAAATTATACGCGTAGCCTATATTTCCTATTTCTAAAAAATCAGTTGTTTTGTAAACATATTCCAATCTTCTTCATAGGAGAGTGAATTTTTTGAAGTTAATAACGCTTTTTTTAAATTGTGTAATATTTTATTTACCCAGATTTCCAGTGTTTTCTAGTTATGAAATTTGTGAAGACAGGACAGCTCAGGTGGGGGTAGGGGGGTTAGGACTACACACTTCAATATTAGAGAATTTTATTGTTAGTAATCGATGCAGACATGGAGATTAACAATAATTTAAATTTGAAAAATAAATGTCCTAAACAGTGGGGTATATATGTGGGGTATATATGTGGGGTATATATGTGGGGTATATATGTGGGGTATATATGTGGGGTATATATGTGGGGTATATATGTGGGGTATATATGTGGGGTATATATGTGGGGTATATATGTGGGGTATATATGTGGGGTATATATGTGGGGTATATATGTGGGGTATATATTAAAATTTCTGCACCCACCATCGCCTCCCTCGCTACTTGGCAGGACAGGTGAAATATGACCCAATTGGCGCACATCGGTCACAGTAACATATCACCTGGCACAACACCTCGTACAACCCACTACATCAAGGCTTTCAAAGAAAGGGGCATACTGTACTGTACTTGTGGCGAACTGTACTGTACATGTGGCGAACTGTACTGTACTTGTGACGTGCTGTACCGTACTTGTGATGTACTGTCCTTGTGTTGTGTTCTTTTTTGTTTTAATTAGACATTAATATTTTTGCATTCTGTGATTGTTGTATAACAGGTAATGTATTTGGTCACTCCAATGTCACCATACAGTCACTATATGATCAATAAACTACTATTATGTTCTGCACAAGACTTAATTTTAACGGGACCGGTTTTGTTTAGAGGAGCATTGCCCCTAATAAAAAAAAAATTCTTGAACGAGCAATCGTAAATGGCAATCCATATGAAATACATTTTTAAAGAAAAATTAAATCCATAGATAGACTACATCCACTCATCATGAATTTTAATTTCATCAGCGACCGACTAACGGGCCAAGAACCACAACGTGAGAGCCTCTGGTTTAGTGTAATCAGAGCCAAATTTATAAATAATATTGTTATAGATCCCAACCATCCATTCTACGTATTTAGCTGAGCCATCACAGGCGACGGTGCTGTTGTTTGAACAAAAAACGACGGTCCTGCTTCTCAAGAACTGATGTTTTCCAGATATCATTTTTTATTAGTTGAATGTTCCCTTCTTTTCTTTCCACAATGAAACCATTTTATGGAATCGCCTTTGCATGTCTTGTTCAACATTCATTATTTTTACAAGAGAGGCAAAGAAGAAAAAAACAAATCCAGAGAATATTTGCTCTTGCACATTTTTTTGGCTTTCTTAAAGACAAAGAAAAAGAATAATCAATTTCCCTCTCTAGTTAAACATCCAGGAATTGATACAGATTTGATTTGCCCCAACTAAACAAGTTGATATTCCTTGGGTTTACTTGATTACATGTTAGTTTCTCGTGTGTACTGCTATGTCGTTTTCACCTTCTATCTGGGCTGTGAAATTGTTTCCCTTCGCTGGTTTGGACTGAAGTGTTTTTTTTATACCGAAGTTGTGAGACTCACCTATAGATACAATAACATAGAAAACAGTAATTGAAAAACTTTGTCTAAAATATTCCCACATCATGTAGACTAAGAGTATTAGCATAGTTGTAATATTAGTGTTAGTTTACTAGTTATAGTAGTATTTGTAATACAAGTGTTAGTCTACTAGTTATAGTGGTATTTGTAATACAAGTCTTAGTCTACTAGTTATAGTAGTATTTGTAATACAACTGTTAGTCTACTAGTTATAGTTGTATGTGTAATACAAGTCTTAGTCTACTAGTTATAGTAGTATTTGTAATACAACTATTAGTCTACTAGTTATAGTAGTACAATAGCGGATACAAACGCTAGCGGCTCTTTATTTAAGGATGTCTACACAAGAGCGATTTTTCACTATTATTATTTATAGTAACACGATCTTGATTGGCTGATTGCAGTGTACATCTTTGTAGACTAGTGGCACTCGTCCAGCTTTATACCAACCCAACCCTCGCATATACTGGTATCACCCAACATAATGTGTGTAGTCATTGCATATACTGGTATCACCCAACATAATGTGTGTAGTCATTGCATATACTGGTATCACCCAACATAATGTGTGTAGTCCTCGCATATACTGGTATAACCCAACATAATGTGTGTAGTCCTTGCATATACTGGTATAACCCAACATAATGTGTGTAGTCCTCGCATATACTGGTATAACCCAACATAATGTGTGTAGTCCTCGCATATACTGGTATCACCCAACATAATGTGTGTAGTCCTCGCATATACTGGTATAACCCAACATAATGTGTGTAGTCATTGCATATACTGGTATAACCCAACATAATGTGTGTAGTCATTGCATATACTGGTATAACCCAACATAATGTGTGTAGTCCTCGCATATACTGGTATAACCCAACATAATGTGTGTAGTCATTGCATATACTGGTATAACCCAACATAATGTGTGTAGTCCTCGCATATACTGGTATAACCCAACATAATGTGTGTAGTCATTGCATATACTGGTATAACCCAACATAATGTGTAGTCCAAAATAGAAGAAACATTACAGAATACCTTTTCAGTATATTGACTTTTATTTACAAGTTCTTGAAACGATGAGATGTTTACTTTATATGATTCTTTGAGTGCAATGACCATGGAGGCACCACGGGAGATATATGTAGATGGCGTGGACTTGCCGGGAGTCGAACCCACAGCAGGTCGTGCTGTAGCTCCAACCAGCCACCCCTCGATTATAATGGTATTATTCTATAGCAATGGTGGCGAACCTATGGCACGCGTGCCACAGTCGGCACGCAGAGCCTCATCAGTCGGCACGCGACAAAAATATAACTTCCTTTAATTTTGATTAAACACATACATACCAACATTTACATTTGTGTAGCTTTACAATAGTAGACAGGGACATACAAAGAAAAATAGATGATTGATGGATATAATTGATGGATGAATGGATAACAGAGATGCTCCAAGTACTGACCATGTTAATACGTGTATACGTCACTAAGGTACAAGTACAGAACTGTGCAAATGTACTGGAGTATAGGTACCTGGTCAAGTAAATACCCAGTCCCCCATCCCTGCTGGACAGATCAATTGATCGATTGTATGATAGGTGATGTGGACAGATCAATTGATCGATTGTATGATAGGTGATGTGGACAGATCAATTGATCGATTGTATGATAGGTGATGTGGACAGATCAATTGATCGATTGTATGATAGGTGATGTGGACAGATCAATTGATCGATTGTATGATAGGTGATGTGGACAGATCAATTGATCGATTGTATGATAGGTGATGTGGACAGATCAATTGATCGATTGTATGATAGGTGATGTGGACAGATCAATTGATCGATTGTATGATAGGTGATGTGGACAGATCAATTGATCGATTGTATGATAGGTGATGTGGACAGATCAATTGATCGATTGTATGATAGGTGATGTGGACAGATCAATTGATCGATTGTATGATAGGTGATGTGGACAGATCAATTGATCGATTGTATGATAGGTGATGTGCAGATAGATTCGTGAAAAAATGGATGAATAGAAAAAATAAATTAATGGATGGATGAAATTACAGGTCGATAGATCGATACAGTTTGTTCTAAAATTTAACATTTTTTTCACTGTTTTATTTTGGCGTATTCTGAGATTAGGAAATACAGGTTGTCCTTCAGTGGACTGGCGGGAGTCTGTTAGGGAGGCATGAAGCCGTGTCTTAGTACAGAAAGTTTCACCACACACACACACACACACACACACACACACAATAACACCCACACCTCCTGATGTTTACATATGAACCGGTGTCTGGTGCCACATTTTGGTGTGGCTGTGAACATCAACAAGTAAACACATCAGTGAACGCCAAGTAACAAACGTGATTTTGTTAAAATGAATTTCAAGATGTCGACATTGCTGTGTGGACGAAGGGACATTAATCCTGACTCTTTATCATAAATCTTAGCAGAAGACGGGAAAAAGAAAAATTGTAAACTGTCTTACCAGTTCAACTACTTGAATTAAATCAAACTCTTTAAAATATGTTATTGCCTAAAATAAGGGGTGTAAATCTACTTTACTAAATGCCAGTATTAAAAATACACCACAAAACAAAACAGTTTTACCATAGACCTTCATCGATTCAAATCTATGGCACACCGTTAGTGCCAAGTGTAAAAAAAAAAAGGTGTTTTATCAGATAATTCTTTATTGCGTTGTGTGCCATTTCATAATCATATTTCTTAACGCTTTAGTACTGATGTGACTAATAGCGATTTACTGCGAGAATGGAGTATTTAACCGTCGGATACAAGCCATGGAGTTACGAGTAGTGCAATCCTGCAAGTGTAAATTGTATACTTACCTTCAATTATGTTGGTTGTATGCAAATCTGCGATTGGCACGTAGTTTAGCTTGCTGCAATGTTGCAGATTATTTATGTAAACAGTTCTTTAATCTAGCTAGCTCAATGTTGCAGGTTACTTTTGTAAACTGTTATTTAATCTAGCTAGCTCAATGTTGCAGGTTACTTTTGTAAACTGTTATTTAATCTAGCTAGCTCAATGTTGCAGGTTACTTATGTAAACTATTATTTAATCTAGCTAGCTCAATGTTGAAGGTAGCATTTGTCTAACGTTACATTATTAAGCATTGTTAAAAGTTACTTGTATAAACTGTTACTTAATCTAGCTACTGCAATGGTGCAAGTTACAAGTGTATAATTGTACATATTTTACCCCAATATAATGTGTCAAGTTGACAGTTATGTTATTTAGCTTAGTGCAATGTTACAAGACGACAGTTATGTTATTTAGATTAATGCAATGTTTCAAGTGGACAGTTATGTTATTTAGCT
Organism: Bulinus truncatus; assembly: GCA_021962125.1. NCBI lineage: Eukaryota > Metazoa > Mollusca > Gastropoda > Planorbidae > Bulinus > Bulinus truncatus. Next base: position 13,367,211 of record JAGDYQ010000002.1, read on the forward strand.
TAATGCAATGTTTCAAGTGACCAGATTACCATTGTCCGGCCTTGACACACTGACTTCTTGCCTCGTGTTGTGACACCATTACCCAAACCATTAAGCGGAATGAACTTTACCAAGTGAAATCAAACAATGGATGACACACTGTTGGGGTGTGTACGAATGTTACACGACGGGGGTGTGAACCTACTATTGCTACTATATGAGTAGGGGCTGACTGGAGTATGAGCAAAACACCTTTGAATAATTGATAACCTCTGACCACTGACCCATCCACCTCCTGTTCTTCTGATTGCTTCCCGTCTACAGACAAACTAAGAAGTACCAAACAGGGAAATCGAATACTGATGGCTTGTTCCTCTCTGCACCCGAATGACCTCATTTATCGTCAATGTGTAACAATACATAGTAGAATGTTAGAGTTTACAGGTGCATCTTAAAGAGTACATAATTCTTGTTTAACTATGTAGTACCAATAGGTTGTATGTCAGCATATCATCATAGAGAGAATACGAAATATGTGGATATACATGGTAACAAAAAGAAATATGTGTAAGATCCATTAAAGATAATTTACATATAAATATATCGCAGATACATGAGGTAAATAGTAATTTTAAACCGGAGTAAATGTTTGTATTTCATCACAGAATACACCCAATACATTTGGTCATTTAGCTATGGGTCATTCCATGAAATGAATTTAGAAAATATAACATTCTATGTGAATTCATTTATGTCATTGAGTTTTGTTTCATGAACACATTTCTCTGATGTATAAATTACTTTTCTAAAACTTATAACTGCGAACAACAATAATACTTGTTTTACAAATCGAAAGTTTTCAAAATGTTATTTAGAGAGTATTTTGAAATGTGTTTTTCTCTAGGGACATTCTACGTCTTGCTTAACGTATCTGTCTGTTTTCACTTGTAATTAGAATTTTTGTTGCCACTAAGGGAAGACAAATCATGCAATCCCTCATTAAATTTTTATTTTTCTTAAAAAATGTTTTTCTTCAATCGCCTGTTTGAAATATTGATTTAAATTTTATACAATCTCAGATAACTAGCTGTGGTAGATCATATCTTGTTTTCTCTTCTTTCTATTTTCGCATTATTGTTGGCACAGCCAATCAAAACTTGTTGAAGGTAAATAATAGGAAACGAAAAATAATATCTTAAGAGTTCATCTTAATGTCTTCTCTTTTTTATTTTTGGAAGAATGTGTGTGACACAAAATGCCGGCTGTGTGATATAAAATGACGGCTGTGTGATACAAAATGCCGGCTGTGTGATACAAAATGCCGGCTGTGTGATACAAAATGCCGGCTGTGTGATATAAAATGACGGCTGTGTGATACAAAATGCCGGCTGTGTGACACAAAATGCCGGCTGTGTGATACAAAATGCCGGCTGTGTGATATGAAATGACGGCTGTGTGACACAAAATGCCGGCTGTGTGATACAAAATGCCGACTGTGTGATATAAAATGACGGCTGTGTGATACAAAATGACGGCTGAGTGATACAAAATTCCGGCTGTGTGATATAAAATTCCGGCTGTGTGATACAAAATGCCGGCTGTGTGATATGAAATTCCGGCTGTGTGATATAAAATGCCGGCTGTGCAATAAAAGATATCGGTTTTGTGATACTTTGGAAGATTATTATGATTTTCTTCGCAAGTGAAATTAAAATATGTTTATATATTAATGGAATAGCTAGAATTGACATATTATTTTATTATATATCATCGTCAATTTTTAAAGCGATTTTTCGGTTGTCGGATATTTTCGTTCTAAATTCGTTTTATATATATATATATATATATATATAAACCTGATTTAAAAATAACTACAAACTCACTTAGCTATTGTGGTGTAACTTTGAGTTAAAATGTTAAAAAAAAACACAATAATAACTCAAGTCTATTATAGAAATATAACTTTAAAAGTCACTCACTTCATCGAAGAAAAAAAACAAAAACTTATGAAAAGATAAAAACAATTTGAGTCTGTATTGATTTCTTAATCTGTTCCACAGTATAACATGTGTTTGTTGATGTTGATTTCTTACACTGTTCCACCGTATAACGTGTTTGTTGATGTTGATTTAGCAGATGTCGGTAGTTTATTGGTGAGAAAGTGAGTTGATATCTGGTGAGACAGAAAACTATTTTAACCTTTACTATTGGTGAAACAAAACAAATCTGACATCTGGTGAGCAAGACAGCACACATTAAGTTGACATCTAGTAAGCAAGACAGCACACATAAGTTGACATCTAGTGAGCAAGACAGCACACATTAAGTCGACATCTAGTGAGCAAGACAGCACACATTACGTTGATATCTGGTTAAACCTCTCCGTGGGTGTTTGAGACTCCAGTCATATCGCTGCATTAAACTATTGATTTCTGTAAGTGGAAACTGCAGAACACAATGGTGAGAAATCCAAGATGGATTATTCATTTGTTGTTGTTTATAACTCCTCGGCTCTCACCTTGTAGCTTACAGGTTGACCGGAAAGATAAATGCCACAAATATATATAGCACACAATAGGGTGGGATATTAATCCATACAATAGATATTTGCTAGTGATGAAGAAATACATTGGAATGAGAATCGATTTTATCGGAACTTTTTTTGATTCTTTAACTTTTGTATGAGTCTTTTAGGAAATTTTAAAGATTGCATCTTATGTCCGTTATTGTGATGTGACACATAGTGACTATGTATGTGTGTAGGTGTAGCATTCAAGGTGAATCGAATGGTTAGGGGCGAACGTTCAGTAGGGTAGAGGGGGTCCCATATATCGTAGTTTGTTAAGAGCCCTAGCTTTTCTGGATGCACCCCTGCTCCACGCTGTGCTATGTGGCAATACTATTCATAAGTCCTCTCTAACTCACAGGAGACACAAAATGAAGTAACAGTACAATTTTAAGAACTCTTTAAATTATGTAATTTTTCGGTTTTTCTAATCATCAACATATCTTCTTCATTTACACATTCTGATAACTCTCACAAAAAATAAACAACCTATTTGATGAAGATCATATCCCACTCACTCCTCTCCCCCTCACCTCCCTGTGATTCAGCGCCCTACTTAAGGGCGCGGCTTCCTTAAGACTTCACCCAACCCAGCCCCACCCCTCTTTGATTAGAAACTGTGTCGTGACAACTGACCGTTGAATTACTTCCCTTGTGTTCACTAACTTATAGTGATGGAGTCTTAAATACTCGAACAGCATCACGGACTTCTTCTAATAAATAAACAAACACACAACAATATACTTTTGATTATTTGGCCGTCGGATAGACAGATCGCAGATGCTTTGTTCGGTTTAATGTTCAAACCCACTTGACAACATAAGCTCAGGTGGATTTTTTTTTCAGATTAATTTTTACATGTCTATCTATCTATCTATCTATCTATCTATCTATCTATCTATCTATCTATCTATCTATCTATCTATCTATCTATCTATCTATCTATCTATCTATCTATCTATCTATCTATCTATCTATCTGTCTGTCTGTCTGTCTGTCTAACTGTCTGTCTGTCTGTCTGTCTGTCTGTCTGTCTGTCTGTCTGTCTGTCTGTCTGTCTGTCTGTCTGTCTGTCCGTCCGTCCACGTCACCGTCCTATCCGTCCATACCGCCCGTCCGTCCGTCCGCCCGCCCGTCCGTCTGTCTGTCTGTCTGTCTGTCTGTCTGTCTGTACCTGTCTACCTACCTACATCTATCTATCTAATCTTTTTTAGTAGTTCAATATCTTATAAACTATATATCTACATCATTCGTCGGACATCATAAGCATAATTCATGACACGATATACACAATCATTCATTAATTAACGCACAACAACATTTACCATATATAATTCACCATAAATATATATAAATATATATATATAAATATATATATATATATATATATCTCTCTCTCTCTCTATATATATATATATATATATATATAATATATATATATAACATCATTCATCATTCCAATGTATAACATTATTCATCATTCCAATATATAACATCATTCATCATTCCAATTTTTAACACCATTCATCATTCCAATATATAACATCGTTCATCATGCAGCCTATAACATCAATGATTGCACGTCGCCTTCGTTGGTCTGAGCTCATAATGTTTGACTACGTCAACAAGGCAGTTAACTCTGTAAGTAACAATGTTATCTCCCCTTGATTCGTTGACGAGTTATTCTCGTAGTGAAAGTCTTGGTGCCTGCGTCACATTCCAGAGATCTCGTCCGTCTCACTATCTCAGGTAGCGCAGGTTTACGACGTCTAGCTTGAAGGTGTTATCCTTTGTCAAGAATCCCTTGAAGTCACAACTAGTATTGGGACAATTCACAACTGTCGCTACCAGAACTTTTCAAGGCATCGGAAAGGGACATTTCCGATTCATTGATATAATTTCATGGATAATATAATTCGGAATCGTGTCGGAATCGTTAATTTAAAGAACGAGTTATTATATCGGAATCTGTACAAATTATTGCATCCTCCACATGAGCAATTAAAGACCTCATGTTTCGGAAATGCCATGTCGAGTATTCACTCATCACCTTTAGATAACGTTTCTAAAAACCGTTTGCATTTTCACTTTGAGAGATCAAAGTACTTTTTGGGTAAAAGTTCAAACAATTAGCTGTTTGATGGTCACATTTGATTGTCTGAAACGAGATGAAATCAGTATAGGTATTGATTTATGTCTGAAACGAGATGAAATCAGTATAGGTATTGATTTATGTCTGAAACGAGATGAAATCAGTATAGGTATTGATTTATGTCTGAAACGAGATGAAATCAGTATAGGTATTGATTTATGTCTGAAACGAGATGAAATCAGTATAGGTATTGATTTATGTCTGAAACCAGATGAAATCAGTATAGGTATTGAGTTATGTCTGAAACGAGATGAAATCAGTATAGGTATTGAGTTATGTCTGAAACGAGATGAAATCAGTATAGGTATTGAGTTATGTCTGAAACGAGATGAAATCATTATAGGTATTGAGTTACCATTATTTTTTAGCAGTCAGCCTGTTGTGACTTTAACGTCAATGCCTCCCCGAACATAAAAAAAAATATATCGCAATGCTTTGAGATCAAATTAAGTGTATAAAATGAAAATAAAAAGTTACCATAAAGTATCGTCTCTCCCTGCTCCCCTCAATATCCAGGCCACATATCAACAACTGCTACGTCACAATCTGAAATATTACCACCTTTACTCACCAAGGGATTAACTGACTCATGACATTTTAAAAATAATCCTTGCTTACCGTTGGATTAACTGACTCCTGACATTTAAATGACAAACGGCTTTAGCCGACTCAGCCGTTAAAAGGCAATTCTTTAAATTTTTATATTACATTAGAAAAATTAAATTTCAAAGCCAGCGCGTATATTTTTTTTTCTGCCATCTCCAAAAGAAACAAAAAAATGACTTCAACATAGTCCATTCAAAGAATTACTTAGGTCGTGAATTTAATATTAACTTTCTTTTTTTTTACTCCCTTTCAACTAAGCTGACTCTGGGGAATATGAAAGCTACCGAGTTGAGAACTATTGATTTTCAAGACAAGTTAAATTTGTGTTAAACCGCTGCCTGTCTTTGCTTGTTGCTCCAGACTTCACTGTTTCCAATATCCACAGACAGCTGTTGGCTTGTATAACCTTTGACCTTATGGGTTGTCAGTAGAACGACCTTGAACGAGCTGACCTGAGTAATGGAATTTTTTAAAGTTTTTAAGAATCTTTTGTTTCGTATCACTGTGTCCATAAATATTGACAGTACATTTTCTTTTAGAGAGGCATTATTAGTATTAAGATTTTGTTCAAACTGTATTTTCTGCTCATTAATAGTAAAACCAAATGATACAGACGAATGGCCACCACGTGGGGGCAGTTCGATTATTAGTCAGGGGCCCCCAGCTCTTGGTGGGAGCCGTCTCTTCCGAAATTTATATTTATTTATATCGCTTTATAATGGAGAAATTGGGCCAGAGAGCCCATCTTGCCAAATGTTGTAATGGGCCCCTGAATTTCTGGCTCCGGCACTGACAGACAACACATTTTATTTCACCTCAGGTCAAAGCTGACCGTTGGTAATAAAAGATTATTTCTGTCACTGCGTAAAACTATTAATTTCTGCATACGTGTGATTTACGATCAGACTATTTACCTCATTACTGTCAGTGGCTGGGTGGCTAATAGCTAGTTGCTACCTTCAGTGGCTGGGTGGCCAATAGCTAGTTGCTACCTTCAGTGGCTGGGTGGCTAAAAGCTAGTTGCTACCTTCAGTGGCTGGGTGGCTAATAGCTAGTTGCTACCTTCAGTAGCTTGGTGGCTAATAGCTAGTTGCTACTTTCAGTGGCTGGGTGGCTAATAGGTAGCGAACAGTACCATCATGCTACAGACCGACCCATATGATTTGGGTTAAGGGTTCAAATCTTAGTGTGTCCTATCACCTACCTTTGTCTCCCGTGGAGCCTCCATGACCATTGTACTATCGTCCATGGTGGCACCACAACATTTCTCTATCTAAGAGATAAACATGTCATCCATACGGGGATTTCCCATTCCTGGTAAACAAACTGGGATTCATTCCCCTTTCTGTTTACTATATGTAACTGAGTCACTCAGGCGTGAAGTTATTGTTAATTTACACACAGTGTATACAACAAGCCTAATGAAAAGCATGTTTTTCAAGATAATCTGGAAAAAACAATATTTTGTTGTCAAGTACTTTATCCTAGTCTAAAGGTTATTTTGTTTTGACATTTCTGATAATAGTGAAGAAAAAAAGAAATTTTTTTGAAAATTTCCATCTGCTAAACTAGTCTTGCGTTGTCAATCACATTGATTATATCCGATTCTTAATAAATACTAAAATAGCCAAGAATATGTCTTTCAAAGAAAACTTCGGGCTATTTCTGAAATGAGAAAGCAACATATATGTGCACACAACTTTATAAGCTTGTCAAATTGTCTTATATCTGTTCCTTTATACTTGTATTTATTATCCTCACTGGGAAATTATTTATATATATACCGGTTTGCCATTCTGACTTTTTACCTTTGCTCTTCTACTGAGTATTGATCGTGTGTTTAGCAACAGGAATGGCGTGCACATAGACAGTCTCTCCACCCACCCCCTCCTGGTTTTTTTCCCTCTTCTTCTCTTTCGGTAAGACTCTTCTTTGGCGTGGATCGGTAATTCCCGTTAAATTGATGTTTTCCCGTCACGAGATGACCCCGTGTGTCCACACATATGGGCAATATTTTCCACCACTGATTGAATAAAAGGTCGGAGGGAAATAGAGGCGATGAAAGGGGCGGGGTAGATGGACAGGAGAAGTTGGTGGGATTATGTCCAGTTGGCGCTCCAAAGCCATTTCTTTTATCTCTGGTGTTTGGATGCGTGTATGTATGAATGAGTTTACATGTGTGGGTGTAAGTGTGAGTGAAGTTTGGTTTAAAGTAGTTAAATGTTCGCGTCAGTGGATGTCATTCCATTGTAAAACACTACTACAGATACATTTAACCTGTTTTCAATGCATTTGATTAGAATTTGTTTCTCTGTGTTAGGGTCTGATGAGTTGGTCCTAAATTTCAAAGTGGACATTGTTGTCCTGAGTTGTACTTTATTTTGGAAGCAACGATACAGACCATACTAATACGAAAGTCATATTGAAACGTTCTAATTTAAACCGTATTTTACCATCCGCTGATCTCTGTTATAATTAGACTGAGAAAATAGGACCTTGATAGTCTGTGTACATTGAAGTGAGAGATAGGTACAGACTAGTCAAATATTTAGAAGGACGTTTGACGTGTGCTGTTAACACAATGACTGATTCGTAACCCAATCGTTTTTATTCTCGGAATATTGGTACCAGTAAATACTAGCTAGTCACACTTTCCATTGAGGTTTTCTGGCTGTTGTTGTTTGTTGTGTTGAATAATGTTGTATTGTTTGACATAATCACTGTTTACTACTAACTGCTCGCGAAAACTACAGGGAACGTAGGTGTCAAAATGTTATTTCAGTTTTATATCTTGTGCATCGTTTATCAACATATAATTTTCTTTTAGGCATTCAGATAAGTGGAAATGTATGGCCTATTTTTACTTGTTTCATATTATAAAGACACATATTTACATACGGTCTTTTTTGTATGACAAACTAATTCATTAAAATGAATAAAAATTATGGGATAAGTTGGGCTGAGTGTGAGAGGTAAAAAAAATGTTCTTGTCCGTATTCTAGGACACAGTCCTGGTAATTGAATCAGGTTAGAAGTGAGTACAGAGCTAATGAAATCTTCGGCTTAGGTGAGTAGTGGCCACATCAGTCTGAGATTGTGTGACCATGAACCAGACACACACAAACATTCAAACACAAAGATTGACAAACACCATCCTATATATATATATATCAATGAAAATAACTCGCCATAGAGACCTTCATTTGATGTTTGACTTAGTGACGTAACACCAGTAAGAGCAGTACGAGGCGTGGAGGGTGGTATCTTGAACCTCCAATCCATTCACTCTGTTTCACTTTTCAAATCGATCAATGTAAAACCGAAACCCTTTTTGGATAATTTGTATGTAGACAGACAGAAGTAGCAAAGAGCAGGAAGAGGTTTTTTTTCCCTCTTCCCCTTTCACCACCTAAAGTAAAACAAACGACTGTTTATCTGTTCACTCTGTGATGTCGACAGTTTTTCTAGAGAGTACAAAGGTAAAGATTGCCCGGATGTAGGTGTAGCCTATGCAATAAACCAGCACCAAGACGTAGAGATACAGTATCATCGCCATATTTACTGACCCCCCCTCCCCCCTCTCTACCCTGGAGACATGCGCGATGCCTAGGTTGATAAAATGAAACGGGTTATCTGTGGCGTACAGCTGATATCTGGTCCGTATCGACAGAGTTCACAGTAGTCTACTAATTTACTGGATACAACTTATCAGCCGTGATGCGTGTCTGTATTTTCTCAAAATGAAATGCATCGAAATCTCTGTACAACATAGACAGTGATAAAGTGACAACCACTTTGTAAACTCCTGAATTAAACAAAATACTCATCAGTGATTATCAACCTTTGAGTATACTGTACATTCTCTCTCTCTCGCTCTCTCTCACTCTCTCTAACTCTCTCTGTCTCTCACTCTCTCTCACTCTCTCTCAGACTCTCTCCCTCTCTCTCTCTCACTCTCTCTCACTGTCTCTCTCAATCTCTCTCTCACTCTCTCTCTCTCTATCACTCTCTCTCTCTCTCACTCTCTCTCAATCTCTCTCTCAGACTCTCTCACTCTCTCTCACTCTCTCTCTCTCTCTCTCACTCTCTCTCTCACTGTCTCTCTCACACTCTCACTCTCTATCTCACTTTCTCTCACTGTCTCTCTCACTCTCTCTCACTCTCTCTCACTGTCTCTCTCACACTCTCTCACTCTCTCTCACTCTCTCTCTCTCTCTCTCTGTGGGTATCTGGTGACGTTTATTTCATCTCATGGCTGGGTACTTAATGGTGGTAAATATAAAAAAAAAATGTTCTGTCAGAACTATTGAAACAATAGTGGTCCACTCATCACCAATGTTCTATTAGAACTATTGAAAAATTAGTGGTCCACTCATCACCAATGTTCTATTAGAACTATTGAAACACTAGTGGTCAACTCATCACCAATGTTCTATTAGAACTATTGAAACAATAGTGATCCACTCTTCACCAATTGTAGGCCCTAGGTCAATACCCTACATCAGAAGCGGATCCAGTCAGTTTGCTTCTTGTCACAGTATGCCGTACCTGTCTCCCCAGTTCTGGTCACAGTATGCCGTACTTGTCTCCCCAGTTCTGGTCACAGTATGCCGTACCTGTCTCTCTCCCCCCTACCAATCCCGCCACATACAGCTGTCATGAAAACCCTGTCAGGACCAACAGGGCACACTGTGGCGATCAGACTCAATGAACCAGTCAAGTGATGATTGGGTAAAAAAGCTTGTCCACCCCTTGTTTCATGCACAACGTACTGGAATGCAAATTCTTACCTGTTCGAATGAAAATAATAATAAAACAAACATCAACACAGGTACAACCTTGTGTCATGCAGCCTGGCCTGAATACTAAGATGATATTAGATACTGTATACCATATCACTATTATATAATATATGTACTCAGTGTACTATTTCTAAAAAAAAAAAGTACCGGAACGACTAATTATGTCCGTCGTGTCATAAGGTAATAACAGTAAAAAATATAGTGCAGTAAACAGTAAATATAGTGCAGTAAACAGTACATTTTCGAATACGGAAAAGAAAGGTAACGTTCTGGTGCGTTCTGCCAAGAAGAAAACAACTGTATTACACGCTAAGGTTTTAACTTTAAAAGAATTCTACACAATCGACGTCAAAGTTATCCATATCGTGTATTGATGAATAAACTGTTTAATTTGAGAGCTAGAAAAGTTAATCCTAGATATACACAAACACAAACTAAAACATGACTTTTAGATTCCCTAATACTTGGAGTAGCAGCGGTTACAGAAATAAAAGTTACAAATTAGGACTATTATTGGTCAGAGGCCGTCATTCGGCAGGCAGTGATTAAAAGATTACATTAGAAACATGAACTTGTTTCAAAACAGTTTTCTAAGTGTGTGATACTTTAACGAGATAATCGCTTTCTCGGATGAAGGGATGTAATCCATTTTAACTAATTTGTTCCATTAAAGGATTAACTCGAAGACGCCTGATCTATTAACACTGTAATCAACTTTTGGACTCAGTCAGGGTATGTGGCAAAGATAGCAACAAATTAGGGATGTTGTTTTCAATTTGTTACGGTCATGCGGATTTGACATCAAAGGTCATTGACTTTCAGTCCTGTATTAATTTGTCTTCCAGTTAGTCCTGTGTCTGTCTGTCTGTCTGTTTTTTGTAAGCTATTCTGTTTGTTGCCAAGTTTTGCGTTATTCAATAAAACTGTTTGTTTTCTGTCTGCACGTAAGTTTGTCAGTATGTTCATCAACCCAACAGCCTTCACTTCGTCTGCATTCAGGTTCATCTGTCAGTCTATCTGAATGCAATTCTGTCTAACGGTATGTGTGTATGTGTACATGTCTTTCTATCAATAAACTATGTTGTTTGTCTTATGTCAGTCTGTTTGTTTGTCAGTCAGTCTCCTTGTATGCCAACGCCTAATGCCTTCTGTCAGTCTTCCAGTTAATCGATTGGTCTGTGAATTATGTAAAGAATGACCTAATTATATCTGTAGCTACAGAAATATTATCTATAATACAAATTTTACATCATATGTTCCGGTTTCCGTCTGTCATCGCAACTTTCGTCTGTCATCGCAACTTCCGTCTGTCATCGCGACTTCCGTCTGTCATCCACATGGCGCATAAACAATTCAAAGATGGCAGCTTTACTGTTTTCTTCTTCTGCTGTCCGCCCACCAACTGCCAGCCGAGTAATTGTCTCACATGCTGCCAGTGACTTCCAGCCGTTTGTGTCGAGTCCCCGCCACTAACATACCAGTGTTCGTGTGCCATGGCTTACTGTTATTTTTCCTCCTTCTTTCAGTCATTAGCGATCTTAGGAGGTCCATCTGCCAAGTTGCTTGGGAGGTGTTGTGTTTTATCTCCTCCCTCCCTCCTTCTTTTTGTGAATATTTGAGTATGGGTTGTCATATTTTACTATAAAATAACAAATCATCTAAGAAATGGTGTTTTTTTCTATAAAATATGACCATCCGGTGATATGGTATTCTCAGACCAGGAAGGAGAGATCAGAAAACATTTATAAGCGAACTGTCGTTCCATAGGTCTATTTATATCTCACAGTATCATAATAAATTAATGGTGTTCAATTTGTTATTAAATGAGAAAGCTATCATAAACGAAATATTTACAGAAATCGTTCAATTAATATTCTGTGTTATGTTCCACAATTTAAATTTTAAACCATAATTATGGATACCTCAATATAATATAATATTTATATTGTTTAAATTGTTTTTATTTCCAAAATATGTCTATTTCTAATGTACAATTATTTCCCTTTATTACTAACCTAAATACGTCACATTTTTTTCATTTTTTGACTTACGTCACATGAATGAATTGAATAAGGGTTGAGTTTGAGTAGCGCCGTACACAACGTTAACAATGAAAACTAACTCATTTATGATGGGGGCTTCACACAGAGGGTGTATGGAGGGGGCCCAGTTTGAGGAGGGCCCCCAAAATATTTTTTAAACTAAATATTAAGTACATTATCTCATGTCAAAATGTAGTGGCTCCCGGAGATGCCTAAAATCCCTTGGTTCGGCATTGGCTTCACAGAACTATAATGTTGAAAGCTTTGATATGTCTTTCTTTTTTAAGAGGCCTAATGTTTTCTGCGTCTGCGGCCTCAACTGTATTGATGGAATACTATGTTTTTAATTGAAGGTCAGCTAAAAGCTACACAACGATTCTTTCTTCTCGGGACCAAGCTTGAGAAGCGTCAAAAAATTATCCCATGTCCAAAATTCAGGAGCAGCCCCCAAAGAGGCTAAGCCACCGGGCCCCTAACTCCCTAGGTTCTGCACTGCCGGGTCGGCAATTTTTCTTAGTTAATTGTACTATTCTACGATGTGTATAACAGTAAATAAACCACCTGTTAAACATGTAGCGTTTTGCTTAACAAAAGCACTCACTCACGTCTCTCTTTCTTTTTAAAATACGCCATGTTGAACATCATAAAACATTAAATGAATAACTGTTTGGAAAGGAGTCCATTAAAATATTATGAAGGAATATGATTTTAAGAGTTGTTGTTTATGTTTACCTATAGTGAGGATTATTTTCTTTGGGAGGAACTATTTAACATATGAACTTTATTTGATGTATTATTAGGTGTCCCTGTTCTCAAATGTATTTTGGCTACAATAATCTGTTCATGTCCTTGGGGCCACTGCAAATATATAGACTGATGGTTAACGCGCTAAAATATATATCACCATTTTCAACTCCAACTGTGTGCCTACTCGCCGGTCCGGGTACCGGGCATTTGATAACTAGTTACTATCCTACATATTTCCTTATACATGTAACTACATAACTAAAACTATCCTACATATTTCGTTATTCACCCCTTAGATTCGTAGTGGTCCCTGTAAATAGAAACCAATCATATCTGCTATTCCTTGTTAGCATTCTTCCTCTGATCTCATATTACCATCTAACTCACCAATCATCCATCCTAACTAGCCAGGTATTTACACAAATTGCTAGGTATTAACACGGTGGCTTATTAAACTGTCAAGTTGAGTTTGGGGATTCCTGCTTCTGACGCCACATTCCTTTGGAAGCGATTCAATCTCTCTCAGCCCTTAGCTCTTCCATCTCATGTAGACCTCGCTAAAAAAAAGGGGGACACATAATTAACCGGGGGATAGACCGAGTTTAGTCAGACTTAAGGTTTGGTGTGAGGGTGGGGTGGGAAGGGACTACTGTCACTTGACCGCGATACGAAAGCCTGGGGGAGATATAGTCTATTTTCCGTTAGACGGTAGCTGGGATATTGTTTAATGTAACATTGGTCTTGTAGCTGTGATTGTGTTTAATGTAACATTGGTCTCGTAGCTGTGTTTGTGTTTAATGTAACATTGGTCCTGTAGCTGTGTTTGTGTTTAATGTAACATCGGTCTTGTAGCTGTGATTGTGTTTAATGCAACATTGGTCTTGTAGCTGTAATTGTGTTTAATGTAACATTGGTCTTGTAGCTGTGATTGAGTTTAATGTAACATTGGTCTTGTAGCTGTGTTTGTGTTTAATGTAACATTGCTCTTGTAGCTGTGATTGTGTTGAATGTAACATTGATGTATTTGAAGCTAGTTCTATTGATTATATCTCTGTGTGTGTTAGTAGCTGTGATTGTTTTTAATGTAACATTGGTCTTGTAGCTGTGATTGTGCTTAATGTAACATTGGTCTTGTAGCTGTAATTGTGTTTAATGTAACATTGGTCTTGTAGCTGTGATTGTGTTTAATGTAACATTGGTCTTGTAGCTGTGATTGTGTTTAATGTAACATTGGTCTTGTAGCTGTGATTGTGTTTAATGTAACATTGGTCTTGTAGCTGTGTTTGTGTTTAATGTAACATTGGTCTTGTAGCTGTGATTGTGTTTAATGTAACACTGGTCTTGTAGCTGTGTTTGTGTTTAATGTAACATTGGTCTTGTAGCTGTGTTTGTGTTTAATGTAACATTGGTCTTGTAGCTGTAATTGTGTTGAACGTAACATTGATGTGTTTGAAGCTAGTTCTATTGATTCTATCTCTGAGTGTGTTAGTAGCTGTGATTGTGTTTAATGTAACATTGATGTGTTTTAAGCTAGTTCTATTGATTCTATCTCTGAGTGTGTTAGTGTGTGTATAAGCCTTGCCCTAAGCCTGACTGGGAAATCTTTTATTGCACCCAACTTATATCTCAAAATAATGAGAGTATTGGACAGGCTTAACAAAGATTACACAAGGCGCTGACCCCACTTTGCACGGAGGCCCACTCAGAGCAATCGGTGAAATGGACATCAGGAGGGCTGTACAGGAGAGAGAGCCTAATGAATGTTTTGTTGTTTTAACTAAATAAGTCATGTCTGTATAGATCCATCCTATAGATAGTCTTAATGTACGTCTTTAGTTAATGTGACTAATTTGTGAAACAAGTAGTCTAGTCTTAAAGTGACTAATTCGTGAAACAATTAGTCTAGTCTTAAAGTGACTAATTTGTGAAACAAAAAGTCTAGTCTTAAAGAGACTAATTTGTGAAACAAGTATTAAATTGACTAATTTGTGAAACAAGTAGTCTAGTCCTAAAGCGACTAATTTGTAAAACAATTAGTCTTTACCTAATGTGGTGAAATCTTTCCTTACACGTATGCATAATTTAACTACGGTACTCAGTTGACTCTTGATGTAATACTGAGAAGATATCATATAGTTTATGTGTGTGAGTCTGTACGTCAGTGTGTTTGTGTAGCTTGGGCGGAAGGATTTTCTTTGAATTTAAATTCCGCGTCATGTTATCTTTATAACAATAATTATAAAACACTTCAATGATAATATTTTATTTGGCGATTGTCATGTAAACAACTGTTTGTCGAAAGCTGTTTCACAATGGACAGGCCAACTAAAGGGCGTTATCCCTAGAATGTAAATATATATCGGGTGCGTCCTATTGGTGCGATCCGCCAGAAAAAATAGCCAGTGTATATTCACGTATTTATATGTTTATAATCTATAGATTTGTTTTAATAATTGTATCTATTGATAAAGATGAGTCCATAGCAGAGCAAGTAAGGGGTCGCTGAGCTTGACCAATGACCCATATGACCCATCAAGTTCTTGATCCAGACCCAACATGACCCATGACCCATTGAATGTTATTTTCAAGATGGTGGCCGTCGCCATAGAAACCATTTTGAAATAAAAAAAATCGCGCGACGACGAGGGTTTTTTTAGGGTCGGGCGGAGACTAAGGATGGGTCGTGGGTCAGGGAACATTGACCCATGTGACTCATCCAATTTTGCGACCCAATTGACCCATTGACCCATGGACCCATTACTTGCTCTAGTCCATAGCATGTTGTTTTAGTTGCCTATGTGATGCTACCGTCATATCAAATATTTTCAGTCACATAACAGTCCTCAACTCATAAATGTCATTGTGACATGTGAAATGTCAAAGTCACCTAGGAAATATTTGGATACAAACTGTGTCATTGTGTCATGTCAAATGTAAAAGTCATCTAGGAAATGTTTGGATACAAACTGTGTCATTGTGTCATGTCTAATGTCAAAGTCACCTAGGAAATGTTTGGATACAAACTGTGTCATTGTATCATGTCTAATGTCAATGTTACATAGGAAATGTTTGGATACAAACTGTGTCATTGTGTCATGTCAAATGTCAAAGTCACCTAGGAAATGTTTGGATACAAACTGTGTCCTGTGGTTGTAAATATAGAAATCAGGTTAAGGACGCAATAAGATTTAAGAAATGAAAGATTGAACTGGCAAATCAATATGGCTACCACTACATAGTAACCTATGCTCTAAAATATCCCTCCCCCCAACATGTCAACGCTATCAGAAGTTATGGGCCCATTAATACCTGGAGTCCAACTCCTTTATTTGACACTCCATTGATATGTGCTGAGCTCTTGAGTTCACACACACAGGCACTTACACACACACACACACACACAGGTACTTACATACTACCACATCTTGAAGTACTCGACTTCATCAGTTAGTTTTAATTCCAAGTACACACTAATAGTAGTAGCTACTTGTTACATCGAGTACTCACCTATTATAACTAGGTCAGGTCGCTCTAGCTGATATCACTTTCCTATTAGGTCACAATGTCCACACACTTGTATTAGAGACAAGAAAATTAAGACATGATAATAACAAAAATAATTTAATGGACGAAAATGGGGAAATACTATGTGTAAGAAAAAAAATGTTTCTTCAAATGACGTCATCAGTTTTTGTATTTATTTTTTTTTTTTTAAATTTCAAGAACGAATATTAAAAAAAAAAAAAACAGCGGTTATGCCCGTGTTCGGAATAAATAACAAAAAGTTGAAAGAAGAAAATGTGAAGGGAACAAAAAATTATCATAAAAACTTGTCATCAAGTAATTTTCCTAATCCACAAATTTCATTGGCCAGTGTGTAAAATGTTTGAAATATTGAACCGGCTGCCCCGAAGCGGACATTTCAGGACAAACAGAATGGTGAGAAAATTAGCGCCTGTCAATTAGAAACATTTTTCTTTGTACAAAGTATTTACCGATTGACGAGTTGAGCCAGTTTTAAAACAAGAGTCTGTCAAAAGGAAGAGAACATTGCGTTGATAAGTTTTAGGTATTTACAACATGTCACATTATTCTATGCCTGATTAGCAATTTAACAAAATGAGAGAATGGGCGAAATGGCTCTTTTTTTGTTCAAGGCTATATCCATGGCTATATCTATTTATGTCAATAGTTTCTATGGTTCTCAAAGTTTGAGTCAACGGCCACATGTGGGTCGCAGACGACTTGAAGTTGGGTGGCGACAAGATTTAGAGTGAAAACATCAAGATTCTATGAATGTCAGATGACAACTCTATCTCTGTATACTTTTGTAAATCTACTCAGTGATTAACAGGGTGGCCCAAAAATAGGTTTAAAGATATGGAACTACCTTTTACATGATTGAAGTTACTTGCTTAGTAATACCAATAAAAAACATTCATCAAGAGTAAAAATGCAACTTACAAAAACAGCATTTTCCTGGCTGATTGTAATTTAGCTTAGTTTTTTAAATCCCTATTTGACCATAGAGACTAAACTAAACAAGCCCGGCATTACAGTTTGGGGTGCATTTACAACGGAAGGTGTTGTTGGACCTGTTTTTTTTTCAATGGAACTGTAAATGGAGAGAACCTCCTGGACATGGAGAGAACTACCTGGATGTTTGGATAACTACATGGACATGGAGAGAACTGCTTGGACAAGGAGATAACTAACAAGACATGGAGAGTATTACCAGGACATAGATAGTACTACCAGGACATGGAGAATACTGCCTGAACATGGAAAGTACTACCAGGACATGGATAGTACTACTAGGACATGAGAGTACTACCTGGACATGGAGAGTACTACCAGGACATGGAGAGTACTACCAGGACATGGAGAGTACTACCTGGACATGGAGAGTACTACCAGGACATGGAGAGTACTACCAGGACATGGAGAGTACTACCAGGACATAGATAGTACTACCAGGACATGGAGAATACTGCCTGAACATGGAAAGTACTACCAGGACATGGATAGTACTACTAGGACATGAGAGTACTACCTGGACATGGAGAGTACTACTAGGACATGAGAGTACTACCAGGACATGTTTCGTGAAGTAGTACTGCCTCAACTCAAAACAGGTAGAATCAATTTCCCTCTGTCTAAAGTCAAATTTTCAAATACATAGTCTACGTGATAACAGTGAACCTACTATTGGACCAGTCTGTACAATTAATGTCGCTTTTATTTATTTTTCTACAATTTTAGTTTCTCCTTGCAGGCGGGTCTCAAAAAAAAAAAAACGGTTTTTTAAGAATGGTGGCGAATGTAAAGCTGTTTTCAAATTGATTCACAAAGCTAAACAGTATGTGAACCGCGATTGGTATGATGTTGTCAGATGGATGGTATAACTTGTTATTGTCTCGATGGTTGTTACAGCACCAGTCATTGCTTAGCAAACTGTCTCAACACAAGTTAAGGGCTGGTGTTCTAACGTGATCATTGGTCACTACGACCAGCGAGCCTAGTACGGTCAGCCTGGATATTAACAGGCACCGCCTCACTAATGACGTCCACATTAAATTGATAATATCTCGTAATAACATTATCTACCCATCTGTTATTGGTTCGGACTTAATGTAAAATTCAATGTTGTCCGATCTAGACCCCGGGTCAGAAATATTGCGAACTCCGACTTTAGTTTGTGCCACTCTGAAGTAAAACTGTCTAGAAATAGAGTAACAATCATAACAAGAGGTAGTTTTATTGTTTCAGTTATTTAGACAAAAACTACAACTGTTAACAACTGGTACATTTTCATTTAAACATCTCTGTTTTGTTTAATGTCAGTCAAAGTTCACAAATCTGATATGTCGGGTATTAAAAAAGACTTTATAGAAGATACAAAAGCTGTTTGATGGTATATGCTAAAACAGTCATTATCAGATTCTTCTATATCTGTTACACTAGAAAGAAAATAAAAATGTGAAAGAAAAATGATATAACGTTATGAAAGACATTGTTACAACCAACCTACTGGTGAAGTAATGCACGGATTCTAATTTATCATTGTTACAACCTACCAGCTGGTGTGTAAATAAAGATGAAATAACGCAATGAAAGACATTGTTACAACCAGCCTGCTGGTGAAGTAATGTAACGAAAGACATTGTTACAACCAACCTGCTGGTGAAGTAATGCAATGAAAGACATTGTTACAACCAACCTGCTGGTGAAGTAATGCAATGAAAGACATTGTTACAACCAACCTACTGGTGAAGTAATGCAATGAAAGACATTGTTACAACCAACCTACTGGTGAAGTAATGCAATGAAAGACATTGTTACAACAAACCTACTGGTGAAGTAATGCAATGAAAGACATTTTTAAAACCAACCTGCTGGTGAAGTAATGCAATGAAAGACGTTGTTACAACCAACCTGCTGGTGAAGTAATGCAATGAAAGACATTGTTACAACCAACCTACTGGTGAAGTAATGCAATGAAAGACATTGTTACAACCAACCTACTGGTGAAGTAATGCACGGATTCTAATTTATCATTGTTACAACCTACCAGCTGGTGTGTAAATAAAGATGAAATAACGCAATGAAAGACATTGTTACAACCAGCCTGCTGGTGAAGTAATGTAACGAAAGACATTGTTACAACCAATCTGCTGGTGAAGTAATGCAATGAAAGACATTGTTACAACCAACCTGCTGGTGAAGTAATGCAATGAAAGACATTGTTACAACCAACCTACTGGTGAAGTAATGCAATGAAAGACATTGTTACAACCAACCTACTGGTGAAGTAATGCAATGAAAGACATTTTTAAAACCAACCTGCTGGTGAAGTAATGCAATGAAAGACATTGTTACAACCAACCTGCTGGTGAAGTAATGCAATGAAAGACATTGTTACAACCAACCTGCTGGTGAAGTAATGCAATGAAAGACATTGTTACAACCAACCTACTGGTGAAATAATGCATGGATTCTAATTTATCATTGTTACAACCTACCAGCTGGTGTATAAATAAAGATGAAATAACGCAATCAAAGACATTGTTACAACCAACCTGCTGGTGAAGTAATGCAATGAAAGACATTGTTACAACCAACCTGCTGGTGAAGTAATGCAATGAAAGACATTGTTACAACCAACCTACTGGTGAAGTAATGCAATGAAAGACATTGTTACAACCAACCTACTGTTGAAGTAATGCAATGAAAGACATTTTTAAAACCAACCTGCTGGTGAAGTAATGCAATGAAAGACATTGTTACAACCAACCTGCTGGTGAAATAATGCACGGGTGCTTAATTTACGAAAGTTAGCCCAGCAAATTCTTGGCTGTGAAGTATCCTCCCCCCCCCCACCTTACACACACACCCCGCACACACTTGATTGAATTATTGAATTGTTAACATTCTGTTGCTGAAACTAATTCTATGAATTGTTAACATTCTGTTGCTGAAACTAATTCTATGAATTGTTAACATTCTGTTGCTGAAACTAATTCTATCTGCTCAGAGAGTCCGTTTGAATTATAGAAGAACTCATTCATTTAGTATAACAATGGTAATAAGTTAATATGATTTTCATATGAGTTCATGTTTTTATAATTTAAAAAATGTGAGACATGGTGATGTAATAAAGTCTGTGTTCAGTAACTGAAGGCCGCTTGTAACAGATACTAATTTGAAGCGATAATCATATTACGGGTTAATGTGATTATTTTGTCACGAAGCTGGTGTACAGTAATCGATACCGAGGTTTACTAGTAAAATACTCTGAACTTTATGGCGCGTATCGATTATGTCCACGTTGAGCAAAGCACTCATTTCCCGGGGACACTTAGAACGGACTTCTTCAGTTCATCAAACAACCCTCACAATCAAACAAAATACATCTTCCATCTTGCTCTACTCAGTAGCCCCATCCTGATGTAAACAGATCTTCAACAAAGAGTTGTCTTTCATTGCCCCCTACTTCTCCCACGGGTAATTCTCCCCCCACCCCCCTATCACCCCCACCCCCATCCCCTCAATCTCAACCTATTTTCGTTTCTCTCTGGTTTATCCAGTGTTCCCCACCTTTTAAATAAAAAATGGGTAAAGTCCAGAAACAGCTGACCACAGTGGACACACAGTGGCGAAAGCCTAGTAGTGATATGTAACACAATTACTGTATTGGCGACTGTCGGACTATTTGACTGTCAGATAAAGAAAGTGACATCTAGCGACGGCTTTTTTGCACTGATGGTGATCTATAGTGTGACATTTTGTGCAGAGGATGATCTATAGACCTTTCTCATAAAGTAGTCCCCTTACTGAATTGTTTGTTTAGAGGGGCTAGTTACACTTCCGGTACCAATTAATGTACTTGAATTTGCGAATAATAAATTTCTGTTGCCGCTATTCTTTTAATTTTAATCATGAAAATCAAATAATCAAAATATAATATATTTTTCAGTGTGATTATTTATTATTATCTTAAATGTTAAAACTATAACAATGTTTTTCTGATTTTTAATACTATACGATATCATTTTTATAGTTATTGACCGCTGCTAACACTAGTGTATGCTCTCGACATTTTAATCTTAATATTTTAATGGGCTGTCTGTAAACAGTTAAACATGTGTTTAATGCAAACAACTTCAACTCAGTAAAAAAGTACAATTGTATACCAATGTATAAAGTTGACATTCTGAATATGACTCATTGTAGTCCGACTTCCTTGACCAAAAGGCTATGTTTTTTGTTAATTTGTCATTTTTCAAACATTTGTATCTGGCTGTACATATATAAATTCCCTTCTCGCACCAAAAAATCACCAGATATTTTCATTTTAAAAAATATTAAATAAGTAACATATTTTATTATAATATCATATGTTTTTCCTTTTACATGTCAATTATGAGGTTCGTGATTTTTTCTCTGGCTTTTATAGCATCTCGCTGATAGTTTAACTACATTTCCTAGTGTAGAGCTAAAGTCTGTAACTGTATATTGTTTATTTAAGAAAAATAACACATTGACCATCACCTCAGCATAATGAACAGTGGCGCAACCGGGGGGGGGGCTTGAGGCCCCCAGACCAAATCATCAATACATATTTTACTATATAAAGTTACTAAAAAGACTGTTAAACTGTCTTTTTTCAATATGTGAGCCCCTCCCCCCAGCACTTTTCGCTGGTTGCACCACTGAATATGAGGTAGTAGTTTCAAACCTTTTACTACCGAGTTTTAATTGCTATCTATCGCACAATATATGCTAACCAAAAATATACTGTTTTAACAATCATGGTTAAATAATATAATGTACATGAGCATGGGCGTATCTATCCCTAAACAGGTAACCAGCCCCGTAGCGTGAAAATTCTACAGCAGGGGCCAGACATTCTACAGCAGGGGGCAAGGCAATAACAGAGGTGGGGGCAGGTAATACATTTTACTAAGTAGAGCAAATAAACAGGGGGCCCGGCCTCCCTGCCCCCCCCCCACACGCTACGGGCCTGCTGGTAACCCTAATCGTCAATTATAAAAACTTTAAATAACAATTTTAGTGTAAAATGTAACTTTTCATGTCATGGACATACTTCTCAGAGAAGTATTTGTAACCCTTCGTAACTTCTCTCTCTGATATCGGGATATTTTGTGACTTTAAAAACTTGTCAACATCACAAAAATTAAATTTTGGTATTAAATTTAAAGTCATTTTATCACATATTAGACAAAAAAAGTAGGAAAAATAATCGAGCTATATATTAATCAAGTATAAACAAAGCGACCGGAAGCCCATTATAACCCTTTCACAAAGACAGCTGACGCGCAGGAATTCAAGTGAGAAAGGTCTATGGTGTGTTGTTTTAGTCCCAGGTCATATTTTAGTTTCAGTTTTTATTTCGTTTTTTCTGTAATAATTTTAGTTTTCGTCTAGTTTTAGTCTTGCTTCTAATTTTAGTTTTAGTTTTAGTTCTCGTTGACGAAAAGTCAACATTTTCGTTAACGAAGGTTTTAGTTTTAGTTTTCGTGAACGAAAGCAACACTATATTTTAGTTTCAGTTTTTATTTTGTTTTTTCTGTAATAATTTCAGTTTTCGTCTAGTTTTAGTCTTGCTGCTAATTTTAGTTTTAGTTTTAGTTCTCGATGACGAAAAGTCAACACTTTCGTCAACGAAGGTTTTAGTTTTAGTTTTCGTCAACGAAAACAACACTAGATCTATGGTGTGACTATGTGTACAGTTTGTATCAATTCAGTTAAATGACAATCACTGTGCTGCACATTTGTAAATGTTACTAATAACAAGAACATTCTATTCAGATCTGAATTTATCAGTAAAAGACTCAGAGAAAAAAAATCCGTCATCCTAATGCATGATAAATATTGTATTTTTGATTACGTCATTTTATAAATACTTTCTACTCTCAAAGACAATGCACAGAACCATCTATTGAAATAAATAATAAGTATATACTTAATACATTGGATCATGCCAATTCACAAACTATTTCAGTGTTAATGTAAATATGTTTTGTGCTATCCAGTTAGATATGTAGATATACAGATAATTGGAACAAACAGTTGAATACATTCTGGCAACAGTTTTGGGTCATCATGATAAAACAGGTCACAGTTGCGGATACAACAATTTAAAAGAATCAAATATCTCAATAACCGACATGGTGGCCTGGTTCACTCTGGGCCCCCGGGCATACTTCAGATGTAGGACAGCCTACATTATAAACCTTAAAGATTGTGTACAGCCCGTGTTGACGTGTGAACAAACTCAAAGAATCTTATAGAAAAAGATTTCTTCAAAGTTGTATTTTTTTAAATTAAATTCTCTTTGATTTCTCGTTCATTTCATTTCTCTCTCTATTTTAAATAAAATAATTTCTGAAGAAATAATTACGTCAAATAAAGAAAAATGTCCTCTCCATTCAAAACGTTGATTTCATTCACAAGGTGGAGAAGGACTTGCATTGTCCCATTGGTCACAAGTAGAGCAGGACTTGCTTTGTCCCATTGGTCACAAGTAGAGCAGGACTTGATTTGTCCCATTGGTCACAAGGTGGAGCAGGATTTGATTTGTCCCATTGGTCACAAGGTGGAGCAGGTGATTTGTCTCTGATTTGTAAGGAGGTGGAGGATTTTTTTTTTCTCATTGGGGTGTGGTGGGGGAGGTTTGATTTGTCCCATTGGTCACAAGGTGGAGCATTCCCGATTTGATTTGTCCCATTGGTCACAAGGTGGAGCAGGATTTGATTTGTCCCATTGGTCACAAGGTGGAGCATTTCCCTTTGTTTTCCTTTTGGATTTGATTTGTCCCATTGGTCACAAGGTGGAGCAGGATTTGATTTGTCCCATTGGTCACAAGGTGGAGCAGGATTTGATTTGTCCCATTGGTCACAAGGTGGAGCAGGATTTGATTTGTCCCATTGGTCACAAGGTGGAGCAGGATTTGATTTGTCCCATTGGTCACAAGGTGGAGCATGATTTGATTTGTCCCATTGGTCAGAGGTGCCCATGGTTCAATTGTTTCCCATTGGGTTTAAGGAGGGTATGGGGGAGCAGGGTGGGGTTGGTTTTATTTTTTCCAAGGAGGAGGAGGAGTAGGTTTTTGGATTGGGTCATAGGGTGGAGGGGGGAGTAGGTTTTTCTTTTTGGTATTGGGGAGGAGGAGAAGTAGATTTTTGATTTTTGCCATTTGTTTGTAATGCCAGATGGTCATTCAACTTTCATCTTTCACTGTGGAGAGTCTAATCTTTACATAATACGGCCATCATTCAAAATATTTACAAAATAACGTCGACATATTGGGATGGGGGTCTCAATTTTCGTCATAAATCCGATATATTTTGTGAGGATGATGGTAGCTGGTGTCAGTTATATTGTGAGGATGATAATAGCTGGTGTCTGTTATATTGTGAGAATGATGGTAGCTGGTGTCTGTTATATTGTGAGGATGATGGTAAATGGTGTCTGTTATATTGTGAGGATGATGGTAGCTGTTGTCTGTTATATTGTGAGGATGATGGTAACTGGTGTCTGTTATGCTGTGAGGATGATGGTAACTGGTGTATGTTATTTAACGACAATAAAAATTACTCACATACTTTACATTCTATTCGGAGAAGAGGTTTGGGTGGAGTAAGGCTGAGGTATATGGGTGGAGTAAGGCTGAGGTATATGGGTGGAGTAAGGCTAAGGTATATGGGTGGAGTAAGGGTACCTAGGGGAAAGGGAGGTAAAGAGGAAAAAGGAAAGGAAAAGGGGGGGAAAAGGGGGGGGGTTGAGAGAAAGAAAAGGGAAATGTTTATGGTGCTTGGACAAAGCTACTAGCTGATAAAATCCCACGGTTTAGAAGACCTCTTATTTCGAAACTCTCCTAGACTGAAGTGCTACGTCATACTTCTTATACATTCTGATTGAAAAGTACCAAATCTATCTTTTATTTACACATGATATTAAATAAGCTTTCCATATTTCTCAACCTAATCAATTCTCTATTTCCTTTTCCATTAATGTTGAACACGCTCGTCGCCATGATTTTAGAAAAATGAAGTAAAACAAACAACAACATTATATTGAAGACATTGAATGGATAAACTTTTGTTCGACTAATAAGTTATTTCAACCTCTTTCATTGTAATCAGTTACCAGAACACACTTATGTCATAATCTACTTTTCCAATATACTGGAGTAAATCAAATCACTTTCTTGTTAATAGCACATGTGCGGTACCAGGAGCGTATTAGAGGACTGGCCAGTGTGAATAAAATAATAGGTTTGGCAAAGTACCTAAAGGGACGTACTTCTCAGACAAGCCTTCATCTGCTGGGGTTATTATCTGCGTATTGAAAAATAAATGAGCAAAAGAAAAAGAAATTCGGTGCACACACGACACATGCCTGGTTGGTGCACACACGACACATGCCTGGTTGTTACGTGCTTTGTTGTCGGATATTTTTTTTCTTTGATCTATTTAAAAGATAAGTAGACTGCCAGGGGTTAGTGTCAATATTTGGGCGCTGAGACGCTTTGATGGGGGAGTTGGAATATTAAGTAGTGAGTGGGTGCAATATTGAGTAGTGAGTGGGTGCTATATTAAGTAGTGAGTGGGTGCAATATTGAGTAGGGAGTGGGTGCAATATTGAGTAGGGAGTGGGAGCTATATTAAGTAGTGAGTGGGTGCAATATTGAGTAGGGAGTGGGTGCAATATTGAGTAGGGAGTGGGTGCAATATTGAGTAGGGAGTGGGTGCCATATTGAGTAGTGAGTGGGTGCAATATTGAGTAGGGAGTGGGTGCAATATTGAGTACTGAGTGGGTGCTATATTAAGTAGTGAGTAGGTGCAATATTGAGTAGGGAGTGGGTGCAATATTGAGTAGGGAGTGGGTGCTATATTGAGTAGGGAGTGGGTGCAATATTGAGTAGGGAGTGGGTGCAATATTGAGTAGGGAGTGGGTGCAATATTGAGTAGGGAGTGGGTGCAATATTAAGTAGGGAGTTGGTGCAATATTGAGTAGGGAGTGGGTGCAATATTGAGTAGGGAGTGGGGTGCAATATTGAGTAGGGAGTGGGGTGCAATATTGAGTACGGAGTGGGTGCAATATTGAGTAGGGAGTGGGGTGCAATATTGAGTAGGGAGTGGGGTGCAATATTGAGTAGGGAGTGGGTGCCATATTGAGTAGGGAGTGGGTGCCATATTGAGTAGGGAGTGGGTGCCATATTGAGTAGGGAGTGGGTGCCATATTGAGTAGGGAGTGGGTGCCATATTGAGTAGGGAGTGGGTGCCATATTGAGTAGGGAGTGGGTGCCATATTGAGTAGGGAGTGAGGTGCGAGATATACTGACACATAATCCTAGATATGCTTACACATAATCCTAGATATGCTTACACATAATCCTAGATATGCTTACATATAATCCTTGATATGCTTACATATAATCCTTGATATGCTTACATAAAATCCTATATATAGTTAAATATAATCCTAGATATACTTACATATAATCCTAGATATAGTTACATATAATCCTAGATATAGTTACATATAATCCTAGATATAGTTACATATAATCCTAGATATACTTACATATAATCCTAGATATACTTACATATAATCCTAGATATACTTACATATAATCCTAGATATACTTACATATAATCCTAGATATGCTTACATATAGATCTTCATAAGCTTACATATTGGCCTAAATATACTTGCATACAAGGTCTTCATATACTTACATATTGGCCTAAATATACTTGCATACACTGTCTTCATAAACTTACACATTGACCTACATATATTTAATATAGGCCTAGATAGACTTACATATTGGCCGAGATACACAAACAAATCAACCTTCATATTATTACATATAGACCTACATATCCTAATATAAGGTCTACATATACTTACATATATGTCAACACAAATATTTTTTATTGTTCATGTTACAGTGTTAAATAGACTGATACATGCTGATCTACATTGACCTACCAGCTAGAAGCAGGGACATACCAATAGTCTTTAATGGGTTTTTGTTACCAGGCCTGAGGGTTTAATCTGTCTGGTCAATTATCAATGACGTCAAACATGACACAGTCCAGCGGTGTATATAAATAAAATAAAATGGAAATCGCGAGAACCAGCTTTACTCTCTAACCCAGTGCTACACTAGTTTTATGTATTCACGTCTGAAGAGTAGCACACTGTCATGGAATACGGAGGTTTATGGGTAAAGGGGGGGGGGGGTTTAAAACAGAAAATAGTCAAATGGAGAAATTTTCTCAGTTCAGTACGGGTCTTATCGACATAACCATTTTCAACTGAATTTTCAAAACTTTCAATAATAAATAATTTATGAAATACCGAAACATGCATTTCATTGACCTCACCCTTAAATCAAATTAGTAGATTTAAGATTTAACCCCCCCCCCCCACATACCTTAATGCTTTTCCCTCCATTATTCCATACCCCCCCCCCTTTGCACACAAAAAACTTCTACTTCTGACCCCCCCCCTCTCCCTCTGCCACTTCTTTTTCATAAATAACAGTTGCTGTTGTGTTTTTTGTGGAGAAACATTGTCTCAGTAGTTGAAGCTGATTTAAAATTAAATTATTTTTTTTTCTCCCACGCTTTTTGCATGTGGGGTTTTTGCACTTAATCATTTTAGTTGATTGACTCTAAACACTTGATTGGCAGCTAAAACCTGAACTAATCATATGAACTGAACTAATCATATGAACTGTCGAAGCGTTCAGTAAAATTAAATGTACTATTGAATCTGTTGAAATAATTGTTCTACCAATACAACATTAACAATGAAGTCTAAAAGTTCAAGAACAATATCATAGATCCTTAGTACAATAGTAGCCAATAGCAGCAACCAAAAGCAGCAGCCAACAGCAGCAGCCAATAGTATTTGCTCTTATAGCCGCTTGCGGCTCTTCGTTGAGTTGTATGCTGATCACAAGATTTTTATGTTACTTTATTTGTCTGAAGTTAGATCCAGACCAAGTGCGAGCCTATTAAGTATTTTAGTACAGAAAAATAAGCGTATTGCGGGCCTCAAGCATGAGCCACCACTGACTTAGAATATAAATAATTTATTAATTTCATGAAATATCAACTGATTAAGAAAAAAAACAAGTTTTAACTTAATCACTACAGATGGATAGTTCGTTTATTGTCTGTTAAGTAACTCTGTCAGTTACCAACTGTTGATCTACTCAGTTACCTTAGTATCAATCATTTATTGTCTATCTGTATACTCGTCGTCATCTATCTTTCATTTAGCTAACTATTAGCCAACAATCTGCCAACTATTTGCCAACTGTCAGCCAACATTCTGCCAACTGTCAGCCAACTATTAGCCAACAATCTGCCAACTATTAGCCAACTATTAGCCAACAATCTGCCAACTATTAGCCAACTGTCAGCCAACAATCTGCTAACTATTAGCCAACAATCTGCCAACTATTAGCCAACTATTAGCCAACAATCTGCCAACTATTAGCCAACTATTAGCCAATAATTTGCCAACTATTAGCCAACTGTCAGCCAACTAGCTATGTATTATTCATATATAAATACATGTATCTACCACTGTCTCTTACTGTCTATTATAATTTTCTACAGTTCTATGAATTCACCATATATCTATCTATATTGTTAATGAATTCACCATATATCTATCTATATTGTTAATGAATTCATCATATATCTATCTATATTGTTAATGTATTACCTAAAGGTCTATTCATCCTTCATTCACGCATACCACCGCATTTGATAGCATATCACCACATACCACCGCATATGACAGCATATCACCACATACCACCGCATATGACAGCATATCACCACATACCACCGCATATGACAGCATATCACCACATACCACCGCATATGACAGTATATCATAGCATGCCCCCGCATATGACAGCATATCACAGCATACCACCGCATATCACAGCATATCACCACATACCACCGCATATATCTCGGTACACTTTTTTTAAATGAGTCCGGTACGTCTTTCCTATTTCTACCTATCTACCCACCGACCCCACTCACGACAGGCCGTGCCGTCTAATGCAGTAAATTGCCTTTGTACGGCATCGATACTGTCCTAGACAGTAGTATCGAACTGTTGTATTGACTTCGCTCCGACTCTCTAGAAGAACTCTGGGTATTCCCTATCAATGTCAACACGGGACATCTTCTACAAACAACACCCCCAGCTCGCAACACTGTTGGATAGGCGTAGAGTAACAGAGACAATCTCTGTCTGTACATGGGGGGGGGGGATATGACGGTTGGGATAGATCCCTGCATTGTCCCTCGGCCGAACTAGAAGTGAGAAAGCAAAATAATAAAGGATAAAATATTCATAAAATATCCATAAATTGACTGAAAGTAAGCAGCTAAGCCTAAAAGAAGTAGGTAAAGTACCTCGCTAGTTCTTGCTCTTCCTTCTAGTTCATGGCCAAACCAACTGTGTTTTTATGTTTCCATGTATAGTCATAATAGACTCACACACACAGTCTTTTTTAACTTCATAATTTTTTTTTTGCATTTAAATCCTTACACAATTTTTTTCTTCTTGTGGTATTTATATATTTCCAATTGTTTCTATTTTCACGGCTAGACTTCTAACCCGTCATGTTGTTTATTTCTAGGCTGTAACAAATCTAATTTGGCATTGATTTATTACTTTTGTTTTGTCTTATTTAATACGTTCATGTTATATAATTTTCAGTTAAGCATCAAGTACTTTTGTACCTAACATACAGATTCTTATGTAAACATTATTTTAACTCTATTCAGTACAGAAACATTTTACAACAAATTTTCAATATTAGTAGTACAGGAGGTAAGAGTGGATGGAGAAGGAAATATCTATCAATAACAGATGTTTATCTCCGACAAAAAGTCAAGACAATCAGTCATTCAATCCGTCAGATAATCAGTCAGTCATTCAGTCAAACAATCAGTTAGAAAATTTGTCAGACTATCAGTCAGACAGTCGGTAGGACAATCTATCAGACAATCAGTCAGACAATCACTCAGTCAATCACTCAGACAGTCAGTCAATCACTCAGTCAGTCAGACAATCAGTCAATCACTCAGACAATCAGTCAGACAATCAGTTAGTCATTCACTCTGCCAGTAATGAGAGTCATTAGTCAAATGTTGACGGATTGACCAAGGACATGATTGGTCAACTTTAAATATGAAGTTTAGCCCATGATTGTGAAAGGTTCATTAGAACACTGTGAAATATCTGGCCTAATTGAACAACCTAATTGAACAACCTAATTGAACAACCTAACTGAACAACCTAATTGAACAACCTAATTGAACAACCTAGTAGAACAACATAATTGAACAACCTAATGGAACAACCTAACTAAACAACCTAATTGAACAACCTAATTTAACAACCTAACTGAACAACCTAATTGAACAACCTAATCGAACAACCTAACTGAACAACCTAACTGAACAACCTAACTAAACAACCTAATTGAACAACCTAATTGAACAACCTAACTAAACAACCTGATTGAACAACCTAATTGAACAACCTAATTGAACGACCTAATTGAACAACCTAATTGAACAACCTAATTGAACAACCTAATTGAACAACCTAATTGAACAACCTAATCGAACAACCTAATCGAACAACCTAATGGAACAACCTAATTGAACAACCTAATTGAACAACCTAATTGAACAACCTAAGTGTCCGTCCATCATTAACGCGTTGGTCGAGAGCTTGATATCTTTAGAAAGATGATATTGCCTGCCTGCTTTTTACTGTTGAGTCTTTCTTTTGGGAAAGGGGGTGGAGAGAAGCATGTGAATTAGCCTTAAAGCCAAAGCTGTAGGACAACTCAATAAAGGATACCGCAATTTTAGAATAAATATCACCTTCATATGTCCTTCAATTGAACTTTATTAATGTGTGATACATATTTCTGACATTTCAGAAACCTATGCAAATTATCATGCCTCGTTTCCAATATCAAACAATACACAATCGATATGTGTTTCTATGTAATACATACACATTGAGAGAGAGAGACTGTTCTGTGAAGTGTGAGGGGGATATGAGCTCACAGAGAGATGTCTTGTTTGCTTTCTCAATCTTGTTGAGCCTGCCCCATCCCGACCCACACGTGATCTATACAAAATGGCCGGCGCCAACCACCTAACAAACATTTCTCTTACAATGTAATCACACACACAGAGTATTCGATTAGTTTCTTTTCTCCGGTTCGCGTGTCATTTGTTTAAAACTTTATTTACGTTCCTGGCTTCCTATACCCACCCCCTT
This sequence comes from Bulinus truncatus, assembly GCA_021962125.1. Classification (NCBI taxonomy): domain Eukaryota; kingdom Metazoa; phylum Mollusca; class Gastropoda; family Planorbidae; genus Bulinus; species Bulinus truncatus. The sequence goes on from JAGDYQ010000002.1 coordinate 13,398,978, forward strand.
ATATATAGCTATTACCCTTGTTTATACCTTCATTCAGTATACCATCCCAGAGCATTTCAAACGACCAGGCCTATAGTTATGATGAACTGCACGGTGGCATCCAGGTCCGTCTCGCTCCCATAAAGTTTTTATTGAAGGAGGTCATCTGTGGCCAGAACCTGTTGCGAGCTGTGTCGTGTAAAGGGCATGTTTGGAGAACATGTTCTGCATTCTCTGGAGACATGTCACATGGGCAGTCCTCACTGTTTCCAATGCCTAGCCTTCGGAACATCTGTTGTCTTAGTCTGTTGTGCCCAGTTCTGAGTCTGAAGATACGTCATGTTCTATGGGGGAAGGCTTCACTATGCTATGTCATGTTCTGTGAGGGAAGGCCTCTCTCAGATACGTCATGTTCTGTGAGGGAAGGCGTCACCAACTACGTCATGTTCTGTGATTGGGAAGGCGTAACTCAGCTACGTCACGTTGTGTTCTGTGATTGGGAACTGTTTCCTTTGTGTTTTGGGCTACTACACTTGCTTATACCTTCCTTCAGTATACCATCCCAGAACATACCATCCCAGTACATACCATCCCAGAACATACCATCCCAGTACATACCATCCCATAACATACCATCCCAGTACATGTAGTCCTTGTACGTAACATCTTCTGTTTACAGATTAACATTCACTGCCGTGGTATATGTACACACTGACAGTAAGTCCTGACTTTCAGTTTCCTCTATTCTTCCACAAAGGGCCTCAATCAGCTACGTCATGTTCTGTGAGGGAAGGTCTCACTCAAGGAGTCCACGGGAAGAACAGGCGTAGTCACGGAATGAGTCAAATCGAGTTACTTCCCCCATGCCGTGTTGTAAACTTTTAGTAGTCTAGTAGATTGCAATAATCTAATGAACGGATATTTAAAAAGGTGGAAACATTTTACAAAAGTGAAAACATTAGAAAATAAAGCATTTATTCATGTACACAATTCATTTATCTCTAATGTATTTTTGAGTGACTGTCCATTCTTTGCGTGGAAACTTCTTCAATTAAAATTGGGAATTATTATAGTGAGGGCAACCTGGGAGAAATAGTGTTGAAAATAGTTTTATGAGTCAATGACACACACATATATATATATATATATATATATATATATATATATATTATGGTGGCCTAAAATAACTTTTGTCAAATTTTTTTGGAGTATTTTGTTTTTTTGTGTTTCCTTTGACTTCAAAACAGCACAGAAAAAATGTCATGAATATATGACTTTATTTAGTACTGCCTCATAGACACTGAAATTTTAAATCATTTTGAATGAATTTTGAATGTGAGTATGCATATATAAAGCACACAGAAAATGCTAGAAGTTTCTGGAAAGTTTTAGAAAAAAATCTATACAATTCTAGAAGGTTTAGAAGGTTCTATGAAATCTCTGGAAGGTTCTAGAAACTTCTAGAAAAACGTGGAAAACTTGAGAAGGTTCCAGGAAATTCTATAAAACTGGCATTCATTTTATTATGACTACTAGGTCGAAAAGTGATGTTCATTTAACTGGCAAAGAAGTTGACACAACTCCTGTTTATTGAGCTAGGTACTTCCCCTAATTGAGCCGACTGGCCAATGGTATGTTTACAAACACAGCCGTCTGGCAGTCAGTTGGTACAATTTTTTCGTGAGCTAGTTCTTTGCTTGTATACTGTTCAGTTGACATGCCAATGTTTATTGAGCTAGGTACTTCCCCTAATTGAGACTACCGGCCAATGGTATGTTTACAAACACACAGCCGTCTGGCAGTCAGTTGGTACTATTTTTTCATTAACTAGTTCTTTGCTTGTATACAGTCCAGTAAACATGCCAATGTTTATTGAGCTAGGTACTTCCCCTAACTGAGACTACTGGCCAATGGTATGTTTACAAACACAGCCGTCTGGCAGTCAGTTGGTACAATTTTTTCGTGAGCTAGTTCTTTGCTTGTATACTGTTCAGTTGACATGCCAATGTTTATTGAGCTAGGTACTTCCCCTAATTGAGACTACCGGCCAATGGTATGTTTACAAACACACAGCCGTCTGGCAGTCAGTTGGTACTATTTTTTCATTAACTAGTTCTTTGCTTGTATACAGTCCAGTAAACATGCCAATGTTTATTGAGCTAGGTACTTCCCCTAACTGAGACTACTGGCCAATGGTATGTTTACAAACACAGCCGTCTTCAATAAGACATTTGGGGGTAGTAAAACTGGGCCGGATGTGCTGCTATTCAAGCGCTTTAAGACGTTTTGACCAAAAATAAGACAGGAAGAATTTAGTATATGCCACGAAGCTCGACTGGAGCAAAATCTCCAGCCGTTAAAAGAAGAAGCCATCACATTTTGTTCAAATATCCTCCAAATGAAAGACAAATCAAAATATTTGCCACGCGAAGATGACAAAGAACTTCTGACTGAATCTTATCTTCCTGGGAAGAATTCCCCCCCCCCCTTGGGGTGCGTTTTCCCGAGCTTATCACTATGCAAGGTGTATGTCTAAAATAATCTACATCATGAAGATTTATCTCTTCCGTCATCAATTCAAGCTGACTAAGCATGAAGACAGATCAATTGTAGAATTTGGTATCTTTGAATCCTTGGTTTACATTAAAGCTTGGATTCAGTATCCCATACTATCAGACGTACCTCTGAATGATCTGGATTTCATCAAGCTTCTTATTAATTATAACAATATTTCTCCCTCCATTTCTCAGACTGCATTGAAAACGATTGGCCGGCATCACTGGTACCTTAGTGTAGAACTCATTCTTCTGGTTCTCTTTTCTCAACTTGTCTCAGTGGATGAGAGAAACAGCCATTCTGCTTGCTTGAGGCAATTCATGGAGAAATCTTCTGATGATCAGAAAGAAGAAAGGTGCATACGCAGCACAAATGATCCTTCAGCACTTCTTAATGTGACATTAAAGGATTTTGTGACCTCGTCATCGCTGCTCTTCTTTAGTGCTCTTCTGCTTCCCACAAATTTTCATCATTCAACTCAACTCTCACCAAATCAGAGTAGTTAAAGCAGTACTTGCTTCAAATTGTTGAACAGCATAGCAAAGAGTTTCCAGATGCAAAAAAATCAACTGTGCTGAAGAGATCGCAGCTTGAAGACCTTCAGGACTCAGAAAGCACAGACTAAAAAACTTCTAATGTGTATTTTTGAATGGCGTACCTAGAACTACTCTGCAATACAGTCAGGTTAATTTGTCATGTAAGTAGTATTATTTTACTTTTTAATTCCTACTGTGTAATATAATTGTTCTTTGTATCTAAAAAAAAATAGCATTTTAAACCTTTCAAAATTTTAATTTAATGCAACTGCTGAATACCATAAAACACGAGATAACAAGTGCACTGAGGCAGTATTTATAGCAGCTCAAATGGTGTGAAATTTGGTATACAAATGTTTTAAATCCCAGTGAACCAGAAAACTAAAATGATCATGATAAAAAATCAACTTTATTTTTTTCCATTATAAAGTGAGCCACCCTAATATATATGTATATACAATAATATACAATAATATATACAATAATATATATATTATTACATGATTTATAGAAAAGGTTGATTTATTTTACTTTTATATATCAAACTGAGTTTTATTTGTTGGATGCGGGGGTTCTACGCTTTGACATTTCTCTTGACAAAGTTAGCTGACCTCTCCGATATCTTTATTAGGGATGTTTAAAAAGTTGCTGATGACCCATTAAGCTGACCTTTTTCAGTTACTCTTTAAATTATTTATAATAAAAATGGGCTTCTAATGATAAAACAAGTCATTTAGAATGACTTTTACAGTCGGTCAAGATGGAACTATAATTAATCGAGAAATAAAATCGGTCAGTTTTGAAGTTTATATTCAGCTGGATAATTTGTCGCTACATTTTGTAGCTAATAAAGGATTGTTGAGCTGGTAACCTTGACCCTGGTGGTCCAAAAGTAGTGAAATCATTACACAAGGCGAATTAGTCTTCCTTACTAAGGTAGCAATTTACTATCTGAATTGCTCAGGGGATGCTACTCCCTCTGATTCCACGAGTTTTACAGCGTGAAGATGATTACCTACCTTTAAGACGATGTGTCGGTGTGGTAGGAATGAGATTGCGATGAAATAAGGTGTGGTGGAATTGTTTAGTTCAAGATAGGAATATTGTAGCGAATTTAGAGGAATGTCGATAAGTTTATATTTTTGCAGGAAAACTAGGCGATTGTCTAGGTCCAAATGCTATGGTGCCCTCTGTTTGGATTTGTAAAATAAAAAAAAAAAATGAATATACATTTGTGGATTAGATGAGTCCGAGTAGTCCAGTTGTTAAGGGCCTTGAATCAGTGTGTGCCTAGATCTTTCAAATCTAGCATTGCCCAGGGCAGCAGATGAAACTAAAAGTACTCTCAAATATAACGTAACCAATTGGTCATTAATGTTACTTTACCTTCGCAACCAAAGGACTCCAAATGTAATTGTCCCAAAGGACCTCATAGTGTAACTTAATCATAGGACACCAAATGTAACTAAACCAAAGGACCCCCAAAAGTAATTTTTCCCTCATTGCATTTCATTTTTTGATTAGCTTTCACTCTTGGATTTGAAATATTATTTCACTAAGACTTTAATACCGTGGGAAAACTTGTGCAGAAGACATAACTCGGGAATCATGGAGCCATTATATGTAAAGATCTGAATCAAGTATCCTCCAACCCATATTTTCTGCATAATAAACGGATTGATGACGTGGCATTCTTTTAAAAACTTCCAATGAGGAAAGGCAAGACATACTTCTGGCTCAGAGCACGGTGCTATCACAAAGTTAACGAAAGTGGAAATTTAAAAAAAAAAAGGCCTAAGGTATCCCAGATCGCCGCTCTTAGTTGCAGGCACGTTATCTTACACTGTGGGGCGTGGGCACTAATACAAGCAATTTCTTTTCATATTTCTGGTACGTATATCCAGTGGCCAGACAACTTTTTCAAGCAGACGTCAACTGACATCACGTGATATCAGATATTTTCATCAGAACAATCAGTTAAAATATTTTCTCAGATAGGTTGATGATTTATTATATATCAAAATGTGATAATAGATTTCTAGTTGATGCATCAGTAGGTCTTATTTTAGAGATTGTGTTAGTTCTAGTGTGGAGTATAGATTGTATTAGGTCATGTACCACTCCTTCTAAATACATTATTGAATAATCCTAAAGCTGTAAGCGTTTGGAGTACTAGTTACAAAGAAAGCGATTTCTTTCTGTAATAAAAAATGTACTTATAATCTAAATGTTAAGATCAATAGATTTAGATCAATACACCGATAAGTGAAAAAATATTAGATTGTTTATGGTTTATTTTGAAATGTATTCTTGGATTCATAAATGTAGGGAGAAGAATTAAAAAAAAATCAAATACACCTGACGTGTCTGGAATGTCAACAGAGCAGTTTTATGAGCAGTTTTATGAGCAGTTTTGTGATCAGTTTTATGAGCAGTTTTGTGAGCAGTTTTATGAGCAGTTTTGTGAGCAGTTTTGTGAGCAGTTTTGTGAGCAGTTTTATGAGCAGTTTTATGAGCAGTTTTATGAGCAGTTTTATGACCAATGCTGATCTTATTTACTGATTGAACGTTTACATCAAGTTTATCAATCCATATGCATGTAAACTTTAATGTAATAGTAGATAGAGTAGAATGTAATTACAGGTAAACCTGAATAATTTTGAGAGTTAAATGTAACTGCATAGAGGGGTGAATGTAAGTACAGGTGTACCTGAATGTAAGTACATGTCTACCTGAATGTAAGTACAGGTCTACCTGAATGTAACTGCTGGAGACCTTGATGTTTCCTGCAAGTAAGAATGTATAATATTTCAGTATAAAACATTTTATTAAAGAAATGAGTGAATGAAGAAATCAATGAACTTATATTTAACAAGAAAGAATGAAATATATACCAGTGGTCAGCCATGATCAGCTGAGAAATGGGAAGTGTGGGTGGAGGTCAAGGGGAAATAATCTATTGTCCATTCTTCACGGCGTATATTGTGTGACCAGTGGGCAGTGAATGACGACAGTCCAACATCTCCACTTCCTCATTCCTTTTTTTTTTATTTCTTCATCTCACGTCATAAATCTCTTTATTCGTTTTATCTCCCGTCTTCTCTCCATCTACACTAGCCTTTTCTCAAAAAGATGTCTACATGTATGTAAGGTCATTTTGTTTACAGTTCTACCTGCTGGAATAATAGAAGATAATTTCTGTACATAATGTCCTAACCTCTGTTGATATTGTTTCTATCACTTAAATTTATAACACTCACGGCAATCTTTGCTTAATTATTTTTTTAGAATTTATATCGATGAACTTGTAAATGAATGTAATGAGACACACGCATTTTTCATTTCATTGATCAAACGATTGACTGCTGTGTGTCAAACAGTAAAATGACAAGTAGGTAGCAGCAACGGTCAAGTTTACGTTCTAGCAAAATTTCGTGGCCAAATTTGGCAAGCTTAACCTGTATTAGTCATCCCTGATTGAAATTCTATTCCACATAACTGACCATCATGACGTGGCCATTCTTTTTTCCTCGGGTGAAATGTATTTTTCAGTTGTTAATTTCTGTTGCTTACCTCATTATTTCAATCTCAACTATTCCCAGCTGTCTGCATTATTAATATTTTCTAACGTAATTTTTTCCCTGAATTTCACCTATGGTTGTCTTTATATTTTTATATGCATCAATGCCATCTGACGATCATTGTGATCCTGTTTCGATTCTGGCATCCGTCTTATAACATGTATTTAGGTTTCATGTAAAGCTATAATTTGTATGTACACCTCATAGCCAATATTAATATTAATAAGTTAATAACTGCTAAAGGGACCAATCCAGCATAACTTTTAAAAATTATGGTAATTACAGTGCCCTAAAAGTCTCTTAAGCCTTCAGCTTTCAACATTTTCTGTAAGCGGCACTGTATGTGTTTTTGTATGTATTATGTATGTATCCATCCATCCATCCATCCATCCATCTATCTATCTATCTATCTATCTATCTATCTATCTATCTATCTATCTATCTATCTATCTATCTATCTATCTATCTATCTATCTATCTATCTATCTATCTATCTATCTATCTATCTATCTATCTATCTATCTATCTATCTATCTATCTATCTATCTATCTATCTATCTATCTATCTATCTATCTATCTATCTATCTATCTATCTATCTATCTATCTATATATCCATCTATCTATCTATCTAATCTAGCCATCCATCGATCCATCCGTCATCTATCTATCTATCTATCTATCTATCTATCTATCTATCTATCTATCTATCTATCTATCTATCAATCTATCTATCTATCTATCTATCTATCTATCAGTCAATCTATCTATCTATCTATTTATTTATTTATCTATCTAACTATATATATCTGTCTATCTGCCTGTCTGTATGTCTGTCTGTCTGTCTGTCCGTCCGTCCGTCCGTTCCTGTCTATCTTATCTAATCACTCTGTTTACATCGATCTATTTAAATAAATGAGGTACTCGTAAAATTAAGTTATATTTAAAGTACATATAATGAAGGTGAACTTTTGGGTTTTATGCCTCCTCCCCACCCTACCAGTTGGTCCAAGAGAGCAAAGTAACGGCTGTAACACTCTTCCCCACCTTTCCAGTTGGTCCACGAGAGTAAAGTAATTGCTGTAACACTCTTCCCCACCTTTCCAGTTGGTCCACGAGAGTAAAGTAATTGCTGTAACACTCTTCCCCACCCTACCAGTTGGTCCACGAGAGTAAAGTAATTGCTGTAACACTTTTCCCCACCCTACCAGTTGGTCCACGAGAGTAAAGTAATTGCTGTAACACTTTTCCCCACCCTACCAGTTGGTCCACGAGAGTAAAGTAATTGCTGTAACACTCTTCCCCACCCTACCAGTTGGTCCACTAGAGTAAAGTAATTGCTGTAACACTTTTCCCCACCCTACCAGTTGGTCCACGAGAGTAAAGTAATTGCTGTAACACTCTTCCCCACCCTACCAGTTGGTCCACGAGAGTAAAGTAATTGCTGTAACACTTTTCCCCACCCTACCAGTTGGTCCACGAGAGTAAAGTAATTGCTGTAACACTTTTCCCCACCCTACCAGTTGGTCCACGAGAGTAAAGTAATTGCTGTAACACTTTCCCCACCCTACCAGTTGGTCCACGAGAGTAAAGTAATTGCTGTAACACGCTTCCCCACCCTACCAGTTGGTCCACGAGAGTAAAGTAATTGTTGTAACACTCTTCCCCACCCTACCAGTTGGTCCACGAGAGTAAAGTAATTGCTGTAACACTCTTCCCCACCCTACCAGTTGGTCCACGAGAGTAAAGTAATTGCTGTAACACTTTTCCCCACCCTACCAGTTGGTCCACGAGAGTAAAGTAATTGCTGTAACACTTTTCCCCACCCTACCAGTTGGTCCACGAGAGTAAAGTAATTGCTGTAACACTCTTCCCCACCCTACCAGTTGGTCCACTAGAGTAAAGTAATTGCTGTAACACTTTTCCCCACCCTACCAGTTGGTCCACGAGAGTAAAGTAATTGCTGTAACACTTTTCCCCACCCTACCAGTTGGTCCACGAGAGTAAAGTAATTGCTGTAACACTTTTCCCCACCCTACCAGTTTGTCCACGAGAGTAAAGTAATTGCTGTAACACTTTTCCCCACCCTACCAGTTGGTCCACGAGAGTAAAGTAATTGCTGTAACACTCTTCCCCACCCTACCATTTGGTCCACGAGAGTAAAGTAATTGCTGTAACACTCTTCCCCACCCTACCAGTTGGTCCACGAGAGTAAAGTAATTGCTGTAACACTCTTCCCCACCCTACCAGTTGGTCCACGAGAGTAAAGTAATTGCTGTAACACTTTTCCCCACCCTACTAGTTGGTCCACGAGAGTAAAGTAATTGCTGTAACACTTTTCCCAGGTCAATTCATACAATGTCTTAGTTGTTGGCGAAAGGTACATACATCTAACTTGATAACTGTATTCATAAGTCATTGTGTACTATATTGCTTCACATGTAGGTCAAGTCAGAAAGTATATTTTAAGCAATAGATTACGAAATAAAATGCTCCACCAATGCTGATAATTGTGGAGAGTGTAGTCGTTATGGGAATGCCAACTTCTGAAACGAGTCGACCAATTGCAGTGGAAATAACCGGTGTCCTGTAAATTCTAGCTTATAGTCTCCCTTTGCAGTTCGGGATATCAACACCATCACCACTCATGAAAAACAAAATCAATATTTTACTTTGCTCAAATTTTCTTAAGAAATCTTTCTAATCAAATGTAAAATAATTAACTATATAGGCAAATACATTTCCTGTTGACCTTTAACCTACCATAAGGCTGTTGCCATTTTTTTTTATAACGAAATGATATTTAGATCTGCATAAAAAGAGGTAAATTATACACTCCACTCATTTCGTACGAAACAAATATTTTTAAAAAGTCGTTCTATTTTTAATAGTTGTTTTATGTTTTAATAATCTCCTGATTTTTTTTTTTAAATTTGTCTTTACGCTGATCAGTGATGATTTATTTCATATCGATTTGGTTTATTGATTTTACCATTTTTTTGTGTGTAATCAATTCCACCCAGATCACGTCTCTGTGATTTTCAACTGCTCATGATTGACATGTTTCATTACAGGGGTGGGGGCAGTGCACGGGCGTGAGAACCTTCTGGCACTCAGAGTTCCTCCCATATTTATGAAATTCCCTGAAAATGTCATTCGTCTGGGAATCATGTTCATCACTTCTGAAATTCAATACAAATGTCATATGGAGAAGTTTAGATTATTTTGTAAATCAATCGATAAGTATTTGTTGGTGAGATGGCTCAGTTTACAAGTCACCGGTAACTATAATATTAAAATATTTTATCGCTAGGGAGCTATATGTCAATAAAAGTGTCAGATTGAAGAATAATAAATAAATAAACAAAAAAAAAAAACTGTTAGCAATGCAAAAAAAAAATTGTATTCTAATTAATTAGCACAGGACAGCTGACGATAAATTTGGGCCCCGCGGCCTAGAAAACATGTGGGCCGCAGAGTACAAAGAAGACATATACCTTATACCTGAAAACCCTCATGTTTTCTTTGTACCCTGGGGTCTTAAGATATATATAGACATGTGGGGCCCGGGGTACTAAGAAAACATGTGGGTCTCGAGTTACTGAATTCTACATATTTATTGATTTTTATTTTTACAATTGATTGTACATTATCATACATAATTAATTTAATTTGCCCTTGTTTGTTTTGGGAATGAATTAGAATTTGTTCACTAATTGTTTTTATAATAGATGGGTGTTCATGCATCATTGAATGTTTTCTATCGGGCAAGTAGGACTAAGGTTTGTTTACACTTTGCCCCATGTTGCCACGCACCAGTGAATGCTACCCCTCTTTGATATTGGGCTTTGTTTATATTTTGTACCAGCAGCAAAAGTAGTGTTTTGAAAATTGTTGTTTTTTTTCTCCATTGATGGTAACAATGGTACTCCAATTGACAGCACGCAATGTTTTTCTGTTTGACCACAAATAGAGCTGTTAGTCCAGGTGATAGCCACTACACCTATCCAGTACAATTTCCTATCACATCTGACACTACGACCCCCACCTCAGACAGGTCCTTCGTCTAAGCCCCCAAAATATCTCTTTGTCTCCTCAATAAGCAAGCCCCCTCCCCCATAAACCCATGAGCTGGTCAGGCTACAAGTAGTTGCTTTGTAATGAACTTTCTTTTTCAATTTTTGTATTCTCCTTTGATGGTAAATATCACGCACCAGTGGAGTCTACTCTTCTTTAAATATAGGCCAGACCAGCCATGGTCAAACTATGGACCACGGGCTGTCAATCCCGGCCGACCACATGCACAGAACTACCCTTATGACGTGTACATATGATGTAAAGTTTTTTCATGCCAACACCCCAACCATCTGCTGTTGGTCCAAACAGCCGGTGAAATTTACGAACCCATTGTAGCCCGCGAGTCAAAAAGCTGAACCACCCTTGGATTAGAACTACTGCAGGCTTTGTTTACATTGTTTACGTCACCCAGCAGACTTGACCAGCACACGTGGACGTCACTCCTGTTTACCATTGGTCGAGATTAACTGCAGGGTTTGTTTACATAGTTGACTTCACTTGGCTGAACGGTTACGCACAACGGGTGTAACTCCTGTTTGATATTTGACTTTGTTTACAGTTTGTTGTACGAGTAGTTCCCCCTTGTGCCTGATTGGACATGACCCTTGTTTGATATTGAGCTAGATGGACTGAAGTCTATCCAGGGTGATTATAAAAAAAAAAGGGCAGAAGTAAGGGGAATAATTTTGCTGGTCATTAGCAATGTGTATGTTGACCCCATAATATAGGTCACCGTTTTACTATTTCTGGTAGAATTTAAGAAATCACTATCTGTCAATAAATCTTTTTGCCAAGTTGGTCAAATTTACTGATCTGTCTTTTTATGTTTTTTTTTTTGTTTAGTCTTCTATTTCTGTAACAATCCTTCATTCTACCCTGTCTGTCTACACTTCAACTTGTATCCATTTAGAATGAAGATAACACTCTAATGATGTCTATCACCGGGTGGTCTTCTAACAGACTGACACTTTCTATATCTTTAGTTTATATGTTTTTCAAGTTGCTCAGATTTATATCGCTAACTGTTGTAATTGTATTTAGACATTGTTGCAACATCCAAGCGTCTTATTAATTATATACTTGAGACTAGAGCAGTGGTCGGCAAAGCGCGGCTCCGGAGCCGCATGTGGCTCTTTGGCTCATTAAGTGCGGCTCTGGTATTTAGTTTTATTTAGTGTACAACTTATTTAGTGTAATAAAATTTAGTGTAATAAAAGTTTACTAAACAAGCAGATTTGACTCCCACTATTTTTTTTTAAATTGTTGTAATGTTCTATTTGGCTCTTTGGCTGATAAGTTTGCCGACCACTGGACTAGAGATTGATTAAAATAGAGGTTTCTATAGGTAGGTACATGTTTATAATTACAACTGAAATAAAAATACAAATCTTAAGAAATGTGTAAAAGAGAAAGAATACCAGATCGAATTAGTGCTGAAATTATTGGACGTTCATAAGGCAGGGGTTCCCAATCTATTATTATTTCGCTAAAACTCTCTGTCTAGGGCCCCAATACATCTGGTAGTCTCTGTCTAGGGCCCCAATACACCTGGAAGTCTCTCGCTAGTGCCCCAAATACTTCTGGAAGTCTCTGACCCCAAATACATCTAAAAGTCTCTGGCTAGGGCCCCAAATACATCTGGAAGTCTCTGGCTAGGGCCCCAAATACATCTGGAAGTCTCTGGCTAGGGCCCAAAATACATCTGGAAGTCTTTGGCTAGGGCCCCAACTACATCTGGAAGTCTCTGGCTAGGGCCCCAACTACATCTGGAAGTCTCTGGCTAGGGCCCCAAATACATCTGGAAGTCTCTGACTAGGGCCCCAAATACATCTGGAAGTCTCTGACTAGGGCCCCAAATACATCTGGAAGTCTCTGGCTAGGGCCCCAAATACATCTGGAAGTCTCTGACTAGGGCCCCAAATACATCTGAAAGTCTCTGGCTAGGGCCCCATATATCTCTTGACATATCTACTTGGGCCACCTCTGTGACGGTGAATGACTCTGGTGCATGAACCCTATGAGCTGACCTATACATCAAGGGTGAAGATAGTCTGTGTCAATTAATGAATATGAATAAACAACAATGTTGTATAGAATGACACACCTGATACTGTGAGAAAGTTTTATATGTATGGGAATGTAGTATGAGCAACCTATGTAAGATGGCACTTTTAAATAAAGTTACAACCAAACAACAAATTTCCTTGCAGAATAGAAATAACTGAGCTCATCACGTGACTTGTGCACGTGTGATGTTGCTACAAATAATTAATCAGTCTAATCAAACACCATTCTCCCTTATTTAAAAAAAAAGTCAATGGCGTGCAACTTTAAATCTCAAGACAGTCAAATCTGGGTCAGTGGGTCTCATACTTTTCATGATGTAAATCCACTTGACAACAGATTTGGTTTCGCGACCCACCTAAAAAAAGAAAAACCGCGAACAAATAAAATACAGTCCTATCCATGGTATGGGTAGTTTCCCCCCTTTCTGTAGATGTACACATTTATAGCTTTACAACACACAGTGAAACAGAGAGTCTGATCTTGAATTGATTGATTCTCGGTCATTTATAACTTTGGGGCGACCGCCCTGATATTTTTTTTTTGAACCCACAATTGAATCGTAACTCACACTATGAGAACCAATCATCTGGGCCATTGTTCTATATGAAAAATACAATATCACCTAGGTAAATAACAGTATAGGAACATGTTGGTAAATACCAGTATAGTAAAATCTTGGTAAATAACAGTCTAGTAAAATCTTGGTAAATGCCAGTATAGTAAAATCTTGGTAAATAACAGTATAGGAACATCTTGGTAAATACCAGTATATGAACATTTTGGCAGATAACATTAACACATTGGTAAATAACTGTCTTATAAATCTTCGTAAGATTTATTTTTTATCCCAATAATCGTTCTAAAAAAAAACTATAAGGATCAGATAAAGATTCTTTATTGTTTGTGTTTTCTATGGCTTAAAGAAACTGTCTTGTTAAACCATTTAGTTGTAGCATTTAAAACTATCAACTCACGTGTAGTGTGTTAGGATTAATCACATATTTGTGATTTAATAGAGAGTTGGAATTGTGTGACTAGGAATTCCAGGGATTTATTAGAGAGAAATAGTTTGTGCAGGGGTTTGATATTAACTACCAGTCTTCAACTAGTAGGACTGTCTCACTAGTCAACAGATATCACTGTAATTAGTACCTTTACTACGACTCTACGCGTGTTGATAATAATGAAACCTCAGGCTGAATGTAATTGACCGATGATATAGTTCGATGTATACAGTGGTTGAATCATGTGTCGTCTTGGACACGAAGTCAAATCAATCAACACACACGCACTAACACACTCAAGCACCACCATATATATTCACAGAGACAAACGGAACGAAGTTATTTCAGCTAGTTCGTATTTGTTTCCAAACTTCAATCTATTATTGAAGTGAAATTAAAAATATTTCTACCTGTGACATTGTGTATTTATATTACGTCAGCAGGACTTCATAAAACCGTCTTTAAATAATGACACGTCTCTATAATGAAGATGTTTGATAAAAATAATTTTATTTTCGTTTCGTTTTTTTTTTGTCGATCAATCGAACTTTTTGTTTACTTAATTGACCTCAAATAATCTTTCAACATTTTCTATCGATTGAATTTTTGTTAATTTTCTTTGAAGTATTTTTACTGTCGATAAAAAAAAAAATAATTTAATGAGCTGGATTAAGTTTTAAATGTAAAAAATTTTAACTTTTATTCCTGGAAAATATTATAAAGTAACAAGAAAAAGGGTAAATGTAAAAAAGTTTGAAGCTGTCAGCAACGAATAAAAATACTTCAATACATAGTAGCGTTTTTATCTAAAGCATGCACTCTTGTTGGCACACAACTTGCTGATCATGAGTACACGTATCACAAAATAAGTTGGTCAATATACCGTTACGTTATAAACACACACACGCACTCACATACACTCTCACTCAAACACACACACTCACTCACACACGCACTCACATACACACTCACACTCTCACTCGCACACACTAACATACACACTCACACATACACATTCACACTCTCACTCTCACACATACACACTCTCACTCTCACTCACACCACTCTCACTCACAAACACACACACTCACACTCTCACTCACAAACACACTCACACATGCATAGACACAGGCACACACACTCACAGACACTCAGACACAGACACACTCACACACACTCACATTCACACTCACACATACACACTCACACTCTCACTCTCACACATACACCACTCTCACTCACAAACACACACACACACACACTCACACTCTCACTCTCACACATACACACACTCTCACTCACACTCACACACACACTCACACACACTTTAACTCTCACACACACACACTCACACATGCACAGACACAGGCACACCCACTCACAGACACTCAGACACGGACACACTCACACACACACACAGACACTCAGACACAGACACACACACACAGACACTCAGACACAGACACACACAATTCTAACTCTCACACACACACACTCACACATGCACAGACACAGGCACACACACGTTCTTCTAAAGTTGCGCCAATTTTTTTTTAAATATTGATATATACGCATATCATCTCTTACAACTTCAAAATATAAAACTGTTTAAAAAAATGACTAGAAATAAGAGAACCATTAGAAATATATTTCTTTTTTAATCACACTTACATTTTTTTACCGTATTATTATACCGTTGGGTACAATATTACAAAAATTTATTTTAACGTAATAGTCTGACGATTTCAACAAGGAAACATTAATAATTTCGCAAACTCATACAAATTAGTAATTGTTTTCAAAATAATATCACAACGAAAAGTTATCATTTCGTTGATATATAATTTGTTTTAACTTCCAGGAACTACAGTATGAGATCCCCCAAACACAATTTTTATTTCTCCAACTTCTCTAGAAAACTTGTAGGTCTTATAAAATACAAAATAAATAAACCAACTTTTAGACAAAATGCATAAAAAGTAAACAACGTAAAAACAACTCATTATGTTATGAAAGTTATTTTATACACATTATTGTTGTTAAATATAAGCTTGGTTATCCATCTAGATGCATAGGTTATCTATTTATTTATTTATGTTTAACATCTAATGTTAAGATGTATTTAGCTCTGTATGCTGTAATCTCCCATACTTAAAATCTTTAAAATATAATTTTTATAAATATTTTTATGATCCAAAGATTTTATTTTATAACTTTTTAATGTATTTTAATAAAATATTTTTTTTAGAAATGTTACATTCAATTGTATGTTTTCATTTTTACGTGTTTTGTTTTGAAAGAACTAAACCTTCTGCTGCTTGTACCCACTTTAATATAATTTACATTATTTGAAAAGTCTAATAATAGAAACTCTGTAAACAATATTAAAGTGTCTTCATTTATGTCCCCTCCATCAAAGTTAAAGTTTTCTGGCGTCAATTTATGTTCTAACTACAGAAAGTTCTTTTTTTTATATAACAAGCCCCGTCTGATATACATCGTACGTCATTTATAAGAACTGCCCTGGCAGTGTTTAGGATAGGCTTTATCCTTTCATGTCCCAGTAAGTTTATATTGAATGTAAACATAGCAGGTCCTGGTCTTGTATTCAACAGACCAACTTCAATGATGTTCATTTTTAGTAATATGCATTTGTGTGTGTGTGAAATTTGATGTCAGAAAACGGTGCATCATCAGTTTTTCATATCAACGAAGCTCGCCCGGTGTGGCATATACACGTAACATCTAAAAATAAAAGGTATTTGTTGATAAAAATTAATTTCACTGCGTCGGTCTCTGTATAAACATGCCTCAGTGTTAGAGATTTATTCTTCGTAATACAGTTGATGTTGATAGAATCGCCGATTGGAAATAACATGTAATAATTATAGGAAACTGAATAGAAATCAGGAATTTCTCTGATCAGACAAACATGTCTGGATATGGAAAGGTGTGAATCTCTCAGCTGATTGTCTCCTTAACAACTTGTGCCCTATCGTGTCTTAACAATTGACGAGATAACCTTACTTAACATTTGCATACAAAGAAATGGGGGAGGGGGGGTGATAGGAATAAATGTTGTACAGAGAAGTAAGGCTGCCTAGGGATGAATGTTGTACAGTGAAGTAAGGCTGCCTAGGGATGAATGTTGTACAGAGAAGTAAGGCTGCCTAGGGATGAATGTTGTACAGAGAAGTAAGGCTGCCTAGGGATGAATGTTGTACAGTGAAGTAAGGCTGCCTAGGGATGAATGTTGTACAGTGAAGTAAGACTGCCTAGGGATGAATGTTGTACAGTGAAGTAAGGCTGTCTAGGGATGAATGTTTTACAGTGAAGTAAGGCTGCCTAGGGATGAATGTTGTACAGTGAAGTAAGGCGGCCTGGGATGAATGTTGTACAGTGAAGTAAGGCTGCCTAGGGATGAATGTTGTACAGAGAAGTAAGGCTGCCTAGGGATGAATGTTGTACAGTGAAGTAAGGCTACCTAGGGATGAATGTTGTACAGAGAAGTAAGACTGCCTAGTGATGAATGTTGTACAGTGAAGTAAGGCTGCCTAGGGATGAATGTTGTACAGAGAAGTAAGGCTGACGTGATTGAGTCACGCACATTGAACTTGTAACGCCATAGTGATAACTCAACACTTACATATATGTATATGCCTATGTATGTGTGTATGTATATATATATTAACAGGTGTGTTAGCGCTAATATGTCTCCATGTTGTTCGTGTATACATGTAAACTTATATTGCATGTGCCACCATGTGTTTGATAGGGCGTTACATATCATTGGACCAGCCCACTTCTCAACCACAAAAGTACACACACACACACACACAAAATAATTTTTAGTTTAAAACTGTTCCCCCCCCCCCCCACACACACAGCTTTCCTTTATCTTAGTAGACAAATGGTGGGCAAACGTTTTAAATCGCGGGCAACAATGGGTACTATAATTTGACAGAAGAACCGTACAAAGAACAGATGGATGAATTGGGTTATATAATTTAACAGAAGAACCGTACAAAGAACAGATGGATGAAGTGGGTTATATAACTTAACAGAAGAACCGTACAAAGAACAGATGGATGAAGTGGGTTATATAACTTAACAGAAGAACCGTACAAAGAACAGATGGATGAGGTGGGTTATATAATTTGACAGAAGAACCGTACAAAGATGAGATGAATGGAGTGTTTTATGTTAGCTTACGGTACTGGAGTTACATTTGATGTATAAGGAGTGCAGAACAGAAGCCGGATAAGACAGCTGAACGGATCGTAATTAGCCCGTGGGCCATAGTTTTTTTCTGTGTCTTGTCTAGAACACCTAAAACATAGCGACTTAGTACATCAGTGTAAGAAATACCTGTCTAGAACACCTAAAACATAGCGACTTAGTACATGAGTGTAAGAAATACCTGTCTAGGACACCTAAAACATAGCGACTTAGTACATGAGTGTAAGAAATACCTGTCTAGAACACCTAAAACATAGCGACTTAGTACATGAGTGTAAGAAATACCTGCCTAGAAGACCTAAAACATAGCGACTAAGTACATCATTGTAACACATTCATGCCTGAGCAAATCGGTGTCAGCCTATCTGTGTGAGTAGATCATTGTGAATATATCTGTGTGAGTAGATTAGTGTAATCATATATGTGTGAGTAGATTAGTGTAAGCATATGTGTGTGGGTAGATTAGTGTAAGCATATATGTGTGAGTAGATTAGTGTAAGTAGATTAGTGTAAGGATATATGTGTGAGTAGATTAGTGTAAGCATATATGTGTGGGTAGATAAGTGTGAGTATGTTAGTGTGAGTTGATCCGTATAAACCTATCCTGTCTTTCTTTAAAAAAACAACTTACTGTTGATGTAAAAAATCACACATTTCTCTGGACAATCAATACAGCAGCCATTTTGTTTTAATTCAGTCAACATAAAGAAACTTTGTTTTTCTGACAGTAAAAAAAAAATAGAAAAAAAAAACAGAATTAGATGTAACTTATTCAAGCAAGACTTAATTCATTTATTACCTCCCTTTAGTGAGCTGTTAGCATAATTGAATTAAAGGCCCCTGGCTGGCATCAACAAATCTACAAGTTATAAGTAATAAAATGATACTTGCATCAGGGAACAAATATAACAAGTTTTGTTATAATGAGGAAACTGGATCTGTACGTGACATTCAAGGTGGAGACAATCAATACTTCTCGAAAACAGACTTTATTTAATTTAAGTTTTTAAAAAATGCAAAACAAAATGTCTACATTTTAAAAAAAAGATCATATTTTATTTCTAGCTCTTTTTAATTACACCTACCGACAGCTACATAATATATTTACACCTATCAACAGCTACGTAATATATTTACACCTACCAACAGCTACGTAATATATTTACACCTACCAACAGCTACGTAATATATTTACACCTACCAACAGCTACATAATATATTTACACCTACCAACAGCTACGTAATATATTTACACCTACCAACAGCTACATAATATATTTACACCTACCAACAGCTACGTAATATATTTACACCTACCAACAGCTACGTAATATATTTACACTTACCATCAGCTACGTAATATATTTACACCTACCAACAGCTACATACTATGTTTAAACATACCAACAGCTACATAATATATTTACACCTACCAACAGCTACATAATATGTTTAAACATACCAACAGCTACATAATATTGCTGTTGGTATAGTTTCAAAGGTTGTAATGATGTTCAAAGTTTGAATTATTTGTTTGTAGATGCTCTAGAATTCTAGACAGTATATTCAGATTAAATTCTACATAATACTTAGGTAATAAAGTAAGTGAAATAAGCATTTTATATACATATATAATACACATTTACTTATATACATATATAATACACATATACTTATATACATATATAATACACATATACTTGTATGTATATATAACACACATATACTTATCTACATATATAATACACATATACTTTTATACATATATAATATACATATACTTATATATACATATATAATACACATATACTTATATACATATATAATACACATATACTTATATATACATACATAATACACATATACTTATATACATATATAATACACATATACTTATATACATATATAATACACATATACTTATATACATATATAATACACATATACTTATATATACATATATAATGCACATATACTTTTATACATATATAATACACATATACTCATATACACTTACGTATACTTATATCTATATATTTTGAAACCAAATCTACGTGTTTCGGGTGAATGCTCCACAGATTTACAAAGAAGTTGAATTTTTTAAATCAGCTAAGAGCTCGCTGGTCTACTCTACACTATACTAGCAGACAGACAGATATACAGACAGGACGACAGAAAAAGAGAGAGAGAGACAGAGTACTTTAAGTTCTAGAAATACAGAAAGTCAAACAGACAGACGGAAAGAACGTTTGATGTGACATATTGCTTTAATTAAAAAATAGACTGACAGACAGACAATCAGACAGACAGACAATCAGACAGACAGACAATCAGAAAGGTTACTTAAAATATGGGATATACTATCAGACAGACAGACAATCAGACAGATTAAAAGTACAGGGTAGATAACTAGCTTTAACAAGAGCCGTTTCTATTGTTAGGTAAACAAGGTGATTAATTGGCTGCACCTACCTATATAATTCCAACATATCTGAAGCTATCAGCAGCCTTAAAGTGGGGGGGGGGGGGAATCGTATTTCTCTAAAAGCCTATTTCTCTAAATGCCTATTTCTCTAAATGCCTATTTCTCTAAATGCCTATTTCTCTAAATGCGTATTTCTCTAAATGCCTATTTCTCTAAATGCCTATTTCTAAACCATAAGAGCATGTCCAGTCATATATCTATGTCTCCCGTTTTGCCTCCCTGCCTATTGCACTATAAGCTGTGGTGGGGATTAAGATACGACAAACGATTTCCCATTAGTGGTTTATGGTATCTAAGATAAACGTATCATACTTTCCATAAAAAACAACAACAACTATATAAGAGAGGTTGTATTAACTTTAACTAACATAACGACAGACCGGTAGTCATACAGATTATAAAACAGACAAACTTATTTCGGGTGTCAGGCATAAAATTAAAAAAGTAAACAAAATAAAACAACTCAATTTTTCTTGAGTCACGTGACACAGTTTCCCATTCCCTGCTGTTGACAGTTGTACTTCTTTATCAAATGAGAACTTTCATCATAAAAATGTCATATTGACTCGAACGTAAAACAATGTCAGACCAGAGCATTCACTAAAAGACTCTCCCACAGTGCACAACTCAGCACCAGGGTGGAAACCATTTCCAAAATGAAACAAACAAAAAATGCGCATCAAGAAATCTTATCCATTGCTTGTGTGTGTGTGTGTATGTGTGTGTGTGCTCGTGCTTCACTCCCCTTACATTTTTAACTTTACTGACAGCAATTTTTCTCCGAGGTTTGGCTTATAAGGTGATTGAAATCTGGCCAGTTCGGTGAATGTGGTTAACTTGGCCAGAGAAAATATTGGATCACTGAAGTCTGCTAGTAATAACCAATGTAAGGCTTGATCCAGTAGTCTCTACAACATATTGCAGAAGATAATCTGTTTCAAGGTTTCGTCTGTTGTTTTAATAACTTTTTGTCATGCTTATCAGATTTATGTCTGCTTGGTTTCAGGATTATTCTGTGTCGACTACAATCTTTTGTTCCTGTTAATAGACTCAAACAAAATCTTGAAGAGAATATTAACCGAGTTATTTAAGTTGGCTTCTTTATTCTAAAAAAACTCAAACGATTTTTAATTTCCTGCTTTGCTACACTTTGGGCTATCAAGAAAACAAAGAAATGTTAGTTTCATATGTTAAGTTTATAAAACATGTCACTGGCATACATATAAGTGTATGTCAAATCGCAATTTACTATGGGATACATATCAGTAGAACTACACAATATAATATTGAATACATATTAGTTTATGTTGAATTACAGTATAATATGGAATACATATTAGTTTATGTTGAATTACAGTATAATATGGAATACATATTAGTTTATGTTGAATTACAGTATAATATTGAATACATATTAGTTTATGTTGAATTACAGTATAATATGGAATACATATTAGTTTATGTTGAATTACAGTATAATATTGAATACATATTAGTTTATGTTGAATTACAGTATAATATGGAATACATATTAGTTTACGGTACAATAGAGATGGACATGAAATATGTACGCCTCCATTTCTTTGGATAGTAAACTAACAATGTGGTGGAGCAAGGGTAACTAACAATGTGATGGAGCAAGGGTAACTGACAATGTGGTGGAGCAAGGGTAACTGACAATGTGGTGGAGCAAGGGTAACTGACAATGTGGTGGAGCAAGGGTAACTAACAATGTGGTGGAGCTAGGGTAACTGACAATGTGGTGGAGCTTGGGTAACTAAAAATGTGGTGGAGCTAGGGTAACTGACAATGTGGTGGAGCAAGGGTAACTGACAATGTGGTGGAGCAAGGGTAACTGACAATGTGGTGGAGCAAGGGTAACTGACAATGTGGTGGAGCAAGGGTAACTAACAATGTGGTGGAGCAAGGGTAACTGACAATGTGGTGGAGCTAGGGTAACTGACAATGTGGTGGAGCAAGGGTAACTGACAATGTGGTGGAGCAAGGGTAACTGACAATGTGGTGGAGCAAGGGTAACTGACAATGTGGTGGAGCAAGGGTAACTGACAATGTGGTGGAGCAAGAGTAACTGACAATGTGGTGGAGCAAGGGTAACTGACAATGTGGTGGAGCAAGGGTAACTGACAATGTGGTGGAGCAAGGGTAACTGACAATGTGGTGGAGCAAGGGTAACTGACAATGTGGTGGAGCAAGGGTAACTGACAATGTGGTGGAGCAAGGGTAACTGACAATGTGGTGGAGCAAGGGTAACTGACAATGTGGTGGAGCTAGGGTAACTGACAATGTGGTGGAGCAAGGGTAACTGACAATGTGGTGGAGCAAGGGTAACTGACAATGTGGTGGAGCAAGGGTAACTAACAATGTGGTGGAGCAAGGGTAACTGACAATGTGGTGGAGCTAGGGTAACTGACAATGTGGTGGAGCAAGGGTAACTGACAATGTGGTGGAGCAAGGGTAACTGACAATGTGGTGGAGCAAGGGTAACTGACAATGTGGTGGAGCAAGGGTAACTGACAATGTGGTGGAGCAAGGGTAACTGACAATGTGGTGGAGCAAGGGTAACTGACAATGTGGTGGAGCAGGGGTAACTGACAATGTGTTGGAGCAGGGGTAACTGACAATGTGTTGGAGCAGGGGTAACTGACAATGTGTTGGAGCAAGGGTAACTGACAATGTGTTGGAGCAAGGGTAACTGACAATGTGGTGGAGCAAGTGTAACTGACAATGTGTTGGAGCAAGGGTAACTGACAATGTGGTGGGGCTAGGGTGAACCTCGTGTCAAGTTTACATTTTTCAACAACAAGCCTGACAAACATTTGGCCTAACACAGTTGTAACAACACTGTCATTATTAACACGCGTTCCATAAATAATTCCATGGTAAAAGGAATATAAACAACAAAGAAAAATACTATTTCGCTAAGCGAATACAAGAATTCAGGTGTCTTAGTTATGTGTTATTTAAAAAAAAATCTTTTACAGATATGTCGGGAGTTGATTGAGTTTATCCAAGAGATGATTTCGTGTTTCCTCCGTGCTAAGATTTACCGCGCCACGTCTATTTGGACTGTGAATTGATGGTGAAACACGAGTAGCTTGACGCAATCACGGGACTAATGAGTTGGAGAAGAGTGCTGGATGGAATAATAGTACAGACCAGTCCAGGGGTGAATATGGCCTTGAGAGAACGTTCATTAAGTCTGTTGCTGGTCTATTGTTTTAGTGTTTTTATATCCTACTCCGTCACGATAGTGGTCTTGTTGCCATGGTTACCTTCTGAGGAAGAAAAAAAAATATGGTTTGAGTGTAGAAGAAATACGAGTTGTCTTTCAGCTAGAAACAAGCTCGAGCTGGTAAACAGGTTGTAAACAGGCTATAACCAGGTTGTAACCAGGTTGTAAACTAGTTTTCAGCCTCTCTATCTCTTCATAAAATTCCTTTCGCTATCGATTAGCATGATGGTGTTATTTGTTATTGTTAACTTCTCTTTGATAATTTATTCACATTGTTCAACTGTTCTACTGTTTTTATTTGTACTACATGTAGGGCCGCAGTGAGGGGCGGGAGGAGCAGCCAGAATACTTATCAGGGGGCCTAAAACTACAGCTAGGGGCACCCGTTGTCAAATTCATTGTATTTTATACATGTTTAAAGTCTTTTTGAATAATGAAAGAATTATATATTTAACGGTATGCGTCGTACATATATGTAACGGTGTGCGTCAAATATATATATATATATATATATATATATATATATATATGTAACGGTGTGCGTCATACACATATGTAACGGTTTGCGTCAGATATCGCTGTCACTACGTAAGTCTTTGAAGTGCCAACCGGTCGTGTTTTATTCTACGTTGAAACTGCTTCACATTTGCCCCCTCCCCGCCCCGCCCCTTTAATGCATAATGCGTCTGCCTCTCTGTATCATACTGCATTACGTACGACCTTATATATATATATACATACATCTACCTTGTATATCACAAGGGATACATCCACTCCCCGTAATGTTGTACGACAGCTGGAGGCAAAGTAAGAGCCGCGCTCGTAATGAATGTTGTTTGAAATAATGGATGTTATTGAAATAATGGATGTTATTGAAATAATGAATGTTGTTTGAAATAATGGATGTTGTTAAAATAATGGATGATGAAATAATGGATGATATTTGAAACAATGGATGCTGTTTGAAACAATGGATGCTGTTTGAAACAATGGATGCTGTTTGAAACGATAGATGCTTGTTAAAATAACTGTAAAAACGTCATCAATTGTTTTTGAATAAGATATGTCTTACTACTCAAAAGATGAACCGCCAGTTTTCATTTTATTCACAAATATATACAACACATATCATTATATACAAATATATACAACACATATCATTATATACAAATATTTACAACACATATCATTATGTACACATTCTTAAACAGACATCTCCGGCGCGCTAGTAAAAGAATTCAAATAAAAAAATCTAAAGCAAGAATTTTTTTTTTATTTCTTTTTGAGTTGTGTTTCTTAGACAAGTCAAAGGGCAAGAACTATGACCCTTTAAAGCAAACAAATATGGCTTACAGAGACTGGACCTGCGTATTGAAGATAAACACAACGACTCCGTTTGATGCCCTAGGTCAAGATGACACAAACGCGCCCATGGACGGAGAAAAAAATAAAAACAAACAAAAACAGGACAAAACAAATGTTTTGTTTAATTAGGAGATAAAAGACTCCAGAGTTTCAGCCATGTTTGCGAACTGCAATCAATCTCAACGCAATTAGCCCATGTTTATGTGTGTATTGTTGTCGAATTGTATGGCTCAGACGGAGACCTCCAGGTCGTGTAGGTACTGGTATCTATGTAGCCTATTTACAGTAGTGTCGCTAGGCGACTGCGGGTAGTGCACAGGGCGCCGATCTAGAAAGGGGCGCCGAAAGAGTGATGGTAAATGTTCATGCACTTTACTGATTAGGAAGAGGGCGACACAATATATAATTCACACAGGGCGCCAAAAGATATAATTCACACAGGACGCCAAAATAGCTAGCCACAGCTATACCTATGTATATGTATTTGTGTGTACAGCCATAGAGACTTTCTTAAACCTATAAATCAATGAAGAATGTACCCTATGTAGTAGACAAAAAAAATGTTGCCTTACAAAACGCTATACAGTACATCGGGCTCAGATGAAGTCGAGTAAATCTGTTTGTATAGCCACGGCTATTCTAGGAGTCTATTTGGAGAGTACAATGACCAGCAGCGTTTACTCTCCCTAACTAATGACAGGTACTCATTTTTAAAGCTGGGTGACATCAATCGAACTCGAGACTTTTCGGTTGGCAGTCGAGCGCCCTGTCTACTCCGCGTCCCATCTATCAGGTTGTAGATCTTGTACTGCAGAGGTTCCCAAAGCTGTAATATGTGACACCATGTTTGGACGAGAACTATTTGAATGTATGGCGATAAGGCGGAGCAGAACCTAGAGCCATGTTGGAAGGTGGAGCAGAACACGGGGCGCTAGGTTAATTTAAAAAAAAATCATGTATCGCTAGTCCCCTTTTCAGAAACAGGGTGTGGCTCGTACGTCATAGTAGCCACCACCACACCCTCCACTAATTAACCGTTGAATTATAATGACGCCGGTAGTGTCATGCCATATATTAATATGCGTAAATATTTCTATTACCATCTAACTGATTATTAAAGGTGTTGTTCCATTAATTTTATTTTGATTGTTTTTATTTTTTTTACTTTTGCTTGTTTAAATGATAAATTGAGAAAAACTAACGTTTTCATCATGATTCAAAACATCAAAACTAGGGTAATGTATTAACAGTAGCGGCCTCACAGGTGTCAAATAGAGTTTCCGTCCAAGGCTTCGCGCTTGAAGGGGCACTTTGAAATTAATTTTTTTCAACCTAACTGTAACAAAATGAGACTTTGTCCTAGTAACAAAATGAAACTTTGTCCTAGGAACCACACGTTAATAAGGCCGCCTCTAATCCCTGCAGATATATCGATGATATTTAATACTGTCGAGTGTTTACATGTTGATCCTACAACATACAACTAAGTTACGAAAGATCTACGGTTGAAATGTCAGTCTGATAAATAATGCAAGAAGGAAACGTTAGAAAAATTGTGTTCCAACTGGAATACAAAAAGTTAATTTGCTCCATCCCGTTCTACCACAAACATGAAAAGGTCAACAAACGTTGAAATGTTCAAAACTGCATCAAATAATACATAAGTATTGTGTACATTTGTAACAAAAGATATCACAAAAACACTTGTTTACAATAAACTCCTCCTGTCCACATCCTCTGCCATGCAGAAGTCAACATCTGTTAGTTCACTGTTAGTTCACTGTTAGTTCACTGTCATCAAAGGATAGGCATTCTGCTTTTACTTCCGCTGTTGAAGCTGGGCATTATCAAAACATATTTACGCCGGAACTAAAAATAGATCTAAAAATAAAAGACCGTTATGAGACAAGAGGCTGAACTGGACAACAACAACAACAACAACAGGCGCACCAAGAATGTTATCTTTCAACACAAAAGTTAACTTAATCTCCTCCTCTACATTGTGGTCACTACACCCTCTCTCTCTCTCTCCCTCCCCCCCTATGGCACATACACTCAAAAACTTCCCCACACGGTGATTACAATACAGCCCTTGTAATGGTCGGGTGGGGGAAGAAGGTTAAAGGGAGAAAATCAATCCAGCACTAAGCAAAAAATAATACATTTATAACAAGGGCAAAGTTCACAAGCTTACGGCTGTTATGTCATTTTTGCGGAACTCTTCCAAAGAGAAACTATTAAACACGTATAGTTGTAGAACATGAAACTGCCAAAATGAGTCAGTTTTATCCAACTATAGAATATCTTTCAGCCATATTGAAATAAGAAATTACCATCTTGATTGTTGCTAATGTTTCTAAATATAATTTATTGCGCTCATTTTATACACCCATTGCAATCACTATACGTTGATAAAACAGAATAAATTTTAAGCTAAAAAAAAATGTTAGTTTTTCCATCTAAAATACTCACTACAATTACTTGTGTCTATAAATTAGTTTCTATATTTAGAAATAACTCACATTACAGCAGAACACGCATTAATATTTAGTTCGGTAGATGTGTATACAGGGCTCGATTTACCCCCGGGGATGACGGGGATATCCCCGGCACTGAGACCTGTCATCCCCGACTCTGCTTAAGCTAATATATCCCAGCCGGGGATGAAATCATAAGACATTTAACAACGACTCTGCAGAAATTTTTGTTCATCCCCGGCACTGGGGACATGGGATGCACCTTTAATGAGTGATTTGCTACATAATTTGTGACCGACGACAAAGTAAACGTTGTTTAGACAACAGAAAATGTTCAGATAATTATTGTATATGTTATTTAGATGACTTAAATATAACTCTAGATAAAATATGGGCTCAACGGTTACAATGTCTCCCTCCCCCACACACATTTGTTTTAAATTCATTTATGTACATTGTTTAGTTTTCTATTCTTATATTGATTACTTATACTTATAGATAAGTTATACTTAATTATACGTGCAGGGTTATATTACAAGATATCCATTGAGTTGATTCCTACGGTTATTGTTCCAGACCACCACGGTTATTGTTCCGGACAACCACGGTTATTGTTCCAGACAACCACGGTTATTGTTTCGGACAACCACGGTTATTGTTCCAGACCACCACGGTTATTGTTCCAGACAACCACGGTTATTGTTCCAGACAACCATAGTTATTGTTCCAGACAACCACGGTTATTTTTCCAGACAACCACGGTTATTGTTCCAGACAACCAATGTTATTGTTCCAGACAACCACGGTTATTGTTCCAGACAGCCACAGTTATTGTTCCAGACAACCACGGTTATTGTTCCAGACAGCCACGGTTATTGTTCCAGACAGCCACAGTTATTGTTCCAGACAACCACGGTTATTGTTCCAGACAACCATAGTTATTGTTCCAGACAACCACGGTTATTGTTCCAGACAACCACAGTTATTGTTCCAGACAACCACGGTTATTGTTCCAGACAACCACGGTTATTGTTCCAGACAACCACGGTTATTGTTCCAGACAGCCACGGTTATTGCTCCAGACAACCACGGTTATTGTTCCATGTATCGTGATGCTAGACGCCGTTACCTGTAAATGTCGTATAATGGAACCAAACTTTAATGTCGTAAGGTAACCTGTAAATGTCGTATAATGGAACCAAACTTTAATGTCGTAAGGTAACCTGTAAATGTCGTATAATGGAACCAAACTTTAATGTCGTAAGGTAACCTGTAAATGTCGTATAATGGAACCAAACTTTAATGTCGTAAGGTAACCTAATAGTGTTATGTCTGTAAAGCTCTACTGGTGAGTGCCAGGTGCTAGATGTGACGTGAGACATTTGATATAAAGTTTTACGTGGACCGCACCAAGAGCCAATCGATCAACTCGACAGATTTTGTATTTAGTAATGAGTTCGTGCCTCCCCCACCCCCTCCCCACTGCCCTGCCCCTCACTTCTCTGAATTAACTACTGTGTCTGTTCCTGCTGGCCTGAATATCATGCAATGGCTATGTTAGGGCGTCCGTTGCAGAACCCATGCGGCGTAATTACGAACAACTGGGATTTAATTCGGCGCCATTTCACGCGAATAAACATAAAAATGATAATGGAAGTCGATAAAACCTATCGATTGATTCATTTTATTTCCCACTGATCGGGTGTACATGCAACATTTCAATAATTTCTTAACGGTATACTTTCAAAATCAGTCATCAAGTTAATTAGGCCATTGATTGGTTGGTTTCCAATCGCCTGATCTGTACAGCGTTAAACGCTTCAAACAAAAAATCACCCAGAATAAAACCACAAAAAAAAAACAAATAAAAAGCAAACAAAAAAAAATTACGTTTTAATAATTGTTGATAAATTAAAGGTAGCACCTTAATAGATGAAAATATCGTAGTACAAAGTTAAGACTAAGTCTTATAAGAAAAAGATAAGACAAAGCTTCAATAAAACTAAGACAAGTCTCATGGGACAACACTGAGACAATGTAGGGAGAAAGTCTGATTTAAGATTTAAGTCTGATTTAAGATTACTTATAAAGTCTGATTTAAGATTACTTATAAAGTCTAATTTGAGATTACTTATAAAGTCTGATTTAAGATTACTTATAAAGTCTGTTTTAAGATTACTTATAAAGTCTGATTTACAAAATAAAGAATAATAATTCATTATTTTATTGGCGCAGTGGAAATTTGTGGGAAATAATCATGATTATTAATTCGTTTATCTGTTAGTGTGTGTGTGTGCGTGTGTGTGTGTGTGTGTTCGAGTGTGCCCAATGATTCTGACTATTAAATGTCCAATACAATAAATTATATTTGCTTCAGTTAAATATGGAAGAAAAAAGTTTGTTTTAGATAATATAACTTCTAAACATCCATAAAAATCGATTTTGGACTTTAATGAAAAAAATGAAAACGTGAAAAAAATCACATGAATAGAGAGACAGAACGAAAAAGAGACAAAAGGGATGAATAAAGAGATTGGGGAGCACGATACACGTAAAGAAAAAAAAATCTTAAGAGGTACACATTAGCAAAGAGACATAAAAAGAGAGAGAAAGACAGAAGTAGAAAACATGCATAACTAAACTCTTCTTTCTCTGTATGTCTCTGTCTCGCCCACACGCCAATAACACACACACACACGCACGCAAACGAGATAAATAAAGAGTATGGTCATTATGTACTTCATAAAATTTTTTACGAAAACATACAGAAAATGTACACCAAATAAATTATATAAATATTTTGAGTGTTTAAATTACTCCAAGCTATACATTACCCCTAACACAGATACAGCAAACCTATGTTATAGTAAACCTCTGCTACAGCAAATCTCTGCTACAGCAAACCTCTGCTACAGCAAACCTCTGCTACAGCAAGCCTCTGTTACAGCAAACCTCTGCTACAGCAAATGTCTGCTACAGCAAACCTCTGCTACAGCAAACCTCTGTTACAGCAAATCTCTGCTACAGCAAACCTCTGCTACAGCAAACCTCTGCTACAGCAAACCTCTGCTACAGTAAACCTCTGCTACAGCAAACCTCTGCTACAGCAAACCTCTGCTACAGCAAACCTCTGCTACAGCAAACCTCTGCTACAGCATGCTTCATTTGTTTATGTGCTGACTGATTCATTGGAAGGCAGTAAAAATATCGGCTCACTGG
This sequence comes from Bulinus truncatus, assembly GCA_021962125.1. Lineage (NCBI taxonomy): Eukaryota > Metazoa > Mollusca > Gastropoda > Planorbidae > Bulinus > Bulinus truncatus. The sequence goes on from JAGDYQ010000002.1 coordinate 13,429,815, forward strand.
TCGTGTAATTCTTTTGTGTTGATATCTTTCTCAACTTTGTCAAAACGTTTATGGACGTCATTGTGTAAATAGAACACAATAATCAGAATGTAGATCTATTGAACAATACTTTGACAAAAGCAGTGCTGTAGGTGACCTATATCTTTGTGCCTGATGTTATCGCCCAGTGTCAAATTACTATCAAGGAGACACATGCTTTTAATGCTCATAGGTCAAGGTAAATAATTTAATACCAATTGCAAGGGTTCCCTAGTTGTTGGGGTAGCGACAGTTTTGTTAATCTTGTTTATCTGCGCCCTTTAGTAAATAATATGTTATAATATAATTAAGCAATATGTGCTTCTTTTGATCAAGGGGGCCCACATGGCGGAGGTATTTAAGGGCCCTTGATGTCCAGGCGTCAGCCGTGCGTAACCAACTGCGAGTAATATTTAAATGTCTTATTCGTGCATAGTTTGCGCACAAGTTAAACTTGATGTTTCCATCACTCGCAGCTTAGGAACTACTTCATTTCTTACATGAACTAAATGCTAGCCTTAAGAACTACTTCATTTCTTACATGAACTAAATGTTAGCCTTATGAACTACTTCATTTCTTACATGAACTAAATGCCAGCCTCACCTCCATCCCCACCATGGGCCCCTTCCAAGTTGTACCTTTGCCTGGGGCCACCCAAGATGTACCTTTGCCTGGGGCCACCCAAGATGTACCTTTGCCTGGGGGCACCCAAGATGTACCTTTGTCTGGGGCCATCCAAGATGTACCTTTGCCTGGGGCCATACAAGATGTACCTTTGCCTGGGGCCATCCAAGATGTACCTTTGCCTGGGGCCACCCAAGATGTACCTTTGTCTGGGGCCATCCAAGATGTACCTTTGCCTGGGGCCACCCAAGATGTACCTTTGTCTGGGGCCATCCAAGATGTACCTTTGCCTGGGGCCATCCAAGATGTACCTTTGCCTGGGGCCATCCAAGTTGTACCTTTGCCTGGGGCCATCCAAGATGTATATTTTCCTAGTGTATCTTAAAACGAAGAACGGATTTGAATTTACAACAGTGTACTATTGTTCCAAGAATAATGTCAGTCATAAAGTTACTTTCCTGCTACACTGGAATGTCTGCATTTATCTATTTTCAGTTAACCGTAATTATTGATAACAGGCGAGTCATGGTTAACCGTATAGTCAGTAGTTGTCAACCTATTTCACGGAAGTGCCTCAAAGGGTGCGAAGTATGTACGCGGGTACCCCTCACACGTAAGTTCGCAAATAAAGGTACTTTTTTGTATTAATGTAAATAAGCTTTTAATGCGATACTTGGACACGTGGTTTGGTGATGACTCACGGATCAAACTGGCGGCCATCTTGAATGTCTTAAAGTGAACATTATATGTCGCTGTGTACCCCTACATAACCTTTCCCATACGATGAGAACCGCGGGCAGGCCCACCGACAGAAATTTCGGGCCACTGGGCAGGGCTATCACGCCCCCCCCCCGTGCTGATAATAATATTTTCAAAAGTTGATTGGCCAGCTCAGTCCGGGCCCCTAAAACTCGCCGGGCCCTTGGGCATTTGCCCCTCCCACCCCCTCTCGGCGGCACTGACCGCGGGTATAGGTTTCACACCCGGTCTATAGTCGCTCATGTTTGATAACCTGTGATCTGGTTGTATGATGGAAGCTTGTGAAAATGTCTTAACCAGCAACAGGAAGAATGTAGGGAAATGTTATATGTCAACATTCTATCTATTTCTCTAAGTCTCATGTTTGCATATGTGTTAAGGAGAAGACTATGACTTGAATATGTGTTATGGAGAAGACTATGACTTTTATATGTGTTATGGAGAAGACTATGACTTTTATATGTGTTATGGAGAAGACTATGACTTTTATATGTGTTAAAGAGAAGACTATGACTTGTATATGTGTTAAGGAGAAGAATATGACTTGTACTTGTGTTAAGGAGAAGAATATGACTTGTATATGTGTTAAGGAGAAGACTATGACTTTTATATGTGTTTAGGAGAAGACTATGACTTGTATATGTGTTATGGAGAAGACTATGACTTGTATATGTGTTAAGGAGAAGACCGTGGTATAGGTGAAATTTGTCACATAATAGATTTCCTTCGACTCCTTCTATAATAATTTTGTTTACGGCACAAATGGTAGTACATGTTCAGGGCCAACTGCCTTTTAGTCGATATAAGTGACTGGCATCCACCCCCATGACTCTACCTTCTATTAATACATGTTGCTAAACCAAATAAATAATAATAAATGTCTCAATAAAGTAATAAAACTAGAAAGCAATCAATGTTCGCTCACACATACAAATAAAAGATGTAACTCATATTTTGATATTATGTTTTGGTTTTTATTGTCGACGACAGAAACTATTTCAATGTTTGTTTTATTTTTATAATAATATGAAAAAAAAGTACGACCATCTTTATTACTTGAATTTCCTCCACTTCCCACTTTACACGATATAGACAAACATTTCATTTATACATGTCAGTGATTTGAACATCAGACACACACAGTTTGTGTACATCACACACACACAGTTTGTGTACATCACACACCCACAGTTTGTCTCCTGAGAGACTGAGTTTCAGTCTAATTTATAATTTACTTCTTAAATTTCAGAATCACTTTATTTTTAAAATGTCCATCTCTTTATATGACCAGTATTGACCAGTCTTTATTATTATATGTGATTAATATTTTATGCTTCGTTTTTTTTAATAATTAAATGTAATTCTATTGCGTGGGTAGGTTTAGTTAACAATAAGAGGAAATGATTTGAAAATAGAGACGTAATTAAAAATGTCTCTGGATCTATTGTATTTAACAACAGATCATGTTCAATGTCATCTATTAATGATTTATTTTTTCCTTTATCTCGTTTGCGTTACTAACCAACAGACGCTCAATGGTTCAAGAATCACGTGACCAATGTAGATAAACAAGGAACTGAGTCGGATATTTGATATTAATGAATTCAATTAGGTTATTTGATTTGTTATTGGATCCCTTGGTCAGTCACAGAGTGGGTTATAAGAAAAGTCAAACTAGGAAACATAACTCCTTTCTGCAATAGAGGCCCTTTACTATTGCACCGACAGGTACTTTAGACTTGGGCCCATAAGTAAATCTTGAAGTCTCTGATTAGGGCCTGTAAAAACATCTTAAAGTATCTAAGGCCTATAAATAAATCTTGTTGTCTCGGACTTGGGCCCATAAAAACATATTACAGTCTCTGATGCCTATAAATAAATCTTGATGTCTCAGATTAGGGCCCTCATGACGACACTGATCGGCCATTGATTAATTTATGAAAGCAGATAGTTCGCAGACGCTGATCAGAGCATGCCGAAAGAAATTCATTCAAGTCAAAATGCTGGATGTAGTGATTCACTGATGTACAAGTCTGTTCTTATGTATTACATTTATACTCCTTTAAAGTAACTGTCTGTTGACTTGCGTTATTTTCACTGCTATTTGCAAAATATTGAACTTTTTTTTAGAAAATGTCTTATTGAACAATCTAAATACCTTTCCGAGTATCTACAAATTCGACTACTTGCCAACCTACCAATTAACATGCCTACCTATCAAGCTACCTTTTAAATCTGACTATGTATATATATCCATGCCCATATCTATCTGTACCAGAGGTGGGCAAAATGTTTGATTCGCTACCCACAGTGGACTCTGCCATTTCACAAGATGGCCAGACCAAAGGTTGAGTGTTTATATGAAATAATATATATCAATGTAGCGTCATTTATGTCAACTAGTAGATGGGACAGAGCAAGGATCACACTAAAGAGCCTGACGGGGCTACCATGCCCATCTCTGACTTGTACAACTCCACTCACTTATCTTCAGGCCTACCATGCCCGTGTCTGACTTGTACTACTCCACTCACTTATCTTTAGGCCTACCATGCCCAACTCTGACTTGTACAACTCCACTCACTTATCTTCAGGCCTACCATACCCATCTCTGACCTGTACAACTCCACTCACTTATCTTCAGGCCTACCATGCCCGTGTCTGACTTGTACAACTCCACTCACTTATCTTCAGGCCTACCATGCCCGTGTCTGACTTGTACAACTCCACTCACTTATCTTCAGCCCTACCATGTCCATGTCTAACCTGTACAACTCCACTCACTTATCTTCATTTAGCTACCAGCATGAGTTCCTCTATGGGTTTTATTTCTATGAAGCTCTCTCACTATATTGAAAAAAAAAAGACATTGTCTTTGTATGAAAGTTTATGTGTAAACTTGTATGTCATATATATTATCGACAGTATGTGTACATATCTATATAAATATCAATATATAAATGATGTTTTTGAAAACTTTGTCCACTGGCTTGGATATGGGTCTGTGTGATGTCTCGGGGAGTGGAGGAAATATAAAAGGCGTGATCTAGCTCCGATGAACGAGATTTGGGTTCATTGATTTCTTTCCATAACGCCAAAAAAAAAGGCAGGTCTGTATTTCCGCCTCTGTTATCGGGAATGTCCGTTGAACTTGCGTGGTCACGCCCTTGACAACAAATAACTTGTTAACCGACCATTCTGTGTTTGTCAACTTTTGTCCTTTTTGTTGACTCAAACTGTATAGTGACGTAAGTCACACACTGGTATATTGACCGTAAGTCACACAGCTTGTATAGTGACCGTGAGTCACACAACTTATATAGTGACCGTAAGTCACACAGCTGGTATAGTGACCGTAAGTCACACATTTATATAGTGATCGTAAGTCACACAACTTATATAGTGATCGTAAGTCACACAGCTGGTATAGTGACCGTAAGTCACACAGCTGGTATAGTGACCGTAAGTCACACAACTTATATAGTGACCGTAAGTCACACAGCTGGTATAGTGACCGTAAGTCACACAACTTATATAGTGACCGTAAGTCACAAAGCTGGTATAGTGACCGTAAGCCACACAGCTGGTATAGTGACCGTAATTCACACAAGATATATAGTGACCGTAAGTCACACAGCTGGTATAGTGACCGTAAGTCACACAACTTATATAGTGACGTAAGTCACACAGCTTGTATAGTGACCGTAAGTCACACAACTTATATAGTGACCGTAAGTCACACAGCTGGTATAGTGACCGTAAGTCACACAACTTATACAGTGACCGTAAGTCACACAACTTATACAGTGACCGTAAGTCACACAGCTTATACAGCGACCGTAAGTCACACAGCTTATATAATGACCGTAAGTCACACAACTTATATAGTGACCGTAAGTCACACAGCTTGTATAGTGACCGTAAGTCACACAACTTATACAGTGACCGTAAGTCACACAGCTTATATAGTGATGACCGTAAGTCACACAGTTTGTATTGATCTTGGGAGTGTGTCAAGGATAATGACCCTACATGACCTTATATTGAACTAGATTGGACATTGTGTCTAATGGGTAAATGAACGTGTACAGGTGTGCTAAAAGTGTCATGGCCGTGAACGTACCACGGGAGACAGGTAAACCTGATAGATGGTAATCTTTTTAAAAGTAATAAGTAACACTAGGGGAAGTAAGCCAGTAAATATGTTAGATTCTTTTCAGAACTTCTATGCTGGCTGAAAAAAACAACAATGTACAGTTAAGATCTTCATCATCTATAGAAAAACAAAGTTTTCTATGTTCTGGCCAATTCTATTGTTCTGTAACTGTACATTGTACAGTGTACAATGAAGTTTGATTACTTTCTATAAGACTAATACCGAACATTAGTAGAATAAATTATTCTTGCCATAATTTACCATATAGAAGATGGTAATGAACGTTTGACAATAATTTCTTCATCTGACCCGAATCCCCCAAGCAAAGCAGTTTCAAAAGAATGTTCGATTAGGACGCGTGCTTTTTTTATTTATTGTCAACATTAAAATTTCAATCAAATGATTTGAAACTTTTTTTATTTAAATAAAACAAAAACATGTTTGCTTACATTAATAAAAATGTATATAAATAGCATTGAATTTACAAATCCCTCCACCCTCTCTTTCTCTTTCTCTCTCTCTCTCTGTCACTCTCACTGCCTGTCTCTGTCTCTATTTATTTCTATCTCTATCTGTTTCTCTCTAGCTCGCATTCTGTCTCTTTTTTTCTCTTTCTCTCTCTCTCTCTCTCCCTCTCTGTTTCTCTCTGACTCTCTGTCTCTCATTCTCTCTCTCTCTCTCTCTGAATCTATCTCTTAATCACTCTCTCTCTTTCTCTCTCTCTCTCTCTCTCTCTCTCTCTCTCTCTCTTTCCTTGAGTCTTTATATCTTTCTGTCTCTCTCTATTTTTCTATATGTTTTTTTTCCACTTGGCCATGATGTATAATTTATTAGATATGCTGTTGATGAGATATACATGATCTAATTTATAAATGAAATTAAAACAAAACTGATTGTTTATCTAGAAATTGGCTTACTAATAATATTGATTTTAATAGGGACAGTAGAACACATTTTGGAAATTTAATGATACGGAATTCGAATGAACGAATTAAATTACACGTGGAGACTGCACAACAATTATCAGTTTCTATCTACATCTGTTGTTGAGAAAAAACTTGAAGAATTATTTGTTTGTTTGATTCCTAGACTCATTTTATTTCTCCTAAACTAACAAACTACCCAAAAACTTAGAGAGATTACATTTCCCCATTGCCTGAGCGGTCATTAGCTCCATTTCTAGTAAACTGTGTCCACTTACTAATGAAGAAAAAAAATTGGACCGTTAACATCTCCCAAATAAAAATTAAAAAAAAACTGAAAGGATCTGTCCCAGTGCTCAATGATGATAGAATAATCGCAACCAAGGGACTGAACCCTATGACTTCTTTGGTCGTAGTGATTGCGCCTTCTTTATTTATATTCTCCTTTGACATTCTTCTCTCGTCAAGGTTTATCTCCCCCTGGACTCTTATATTTCTGACGTGGTGAACGATTTTTTTTCAAAATGTATATCATAGGTATAAAAAGAATCAAGAAACGGATTCATTGTGGAGCATAAGAGATGGGAATGAACCAGTGACTATCCAAGAAACGGATTCATTGTGGAACATAAGAGATGGGAATGAACCATTGACTCCAAGAAATGGATTCATTGTGGAACATAAGAGATGGGAATGAACCATTGACTCCAAGAAACGGATTCATTGTTGAACATAAGAGATGGGAATGAACCATTGACTCCAAGAAACGGGTTCATTGTTGAACATAAGAGATGGGAATGAACCATTGACTCCAAGAAATGGGTTCATTGTTGAACATAAGAGATGGGAATGAACCATTGACTCCAAGAAACGGGTTCATTGTTGAACATAAGAGATGGGAATGAACCAGTGACTCTATCCAAGAAACGGGTTCATTGTGGATTATAAGAGATGGGAATGAACCAGTGACTCTATCCAAGAAACGGGTTCATTGTTGAAGCCAATGAGACATGAAATAGTCCAGACCTCCCAGCACCAATGACTTTGATGGTCATAAACAGCCCCCCCCCCCCCGCCCCCAATCTTCACCATCTTGCTGGTTCAACTCCAAATACTCGGTTTGAAGAAATTAAGATTTGTATTAGCTTATGTGACCTAATCTGGCCAGTCATCTGACGTGGTACTTATAGAAAGTCTGTTGACCTCGCTGACCTTACAGATTGATATGACCAGACTGCTGAAATGTAGGTCACTGTTGATGTAGTTGGTCAAGCACACACACACAGAGTTGATCCTACTCAGCTGACAAAGTTAGTTCAAAAAAGTCACTTGCATAATAATTTTTTTTTATTTTGAAACTGATCAATCATCCATGATTTATTCTGTGCGTTTTGTTGACAGTAATACATAACACAATCATTGTAACACAATCATTGTGTTGATTGTTTTCATCGAAATGGCAAAGTAAATATAGAAATGTTTGAATGTTACGAGAACAATGAAGGTATAAAGTTACAAATTTCTTTTATCTGTGGTATAGAATACTGTCACGGGCTGAGCTTTACGTTGTTTATACAACGTCGTCAGCAGTTTTACTGTAAGTGTCTTCCATTAGTACTTCTTATAATGGTCTTTGTGTAATTCAATAGTACTCGGTTATTGTACACTGTGGCAGCAATAGGCATAATTATAATAGACCAATTTCCTTTACAACGTGATTATCTATCTATCTATCTATCTATCTATCTATCTATCTATCTATCTATCTATCTATCTATCTATCTATCTATCTATCTATCTATCTATCTATCTATCTATCTATCTATCTATCTATCTATCTATCTATCTATCTATCTATCTATCTATATATATATATATATATATATATATATATATCCATCTACTTACCCAACTACCTACCTTATTAACTACCCACCGACTTTACTACCGACATACCTAACTATCTATCTATATATCTAATCTAACATTATCATAGGAGGAATAGAGGGGGTGGGGGTCACCAACATTGGGGGGGGGGTACCTAGGGGCATCAAAGGAACTTAATTCCTTCACTGCATGTGCTAATGAAATAACTAGCATACTGACCTTCACTGCATGTACTAATGAAATAACTAGCATACTGACCTTCACTGCATGTACTAATGAAATAACTAGCATACTGACCTTCACTGCATGTACTAATGAAATAACTAGCATACTGACCTTCACTGCATATACTAATGAAATAACTAGCATACTGACCTTCACTGCATGTACTAATGAAATAACTAGCATACTGACCTTCACTGCATGTACTAATGAAATAACTAGCATACTGACCTTCACTGCATGTACTAATGAAATAACTAGCATACTGACCTTCACTGCATGTACTAATGAAATAACTAGCATACTGACCTTCACTGCATGTACTAATGAAATAACTAGCATACTGACCTTCACTGCATGTGCTAATGAAATAACTAGCATACTGACCTTCACTGCATGTGCTAATGAAATAACTAGCATACTGACCTTCACTGCATGTACTAATGAAATAACTAGCATACTGACCTTCACTGCATGTACTAATGAAATAACTAGCATACTGACCTTCACTGCATGTACTAATGAAATAACTAGCATACTGACCTTCACTGCATGTACTAATGAAATAACTAGCATACTGACCTTCACTGCATGTACTAATGAAATAACTAGCATACTGACCTTCACTGCATGTACTAATGAAATAACTAGCATACTGACCTTCACTGCATGTGCTAATGAAATAACTAGCATACTGACCTTCACTGCATGTGCTAATGAAATAACTAGCATACTGACCTTCACTGCATGTGCTAATGAAATAACTAGCATACTGACCTTCACTGCATGTACTAATGAAATAACTAGCATACTGACCTTCACTGCATGTACTAATGAAATAACTAGCATACTGACCTTCACTGCATGTACTAATGAAATAACTAGCATACTGACCTTCACTGCATGTACTAATGAAATAACTAGCATACTGACCTTCACTGCATGTACTAATGAAATAACTAGCATACTGACCTTCACTGCATGTACTAATGAAATAACTAGCATACTGACCTTCACTGCATATACTAATGAAATAACTAGCATACTGACCTTCACTGCATATACTAATGAAATAACTAGCATACTGACCTTCACTGCATGTACTAATGAAATAACTAGCATACTGACCTTCACTGCATGTACTAATGAAATAACTAGCATACTGACCTTCACTGCATGTACTAATGAAATAACTAGCATACTGACCTTCACTGCATATACTAATGAAATAACTAGCATACTGACCTTCACTGCATATACTAATGAAATAACTAGCATACTGACCTTCACTGCATGTACTAATGAAATAACTAGCATACTGACCTTCACTGCATGTACTAATGAAATAACTAGCATACTGACCTTCACTGCATGTACTAATGAAATAACTAGCATACTGACCTTCACTGCATATACTAATGAAATAACTAGCATACTGACCTTCACTGCATATACTAATGAAATAACTAGCATACTGACCTTCTGTTGATAAAATATCATAAAACTACATGGGATACAGAATTAGAAATGAAACCCATGTTCGTCATTGTACTACGGGTGGAATGTTCACAACCGTTTTGTCTTCCATTGACACCAGCATCTATCAAACTAATCACACACAGAGATTTGTGATCAGGGCTCGCTATATAACGGGGGGTGGGGGCAGGGGGGAATTAGTTGTCAGTGTGGGGTGAGAGACGTGGTATGGGGTGGGGGTGTACAAGCAGGAACAATTACTCTGCTCATTGAATCAATAGGGACACGTTTTGTACTCACTCGTTAATCAACTTCTTCCCCGAGGGGTGAATTTTTGTTGGAATAATGCAACTCTTTCTTAATCAAGGCAGTTTAACGGACTTTGATTGTCATTCACTGTCTCGTCTTCATTGCCAAGTTCTTGGAATCAACACAAGCTATATGTAGGGCAGGACTGTTAGGCATTCGTAATTAAAAAAAAAAATTACATGTAAAATGGAAATTCCCATTATTTAATGCAAAGAAATCTGGTCTTTTGTTTAGGCACAGAAATCTGGTCTTTTGTTTAGGCACAGAAATCTGGTCTTTAGTTTAGGCACAGAAATCTGGTCTTTTGTTTAGGAACATAAATCTGGTCTTTTGTTTAGGCACAGAAATCTGGCTATTTGATTAGGCACAGAAATCTGGCTATTTGATTAGGCACAGAAATCTGGTTATTTGATTAGGCACAGAAATCTGGCTATTTGATTAGGAACAGAAATCTAGCCATAATATGTAATTAAGCTGAATACAAAATAAACTGACCGCAAATTAAAACTTTTGGTCTAGATAGTTGAGAAAACTGTGTTCATTACTTATAATATGGTATTATTATATTTTAAATATTAAATAACAATCACAATTTAAAGTTTATAGCTAAAACAAACTATACTGATGATACTTTTTTTTATTTACTTAATTAAGTATTTTAAATTAAATATTAAATAATACATTTATTACCATTAATTCAATTTATATTACGTTTGCTAAACGAAACCCTTTTTTTTTAATAAAACTAATAGTATTCAGATATCATTTAATTGATGTGTATGATTGGCTAATATAAAGTACAATCTAAACTATTTCCAGATAGTAGATTCAACATATACAACTATATTTAGTTCACAATATAAAACGAGTTATAAATGCTCACAACGCAGTCTGTAAATAAAACAATTTAATTTTTACAATACCTTTAGGTCTGAGGTATACAGTGCACCATGTAAATATAACAAATTGATTATTACCTTTAGGTCTGGGGTATACAGTGCACCATGTAAATATAACAATTTAATTATTACCTTTAGGTCAGAGGTATACAGTCCAGTACACTAAGAGGTGTGACTCATATTGAGAGACATTCACAGTCAAAGCTCGACTTGTACCACCTTAGGATTACTTGTGAGCTCGACACTAACATCTACAGCACCAGTTTATGAGGTTAGTCAACGTTTTGTTGTTGTTTTATATTGTCCTTTATAATTACATTGATAATAGCTGAATGGAACGAGTTACTCTCTGGCATGGTAGAATTATATTGTTGAACTGTGGTATTCATTTGACGGGTCTAGCCATTTACTAAGCTAGGTAAACAATAAAAAAGTACAATGACTCAGGCTTGCGGAGCCGGAGCCGAGGAGCTGGGAGCCGCTACTTTTTGCTGGAGCCGGAGCCGGAGCCGAAAAAATCTGGCGGCTCCACGGCTCCCAAATGCTTTTTTTTTTACAGCAGAATTTTTTTATTTTTAGTTTTAAAATTCCAAATTTGTTTGATTGTTTGCCTCCTACAATTTGAAATGTTGTTATTTTTACGAACGCAACAACAGTAGCAGCGTTAAAATGATAGCGTGCACGCACATCACCACAAGAAATCTTTAACGGGGAATCGTTTTGTGTTCGTTTTAAATCTTGTTTACCCTCTGAAATTTTTTAATGGCATGTTATTTTGTTATATACAAAGTTAAAACAGTTTTATTTTATAGAATAATTGTATCAATCATTTAAAATACATTTTTACTAAGACGACAAATAGAACGCGTCATTTCGTATTATTATTTGACCGCGAATCAGGCCCGTAGCGTGTGTGGGGGCCAGGGGGGCTTAGCCCCCCCCCTTGCGTTTTGTCTGGCCCCCTCTGCTTATTTGCTCTACTTAGTAAAATGTATTACCTGCCCCCCCCTGCTATTGCCTGGCCCCTGTTGTAGAATGCCTGTCCCCTGCTGTAGAATTTTCACGCTACGGGGCTGCCGCGAATTTGTTATAGACTAATAACAAAATTGTCGCTTTCTGTATTTAACAATTTTATTATTAACAGAGTATCTGAAACAGAGTAGATAAATTTATAAGGCTGTAGCTATACGGACCCGGGTCCCAATAAAATCCGATTGTTATTCGGACCCGTGGCAAATATGCACAAAGCTTAGCTATATTTAAATTATATTAGACGGAACCCGAAAAAATAATAATACAGAGTCCGCTTAGTGGAACCATAGACACTGAGTAACGATTAAATCATACAATTTAAACAATTATAAAAAAAAAACAATAATAAAGTTTAATTATAGCTAAACTAAGTGCATATTTGTCACGGGTCCGAATAACAATCAGACTTTATTGGGACGGGGTCCGAATAAAAGTCGGAGTTTATTGGTACCCGGGTCCGAATAGTCACTTTATAAATAATAAATATAAATACTGAAGTCTTTAAAATATTTTAAATAATGTATCATTGTACTATTTGCTAATTTGATCATTGAAATAACTTTTTATTACTTATGAAAATGGCGACTAGTGAAACCTCGGTCGAAAATAATGATATGATTCTGGATGCACTGAAATGGTTTGTTTTTAGTAAAACCGACATGCGTATATTTTTCAAGTTCCTGACTATGGGGCAGCCTCGTAGCGTGAAAATTCTACAGCAGGGTCCAGGCATTCTACAGCAGGGGCCAGGCAATAGCAGGGGGGGGGTAGGTAATACATTTTTCTAAGTAGAAAAAATAAGCAGAGGGGGCCAGACAAAACGCAGGGGGCCCCGGCCTTCTGGCCCCCCCGCACGCTACGGGCCTGGTATGGCGGTGAACGCGACAAAATTTGCATAACTTTTTACCAGCGGCATGTTTGCGTGGCGCAATTACAAAAATTTTTGTCTCGTGTGATACTATCTTAATAGGGAGCCGGAGCCGGAGCCGTCAAATTTGTGGGAGCCGGAGCCGGAAAAAAATTTTGCGGCTCCGCAAGCCTGCAATGACTATACAACCTTGATATTAAAAGGTGTATTTACTTAATGACATGTATCACGGGAGGCCAAGCGGTGTATAACATTCAACTGTTGACCTTAGGGTTCCGGGTTCGAGAATTTTCCTGGTGAAGAAATTAGGTTGAATGTCTTATAGGTTCACCCAGCCTTTAATGATTACCTGGCTTACGTTGGGGAATGAAAAGCTGCTGGGTGTTGTGCTAACCACACAGCCTGTTTACGTGCTGTAGTTACAGAAACAGATGAATTCTAAACTTCAACTGCCCTTGTGCCCCATGATGGTTAAGGGAAATTTACTAACCACTCAAGCTGGTGTGCTTATAGAGCTACAGTTTATGATACAACTGTTAATTATTAATATAAACATGTATTTCTAAATAGCTTTGTTCACTTCACATATGACACATTGATACGGCATTTCACTGTTATAAATATGATAATATTTTATCTTTTCGATAACTTTTCATTGAGTAACGCATGCGCAATAAGCATGTAAACATTATAATAATAACATTGTCAATATTAGATTTTTTAAAATTTACAAATGATTTGGAAACCCAATTTAAAGTAAAATGCAGCAAAAACAAGAACAAGACAGTCAGCCTAATTATTGAGTAAAAAGAATTACTGGTCATTCGGTTAATGTAAGTTAAATAATACAGTCCCTATATTTAGACATATCTAGCTGTTATAATTGTCATTTATGTTATTCTTTAACTATAATCTATATTTAGATATATATAGTTGTTATAATTATCATTTATGTTATTCTTTAACTATAATTAGCTGTAGACCAATGCACCAGGTCTGATGGCCTTCAATCAAAATAAAGCCTTTAATAAGTTGTCATGCACAGCTAAAAATAGTTTCGTTGCCATTTTGATATTACTTTACCGACTCAAAAGTTCTTCCAATCGATTGACTTGTCTATCAAATGTTTTCTTCTTTACCATTGAAATGTTTATGAAATGTTTTCTTTTTCTGTTGTTGACCATGTTGTTTCGGCTACCACAATCAGCTCTGTCTGCCTGAGTCTGTAGTTTTCTGCTTGTCTGTCTGTCACTTTGAGTTCTCGCTCTGTCCGATTGTCGTCTTATCTTCTGCAGACAGTCAGCCTTCATGTCAAATCAACTGCTCGTCTCAACTTCTGTCGACACATACATTGTCCTGTCTGCTGTTGATGGTTTGTGTTTTATTTTCCTTGACTGGCTGGGCTTATTTTGATTTAATTCATCGATCCAGTGAAGGATTGGCCAACCCTCTTCCAGTATCATGGTCTTAATAGCTAACACCTACGCACCGTTTGAAAAAAAAATATATATAGCTATCTGTTTGGCTGTTTATTTATCTATCTATCACCTATCTGCCTGCCAGTCTAACTATTTCTCAATCGTCATCTAGCTTTTGGCTTGTTAAGCAATATATATCTATATAGATTGGTCTATCTTCTGTATATATTCAATCAATCTATCTTTTTTTTGTAGAGTTCGGTTTGACTATTTATCCTTGTATCATCAACTTATCTCTGTTATCTCTCTTATCTCTCTGTGTACATTAGCACATAAATTACTATCGGTCTTTAAGGTCTGGTCAGTCATTCTGAATATTTCTCCACCAATATAACATCGACATGTTTCTTCCTCACTATCTCAATTTTTCTTATCAATAGCTAACCACTAATCAATTGCTGACCAATAATCAATCGCTGACCACTAATCAATTGCTGACCACTAATCAATCGCTAACCACTAATCAATTGCTGACCACTAATCAATCGCTGACCACTAATCAATTGCTGACCACTAATCAATCGCTAACCACTAATCAATCGCTAACCACTAATCAATTGCTGACCACTAATCAATCGCTGACCACTAATCAATTGCTGACCACTAATCAATCGCTGACCACTAATCAATCACTGACCACTAATCAATTGCTGACCACTAATCAATCGCTGACCACTAATCAATCGCTGACCACTAATCAATCACTGACCACTAATCAATCGCTGACCACTAATCAATCGCTGACCACTAATCAATCACTGACCACTAATCAATCACTGACCACTAATCAATCACTGACCACTAATCAATCACTTTCATTCGCTATTCGTTTTTTTCTCCCGTCTCTGTGTACATTATCTAATTATCTTCTTCCCCAAAAAAAAACAAACTTCGATTAACTGTGGCGAACATAATTGATCTAGTTTGTTGTGTATATGTATGTAATTATGTAATTATGCAGTCGTCAATTATTACTGATTCACTACGTGTGAATATTTGTGTTATTGTTTCATTAGTGTATGAAATATTAGTGTGTGGGTGTTTTTTATGTATTATCTACTCATTCTCTCTCTCTCTCTCTCTCTCTCTCTCTCTCTCACTCTCTCTCTCTCTCTCTCTCTCTCTCTCACTCTCTCACTCTCTCTGCTTCATGTATAGTAGTACAAAGTTTCTATTTAAAAATTTATGTTTTCTTTCAATGTTAAACATAAGAATAAAAAGATTTACTTTGTTTCAAGTCCGATTCTCTCGACTTGTATTGGCCTACATTTGGTAGAAAAATGTTTATGAGCTTCAGATCACTAAATATTGTACACTGGTACTGATACATTAAATAATCATTATACTAATACAGTTATCATCATGCGTTCATAAAGCAAATTCATGACCCCCCCCCCTTCCTCAAAAGGTGCCTTCCCCTATGGCTATAAAAAAAAAACAATGTGTAAAATCCACTTTGGTAAATAGCCATATTAATGCAGATTGCAATTAGCAGTTTGATCTACAAATGAAAATAAGCAACTTTGGTTCGGGCATTAACAAATGATTTTATTTTTTGTCTATTTCTCTATATTTGTTTTGCACACACTAAAACATAGAATTTAGAAATAATCATACAATACACCTATTAGAATTCCTGGTAAAGTAGACAAAAATGTAAGACTATTTGTACCAAAATGTCTATCCTCAATCTAGACAAAGTTTTATACATTTATATATCTAAGTCCAGCACTGACAGAAAAATATTTGGATAACAAACACATTAAGATAAAAAAAAAAACAACAAACGCGCCGATCAAAGAAAGAAGCTAATTTCCTCCTCAGGTTTGGGAATTTGTCACTGTCAGAGCGACACAGTCTCTCCATCGGCTCACAGCACACCGCTCCGAGCGCTCGCTCCGAGAGTACTGGCTCTCCAGAAAACATCACGCTCAGTGCTAATCAAGTGTTTGTGTGTTTGTTCTGTCTTGTTTGTCTGAAACACTTATCCTTGTGTCCGTGTATTAGTTGTGGAACACATCTATCATCCACAGCTAGGTTTTTCCACCCTAGACAAAGTTTGTTTTTTCCTGTATATCAGAGATACGTTTTTTGTCATTATTTATGTTTCTTATTATTTCATATATATATATATATATATATATATATATATATATATAAACATACGACATATACGAATATGTTAAACACATAAATAAACATATTTTACAACAGAAAAATAAATTTATTTTACAACACTTAAAAAAAAACTTTGCCAAATTATGAAAACATAAATACAAATTACCGAATCATGAACACATTAATAAGAATAAGCATTTCCGAATTATGAACACATAAATAAACATAAGAATTACAAAACATAAATACGTGGAATAACCATTGTTCTCCTGGTGCTAATGACACGACACTGACAATATTTCACTGAATCCACTTAGCAACTTGTCATGAAGCTGATATATCGCTGCTACCTATAGTTGGCTGAATATTGTTTAACATTGATTCAGGTGACGTATTCACGGATAATGTTCCCAAATCATTCCTCCAGTGGGGATGTGTTATCGTATCTTGTCTGATATACTCGTCACGGCTGACTGTCTCTGATCTAGATGTATTCCTATTATTAATTTACTAATACATTTATGTATTAACCCTAATAGACTATAATATTTAAGCATTATTACTCTTCGCTAACCCGTAGGTAAAATATTAATCATTGTACTAGTTTCTAGATAGACTGTTTCAGTTGTTAAAACAATTAATATAAACTTGACATGGTAAAACCTTCTTAACTGTGTAATAATCTTCACAGAGATAACGAATACAAATCAAACCATTGTAGTAAATTTGGTAAATTGACTATTGCGACTCGTGGAGGTTATAAGTTGGCTGTTGTTGATGCCACTTTATAAATTCCTTGTTCTGCATAAATTAAAGCTTTGTTTGTTTCTCTGAACCAGCGATCGAGTTGAAAGTTTCCTTATCGCTTTTTACATATTTAAAAAAAAAAAAATTCAATTGG
>JAGDYQ010000002.1:13449985-13501744 GCA_021962125.1 Bulinus truncatus
GTAGCGGACATTGGTGTGTTGTTTACTGTTTATTGTCATGTGACTGTAAGTGGGCGGGGTTAACTCGTGCATCGGGTTCACCCCTATAGCGCCCAGCATTTTTAACGAAAATGCATCCAGAATGTTGCATAAAATGGCCCCGAATGAGCATTGCTACCCCCCACCTAATATTTTATAAATTTAAGCATAAATATAATAGATATCATATTAAGTTTGGTATAATATTTTAGCTAAATGATCAATGTTTACATTACTGTTATTATGTAAGCTATTTGTATTTTTATTTTATTTTTAATGTAAATATTTGTGGGTATTTAAATGTGCCACTTCTAGGTCCCCCGTAAAAAAAAATTTCAATGACGATAAAATTAATGAAAAAATATAAAAGACGAATGCACACGTGCTAATATCTATTAATAAACGATCGAATTAATCATACAAACTTTCCCGAAAAGAATCTATCGAGAATTAATTAAATTATATCATTTATATCCAGTAGAAAAACCATGTCGGCCTATACAAAAAAACCCATCAAAACCACTATCACTCATTTTCAAAAAATGAACAAAAATAAATTCTTTCGACAAAATGGCGAATCAATGAAACAACTACCGGCCGGAATGGTAAGCTTACCGGAAATAAACATTCCTTCGGCAAATTAACGACGATAAACGGAAAATTTCGACCGATAACCCACGAAGCCACGATCGTGGCTCATGGCACTCAAGGATTTGTTGACGGCAAGCCACGATCGTGGCTTTGGGCACTATAGGGGTTAAAGAGGGTAAGTTAGAGATGAAATGTTGAACGAAAGAAACAGCCAAGAAATAGAGATGTTTATATAGACGCAATCAATTTATTGTTTGATAAGCCACTTTCATTAATTAAGTTTACTTTGATGTCCATTAAAGCATACTTATCTATCTATCTATCTATCTATCTATCTATCTATCTATCTATCTATCTATCTATCTATCTATCTATCTATCTATCTATCTATCTATCTATCTATCTATCTATCTATCTGTCTGTCTGTCTGTCTGTCTGTCTGTCTGTCTATCTTTCTAGTGTATGTCTATCTTTCTGTCTAATGTATGTCTATCTATCTGTCTATCTATCTATCTATTTATCTATCTATCTAGTGTATGTCTATCTATCTAAGGTAGGGTGGAGTGGCGGTCCGCCCTGAACGACAGTAACTTTGACGCCATCAATACGGTGTTTTTATCTTTTAAGTATTTATGACTGGATTATTATGGCGACATTTTAATTAGTCTGTACTGATCCCACAAATGCTAGTTAGTTACAGATGATGAATATATTTAGTCTGTCTATCGATCTATCGATATTAGTCTTAAAAAAATTTCAATCCATTTGTCAACTGATTGTACATATTTTCAATCTATCTATCAACTGATTGTACATATTTTCAATCTATCTATCAATTGATTGTACATATTTTCAATATATCGATCGATCTTACCAGTCATTCCCTTCCCCCGTCCTCCCTGTATTTTTTTCGCCGGTTTTTTTCTATCATGCACTTCCCCCCACCCCCCGCCCCACCCCCCGTCCGTGTTCTTCATTCCACTTTCATCTCGTATTATGTCATACGCAGATTACGCTGTTATTGACAGCCAGACATACAATACTTTATGTACTTTTTAGGTTATCAGTACACAACTAGATGAGGATGGGGGTCGGCAGGGGGTATGAGGGGGGCAGTGACGGCCAGTGTCTTGTGGTCAGTTCATTTCGAATCAGTGTGCGTACTCTCTCTACCAACCAGGTTCAAACTCTATGGCTGGAGTCTTGCTACCTACAATGACATATTAGGTGGATTGTTGCTATCTACAATGACATATTAGGTGGAGTCTTGCTACCTACAATGACATATTAGGTGGAGTGTTGCTATCTACAATGATACATTAGGTAAAGTGTTGCTACCTACAATGACATATTAAGTGGAGTGTTGCTATCTACAATGACATATTAGGTGGAGTCTTGCTATCTACAATGATATATTAGGTGGAGTCTTGCTACCTACAATGATATATTAGGTAAAGTGTTGCTACCTACAATGACATATTAAGTGGAGTGTTGCTATCTACAATGACATATTAAGTGGAGTGTTGCTACCTACAATGATATATTAGGTGGAGTGTTGCTATCTACAAGGACATATTAGGTGGAGTCTTGCTACCTACAATGACATATTAGGTGGAGTCTTGCTACCTACAATGACATATTAGGTGGAGTCTTGCTACCTACAATGACATATTAGGTAGAGTCTTGCTACCTACAATGATATATTAGGCTAATGTCTATCCGTTTTACTGATATTTTTTTCGTTAACAACGAAAATGGCGGCTTCTTGTTTTGTAAAAAGGTTGTATTACACTGTTTCAGCACACACCTTTTACTACACTGTTTCAGCACACAACATTTACTACACTGTTTTAGCACACAACTTTTACTACACTGTTTCAGCACACAACTTTTACTACACTGTTTCAGCACACAACTTTTACTACACTGTTTCAGCACACAACTTTTACTACACTGATTCAGCACACAACTTTTACTACACTGATTCAGCACACAACTTTTACTACACTGATTCAGCACACAACTTTTACTACACTGATTCAGCACACAAATTTTACTACACTGTTTCAGCACACAACGTTTATTACTTTTACTACACAATCATAACACATTGATTTGGATCAACATAACTATCTATATTTTTGAACAAGTATTAAATTTAATCATGCTGACACAACTTCAACTATTTATACGAAACTAGCAGTGGACCCAGCTCTGTCCGGGAAGTTGGAGTTCTAGGTGGCACTTGAAACATTTCTAATACATCAATATGTGATGAGAATGTTTCTAGTGTTAACCTACCTAACTAATGTACAGGAATAACCAACAATTTACGCTTCAATTCTTATAAATTAGTCGGGATTAGTATACATAAAGAATTAACTGGAAGGCTTTCGCATCATCCTTCTTTTGTCTCCACCATAGTCGATAGTGCAATGGTCATGGAAGCACAACGGGAGACATGTAAGCACAACGGGAGACATGTAAGTGCATTTGAAAAAAAAAAATTATTTTACTTTTAAATTCTTTTCTTTTATACTTTTTTTTTAGATTTTACTATTATTAAGTGAATTAGGTAGTTCTTAAAAGACTTAAATAACATAGCAAACTGTAACAATGATTCTTTAGCATACTGTAATATTGATTACATAGCAAAATTTAGCATTGATTATTTAACATAGTGTAACATTGATTACATGGCATACTGTAACATTGGTTACAAAGCGAACTGCCACATTGATTACATAGCAAACTTAAACATTGATCCTTTAGCATACTGTAGCATTGATTACATGGCATACTGTAACATTGATTACATGGCATACTGTAACATTGATTACATGGCATACTGTAACATTGATTACATGGCATACTGTAACATTGATTACATGGCATACTGTAACATTGATTACATGGCATACTGTAACATTGATTACACAGCATACAGTAACATTGATTACACAGCATACTGTAACATTGATTACACAGCATACTGTAACATTGATTACATAGCATACTGTAACATTGATTACATAGCATACTGTAAGATTGATTACATAGCATACTGTAACATTGATTACATAGCATACTGTAACATTGATTACACAGCATACTGTAACATTGATTACACAGCATACTGTAACATTGATTACATAGCATACTGTAACATTGATTACATAGCATACAGTAACATTGATTACACAGCATACTGTAACATTGATTACACAGCATACTGTAACATTGATTACACAGCATACTGTGACATTGATTACACAGCATACTGTAACATTGATTACACAGCATACTGTAACATTGATTACACAGCATACTGTAACATTGATTACACGGCATACTGTAGCATTGATTACATAGCGTACTGTAACATTGATTACATAACATGTGTGTACAGACAGTTCAGAAACAAATGAAAATATTTGATATTAGTCTGGCTCTGGTCCAGATGTCCTCCAAAGTTACACACGCAACTTTTTCTTTTTTTTTTCTCCAAGATTGTTGACATTTATGAGACATGTGTAGATTATTTTAAAATTTAACTTCCATTTTCTGCGTTAGAAATTTTTGATGATGATGAAACTTTACTGTTATGTCGTAACAAGATGTACATGGTGATGGGGGACGGGATGTTTCAGTGGTAGAGTATCCCCTCTATTTCCTGAAAATTTTCTGCCACTCTGCCAGGTTAATGCATCCTCGCTTAATAGAAACGACACTACAGACACTGAGCCTAGAGTGGTTATTTGTGTGCTGCTGTTGCCTACAATGACACTACAGACACTGTGCCTAGAGTGGTTATTTGTGTGCTGCAGTTGCCTACAATGTAGAGATGAGATCCATGGCTTACAGGTTATTGATCGTATATCTCGTTCATTTTCCTTATCATACAGCATAAGTTCAGTTTCTGGTTGGAGACAGCCTATGTTTCTGATATCTTACGGGAGACGGATGGTCGTATGTAGAAACTTTCAACTGTCTGGGGGGGTGGTGTCTATGGTTCGATATCTGGTGAGGGCCAATGGATATTTCATATCACGGTTAAACTCTCCGTTATACCTATCCAGAGCAAGTAATGGGTCAATCGGTCAAATGGGTCGCTAAATTGGATGGGTCACATGGGTCATGGGTCAATGTTCCCTGACCCACGACCCATTCTTAGTCTCCGCCCGACCCTAAAAAAAAACCCGTCGTCGCGCGATTTTAAAAATTTTCAAAATGGTTTTTATGGCGACGGCCGCCATCTTGAAAATAACAACATTCAATGGGTCATGGGTCATGATGGGTCTGGGTCAAGAACTTGATGGGTCATATGGGTCATGGGTCAAGCTCAGTGACACATTACTTACACAGATATAACGGCCGACACATACAGACACAGATATAACGACCGACACATACAGACACAGATATAACGACCGACACATACAGACACAGATATAACGACCGACACATACAGACACAGATACAACGACTGACACACACAAGCCAGTGCCCTCTGAGGAGGCACTGCACAAACACAGGCACAACGACTGACACATTCAGACACAGATACATCCAAACCTCCAGATGGACTACAAATCTCCCGTAACTTCCGCTGTTCAAATTAATTTTTTAATTCACTATCACTAGTCAGAGTCTGTCTCTCTATTTTGGCTGAGTAAACAATGTTCATTTTCTCTGATTTCTAGTGGGTTGATTATTAATTTTTCTTAATGGAACGAAAATAATAAATTTTTTTCTTATAAAGCAGAACAACGCGAAAAAATCAAAATGTACAAAAATAAGAACATGTCACATTTCGACTTGTCACAATTTAGAGTCGTATATATCTATGTATTTCTATATAAAATATAAACAAATGTAAAAACAGAACAGTAAAGAATAAACTGATACACAATTAATGATGACGCAATAGCCGCCTTAGGTACTGTATAATCTCAGCTACACATTTTACTTGCTATGAGAGAACAATAGTTACAAAAGACAAAGGAACAAGGCAGGTGCAAAGAGGATTACATAGTATGTGGGCCAAGGTCACACTTATCGATAAACAAACTATGTGAACGTCAACGCCACCCCTTCCCCCAAATATTTTATTAAATCGAATGCTACAAAGTTTTACTTAACACATAGCGCCCCCCACCCCCCCCCCCCCCCATACTGCTGGATGTTTCTGCTTAGAGTACCTGAACTGTTCTGTACTGGACTTCCTGTATCAGAAAATGAGAGACCAGAACGTATGCATTATTTCAATGAATGTCTGAAGCCTTATCATGGACAGTCCAGCCTTACCATGGACAGTCCAGCCTTACCATGGACAGTCCAGCCTTACCATGGACAGTCCAGCCCTACCATGGACAGTCCAGCCTCACCATAGACAGTCCAGCCTTACCGTGGAGAGTCTAGCTCTACTAAGGACAGTTCAGCGCTATTTATTTTTTCACTTGTCTATTTTGCTTGAGCATCATCTCCCCAAAGTCCCTATTGTTATATAAATCTCTCCCCGTGATATGACGTATTGATTCATCTACCTCTTATTATTAAACTCTTCATCAATACAAATTATAGATAGAACACTTGTTTAACTAGTTTTTTTCGGGTCAACATGAACACTGCTAATGACCAGTAGTTCTCCATCATCAGAAGCATCTGTACGATTTCGCTCTTACGTTTTGTGCAACGAAATACTAGTTATAAATTACATATAATAGTTGTGTTTGGTCAACTTTTGTATCCTGATGGATCTTTTTTCTACCAGTACCTCACCTGATTACATCATACGTAAGATACATTACCAAATAATCTCTTTTTTATCTTTGTAATCAGTTCTATGCAATGCAATACAGTTGTACACACTGGCAAACAATCTTGTTCCCTTTGATAGTCGGGGAAATTCCACACTCAAGATTGACTTCCTTCACCATCAATCCAATCTAATACCCCCTGACCTACACAAACACACCCAACACACAGACACATTGACTGGAAGTACATAGATGTAACACCAGAGCTATGTCTTTCTTGCAGCAAAGTTAAATGTTTCACTCAAGTTTTTGTTACATTCTCTAACAGAGTTATTTCTTTTCGTGTGAATAGCTCGCGCAACAGATCCTACCATGTAAATAGTTCGCGCAACAGATCCTGCCATGTAAGATCCTGCCAGCCTGCGGCCCCTTGCAGTGATCTTTAGCCAGACACATTCTTGTACCTTCGGGGGTGGTCTTATTTTTCCTTTTTCTGCCAAGTGGAGGCAATAAGTTGTCGGGAATATTCGGTCAAAAACTAAGTCAGAATTATTTCCCCTTTTTCGATGTCTTAGTGTTCAATGGGGTATAATTCTAACTGAACACTTTTGTGTTTTATATTAATTGATCAAACTGGTCATTAAAAAATTAGCCTGGACGAAAATGATAAATTTTGAAATAAATAAATTCTGTTAAAAAAATGGCAAAGATTGTCAATAAAAGGATTTCGAAAATCCTACTAATTTCTACAACTATGGTCTTATTTTATCAATCTATTTATTAATGTAAAACTTAAAAACATGGATTAGAAACCGTTAGCGAAATTAAACAAGATATAAAGTACCGAAAAAGAAATTCATTTTACTTAGTTCATTATACAAGTTAATATTACTTTCCATATAAATGATAAATCTGAAAAAATAAATAAAGTGAAATTAAATAAAGAGCAAAATATTCCTGTAACTGAGGCAGACGACAAAAGAAAATCTATTTATTTGTCATTACTTCAAGTGCGCAGGACGTGATTTTTGAAAGATATTAGCCATCCTTGGCCATCCTTGGCCATCCTAGGCCATCCTTGGCAATTCTCTATTTACTGATTGTTAGGAGACGCGCCATTCCAAATTAATTGCTTAAGAGTTCATGTATTGAGCGTCCCATCGCCCCCCCCCCCTTCCCTTCCCTGGAGCTCCAACCATGGAAAGGTCACGAGTCGTCTTACATTGTGTATGAAAGTGATCTAAGTTCTTATTATTTGGTAAACCGTTTGGAATCATTTGTCATCCCCAAACTTCTCATGATTTTCTTTCCAAGTTGTCTGGCGTTTTCTCTAGCTGGACGTTAGACTTTCTGTTGGAATGGAGCATTGTGTTTTAGAAGTGATTACAATATAATAAGTAATAAATATTGAAGCAATGAGTAAATTTATAATATAAACTGAATGCCCCGGATGTGGCTCCTTCATGGGTTTATTGCGGCTCTCAGTGAGCCATATTTTGTTGCAATTATTTTGTTACTTCCGTTCAATAAATCCTGATTGGCTGCGTTGCGGCTCTTTAAAAGTATTTTGTTAATTTATGAGAGACACAAATGCGGCCCTCATCGACATGAAAGTGACCACCGTTTGCTAGTCTCATAGTGTTGGATGAGACACACTGTTTGCTAGTGTCATAGTGTTGGATGAGACACACTGTTTGCTAGTCTCATAGTGTTGGATGAGACACACTGTTTGATAGTGTCATAGAGTTGGATGAGACACACTGCTTGCTAGTCTCATAGTGTTGGATGAGACACACTGTTTGCTAGTGTCATAGTGTTGGATGAGACACACTGTTTGCTAGTGTCATAGTGTTGGATGAGACACACTGTTTGCTAGTGTCATAGTGTTGGATGAGACACACTGTTTGCTAGTGTCATAGTGTGGGATGAGACACACTGTTTGCTAGTGTCATAGTGTTGTATGAGACACACTGTTTGCTAGTGTCATAGTGTTGGATGAGACACGCCGTTTGCTAGTGTCATAGTGTTGGATGAGACACACCGTTTGCTAGTGTCATAGTGTTGGATGAGACACACCGTTTGCTAGTGTCATAGTGTTGGATGAGACACACCGTTTGCTAGTGTCATAGTGTTGGATGAGACACACCGTTTGCTAGTGTCATAGTGTTGGATGAGACACACTGTTTGCTAGTGTCATAGTGTTGGATGAGACACACTGTTTGCTAGTGTCATAGTGTTGAATGAGACACACTGTTTGCTAGTCTCATAGAGTTGGATGAGACACACTGTTTGCTAGTCTCATAGAGTTGGATGAGACACACTGTTTGCTAGTCTCATAGTGTTGGATGAGACACACTGTTTGCTAGTCTCATAGTGATGGATGAATAGATATAGCAAATAGACTTAATGTTAGAGGCTGTTAGATAGATTTTCGACAAATAATGGAAAGCACAGAATCCCCCCCCCATCTATTCACCAGCCACTACCAGCAGCCACTACCAGCCTATACCATGACAAAACAGTTTAACCATATCACACTTGAAATCTTTTTTTTTTTCAACCGCGTAGTTATTTGTTAGTGTCTCCAGGGAGGTAATCTCAGCTCTTCTCTGTTAATGACCTCTGGCATCAAGTGACTAAGCACACGCAGCTGTATCTATGTTGAGGGTTTCTCCCCCTTCCCCCCTCCCCACCTCTTACCCTTCTTCCATCTTCAAGAAGTAGAATTCAATAAATGAATCCTACATTTTCGTGGGGTCTTATGTTAGTAAAACGAAATTTGTATTTGTATTTTATAAACCATCATATATCGTCATGTTAGCTTGTGCAGAAAATTAAAGGTTATTATGTTATTGCCCTTGCTTTCAAAGAAAATGACTGTTAATGTCTCTTGCATTAGAATAATTTAATGGACCAATAGACAGAAACGATCTACAATGTATGATATGTATAGACAGTCCTGCTTAAATTAAAACTAATTTTGATCTGGAATGAAACATCAAACATAAATCTATTTTTGTCAGTTTATGTACAAACAAAACAAACCAATACATAGCACATTGTTGTTATGGTGTCACTTGTTATGGTGTCACTTGTTATGGTGTCACTTGTTAAGGTGTCCCTTTTCACTTGATTAACGTCGAAGGGAGTCAAATTGTAACTAGCAGATTTTAAAAGTTCAAATATTGAGTTGATTTTCTTGTGTAGAATTGATCGACTTTCGTTTTAAAACATTATGTAAACAATTCAGGATCATTAAGAGTAAAATGTGCCAGTCATCTTCAAATACATGTTTAAATAAGGAATCTAAATATTTTTTTTTCAAATGTTTACTTTTTTACCTTTATAGACTAATGATAACTTTGAAATCTCCTGCTAATGTACACATATTCTAAGACATATACAGACATGTATTGTACACATATTCTAAGACATATACAGACATGTAATGTACACATATACTAAGACATATACAGACATGTAATGTACACATATACTAAGACATATACAGCCAGGTATTGAACAAATAAATATATGAATCATATTGATGTACATGAGGTTATGCCGCAAAAAAAAATTTCTTTAATCGTCAGAATTAAGTACAGAAATATTTACAGGTGTTCTAATTGTTATTGCATCCAGTAATTGTAGTTGGTTTTTGGTACAAGTGTAAAAGTAAATTATTACTTCCCTTATATAGACTTTAAAATGGCAGTCTGAGCATCACTGCACGGTTGATTTAAAATAGCAAGTATTTACATCACTGTCAATTATGTCAGTCTTAGCACAACTGACCAGTTGATTACAAACTTCCAGTCACAACACCACTGCCCAGTATATTACAAATTGCCAGTGATAACATCACTGACCAGTTAACTGTTTATAACCAACAAATATATGTGACTATATTCCGTAACGAAATGATATTGAATGAGCTAAGTACATTATCAGTGTGTAGCTAGGTACCGGGTTTGAATTCTTGAGATTCCAGTATAATGTGCCTTCAATAGCAACCTCAAGCGAGATCAAATAATAATGTTTTATCTAGAGACTGAATTACTCACTATTAGATCATACCATGAATATCATATCACTAGCTGATAAATGACATCCCATGTATCATTGATGCTGTTCAAGTGAAATACATTTTATAAAGTCCTATTTATTTATTTAACTTTATGAGCCGTGCCTGTTTGTTGACATTTTTCGTGTTTAGTTAAAAAACAAAGCAAATATGTTTACCTAACACCAAAACATCGAATTCATTTTAAAACTAGAAGTCTGTACATGATACCAACGTCTTTATGTTATAGGTTGTTGTTTATTTGTTAGTCTTTATCTGATTCTTGTCTTTTCTTCTATTTGTTCGTTAATGATTCTTCACTTCAAAGCTTCCTCCCTGATAGAACACAGCAATCTATTACAGGGAGATAGAATCAGACATAGACAGAAATGTCAGGAGTAACGAAGAAATAAATGAACTTGACGTCAGGTAGACAAAAAAAATACAAAAATATGCTGATCTATATTTATTTCAATTTCACATACTTTCATTTGTTTTTGGTGAAATATTTTAATTCTGTGGCATTATATTGTCATATCATATCATATCATATATATATATATATATATGACAGCATATTGTGATATGTTATATCTGAGACAGTAAATTGCTGCTTCTGTTATATCTGTAACTGTAGTCTTCTGTTATATCTGTAACTGTAGTCTTCTGTTATATCTGTGACAGTATACCGTATACTGCTGTACCTATTATATAAGTTACAATCGAGTGGTGTAGACACTCTTCTGTCGACCTGAGAGTCCTGGGTTCGAAATCTCGGTGAGGTTCATGGACATTTTTTCACGTGAAATGTGTTTCAAAGTCGTCCCACAAGTCCACCCAGCTTTAAGTGGGTACCTGACTTAAAGTTCGGGAAGTAAAGGCGGCTGGGCGTAGTGCTAACTACACAATCCCTTCATATGCCGAGGTTATAGAAACAGATGAATTCTACACTTCATCTGCCCCGATGGCCCATTTAGGTTAAGGGAACTTTTATATTGTTGCGTCTGTTATATGTATTACAGTATACTGCTGTGTCTATTATATAAGTTACAGTATATTTTTGCGTCTGTTATATATGTTACAGTATATTGCTGTGTCTATTACATTTATTACTGTATATTGTTGCCTCTATTCTCCTTCTGAAAACAAACATATTAGCTCGTCTGTCCCAGGAAGACGCACAAATTTGCTGGGCCCATTTTAAATGACTTATTTTTTCACAGTTTTAAGTTGTTGGTCTTCCAACAAACAGACACTCTGCTCGACACCCAGCAATCTTCTATGGCGACTTGGATATTAAATGTTTGATTTTTTTTTAAAAGCAGCGTCTATTTTCAACAATGAATGTTTTATTATTATGTATTGACACTCACTGTGAAAAACGCGCGTAACAGTCTTTGTTGTTGGCAGCTGTAACAAATGATAATGTGTGCTTAGATAGTATAGTGGCAGCACTAACATTGCACCAGCCACTCAAAATAGTGTACTATCTACCCAAAATAGTGCATCAGACACCCCATTAGTGCATCAGACACCCAAAAAAGTGCACTATCCACCTAAAATAGTGCATCAGACACCCAAAATAGTGCATCAGCCACCCCAATAGTGCATCAGACACCCCATTAGTGCATCAGGCACCCAAATAGTGCACATTACGCACAGATGGTGGATCAGCCACGGAAATTGTGCACTAGTCACTAAAATAATGCAACATTTACCACATTAGTACACATCACACTCAAATAGTGAACCAATTAGTGTACTGGCTGCATAAATAATTCATCAGCTGCTTAACTAATAAAGTTTAAACTTCGATTTAACTTTTCTTTCTTGTACAAATTGAATTAACAAATGATTTCGAAATTCATGTCATCCAGTCACGTGTAAGTAATTTGGTTTTTGAGTTCAACCTATCCATCAATGTAAAAATAGCCTTCAAACTAAACACTCTAACTAGAACAACATTATTGTGATTATTTTTATGTATACTTTTCATATTTCACGTGCGTTGTGTTTTCAGCAGTGAGTTTAGATTAGCAGCACTACCTTCCCCATGACAGGAATTCAATCAGTTTTATACCGCAATAAATTTTAATGAGCTTATTTACTTTACAGTTTTTTGTTATAACGTAAATGTTTTCATGGTTCTCTTTAGAACTGTGTCGTGTTAGAAAGATGTTAGGACGGAATGATGATCAAACGATCACATCAGATACAACATTCAGAATGAGTCTATAAGACGAAGAAAATTAATGTGAACTTTAAGGGTCGAAGCCTGAAAAAAGTTCGGGCTCTTGATAAACTCTGACTAATGGGGGTGGTGCATCTTTTCCCCGTCCCTTGCTCATATTTATCAGCTTCGCTTCACCCAAATAAAACATGATTTTACACATTGACAAGGCCTCCCCTAAAGGGTTGGACCCACTGAAAAATTCTCGTTAAACTTTATCATTGCTACGGCCCTGCATATATATATGACTTGTTTTAAAAAACAAAACTTAACAGTGAGTGGGTTATAGTGTGTTTGTAACAGACGTGAGATAGGTGAACGTTATGGGTTCGAATCCCATATATTTTCGTTTGCCTTGTTTGACAAATGTACTACTTTTGTAGACACTTGACAGGATTTATCTGGTGACCGATTTACATCAATGATCTCATTGACACTCGCGGAAAGTCAGTGATGCATGGCACAGGTAAAGTGGGACACACCTGTTGGGTTTAGTTAAGGGGAGATGATTTTTGGGTAGTATATCTGTCCCACCCAATACGTGATCTGTTTTACAATTGTATTACAGTAATACAGTATATACAATTCTATTACAGTAATACAGTATATACAATTGTATTACAGCAATACAGTATATACAATTGTATTACAGCAATACAGTATATACAATTGTATTACAGTAATACAGTAGTTACAATTGTATTACAGTAATACAGTATATACAATTGTATTACAGTAATACAGTATATACAATTGTATTACAGTATATACAATAGTATTACAGTAATACAGTATATACAATTGTATTACAGTAATACAGTATATACAATTGTATTACAGTAATATACAGTATATACAATTGTATTACAGTAATACAGTATATACAATTGTATTACAGTAATACAGTATATACAATTGTATTACAGTAATATACAGTATATACAATTGTATTACTGTATTACAGTTTGCTGTGCACTTACGAACGTCCATTTTACCTGAGATACGAACTTAAGATTTTTAAGTCAGATTTGAGCAACAGATTTATAGACCGTAAGTTTTCTGATCTAGCACCTCAACCATGTTTCCAAATCCAACGGGATACGTTCGTTTGCAACTTATCACCTCAGTTTAAGAACATCTGTGATTGTTTATTCGAGTGTCCAGCAACCCCGTGCCGCTGGTACTGTGGTATTCGAGTGTCCAGCAACCCCGTGCCGCTGGTACTGTGGTATTCGAGTGTCCAGCAACCCCGTGCCGCTGGTACTGTGGTATTCGAGTGTCCAGCAACCCCGTGCTGCTGGTACTGTGGTATTCGAGTGTCCAGCAACCCCGTGCTGCTGGTACTGTGGTATTTTTCCTGTTAACTTCAGACATTCAACGGACAGAAATTAAAATACAAGCTCATAAAATAATATTAATACAAATTCATGTATTCTTTATATAAATCTGTTCATCTAATTTCTCTAAACAGTGGAGATTTGAATATATATATATATATATTTCTATCTATACATTTATGTGTATCTTCTTTTGTCCACAAAAA
The DNA here is from genome assembly GCA_021962125.1 of Bulinus truncatus. Classification (NCBI taxonomy): domain Eukaryota; kingdom Metazoa; phylum Mollusca; class Gastropoda; family Planorbidae; genus Bulinus; species Bulinus truncatus. Next base: position 13,464,190 of record JAGDYQ010000002.1, read on the forward strand.
TGCTGATTCATCACGTAACACTTTTAGATGATTTTTTTTTTATATTATCATGTTTACTAACGACAGATTTCCCATGTTTTTAAAAAGAATATATTTTCTTTAACAATTCCAATATAAATAATTATCTCTGGTAAGTTATCACGAGACACCTGAACTCAAAGTCTTACGTTGTGTCTGTTACGTGATCATAAATATACTTGATTAGTTCACAACCAAACACCACCTCTGTATATCGTGTAATATTTTCATTTCATTTGCTCATGTTATGTAACTGATAATAAAAAAAAATCCAATTTTTATATTTTTTATGCAACTCCAATATTTAACCTTTTTTTCGACTATCCTGAAAAAAGTAAACTTTGATTTAGTGCACCATCTTCAGAAAAATTATACATTCTTCCATTTTTAAACATTTTATTATCAGTGATCATCTTTTGTAAATTATCTGTTTCATTGTTGGTATATCTTAGCAGCCAATCCACTAAGTACCTTCAACACAATAAGTACCCCGCCAGGTCTTCTGTATTTCTGTTTTTAGTCGGCGCTTCTTTATAATTAAATGCTAAATGTGTGCTACTTTACAATCGAATGCTACATGTGTGCTACTTAATAATCTTATGCTACCTATCTACTACTTTAAAATCTAATTCTACCAGCCTCCCTAATTTTTTCGAATTACAACATTACTGTTCTTTAACACTCTTTTTCATCCGAGTTTCTTTTAGCGTGCGAGCTACGATTAGTTAGGCAGACTAGGCAATAGCCCCTAGCTACGATTAGTTAGGCAGACTAGGCAATAGCCCCTAGCTACGATTAGTTAGGCAGACTAGGCAATAGCCCCTAGCTACGATTAGTTAGGCAGACTAGGCAATAGCCCCTAGCTACGATTAGTTAGGCAGACTAGGCAATAGCCCCTAGCTACGATTAGTTAGGCAGACTAGGCAATAGCCCCGGGCACCCACATGGGGTTCCTAGAACTTGATCATCTGAGTTTTAAATTTTATTAGGAGCCTCAAGATTTGCAAGGACCGTCTATGGCTCCCTAATTAACCTTGGCATAGGGCTCTAAAGATACGACTGGTAAATTCCCACCAAATGGAACTATAATTAGGTCCACAAATAAAAGTTTGTCCAGAGATCCAAACATTAAAATATTATATTGATGAAGAATAGACATGTATATACTGATATCTCTGTTTCGCCATGTGTTACACAATGTAGTACTTGTTGTGTTACACAATGTAATACTTGTTGTGTTACACAATGTAATACTTGTTGTTGTGTTACACAATGTAATACTTGTTGTGTTACACAATGTAATACTTGTTGTTGTGTTACACAATGTAATACTTGTTAATGAGATGCCGGTCGCAAAAACAAAATAATTTTTAAAGTTGTTTGCACAATGTTAAGTTTTCAGGTCCAGTGTTTTAGCTCTCATTTCTCCCCCCCCCCCCCCCCCCCCCCCCTATACACAGTTTCAACACTGACAGAAAAACCTTAAAACAAATTGCAACATTTATCCATTATAATGAGGCTAATTTTAGTGAAGCTGTGTCTGAGCTCCGTAGCCATATATAACTAAAAGTATTTCGAAAAACAAAACATAACAAAACAGGTTTGTACTATAACGGCCTATTTAGGTTTGCGTGCTGCTAAATCTTAACCCTGTCTGAATAATTACCTCTTCACCTCATCCAAACATTTTGCTAGACTGACCAGAGCAGCAAATCTTGACCAGCAGCAAATCTTGACAAGCAGCAAATCTTGACCAGCCATTCAGTAAAAGCTCACCCACCCCTCCTACGTCGAGAAACGTATTTGCGCGTGTGCGAAGGGGGGGGCTGGTAATCAGGGGTCATCGGGTTCAAGGTCTCAATAGAATGTCAAGTTTCCAGGAAATTAGTTGGTCAATGTTTCCAAAAAAAAAATGAGAAGACGTTTTCATCAGAGCTAATGTTGATCTATGCTCGTTTCTCTCCTATACCTCACTCTCTCTCTCTCTCTCTCTCTCTCTCTTATAGGCTACTCTCCATTTCTCTCCTCATTCCTCACTTCTACATTTCATTCTGTCAATAAGCTTTGTTATTCTCAGAGACGGTGGTTCTCCGATATTTAAGAAAGGTGGGACACATTAAATAGAAACTTTCAAGGGCGTGTCGGAGCTCCGTGAGGTTTTAATTTCTATAATAAATGTAACTTAATAGATCAAAATTTATCTTTGATAGAACTAACAAGTCTTTCAATTATAACTTTGATAGAACTAACAAGTCTTTCAATTATAACTTTGATAGAACTAACAATTCTTCGGATTATAACTTTGACAGAACTAACAAGTCTTCCGATGATAACTTTGACAGAACTAACAAGTCTTCCGATGATAACTTTGACAGAACTAACAAGTCTTTCGATGATAACTTTGATAGAGCTAACAAGTATTCCGATTATAACTTTGACAGAACTAAAAAGTCTTTCGATTATAACTTTAACAAAACTAACAAATCGATCAATTATAACATTGACAGAACTAACAAGTCTTCCTATTATAAATGTGATAGAACGAAAAAGCTAGGACCCACAACATCATTGGTTGGCTAAACGCTGATATATATCCATACAAGATGTTTAGAGCTGATATATATATATATATATATATATATATATACAATGTTCAGCTGCGATTTTAATGTAATGATCTCGAAGACAAAATTGGGAAAGAATACCAAATGTTCATCAGGTTCTAGTTAACTTACTTTGCTCCTTTATTTCTCAGGCGGTGTTATGGGCCTATCTGTTTCTCAGGCGGTGTTATGGGCCTATCTGTTTCTCATGCGGTGTTATGGGCCTGTCTGTTTCTCAGGCGGTGTTATGGGCCTATCTGTTTCTCAGGCGGTGTTATGGGCCTGTCTGTTTCTCAGGCGGTGTTATGGGCCTATCTGTTTCAACTTAAACCTAAAGGTTTCGATTCCATGGTCGCAGGCGGGCTTAGGGAGAGTGTAGTTTGCTGGACCTAGGGCAAGAGTCCGTTGTGTTAGACAAACAAAAATAACCAAGCGTATGGCCCTCCTCTAGGCATTGGGCCTGGGGCTATAGCCCCATTATCCTTCACCTAAGGCTAATCAACCATAAAACCATTTGACATTGAATGCCACATAATAACTCTGTAAACAGAAACAATGAAAGTACTTATATCTACTTCTCATTTATTTATAGACCATGTCGTTAGTTTCTATTTAATATCTTGGTCGTTAGTAGAATAAAAATAGACGAACGAAATTTTCCTTTTGGAAGGGAAATCAATAATTTGAAGAAAACAGTTAGTTAAACAGATTACCTAACTGTCTGGCTTTCTAATTGATTTGGTCTAAAATTGCATCTTGTTTTGCCCTGTTAGGTATAAGTGTGTGTGGGTGTTTGAGTGTAGGTATGTGTGTGTGTGTGGGTGTTTGAGTGTAGGTATGTGTGTGTGGGTGTTTGACAGGGTTGTTAACAATACTCTTAAATAGTATCGTCAATACCGATACCAATACTTCATGAAAATAGTATCGCCAATACCAATACAAATACTCAAATAAAATGTATTGCCAAAATCGATACCGATACAATACCGATACTTTTGAGAACAACAAACTATTTTTAGTTAAAATATAATAAGTGCAAGTTTTTTAAGTAATGTACGTGTGTCATCTGTAATGTACATGTGTCATCTGTAATGTACATGTGTCATCTGTAAAAAAAAAAAGTGAAAACAATAAAATACAATGTCAAAGCACAAATATAATGCTAAACACTTTAGTACTTGACTGATGGCCAAGTGGTGTAGATACTCGACTGTCGACTTCAGAGTTATGGGTTCGATACTCGGTGAGAACAATGGGAATTTTCCCACAAGTTCACCCAGTTTTAAATAGGTACCCGACTTTAAGCTGGGGAAGTAAAGGCGGCTGGGTGTTATGCTAACCACACAATCCCTTCACTTGCCAATCATTCAGCAATATAGTTTCTTAATGCTTGGGTAGGGTGCTAATGACAGCATTTCTGATGAGTTATCTTCAAGATATCTGTCTACTTCAGCAGAACTTTACTATTAAGCCGGTTCTGCCGCCGTGCAGTAAAACTGTACTGCTGACTGTATTGAAGCTGCACCACCATGCAAAGTAAGTTGAGTGAAAACTGCACTCAGTGCACTACAGTTACGCGATAAGGTTTGTTCAACTTCAGCCTTGTTGGGGAGGTGGGTGGTATTAATTGTGGTAGGGTTGATGGTTATCATTACAAGCTGTGATTGAATTTATGAAGATTACTTTTAAAACAATGTATTAAAATCGCTATTGTTATTCTGCAATTAGCTAATAGTGGCAACAGAAAAGTATTGGTATCGAGTATCGAAAATTTTTCGTTTAAAATGTATCGGCGATACACAAATCAATACTTGATACAAAAAGGATTGGCAATACAGCAACCAATACTGAAAAAGTATCGCCGATACTGTATTGGCCGATACCGATACTTCGATACTAACAACCCTGGTGTTTGAGTGTAGGTATGTGTGTGTGTGTGGGTGTTTGAGTGTACGTATGTGTGTGTGGGTGTTTGAGTGTAGGTATGTGTGTGTGTGTGTGGGTGTTTGAGTGTATGCATGTGTGTGTGTGTGGGTGTTTGAGTGTAGGTGTGTGTGTGTGTGGGTGTTTGAGTGTAGGTATGTGTGTGTGTGGGTGTTTGAGTGTACGTATGTGTGTGTGGGGGTGTTTGAGTGTACGTATGTGTGTGTGTGGGTGTTTGAGTGTAGGTATGTGTGTGTGGGTGTTTGAGTGTAGGTATGTGTGTGTGTGTGGGTGTTTGAGTGTACGTATGTGTGTGTGGGTGTTTGAGTGTAGGTATGTGTGTGTGTGGGTGTTTGAGTGTAGGTATGTGTGTGTGTGTGTGTGGGTGTTTGAGTGTAGGTATGTGTGTGGGGGGGTGTTTGAGTGTACGTATGTGTGTGTGTGGGTGTTTGAGTGTAGGTATGTGTGTGTGGGTGTTTGACTGTAGGTATGTGTGTGTGGGTGTTTGAGTGTACCTATGTGTGTGTTTGAGTGTACATATGTGTGTGTATTTTCCCACGTCACTGTCATCTTTTATTTGTAAACAAATAAACAAAATACCCTCCCCCACATTCCCGTTCAATAGAATTGACCAAAAAAAAAGTTCATCTCAGACGTGAGTTATTGAACAAAGTTTATCTCAGACGTGAGTTATTGAACAAAGTTCATCTCAGACGTGAGTTATTGAACAAAGTTCATCTCAGACGTGAGCTATTGAACAAAGTTCATCTCAGACGTGAGTTATTGAACAAAGTTCATCTCAGACGTGAGTTATTGAACAAAGTTCATCTCAGACGTGAGTTATTGAACAAAGTTCATCTCAGACGTGAGTTATTGAACAAATGTAGGAGGAGCCACAGTCCTAGTATTTGTATTTTGTAAGAAATCAACGAAAGTGATAATAGTTTCGTTTATAGATGTCTGTCTATTCAACAAAGAGTCTATATAAACATAGTTGTCTGTCTATTCAACAAAGAGTTCTATATAAACATGCTTCAATGATTGAGCTGAAATAGTAATAACATGACCACATAGGAAATCTATTCAGTTCTATACACCCTGATAGTTTGATGAACTAATTAAAAAAACATATTCACTTCTATACACCCTGATAGTTTGATGAACTCATTACAAAATCTATTCACTTCTATACACCCTGATAGTTTGATGAACTCATTACAAAATCTATTCAGTTCTATACACCCTGATAGTTTGATGAACTAATTAAAAAAACATATTCACTTCTATACACCCTGATAGTTTGATGAACTAATTAAAAAAAATCTATTCACTTCTATACACCCTGATAGTTTGATGAACTAATTAAAAAAAAATCTATTCACTTCTATACACCCTGATAGTTTGATGAACTAATTACAAAATCTATTCACTTCTATACACCCTGATAGTTTGATGAACTAATTACAAAATCTATTCACTTCTATACACCCTGATAGTTTGATGAACTCATTACAAAATCTATTCACTTCTATACACCCTGATAGTTTGATGAACTAATTACAAAATCTATTCACTTCTATACACCCTGATAGTTTGATGAACTCATTACAAAATCTATTCACTTCTATACACCCTGATAGTTTGATGAACTCATTACAAAATCTATTCACTTCTATACACCCTGATAGTTTGATGAACTCATTACAAAATCTATTCACTTCTATACACCCTGATAGTTTGATGAACTCATTAAAAATGTCTTTTTTTTCAACATAATTATGTTGTTCCAACTGATCATTTTTGAGCTTTCCTAAATATTTGTTGTACATTATCTGAAAAAGATGTGAAGTACATTTGTTTTTCAATATTCAAAGACTTGTTAATGGATACATATATTTTTGTAAGTGTATGATTATTAGACAAATATCTTTTTGAAGTTTCACTTTAAATTTGATCTATTTCTGATTTGTACGAAATGAGACTAATCTGGTGTCTTCGTTTTTTAACTAAAGAAACTTTTATTATGAACCATCTGATATTAAAAACAAAAACCATAGTTCATGTGAGTGTATGGAATAGTCTTGGTCGTTTACACTGACTCCGATACCTGGCTAGTACCACCGCCAGAGCCGTAGAGAGTTCATGTGGCGCACTGTGCCAGTTACATTTTGTGTGCGCCTTTCTCCCGATTTGAAAAGTGCAAAAACTTTTAACAGCGCTCACTTGTCAGCCCGTGCGGCCACACAGTGCAGTTCCTGCACTAGTGAGCATTGTTTTGAAGGTTGGGGAAAGAATTATTCTATTATGTTACTTATCATTTGTGTGTGTGCGTGTGTGTGTGTGTGTAAGTTATCAAAGTATGGTATGAAATAACACAGTACACTATGGTCGATATTAGTCCATTACAATCTTAAATATTATCGTCTTGACGGTTGAGTTCTACATTAACAAATTAAATGTTATTCTGGCCTAGTTTTTGAATTTTTTAATTGTTTACCGTCTTACATTTTGTGTTTGTAAATAACGTATTATTTAAGAAATCCATCTTGTACAACTGTCTGCCCATATAACGCTGTGACAACTGTCTATCATTCACGTTGGTAAATTTTACTTTTCACTAGATTGGACATTGTAAAAGTTTTGGTATTGCCAGACTATCTGGAAACCAACTGGCAATAGTTGAAGAGGTGGATTATTTGCTCTCTCAATCTGTCAAACTTTTTTTTTTCATAATTATTTTAACCCAGTGCTTATGAATCCTATCTATTCTCGCGGACATCTAATTTGTTGCAAAGTTTGACCAAAGTTTTATTTTCATCATTTTTATCACAGCTCTACATAAAGGGGCGAAACTCCAGTTTTGACAGAGTTATGTGGTTCAAGAGTCGCCCATTGGTAGATAAAGAAGGGACATAATTTAATTCTTAGACTATTCACTACGAGTGATGCCCCTTGGGGCAATCGGACAGAGACTATGTCTCCATTTTATTAAAACCGCATAAACCATTGTAAGAAGCTGAACTTATGACATTCTCTGTCGTATGTTGAAATGTCACAAATATTACATGTGTCTTTTTCAATATGTCAGAATTACTCACTTACATAGTCGTAAATCATAAGAAATGATTCCTTAAGCTAAGATTTGAAAAAAAAAAGGTGTGTAGAATTGTGTGTAGAATTGTGTGTTAGTAAATGAAAATAACAAGGAATCTATTTTTTAAAAATATTTGCAAAACTTTTTTTTCGTTCCAGCTTCATGTGTTGTTTGAAATCTAATTATGACTTGAGTTCTTCTTATACTTAAAGATGTTAGCGAACTGATTTATAGTATGATTTAGATTAACAAAGAGATTTATTTTACGTTAGTGTTTAACCGATTTATTTTACGTTAGTGTTTAACCGATTTATTTTACGTTAGTGTTTAACCGATTTATTTTATGTTAGTGTTTAACCAACTGATTTATTTATAGGCCTATTTAGTGTTGACATATATATATATATATATATATATATATATATATATATATATATATATATATATAGACTTATTTAGTGTGAACATATATATAGACTTATTTAGTGTTGACATATATATAGACTTATTTAGTGAATTCTGGTCCACTTTCTAGCGAATCAAGTAAATGGAGACGAAGCAATACAGACATTTTGCCAGCAAATATTCCTAACTCTCTCCATATAAAAATCATTGGTAGACATTGATTCCATCCTCAGACCCGGGACAAGTACAAACTGTCTCTACTTCTGTGCCTGTGTGTGTGTGTGTGTGTGTGGTACAAACTGTCTCTACTTCTATGCCTGTGTGTGTGTGGTAAAAACCGTCTCTACTTCTGTGCCTGTGTGTGTGTGTCTGTGTGTTTGTGTGTCCAACTTATTAGCCTCGCCAATGACATTGGTACTAAGACCAATATTGACACATACTAAGAGTACATTGAAAGTAAATCGTTTCTATACCTGGTCTCTGTCATTACAGTCACAGTGACTGTGTGCCATCCAGTCACTGCATACCACATGCAGTGCGTTAAGACCTTGCTCAGTGACTCTCAAACTATAGAGTCTGGATTTCTGATTGAGCTGAGATATTTTCAATCGAGTACTTAAAACTTATGAAATAATTTCTGATCAAATACCATTTTGAAGCACACTGCTACTTCCACACTTGAACTTCGCCATCTTTTTTCATCCTTATATTAAAAATCCAAGAACATTTTGTGCACCAGCGACATACAGTTTTATAAATACAAGAACATTTTGTGTACCAGTGACATACAGTTGTATAAATAGAAGAATGGAAGGGACCAAAAAAAATAATATTTAATAAGATCTGATAGGGTTATGTAACTCTTTGATACCGTCACAAGCTGAGAATGGTGTATCAGCAGTCTATCTATCTGGGAATGGTGTATAAGCAGTCTGTCTATCTGAGAATGGTGTATCAGCAGTCTGTCTATCTGAGAATGGTGTATAAGCAGTCTGTCTATCTGAGAATGGTGTATAAGCAGTCTGTCTATCTAATAATGGTGTATAAGCAGTCTGTCTATCTGAGAATGGTGTATCAGCAGTCTATCTATGTAAGAATGGTGTATCAGCAGTCTGTCTATCTGAGAATGGTGTATAAGCGTCTGTCTATCTGAGAATGGTGTATAAGCGTCTGTCTATCTGAGAATGGTGTATCAGCAGTCTATCTATGTAAGAATGGTGTATCAGCAGTCTGTCTATCTGAGAATGGTGTATAAGCGTCTGTCTATCTGAGAATGGTGTATAAGCGTCTGTCTATCTGAGAATGGTGTATCAACAGTCTATCTATGTAAGAATGGTGTATCAGCAGTCTATCTATGTAAGAATGGTGTATCAGCAGTCTGTCTATCTGAGAATGGTGTATAAGCGTCTGTCTATCTGAGAATAGAGGAAACAGTTAAGAGTGGACAGCATTTATTTTTACAGCCCGTGAGGTTTAAATACAAGAGAAGATTTACTGTGAATATTTAATAGATGGATTAGCAAAGATCGTCTTTGACCATTCTATGTAGGGTCTCCCTATGACCTTAAAGAATTCAGTCTGATATCTACCTCTTTCTCAGTTTTGGGGCGAAATATGCATTACCAATGATGCATGCCTAAGGACGTCGACCTCTTAAGCCAATGTCCATCCAGAGACTCTAATGAAACACCCACAGCATAAAGCAGGACCGTTGGAAATGGGGGGGGGTGACTTTTATTCTGTGGGTCACACACGTTTACAAATCAAATTAGCCGATGTACTATTTCTTTCTTTTATAGTTTACATTTTAATCGATACGCTTTACATAGGATAAGATTACTCCAAACACCCCTTCGAAAACACACACTGTACAGTTCAGCTGGATCTCAGATATTCGATGTTAAGGGGAGGTAACTTCGGTGACTGGCGGGATTATTCTGCCCCTGAAAATACCACACTCTGCAGTAGTTTGATACTCATGTACTGTGAATCAGCTGATATCGTTACTGTTTTACTCGCCGTGGATGGATGCGTTATGTAAGTGTAATAGTATTTAAATACATACCAAACAATGTTTCACTGTGTGGTTGTCAAGTGCAGCGTACTATGATTTGTTCATCCATTATTCTGTGTCTCAGGGCCCACTCTTAAACATGGGCCCCAATCCAATCATTGGGGACACCAAACTGATTAACAATTTTCAGTACAGTTCATTTTTTTTAATGGTTGTATGATGGACCAACAAAACAGTGTTTGTGTGATAGACCAACAAAGCACTGGTTGTATGATGGACCAACGAAACACTGGTTGTATGATGGACCAACGAAACACTGGATGTATGATGGACCAACAAAGCACAGTTTTTATGATGGGCCAACAAAACACCGGTTGTATGATGGACCAACAAAGTACTGGGTATATGATGGACCAACAAAACAGTGTTGTATGATGAACCAACAAAACAGTGTTTGTATGATGGACCAACGAAGCACTGGTTGTATGATGGACTAACAAAGCACTGGTTGTATGATGGACCAACAAAGCACTGGTTGTATGATGGACCAACAAAGCACTGGTTGTATGATGGACAACAAAGCACTGTTGTATGATGGACTGACAGAGCGCTGGTTGTATGATGGACAACAAAACACTGTTTGTATGATGGACTAACAAAGCACTGGTTGTATGATGGACTAACAAAGCACTGGTTGTATGATGGACAACAAAGCACTGGTTGTATGATGGACTAACAAAGCACTGGTTGTATGATGGACTAACAAAGCACTGGTTGTATGATGGACTAACAAAGCACTGGTTGTATGATGGATTAACAAAGCACTGGTTGTATGATGGACTAACAAAGCACTGGATGTATGATGGACTAACAAAGCACTGGTTGTATGATGGACAACAAAGCACTGGTTGTATGATGGATTAACAAAGCACTGGTTGTATGATGGACCAACAAAGCACTGGTTGTATGATGGACTAACAAAGCACTGGTTGTATGATGGACAACAAAGCACTGTTGTATGATGGACTAACAAAACACTGTTGTATGATGGACAACAAAGCACTGGTTGTATGATGGATTAACAAAGCACTGGTTGTATGATGGACCAACAAAGCACTGGTTGTATGATGGACCAACAAAGCACTGGTTGTATGATGGACCAACAAAGCACTGTTGTATGATGGACTAACAAAACACTGTTGTATGATGGACAACAAAGCACTGGTTGTATGATGGATTAACAAAGCACTGGTTGTATGATGGACCAACAAAGCACTGGTTGTATGATGGACCAACAAAGCACTGGTTGTATGATGGACCAACAAAGCACTGTTTGTATGATGGACAACAAAACACTGTTGTATGATGGACTAACAAAGTACTGGTTGTATGATGGACAATCTGATATCATATTCGACTATCCTATAAAATATTTGACTATCAATATCAGAATCGACTATCTAACATCGCATTCAGCTATCTAACATCGCATTCAGCTATCTAACATCTCACTAAACTATCTGACATCACACTCAACTATCTTACATCACACTCAACTATCTTACATCACACTCAACTATCTTACACCACACTCAACTATCTTACATCACACTCAACTACCTTACATCACTTTCGACTCTCTGACCTCACATTCGACTATTTAACATTAAACTAAATTATCTGACATCACATTTACTATCTGACATCACATTCAGCTATCTGACATCACATTCCACTACATGACATCACACTAAACTATCTGTATAGAACTAAGATAAATAGATAGACTTAAATCACAGAAAAAAACTCTAATTCTTCCTAATTATAAGGGTCAAACATGAGCTATTCTGATTGCCACATAACAGGTTCTCTGTCTATGTATTGTCCGTCAAACACGGACTATTCTGACTGCCACATAACAGGTTCTCTGTCTATGTATTGTCCGTCAAACACGGGCTATTCTGACTGCCACATTACAGATTCTCTGTCTATATATTGTCCGTCAAACACGGGCTATTCTGACTGCCACATAACAGATTCTCTGTCTATGTATTGTCCGTCAAACACTGGCTATTCTGACTGCCACATAACAGGTTCTCTGTCTATATATTGTCCGTCAAACACGGGCTATTCTGACTGCCACATAACAGGCTCTCTGTCTATGTATTGTCCAAAGCCTCTCGTCTCATTGATAAGAACCTACGATGTAAAGCTGATCAAGAAATGCAGACATACATTCCTCGTGCGGTAATTGGTTTTATCCAAATCAAAATAAAAACATTTGAAACAATCTATAATTTAACTTTGCTGTATTTTCTTTTTCTTTATTTGCAGAATGTGATCCCTCTTTCTAATTTTTTTATTTTCATCCTGTTAACGAAATCTGCACACAATCAAGGGGGAATGCTAATTTAAATAACACAATTCTTCTTATGTATAGTTTTTTTCTCAACAAATTTTTGTTTCTAAATCTAAGAAAAAGTCTATTTTCTCAGTCTCCTCGATTTGTATTAAAGCAAATACCAAACAAACTGATAAACTTATTCTCCATTGATACTGTCAGATTTAAACATTTTTCAATTTAACTTTTAGAGTAAAAGTTCTATATGAAGAAGGGACTCGCCAGATTCAAATGACGTCATCAAATATTGCGTGTTCGATTTTCATCACGCCCTGCACAACGGGGAGACAACTTGAGGGGAGAAGTTGAATGAATTGTGTTTGAGGAGAAAGCATGTGGCGGGGAGGGCGGTGGGTCAGGCCAAACTGTTTTTTTTTTTCTCTTAGAGAAAGAGTTAATACTTGTTGAGAAATTTCTAAACTAAGGAACCCTGGCTTGACCTTTTAATTATGTAGCACTGGAAGTGATTTAATTTGCAGAAAATTGAAAATAAAAGTGTTCACATAGAGAGGGTTTGAATAGAAGAAGAAAATTTAAGGAAGAGATAAATATTAAGAGAGAAACCATTTTAAAATATAATATGTACTTAGGAAATAAAAATGTTAAGAAATCTGTCGAATTTCAAAAATGTGAATATTTCAATAACACATTAAGAATTGTTCATTAATTAGATGTCAACTTCCTCCCGTTACATATACTTGGCATAACTTTCAATCTATAACTGTAACATTAACTATTTGGAATAAGTACGTTCAACCAGGCAATTGTTGATTCACTACAATAGACTGGGGAAAATACTTATTAAGGCTAATACTATTTTATTCATCAGAGACTCTAGCGTCAGGTAAAAGTCATTTTAAAATAAGTTGTGTAAAATAAACTTATTCTGAAACTCAATTAGCTTTTAAAACTTAGCTTTAAAAAGTGTCCCACATTTTTGTTCAACTTAGAACGCTAAAATAATATTTGCATCTGTCTTATTCACATTACAAAAAAGGTTTTGTAAAATTCAGTTCTGAATGATTTTACATATAGATTAACCCAGCTCTCCAAACATTAACACGAATGTTAGTAGCCAATGTAAGAAAACTGCTGTAGTAAACACGTCATTTAAATATAACTTGATGGTGGACTTAAAATGTAAAGTCTGAAGCCAGTATTCAGAAAATCAAAATCTGGACAACTTAGCTGCTGTCCATAAATTTGTGGTCCGCCTTGCTGTCGCCTATTAATGTGGTCCTCCTAACTATGGCCCACCTGTGGTCAGACTAACTATAGTTTTACTAACAGTGGTCAGCATGACAGCGGTCCATAACCGTAATCCACCTAACTGTGGTCCACCTAGCTATGGTCCACCTAGCTGTGGTAAGTCTAACTATGGTACACCTAGTTGTCGTCCACCTAATTGTGGTCCACCTAGCTGTGCTCCACCTAACTGTGGTCCACCTAACTGTGCTCCACCTAGTCTAACTATGTTCAGCCTGACTATGGCCAACCTAACGTTGGTCCATAACGGTGGTCCTCGTAACTGTGGTCCGTCTAACTGTGGTCCACCTAACTGTGGTCCACCTAACTGTGGCCCACCTAACTACGGTCCACCTAGCTGTGGTGTGTCTATGATCAGCCTGACTATGGCCAACCTAACGTTGGTCCATCACGGTGGTCCTCGTAGCTGTGGTCTAACTGTAGTCAACCTAAATGTGGTCCACATTACGGTATAGCCAGCCTAACTGTGGTGGATAACTGTAATCTATCTAACTACGGTCCACCTAACTATAGTCAACCTAAATGTGGTCTATAACTGTGGTCCTTTTAACTGTGGTCCGCCTATCTAAAGTGCGCCTAGCTGTGGTCTGTCTAACTGTGGTCCGCCTATCTAAAGTGCGCCTAGATGTGGTCTGTCTAACTGTGGTCCGCCTATCTAAAGTGCGCCTAGCTGTGGTCTGTCTAACTGTGGTCCGCCTATCTAAAGTGCGCCTAGCTGTGGTCTGTCTAACTGTGGTCCGCCAATCTAAAGTGCGCCTAGCTGTGGTCTGTCTAACTGTGGTCCGCCTATCTAAAGTGCGCCTAGCTGTGGTCTGTCTAACTGTGGTCCACCTATCTAAAGTGCGCCTAACTGTGGTCCGCCTAGCTGTGGTCTGTCTAACTGTGGTCCGCCTAGCTGTGGTCTGTCTAACTGTGGTCCACCTAGCTGTGGTCTGTCTAACTGTGGTCCGTCTAGCTGTGGTCTGTCTAACTGTGGTCCACCTATCTAATGTGCGCCTAGCTGTGGTCTGTCTAACTGTGGTCCACCTATCTAAAGTGCGCCTAACTGTGGTCCGCCTAGCTGTGGTCTGTCTAACTGTGGTCCGCCTAGCTGTGGTCTGTCTAACTGTGGTCCGCCTAGCTGTGGTCTGTCTAACTGTGGTCCGCCTAGCTGTGGTCTGTCTAACTGCTGCCCAGAGCATCGTAAATTTATTATAAACTATTCCAGACCCTTAAGCTTGAATGAGCCTGTCCTGTCCTTTCTCCCTCCCTCCGTCTTTCCCTCCCTCCTTTCAAAACACTTGATATTTTTTCCTTAGCGCCCTGTGGCGTTCTGTAATTAGGTGACACTGACAAATAAAATTTGAATAATTCAACTTTGTCATGAGAAATACTGCAATAAAATGGAACCGCCTACTTCCTTTACAAATTTCTCAGACTGCAAAAGAAAAAAGAAATCTCAAATATGTAAATGAGATATAGGATCGGAACTTTAAAACCAGATTCATGTTCCGAGTTGTTATGTTTGGGAGTGATTTTGATTTTGATTTTGATTACGTTAGGCTCTGTGATAAAAGAAAATTTCGGCATCTAAAAATAGACTCACAATGTGGTAAAGAAATAAAATATGTAGTACTCTCGCTTTGCTGTAATACTTTGAGAATAAGATGAAGTATAGTACATATAGGTACAATAAGTACTCCGCGCTCCCTTATTACGTCTGTTGTTGTTTTTTTAAAGTGAAGTAGTCTCTCGTTTTGTATATGTAAAGTTCTATTTAGTTGTCTCTCGTTTTGTATAGGTAAAGTTCTATCGGATTAGTTGTTTTTTTTTTGGTTAAATCGTAAACGTTTCCCTTTTACAATCAGCTATAACATTTGCTAATTAGCCAAACAGGTGGTCAGCTAAATAAAACATTGGACTCGAATCGCTCAGTAGTTCTCAAAGTTCGGTAGCAACCAACCGCTTGGTCACAAGGTGATTTAAGGTTGGTCATCTGATATAGTGAGAACTACTGAATCAAAAATGTATGCATTTAATTACAGTTTTTCTTTCCATACAGACGAGTCAAGTAAGATAAACATGTTTCTAAGTGGATTGTGAATCGCTTAAAGTTCGGGATCCATTGTTTTAGAATTTTAAATAATAATTTACAATTAAATTGATTAATTAGCTCATTGTTATCTAAGAAATATGCTTTCATCTTGTCATTAAAAATATTAGAAACAGTTAGAGATAAATAGAAGGGGGGGGAGACAGGGGTGAGTTGGAAACCGGCAAGGGGCGGAAAGAGACATTCAGCTTAATTGAGTTTGAAAGCTAAAAAAAAAAAAAAGAAATATTTAATCAAGAGACATGTACAACTAGGCGTACAATGGCTAATGGATGAAAACAAAAACATTTTGCTCCAGCCAAATCTAAACATGTAGATACGAAATTTGGCTCCCAGCTGAGTGGCTAATGGACTCTGCCTGATCTCACAGGAACTTCAAGTACTACTTGTCAGGTGGAATTTACTTCTGGTATGTTAGGTGGCTTTTTTTCCTCTAGATGATGAGTGGCTTACAAACGTAATGTGCACTTAAAGCCACTTTACTGAAATGAACTTATATTTTTTTTTATAAATCAACCGATATTATAAACAGTATTAGCCTTAGTATTTAAAAAATGTAGGTCAAAGCAAAGCTATTTTTAGAAGGCGACCTTTTTTCTTTTGATCCGATCTTGTCGTCCAATAGAAAGGCACGATTTGTGTAACTTGATCCTTTGAAAGAAAACCTGATGACAACTAGATTAACTGTGCAGTATCTGTCATGCTCAGTTTGCTAGAATCACTCTGAACCAATTAACCTACATTATGATTCATTCGGTCACCGTTCTACAGTTTGAGCTGAAAACAATATACATTTTGGTTTCATTATGATATAAAACATATAAAGTATATAAATATTTTGATAAATATGGATGTGAACGAATGTGCACATAGTTACTCAACTTCACCAAAGATGCCAAAAAAATATCTTGCACATAATATAAGAAAAAATCATGTTAGCATATAATTTAGATGCATTCATAATATGCATTATGTATATTTTTTTTATACTACATATCTTGTGAATTTTAGAAAAAAAATATCCTTAAAATTTGAACTTGATATTTAATTAAGCTGTAAAAATAAACAATAGCATTTAGAATAATCAAATTGTGTGATTTGTGAAATTGTATGTCCTATTGATAAATAAATGAATGTTGAAAAAACAAATAAACAGTGAAATAAAGTACAAAAATAGAATAATAAGCCATTTGTATTTATATATATATATATGGTTGTAGGCATGTAGCTGATTGGTTTGAACAATTTTACAGCATTAACTATCTTCAGCAACACAGAAAAATGTTTTACATTTGAAGTATTTAAATCGAATTTATTCTTGCAATGTACCATATGGGAATAAATTTACACCAGACATTAAATATAATTCTCTTTATACTTTGTACTGTTAATTCTCTTTACATAGTTGATAGTTTGTGTTGACTCTCTTTACATGGCTGATAGTTTGTGTTAATTTTCTTTGCATGGCTGATTGTTAGTGTTAATTTTTTCAAGACGAAGAAATGGCTTTGAATAAAAGAAAATTATAATAACATTGCTATCTGCTCTGTTAACTTTAATAAAAGGCCCAGCATGGACTTCTTGTGTCACTGCCCACTGGCTGCTTGTCAAGTACTCTCCCACATAACCAGACAGGACTGACCTCAAGTGAACCTTTCATTCTCTATATTAAAGACATGAACAGCGGCAAGTCCACACAACTCTTTTTACATCATGGTTATGTCCCTTAGTGCATGACGTCAACATTAGACATGGAAAGTTAAAACTGCCTACAAAAGTGGTATCCATCGTTAATTGAGAACAAATAACTTTTATAATATACATACCAAGATACATTTATTCCTTCGATTATATATGTCTACATAAATTAACTCGACAAGACAATCTATTGAATAGATTTAGTAGGTCTGTTGGTTGTTGTTTTTAAATAGGTTCAAATTAGGTGACGGAGATTAAAGTTTAACGAGGTAAGAAATAGATTTTACAATATTGGGTGGGTAGGTAGGTGTGTGGATAGGTAGGTAGGTAGGTAGAGAGATAGGTAGATAGATTATATAAGACAGATATATTAGCTACATATATTAGATAGATAGATTAGATAGATAGACAAACTGGCAGACAGACAAATAGATAGATAGATAGATAGATAGATAGATAGATAGATAGATAGATAGATAGATAGATAGATAGATAGATAGATAGATAGATAGATAGATAGATAGATAGATAGATAGATAGATAGATAGATAGATAGATAGATAGATAGATAGATAGATAGATAGATAGATAGATAGATAGATAGATAGATAGATAGATAGATAGATAGATAAATGTGATTGACTGATGTCCTAGATGACGTCACGCTAGTGATGTTGTTAAAAAACAAAGGTGACCAACTCAATCCACCCCCACCCCAAATAATCAGATTAGAAAATAGTGAAGATATATTAAAGTGAACAAAGATATTAAAGTGAACAAAGACATTAAATTGAACAAAGACATTAAAGTGAACAAAGATATTAAAGTGAACAAAGATATTAATGTGAACAAAGATATTAAAGTGAACAAAGACATTAAAGTGAACAAAGACATTAAAGTGAACAAAGACATTAAAGTGAACAAAGATATTAACGTGAATTTGTTTTTTTATTTTTATGTCTCACCCCATTTCCCTGCTACTTTGCTATCTATACACATAAATTACACATAAATTACACATACAGTACACATACAGTACACAGCCAAACTGTGTTGTATGCCGCTGAATAATTCTCAATGTGTTGATCGTTGACGACCTTTAGGTGGGTAGCCGCCAGAGTTTTCGATTTACAGCATATGGGTAAATACAGTTGTAATTATGGACAAATAGATATTGGCTGCAGTATATGGCGAGATACAGTTGTAATTATGGACAAATAGATATTGGCTGCAGTATATGGCGAGATACAGTTGTAATTATGGACAAATAGATATTGGCTGCAGTATATGGCGAGACACAGTTGTAATTATGGACACATAAATATTGGCTGCGGTATTGGGGAAATACAGGTGTAATTATGGACAAATAGATATTGGCTGCAGTATATGGCGAGATACAGTTGTAATTATGGACAAATAGATATTGGCTGCAGTATATGGCGAGATACAGTTGTAATTATGGACACATAGATATTGGCTGCGGTATAGGGGAAATACAGGTGTAATTATAGACAAATAGATATTGGCTGCAGTATATGCATATCTTTATAATTTATAACTCTGTTTCTGTATATGTTAATCTACAAAGTAAACAGTTTAAAACATTATATAAAGTTAATGACGCGCGAACAAAACAGTATTCAATGCGGATCGCAAAGCGTAAATATTTGAGAGCCACAGTTTTACACTAACGAAAAATATTTGAGAGCCACTGTTTTACACTGACGATGCTGGTGGGACTGGGAGGGTACTGATAGATACAATTTTATTAACTTTTAGTTTTACTATTTTGTTTATAACCAAAGTTATACTAAGTTTAATAAAAAAAACTTGTTCTAAGTTAAATGTTTCAAGAAATATATGAGGAAAATCTAAAGTAGCAGAAATCAAAATGAATAGATGGGGGTCGGTTGGGCACATAGGGGGAACGGAGAGAGGCATCGAGACAGTATAAAATGATAAATAATAATAAATGACCAAAGGGCAGAGCAAGAAAGCGATGGCTGTAAATTACCTGATAGTTAAAATTAGTACATGTGTGTTTTATATTTGTTGAAGTAAAGTTGGGTTATAAAACAAAACTTCATTTAGGTTACATAACAAACTGCATCTCGACAACACTTATCCGTATATATTTTATCATATGTCATTACAACGACTCAATCAATTTTCATGTACTTTAATCATGAATTATATTTGTATTTTTTTTTAATGTGTGTTCACTAAATTGTTTCCCATTTTCAACGTATCAGACCAAACAACGAGGTGGTTTCAATCCTATCTATTTTACTGACGTGCAATACATGGCGCCTTTTAGGATATGGCTAAACAAAACAAGATAAACATTCTGCAAATATCCGGTTTTAAAACCAAAAGCATTAACAAGAAGAATTGGTACACTAGAGAATGAATACCCGGGCTTCAAAGGAAGGAAGAGATAAAGAAACCAGAACGCATCAACATAAAAACATCGATTTCAGATCGAATCCACGACGTCCAGTGTGTCTGGGACAACACTGAAAGCTATCTGGAAATTTTTGCACGTAGTTCGATAGTAAATTTCTTCCGCGGGATAAAATCGATGGAGTGAAAAATCTCCGTCTTTCTCCGCCTGTCACCGGAGAGAAATAATGAGTTCGCTGTTTTCCTTGTGTGTTTGTGTGTGGGAGCCTGCGTGGGGATGTCTGTGTGTGAGAATGACGGTGTGTGAGTGTGTGTGGGGGAATGTCTCTATGTGAAAATGTGTGTGTGTGTGTGTCATTCTAGTGAGTGCAGACTTCTCTCCCTTTGAGTTCTCGATTTTTTTTTTCTGGATGATCTACCCTTGGTTATGATGTGCGACAACTCCACTCACAAATAGAGAAAAAAAAATTGTATATAAAAAAAAAACCTTCAAAAACAAATGTGTAGGCGGATTTAGAGATGGCTAATAAACCAGAATAAGTTGGTTGATGTCTAAATATAATTGTTTATTATTGAATGATGATATATTTTACTATTTTTGTAAACGCTTCTATCAGATAACTTAATATGTGTTTTAGATATGGCATACTGGATATAAATAAATGCATACAAAAATGTCAAAATGCTGTGCAGTAAAAACGAAAGAATCAAGTCAAAGTATAATGATTTGAAATCGAGACCTAGAGATGTACTTGCCGTTATCGTGGTAGTACATGGAGTCACTAGACAACTATAGATGTACTTGCCGTTATCGTGGTAGTACATGGAGTCACTAGACAACTAGAGATGTACTTGCCGTTATCGTGGTAGTACATGGAGTCACTAGACAACTAGAGATGTACTTGCCGTTATCGTGGTAGTACATGGAGTCACAAGACAACTTCATTGATAAAATAAATGGGTGAAAGTTGCCTTGGTCAGAGCAGCCCACATACTGAGAAATGCTGTCTCCCCATAAGATAAAATTAAAACGAAGTATCTGGTCCACGGATTTGCTTCAATCATACTTGCTTCAATCATACTTGCTTCAATCATACTTGCTTCAATCATACTTGCTTCAATCATATTTGCTTCAATCATACTTGCTTCAATCATACTTGCTTAAATCATACTTGCTTAAATCATACTTGCTTCAATCATACTTGCTTCAATCATACTTGCTTCAAGCATACTTGCTTCAATCATACTTGCTTCAATCATAATACAGAAATAAAAAAAAAACACTTTGGATTATTTTTATGCCTTGTCTAACGTACTTGTATTTATTTGAACATTTCTGACATCTTTTAAAAAGATTCACCAAAAATAAAGAAAAAAGATATAGGTCTTAAATCCCGGGATTCATTTTGAGATTAAAAAACTCCATCTGAGATGGTATTGGGTTGTAATAAGATTAACTGGCAAGTCTCAAACAAAATATTTTAGAAGAAAGTTTCATATGAATTAAACAAAGAAAAACTGGGAGCAGAGAACAGCAAAGAGGAGCCGGCTGTCTGGTCAGCTGTCTTGTCAGCTGCTTGTTAAAGTGGATCAAAGTTGATTGTGACATATTTCCTTGGCGTGAACATGTGTGACATGTTTGTTTATCGCTCCTCACTTTTGTGACATTATTATGTGACATAAACCCATTTCTGTTCTTTGTAATCATATATAATAATACTCATTTCCAGTGTGCGTTAAATCGAAAGTAAAGAATTAATACAACAGTATTCCAGTTTAAAATACAATCATGAAAAAAAAAAATCGGATCTGCCCGAAACCAAAAATAACCTAGCCTACCGATCAAGCATAAGGGGATATAACTCTATGCAAAGGTTTTGCAGGGGGTACGGCTAGTATACATATAATACCCATTCTTGAATTGCAGATTGCAGTGAGATTTTGATCTAATTCACCACAAAGACTCCATAAGCTGGTTACCTTGAATTCTGTGAGGTTTTTTTTTTTTTCTTGGTTTTAGTTTAGTGATTAAATTAAAGACATGAGACAAACAAAAGTAATTTTTAAAGTATTCGAATGACTAATCTGAAGCTTTGGTCTATTAGTTAACTACTTTACAATACAATTTCAATCTCAAGTGTAATTCGATATAGTCCGACACGTTTACATGTAATGCGCTAAATTATAACACAATCATAACTTTATACTAAATTACTTGACACATGCACTCATTCCATTACATGTAATACACTACTTTTCTGACACACTTATAACTTTTCCATTACATGTAATACAAACACATATTCCATTTTATGTAACACACTATGGCTTTGATATACTTACACCCATGCCAATACATGTAATACACGTTGTAATGACAAACACGTATTACATATGGTTCTGTTACACATACACTCATCCCATAATACATGTAATACACGTTGTAATGACAAACACGTATTACATATGGTTCTGTTACACTTACACCCATCCCAATACATGTAATACACTTTTTCCCTTGAATAAGGTGGGCAAACCTTTTGAACCACGGGCAACAGTGGGAAAAAACGCAGATCGATAATGTGTTTATAATGTGTTTATAATGTGTTTGTGTTTATAATGTGTTTTTAATGTGCTTATAATGTGTCTATAATGTGCTTATAATGTGCTTATAATGTGTTTATAATGTGCTTATTATGTGTTTATAATGTGCTTATAGTGTGTTTATAATGAGATAATATAAATTAAATGTAAACGTCATTGGTGTGAGACAGCGTAGAGGAACAGAGCGCGTGCCAGGCCAAACAGCCTTTTAAATTTAAAAATTGTGTGCAGTTGTAATACGAACCCCCCGGGTTACTATGAATGTGTAATGGACCAATAGTGATGTTTAGAATATCCAAATTCTACATCTTCACACACAAATACCATGTGACATTAAGTTTGCTCATTCACATGTGTATATAAAGCTAAAGAGAGAAATGTATATAACTGTGTGTTATCCGCATTACAGACCTAATCGATTACACACTCGTATTTCCTTGATACTGCAAGTAATCACGCTCAGCGATACTCAGCCAATGATACGAGAAGATAATCGATCACGACCAGGACTATTGAAAGAAGTCTACCCCGATTACTCCATCCGACAGTTTGTCTCAATAAAAAGTGAAGATAAGAAGTGAAGATAAGAAGACACAACCTCACATTCCACTATCACCTGACACGAACTGATCACGTGTGTTTGTTAACAACATTCGAGATAATCTCCATGATATCTCTCATTGTTTATTTTATTGGCCTCTATCAGCATTAATTTGATTGGCCTATATCGGCATTAATTTGATTGGCCTCTATCTGCATTAATTTGATTGGCCTCTATCTGCATTAATTTGATTGGCCTCTATCTGCATTATTTGATTGACCTCTATCTGCATTAATTTGATTGGCCTCTATCTGTATTAATGTGACTGGCCTCTATCTGCATTAATTTGATTGACTGCTAACTGTATTAATTTGATTGACCTATATCTGCATTAATTTGACTGACTGCTAACTGTATTAGTTTGATTGGCCTCTATATGCAATAATTTGATTTGCCTCTAACTGCATCTATTTTTAGTCTCCATCTGCATTAATTTGATTGGCCTATATCTTCATTAATTATTTTTGCCAATATCCTCATTAATTTCTTTGACTTCCGTGTCCTTTTTTTCTTCAGTGTCTTTTTTATGTCTGCTTCAGTTCAGTCTGCCCTTCATGACACTTTGTTATTATAATAACGAAGTACTTAACGTCCTTGAGTTAATCCCATTTAACGCTAGAGTAGTTTGTTCCTCTTGAACTTATAAGTAAGAAATCAATATTTGACACGCGTGTACCAATACACACATAGTCATAAAGACATTATTAGTGTACTGGAAATAACATTTGAAAGATGGACTAGCGTGATTGTCTTAGGATATCGGATGAATGCTGTTTAATAAAGTAATGTTATCGGTTGAATGCTGTTTAATAAAGTAATGTTATCGGTTGAATGCTGTTTAATTAAAGTAATGTTAAGTGCAATGTCTAACCTGGTCAACTAGGTCAGAGATAGTGGTCAAACTGATTTCAAATATCACAGTCGCCTGGAAGGGTGGTTTGGGTGGTTGGCTAATCTGGGGGGGGGGAGGGGTAGTGTTGACAAAGTCAAGTGGTCAGTCACTGGCGGCGGAGCAGGGGGGCAGGGGGGCAGCGGCCCCCCCTAAAATTTTAACTATTTTAACTTTGTAATTCATTTTAGTTTATATGTATCATTTTCATTTTCATAATTCATTTGATTTATTTCTTAAATTTAATATTTGAAAGAAATAATTAATTGACATTTTACAGTAATCACATTATTGAGAGTTGTGGCATATTTTTAAATTAGTTGCAAGTACCCGGCTTTGCCCGGGTTTAAAATAATGTTTTCTGTTTATTTAAGAAGCGTAATTTGACGTTTAATTAAGATTTAAAATAAGACGCGTAAAAAAGGGTTTATTTGCATGCAAATTGCAATAAAAGGGTATATTTACCTTAAAGCAATGTGATACACAACATTTTTGGCAGTTCCTCTCTCTCTCTCCCTCCCCTTCCTCCCTCTTTCCCTCCCTCTCTCTCCCCCTCCCTCCTCTCTCCTCTTTCTCTCTTTCCCTCTCTCCCTCCCTCCTTCCCTTTCTCTCTCCCTCCCTCCCTCTTTCCCTCTCTCCCTCCCTCCCTCTTCCCCTCCCTCTCTCCCTCTCTCTCTTTTAGGGGGCATGACTGTATCAAAAGATGACAATTCCTATGGATGAAGGAATGGAATGTAATAATGTAGTAAGCAATATGATTTTTGGTTCTCCGTACCGATCATATTTATAGTAAGTTAGCTATGTGGGAGAGAAGCTCGTAAAACCTGAAATCGGGGTAAAAGTTTGCCAATTTTCACGTCTTTGATATCCAAAATAATTAATTACAATAAAAGTACCCATTGAGATAGAACGAAACCTGTTTAAGAGCATTCCTCATGTAATTTTGCGTACGTGTACCCAGTGGCGCAACCAGCAAAAAATGCTGGGGGGGGGGGCTCACATATTGAAAAAAGACAGTTTGACAGTCTTATTTGTAACTTTATAACGTAAATTATGTATTGATGATTTGGCCTGGGGGGTGGCTCAAGCCCCCTGCCCCCCCCCCGGTTGCGCCACTGCGTGTATCAAATTTCACGTTATTTGGTTGTCTGGATTTGAGTTTTAAGGTAACAGACAGACAGATAGCAAATGCGTCTTATAAGTAAAGAGAAGTATTGCCATCTACCGAATGACGGCAAATGTAATTTTTAAAGAAAATACGATTATTTATTATCTTTTCATAAGTTACTTTTTGTTTATTGAGTTTCCCGTTTCCGGTTTCATATTCATCATCATTCATGATAATTATCAGTAATTTTCTGATCTAATTTCACTATTAAATTTGTAAACAAACTGACATTACGAATCAGTTGACGACAGAAGTCCTCAATGTTCATTTTTATCTTTTTTAATATATTATTTTTTAATAATATCGATTAAATACGTGCTACAGAATTTCGGTCATATTTTGTCTTGCCCCTCCTTAAATTTTCAAGGGGGGGGGGGCGGCGCCCCCCCCCCTTGAATTTTGGCTTGCCCCCCCCCCTTAAAATATTTCGTTCCGCCGCCGGTGTGGTCAGTAAAAGGAGATTAGAGAGATAGGGCAGACGACTTGGTAGAGTGAATGGAGCATATCAGGCGTGACGAGACGTAGGAGATTTCATTTAATCACTGACCAGTTACATTGAGTCATTGTCCATGTGTAGTTTATTATCTCAAGTCATAGAACGGTTTAAATCACGATGTGTGTCTTATAATTAGTAAAAGAAGACTTTTTGAATTGGCTTTAATAAATTTGATCGTTGTTTGATTAAAAGATTTTCTTTTCCCGCTTGGACTTAGCTATTTGTTGAGATGGAATGAGAATAAATCTGTTATGTGTTGAATTTTATCAAGCAATCTATCTATCTATCTATCTATCTATCTATCTATCTATCTATCTATCTATCTATCTATCTATCTATCTATCTATCTATCTATCTATCTATCTATCTATCTATCTATCTATCTATCTATCTATCTATCTATCTATCTATCTATCTATCTATCTATCTATCTATCTATCTATCTATCTTTCAATCTCTCTATATATACATGTATTTATCTCTCTCTCCCTATATATATATATATATATATATATATATATATATTCTCTATATTAAAGACATGGACTGTATATTAAAATTTATGTATGTATCTGTCTGTGTAACTTTGGTGGCCCTGTTGTTTTAAATTAAATCTAAGTCCTAACAATATCTCCCGTGGTGCCCGCAAAACCATTGCACTCTCTGCTGTGGCGGTGATGTCAAAAAGAGCACAAAAACATTCCATCTCATTAGTGCAGCAAACAGAGCACAAAAACATTCCATCTCATTAGTGCAGCAAACAGAGCACAAAAATATTCCATCTCATTAGTGCATCAAACAGAGCACAAAAACATTCCATCTCATTAGTGCAGCAAACAGAGAAAATGTCTGATCCTGACTGAGACTCTAAGAGTTTATCTGTCATTCTATATCTGTAAAAGTTTAACCAAACGATCTGATTATGTCGAGGCAGCCTTATGAAAAAACAACTCAAATATGCAACTAATCTGTTTGGTATGGAGAGCATTAGATCAATATGGACTCATTATGACCAGCTCCATCTAGTGTGATGACGTCATATAATCCAGGTAAACCAACCCGGGGCTCAATTAGTCCATGACACATTTATATGTCCATAAATGTCATGATAGTGTCATGATTATGACAGCTTTTAACACAACATGCGAAGTTTAGAATTTGTTAGAACTTGGGTTCTGAAACTTATTCTACCTAAGATAACGTTTGACAATTATTACTGGATGTCGGGATGTTCTTTGCCATAACAACAATATTATTAGGTCGGTGTGAACTTTAACCTCATTCACAATTGTGGCTCCCATTCCGTTCAGGGACGTCCACATTCGTCGGCGGGGTGGTTGGGTACCCGTCGGTACAGGCTTTGAGACCCCTCGGGGGTAGGACTTCAGCTTTCAGAATATTCAGGTACAATATAAATGTATGGTATTTTTATTAAGCTTATTTGTGGTTCACTTGGGTTGATTTCATTTGTGTTAAATATTGATTGTGATAACTTTTGTTTAAAGTAAGTACACTCTAGTTATCTCACTCTAGTTATCTCACTCTAGTTATCTCACTCTAGTTATCTCACTCTAGCTATCTCACTCTAGCTATCTCATTCTAGTTATCTCACTCTAGTTATCTCACTCTAGTTATCTCACTCTAGTTATCTCACTCTAGTTATCTCACTCTAGTTATTTCACTCTAGCTATCTCACTCTAGTTATCTCACTCTAGTTATCTCACTCTAGTTATCTCACTCTAGCTATCTCACTCTAGCTATCTCACTCTAGTTATCTCACTCTAGCTATCTCACTCTAGCTATCTCACTCTAGTTATCTCACTCTAGTTATCTCACTCTAGTTATCTCACTCTAGTTATCTCACTCTAGCTATCTCACTCTAGCTATCTCACTCTAGTTATCTCACTCTAGCTATCTCACTCTAGCTATCTCATTCTAGTTATCTCACTCTAGTTATCTCACTCTAGTTATCTCACTCTAGTTATCTCACTCTAGTTATCTCACTCTAGCTATCTCACTCTAGTTATCTCACTCTAGTTATCTCACTCAGCTGCCACCCAACTTCCCCACCCTTTTCAAAAGTGTGATTTTGCCTTGCATATCAATTATTCAATTACTATTGAACTCATGCCTGTCTTATTCCCAGTAGTATACATTAAGTTATCAGGTAAGAAGATGATATCGATCACTGATCTAATTTCAACTATTGGCAGGTGGGCATGATCGGGACGTGGAACTACTGCCATTTGAAAAAAATAACCAACAACGAGACCTGTTTTCGATTAAAGTGACTCAAAGCCAGAACTGTTCTTCTACATAGGCAAACCAGTCTCAGCCTAGTGGTAACCAAGGAACGGCAATAGTATAGCTTGTCTCAGCCTAGGGGTAACCAAGGAACGACAATCGTATAACTTGTCTCAGCCTAGGGGTAACCAAGAAACGACAATCGTTTAACTTGTCTCAGCCTAGGTAACCAAGGAACGACAATCGTATAACTTGTCTCAGCCTAGGGGTAGCCAAGGAACGACAATCGTATAACTTGTCTCAGCCTAGGGGTAACCAAGGAACGACAATCGTAAAACTTGTCTGAGCCTAGTAGTAACCAAGGAATGACAATCGTATAACTTGTCTCAGCCTAGGGGTAACCAAGGAACGACAATCGTATAACTTGTCTCAGCCTAGGGGTAACCAAGGAACGACAATCGTATAACTTGTCTCAGCCTAGGGGTAACCAAGGAACGACAATCGTATAACTTGTCTGAGCCTAGTAGTAACCATGGAACGACAATCGTATAATTTGTCAGTAGACCAAGACTGAAACTTTTAAACCACCTCTGCTTGTTAGAGTTGTGCCCAGTCCTCAAAGTCTAAATAAGGTTCAATAATTATTTTAGAATAGCTCACCTTCAAAAAAATAACTTTGTCACGAAACACAAAAGTATTTTATTTCATCCAATCTCTATTGACTCCGCCCCGAGAAAAAAGTAAGGACAGGTCAGTTGAAAACAATGTAAGGACAGGTCAGTTGAAATCAATGTAAGGACAGGTTAGTTGAAAACAATGTAAGGACAGGTCAGTTGAAATCAATGTAAGGACAGGTCAGTTGAAAACAATGTAAGGACAGATCAGTTGAAAACAATGTAAGGACAGGTCAGTTGAAATCAATGTAAGGATAGGTCAGTTGAAATCAATGTAAGGACAGGTCAGTTATAATCAATAAGAACATGTTCAGTGAAATGCTTTAAATATACCCAAGAATTTTTTTTTCTATTTACCAACTGAAATAACATTTGTTCCATATTTTATTTTTCTATTTTTCTTGTATTAATGCAACTTTTATTCGTAAATCTTTACTTGATGCAAATATTATGAGAGCGGTTACTCAAAATGGAACATGTTCAAGAGTTAATGAATGCATCAATTGGATTCCATTCCACTTGACTGTATGGAACTCTTATCTTTAGTACGGTACAGACCTGCCTTGTTTTATTAAGCACTGTACTAAAAATAGACTTTGTGAAATGCTCTTAAGACTTTAAACAAAATGATACAAAAAACAAAAACACATAATCTGGTTCGTGCAATAAAATAGTCTCTAAACACAATTGCTAAATGATTTTTTTTTTTTGTGAAAGTCCGTCCTAGTGATGCAGCTGACGGTTAGAGAAAGTGAAGAGCTAACCAGTCCAGTTTTATGGACACTTGATAAACACTGACGGCCTATGTCAGCTGGTGCAGTTTACTTTATTTGACAAGTCTAATTTATTTATATATTTTTTTTTAAAAATTCAGACCTTTTTATTGTAAACTTGTCTTTACATGTGAGGAAATCACAAGTAATTTGCTTGTACTGAAAAATCTCGTTTTGTGATTTATTTAAACTCACATAAAGAAACTTAGATCCTCGATTAAAATAAACTTAAACAAGATTCTTTAAAAATTGCTTTTCTTATATCTTACATCGCATTTAGATGTATTCCTTTTGATTTCAATTGGCCTGCTGTATTTTGCAACAAGTTCTATGTACATTCAACCTTCAGTCTCAATGAATTTCTTGTAAAGATGAGATGATGATGTATTGACTCTATTTACCAGTGACGGGTGGTAGGTCCATTGTTTCATCTTCACTGTCAACGAGAGTTCAAACGCTACATAATTATAGTTACAACAAACATAGCTGACTACCAACAATGCTATGTATGTATTTATGTACACTGCATGCACCTAGCTGGCTGGACTTGGAAACTTTCAGCGAGGATCGAACACGTGACCATCATGTCGACATTCCTGTTGTACACAACACTACCACCTGTTCCTTTTTAAAGTCATTTAAAGATTTTATTAGAAAAAAATAACATCTCCCGCTATCACAATAATCGAAAAAAAAATTCTAAATAAGTTTTAAAAACTGAAATAAACTTTAACTTGCCTTTAACATGTTGGTTGGTCCGCATTTAAAATGATTTTTTTTTCTGTTTCAATATGAACGAATGAAATGTTTCAAAGAATCCTCCATGTCACTCCGTGCACCACACACACACGCACAGATTGACTTGTAGAATTCAGTTTAAACGTCCTAGCTGTGGTCGGGAATGGAAGAGAAAAAAACTCAATGAAAGTCTAAGGATTAATATCTCGTAGTGAAGTACTGCAACTGACAGACGTTTTCTGGCAGCGTCTCGAACATTCTCTTGAGTTCTTCATTTCTTCAATCCGTCATGTCAGAGTGGAACACTCCTGGCTTGTAGCATTTCAAAGTCAATCTTCGACTATTAAAAAAGAATTGAAAGAGTGAAAGAGAGAGGACGAAAAAGAGACAGAGAGAGAGAAAAGTAAGAGAGAAGATATAATGTCTTTAGCCATCCATTGAAACACCCGACAATTTTAAAATTCGGCTCCGTTATTTATAAACTCAGAATGACGCCATTTTGACAGCAGTAAGACATTATCAACAAAACTATGTCATAGTTAAAGTGTTTGTATTAAAGAAAATTGTGTTCGACTCTTGTTAGAACATCGGTCACTCAATGTGTACACATAAACAGCAGCTGTGACATTATACTAATCCTTGATGTTTAATTTAGAACGGAAAAACAACTGAGGGGAATTTAAAACTTTATTGGTGTTAACTCGTTTGTATGGGCATTGGTTTGATCTATTTTATTAAATCCTTACAATTATTTTATTTATGTTTAATTAGGTGGTAAACAAATCTTTGGTATTAGTCAATACAAGAAATTCAATAAGCAACAAATTTTCCTTTTTAATTAAATAAACAAAAAGTTTTAAAACTTTGCCAGGATAGAAAATGTTCATCTACCCGTAACCTACTTAGAATGACACATGACCTACTTAGAATGACACATGACCTACTTATAAAATTAACAGACAAATGTTTTTAATTAATTTTGTCTTCTTGTTATTAACTGCCCTGACTTGGTTTCCTCTGTGACGGATGTATTTATTATATTATTACTTCGTCAAATTCTGTGTGTGGGTGTTTGCTCAAGGTTTGCCCACATCTCTGTCCATCCATTGTCCTGCAGAGTCCACTCTCCTATACTTCCACTTATCTCGGTCTCCATTTCAGCAGCTAATAGCTGACATTATTTTATCTCCAACATAGCGGAGGAGAGGAGGTGGTGGTTGGAGGGTGGGGGGGGGGTCCATTCTGTCTTAAGAAGGACGTCGATCGATCGGACCACGCAGCGGTAAAAAAACGGAAAGAATGAAAGATAAAAGGGAAAGAATGAAAGATAAAAGAGAAAGAATGAAAGATAAAAGAGAAAGAATGAAAGATAAAAGAGAAAGAATGAAAGATAAAAGGGAAAGAAATAAATCAAATCTCAAGCTAAACTTCCAGATTTTGAATAAAACAGAAAATAAAAAAAAAGGAAAATGTAAGATTCGAGTAAGCAGATTACTGGAGTTACTCAGGTGTGGTTAAGCTATAAAGGGTTGAAGAACTTAACTTCAGAGATAATGCGGGCAATTGACACATGCATTGTACGGATCAGGTCGTGGGGTGGGAGCTGTGATCTGTGGGAGAGATTGACAGTTAAATAAAAAGAATAAAAGGAGTGAAAAGAGAAAGAAAGTATGAAACATTTAGTGAGTGAACAATGGAGATCACAAACAGAATGCAGGACAGATTTTTTTTTTTTAATGTGCTTTCTCTAGATGTCTTACATCGGATATGGATATCTTGCACTGGATTTCTTACATTGGATATGAATGTCTTGCATTGGATATGGATGTCAAAGCCAATAGCGCATATTATAAACAGATAAATAGATCGAGACACATAGATATACAGTTAGAAAGATAGATTGACTGAAATGAGGCAGATAAATAGAAAAAAATAGATAGAAGGATAGTTATATAGATAAATAGATATAATGAAAGCTAGGTAGATAGATACATACATATATATATATATATATATATATATATATATAGAGAGAGAGAGAGAGAGAGAGAGAGAGATAGATAGATAGATAGATAGATAGATAGATAGATAGATAGATAGATAGATAGATAGATAGATAGATAGATAGATAGATAGATAGATAGATAGATAGATAGATAGATAGATAGATAGATAGATAGATAGATAGATAGATAGATAGATAGATAGATAGATATATAGATAGATGGATGGATGGATGGATGGATGGATGGATGGATGGATGGATAGATAGATAGATATAAGGACTGACTGATTGATGTGATAGGTCAGTCTGATTGTTTTGAAATGTGTTGTATCATACAGTAAACAAGTTCGGACTTAGAAATGTTTGTTTTTCTACTTACTTTTAGTGCCCACCGGACGTACTTAGTTCAGTCATGGCCGTTGGTCACTCTAGGGGCCTTGATGGATATTTACCTACTAACATTTTAAAAAGTTGAAGACGAGCCCAGAGTCGATACAGAGAGACAGTGAGCCCAGAGTCGATACATAGAGACAGTGAGCCCAGAGTCGATACAGAGAGACAGTGAGCCCAGAGTCGATACAGAGAGACAGTGAGCCGCGAGTCGATACAGAGAGACAGTGAGCCCAGAGTCGATACAGAGAGACAGTGAGCCCAGAGTAGATACAGAGAGACAGTGAGCCCAGAGTCGATACAGAGAGACAGTATGCAAACTAATCAATGCTGGCCCCATTCCTTTCATTGCCAAAGTTGTAGGAAGAGAAGAATCTCTTTCAACTGATGGTAGAATCAAGAAATAATATTTGCATAAGAATTTATTGATGAAAAAAAACTAATTTAGTCTAAAAGTGTTTTGTGCGTCTGTGTGTTTATTATTGTGGCGGCATTAGTATGTAGAATGTTGTTTGTGTGTGTTAATACGTACTAGGATGTATTAATATATGTATATATTCTACAATTAAATGTAGTGTATTCGAATTAGTTAATATTTCACATTCAAATATTTTATATATCAAGCTTTAAACATCAGTAATACAATTTCACATCTTCATAATTCTTGTAGCCAATATAACTGATATTGTTTCTATTCTATATCAGAATTATCCTATCTATTTATTCCTAGCACTGACCCTCATATTTACTTCTTTGGTTGTAAACAATTTCTTCAATATTTGTATTGTTTTTGTTTTACATTAGCAGAATTAGAGAAATGTAAATAATGTGAAGGATAAATATATATGCAAACAAGACTAGCTGTAATGATTGGGTATTGAAAATATATTTCTGTGTGTGCCTAAATGACAATGACAACTTTTCCCCCAACAACTTAATCCTTCAACTGACGAAGAAGTACTTGTCAAGATATTCAATACCACAATTATCATAGTCAGACTTGTAGTGTGTAAAGTTTCCCTGACAACTCAATTTTTCTTCATTTCAATTCATGAAATATTTTAAAATCTGATTTTTTTTATTCCAATACAATCCAAATTATATCCATGAGTCTCCTAATGTGACATGTACATCCAGTGAAATAAGTAACAAAAAACGTCGGACAGTATGTGTGTGTGTGTGACGCCATCTCTAGAAGGCCTTGTGACAAATCAAGGCCTCACATACCTTGAAACAACACCCCAACAGCACACGTGACAGGTTCAAGCCTCTACACCCCAACAGCACACATGACAGGCTCAAGCCTCTACACCCCAACAGCACACGTGACAGGTTCAAACCTCTACACCCCAACAGCACACATGACAGGCTCAAGCCTCTACACCCCAACAGCACACATGACAGGCTCAAGCCTCTACACCCCAACAGCACACATGACAGGCTCAAGCTTCTACACCCCAACAGCACACATGACAGGCTCAAGCCTCTACATCCCCAACAGCACACATGACAGGTTCAAGCCTCTACACCCCAACAGCACACATGACAGGTTCAAGCCTCTTCACCCCAATAGCACACATGACAGGTTCAGGCCGCTACACCCCAACAACAGACGTGGCAGAATCCAACATACAAACATCAGCAACACAGGTGACAGCATCTAATATATACACCAACAATACACGTGCAAGGATTCAAAATATGCACCAACAATACACGTGGCAGGATCCAACCTATACTCACAAACTACACACGTGGCAGGATCCAACCTACACACACCAACAACACACGTGACGGGATCCATCATACACACACCAACAACACACGTGACAGAATCCGACGTACACACACCAACAACACACGTGACAGGATCCATCATACACACACCAACAACACACGTGACAGGATCCAACGTACACACACCAACAACACACGTGACAGTATGCAACGTACACACACCAACAACACACGTGACAGGATCCAACGTACACACACCAACAACACACGTGACAGGATCCATCATACACACACCAACAACACACGTGACAAGATCCAAAATATACTCACCATTTTGTTCTCGTAACTATCTCCTATTTATAACTCATTTATTCTTGTGCAATTTTTTTCTTTGTTCTATGTTCTATGCGTTAAGTCATCGCTAGATAGTAATGGTTACGATACAAATAATAAATTTGAAAAAAAAATGCATGTATAAATTTCATAGGTGTAAAATGTATTTACAAATGAAGGGTTAACCCTTGTACAGACCACATCGGTCTACAGTCAACACAGTTTAGTGAAATAAACTTTTTTGTTTGGAAGAAAAGTAAATCCCAAACTCTATTCTGAAGAAAGACATAAAGGAACAAAAATAGTCCAGGCTCCCATTATCTGGACGAAATTGGCCGGTGCTGCTGCCAAATTTACCCCCAATACATTTTCACTTCATTTACTTAAGTATTGGGCGGGATAGATTGACAGTGCGGGGAGAGTTTGGGCCGGGGTGGGGTGGAATGTATAAAGGAAAATGGCCTGGAGGTGAAGGACGAATGCTGGACAAACATGGTAGAGGACAGCACAAAAGTGACGTCACTGCAAGTTTGAGATTCTTCTGTTTTAGTATTTTATTAATTATAAACAGTTAAATACAAGTATAAACAGTTAAATACAAGTATAAACAGTTAAATACAAGTGTAAACAGTTAAATACAAGTGTAAACAGTTAAATACAAGTATAAACAGTTAAATACAAGTGTAAACAATATGTCATTCATATGTCATGAATGTGGGTGTGTTTATAAATTCTTTAATAAATCCCACAGGATAAAAAAAAAGATTATGATTACGATTCATATATTGAAATGTAATGAAATATATTCTAGTAAATACGTTAATGAAAAAAATAAATGTTTCTAGTCTTGCCATGTTAAGCCTAACATACATCTTAAGTGAGTAATATTTTATCCCCATGGTATGCATACCGCGAACGGGATATTGAACAGAGGCACAATATAACTATCAGACCACATAGGCAGACAGACACCAAAATAGGGCGACTTAAAGACAAACTTGTTGAGAGACGGACAATACAGACAGACGAAATACTGAAATGTAAAGGAGAAATTGGAAGACAAAATGACAGACCGAGAGACTCATAGGGTGACAATCAGACATACAGAGAGACTCACAGGGAGACAATCAGACATACAGAGAGACTCATAGGGAGACAATCAGACAAACAGAGAGACTCATAGGTAGACAATCAGACAAACAGACAGACTCATAGGGAGACAATCAGACAGACAAAAACAGACTCATAGTGAGACAATCAGACAGACAGAGACAGACTCATAGGGAGACAATCAGACAAACAGTGACAGACTCATAGGGAGACAATCAGAGAGACAGAGACTGACAGATAAAAAAAAAGAATTATAATTACTACTGCTGTCTTAGTCAAATTTCCACTCCAAGTATTTAGACGTGACAATATCAATAATGAACTGTGATAACCTTTGGTGAGAATACTGAATGAACCCATACTGACACGGGATAGTTCTGTTAGACTTAGAGCTGTATAAAAACAAACATATTTACCGTATCAAATAAAAGTGCGATACTTCTAGTGTATTCCCCAAACATTCTAAACATAGTTTATTTAGCAGCTTTTTCGATTTAGGTTAGATGTCAGCTGAACACTTTATCAGAAAAAAAAAGTAATGAAGAGTTTGGTTAAAGTATAAGGGGGTACCAGCGTTATAACCATATGTGTGGGTCTTGGGGTTGGGTGGGGGAGGGTTGGAGAGTGGTAACTTCTCAGTT
This sequence comes from Bulinus truncatus, assembly GCA_021962125.1. Classification (NCBI taxonomy): domain Eukaryota; kingdom Metazoa; phylum Mollusca; class Gastropoda; family Planorbidae; genus Bulinus; species Bulinus truncatus. The sequence continues at coordinate 13,500,510 of JAGDYQ010000002.1, forward strand.
ACCGTTCATAAGTCCGCTGGGCCAGGGGATAATAAGGTTATTTTGAGATGACGTACGCCAATATTAGCCCACCATCAATACGTCATCACAAAGGGGTTAAAGAGATGTGAAGACGTGTTAGTGGGAGGGTGGGGAGAGTGGGGTAGGGCGTTAGGCTGCTCACGATTTCTGGGATTGATCGATCCTGTCAGCGTAACCACGGAGTGACCAGGTCAGCCTAGATGACCACTTAGCTTTCAAATTAGACCGGATATTATGTCCGGATATTATGTGCGTATCCCTCACCTTCCCCTGTTTCGTCCATTTTTTTATGTCACTTTTACTGGACGATTTCTGTGATCTGACAGACTCGGACGTTTGCATTTTGGTTGGGTTCGAAATGGGTGTTTTGGGGTGGGGTGGGGGAAAGAGATGTGTTTTGATCAAGTTTGGTGTCTACTCGCTGGCTGTACATGTTAGACGGTTGACACCGAGTGAGTTAAAGCTGAGTGTAACTAAAAGAAACAAACAAAATGTGTCTGCACCAGTGTGAATGTCAAAGTGATTAGACTTAAAGTTAATCTATTTCGTCTCAGATTGACTTCTAAGCTAAAAGTCAGATTTTTTAAATCTGTATTTGTACTTATGCTCGAAATGCTACAGTTGAGGACTGGAGGACTGGATGACTGGAAGACTGGAATATAAATTAGGATAGTAATTTCGGAGGCCTATATGCATCAGATATAAAAAGATTGTTGCTAGGATGGGACCCATTTTTCCAGTTAGGGCCCTAGGTGATACATATATGAACCCTAAAACCCCAGCAACCCATCCGTGACTTGTAATTAAAATGAGCGGAGCGTACTAATGGACGGGATTAAAAAAAAACAATTATAAAACTTCAGTTTCAGGAAATCAGTAAACCTTCCCCTTAAGATTACATTCAAACGTTCTAGAGCATTTCATGTTTCGGTCTCTATTTATATTAATTCAATAAATGTTTGCACTCACATTTCAATATTAATACTTTGAAAAGTTTCCGGGCATTAATGAAGTATGTGAAACCGATTTAATACTATTGTAAAACAAAAGATGTTTCTTTTTGGCGTTTGTCTGTTGGGGAAGAGAAACTTCAAACGTTCCGTTATTATTATTTTAACAGAGATATGTAGTTTTACTAAGTAAAATACCTTTCATAACAAAATAACCGGGGTGGTGGATAGATTGTTTATTTTGTATTTCCGTTAAAAAAGATA
>JAGDYQ010000002.1:13502244-13507244 GCA_021962125.1 Bulinus truncatus
TGTGTTGTGAGTGTTGTGTGTGTGTGAGTGCTGTGTGTGTGAGTGCTGTGTGTGTGAGTGTTGTGTGTGAATGTTGTGTGTAAGTGTGTGTATTCATATTTTCAAAATGATTGTTAAATGAAATTATTAAAATTTTTAAGAATTATTCAATAGTGTGAGTGTTTTTTAGAAGAATTACATTATATGTACAATTTTTACATCGGTTTATTCAGACACTGCCCAATGTTGTAGCTTTATGCAGATACGGCACCATGAACAACACAAACCCTTATAATTGAGATACAGACAGGCCCTTCGAAATAACATCTCGGGCCCCTCAATAGTGACCACTGCCGGCAATTTTCAAGTAATTAAATGGAAAAATATTGAGAGCGACAAAATTTTCCAGCAACAATAAGACATTTAACACAAGTAGCTTGGACTGCAATATGTCAGACATTTAACAAAAGTAATTTGGACGAAAATGTGTAAGCTTCTTGTTGAAAAATTTGTGTTACACAATTTAGAGCTGAAATTGAGGCGATAAATATGTTACATCTAATAGTTTAGGAAACAATCGTTAAGACATAACATACTAAAATACAATAACATAAACTCATTTGTAGGATTTCATACATTTATGAGCGAATTCCTTTTTTGTAAACTAGTGTGTAAGAGTGACTATTCTCTTCTATTCTTCTTGACTCAGAAAGCAATGTTTTCCAACGAATGTTTACCCCAACACTGACTGCTGTTGTCATTTGATTCTTTACTTTACTCTAGACCTGTGTGTACTTCAGCGATGTCAATCTTTGATGAATTAGATCAATGTCGCTCTACCAGATGTCCAAGACCACTCGCGGTCAGACAATGACATAATTTGTCCTACTTTCCATAATTTTACTTGCTCCTCATATCCTCGCCGCCCGCCCATTCCACCCCCACAACCCTTAACTTCATTACGTAAAACAGGTTCCGCTGACCGTTGGCCATGTACGATGGACAACTGGATCAAACAAGTACTCACTCTGGCCAGCTGACCAGATCTTCGCTGCTGGTACAGGCTCACTCGGAGAAAAAAAGACTGACATGAAAATCGCGATGAGTAGGAGGGTAGGGGACGAAAGGGCGGGGAAGAAGGGAGGCTAGCGCTGAAAGCCCCCTGGGGTACGAGGGGCGGCTGACCGAGAGCATGTACAACTGACAACAATCTAGTCACCAAGGGACATAAATCGACAGTGAATAATGACACTTTCCTTAGTGACGGTAGTCTGCCCCTGAAATACAGGATTCTCTCGCTTTGTATTTATATCATCTGCCAAACATGTTGGCTTATCAACAGAGAGTAGATCTTATCTGAAGGTTTTAATCGATATAATGTATCAGGCCTATCGATTTGGTTATTAACTTGTTATTCAATAGAATAGAAGAAAGTAAAAGAAGAGTATTTTAAGGGCGAATGTTTACTAGTATAGCGATAATGTTCGGCCTTGCTATTTTTCGACTTCATTTATAGAAAGGTAAAATATGTGTGATAGTATTGTAATCTATCCATCTCAATATTGATTACAATATAGAGAAGCATACTGACAAAGATGACAAACTTTTATTGTACCTTTACAACATTGAGTCATCTCTGCCTTTGTTGCCAGAAATTTTTAGATCAAAGTGTGTTAAGTCCCAGTAAGGATGAGGGTTAGTTCCTATAAACTTCTGATTGGATGGTTTTTATGTTGCCCTTTTTTCATCCCAACCATAAGAGATAGTGCAAAGCCATGATGGCACAAAGGTAGATACAGCGGGAACTTTTGCCATGCCATGAAATATCCATTGATTCTCTTTGGAGATCGAACCAGAGACTCTCAGGTCGGCAGTCGAGCTCTTTATCGCTTGATAATCCGTTTTGGAGCAAAGTAGCGTTAAACAAAAAACTAAGCAGCGCAAACATTTTTTAACCGTATTAACTTTTAAAGTCAACTACGTTTTGCGATAAGTGGTACTTATTTTCTCTGCCGCGAGACCTCAAAAAGTATCGAATTTGTGAAAAGCCATCTGGCAATACTATTGGGAGTAACAAATTTTGTTAAGGTCAATAAAGTTCAAAGTGCACATGTTCTCATGACAGAGACGCAAGTTTACTCTCTCGATGAGGCACAGGTCAAGTGAGGAGAGCCTGTATAAAAGTACGCTGTAGTGTTTGAAATCTTGGGGCGAGAATCACATAGGGTGGGGTTGGGGGTGGAGGGCTGTGCTGAGAGCCGTTAACGTACCACAGCGATCTTGGCCTAGTCGCCCTTCCCCAGCCGGACATTGTGTGGAACTCTAGTATTTAGATGACCAATCAACGTACTAACTTTATATCTATTCCGTTTTATCATTTTTGTAAAAAAAAAATGAATATAGCTTTTAATTAAATGATGATAATTCTAAAACAGGCGAAATAAAGATTATTATATAAACTCTAAATTGCTTTTTTAGGTCAGAGATTGTAACATTCGGCTATTGAGTGCAGTGCTCTCCTACCATCAGGACTCATCATCTTTAAGTGTTGGTATTCTCCTACCATCAGGACTCATCATCTTTAAGTGTTGGTATTTCTCTTCAAGCCCATTGCCTGAGATCTGATCAGTGCAATTGATATCTGATCGGTGCAATTGATATCTGATCGGTGCAATTGATATCTGATCGGTGCATTGATATCTGTTCGGTGCAATTGATATCTGATCGGTGCAATTGATATCTGATCGGTGCATTGATATCTGATCGGTGCAATTGATATCTGATCGGTGCATTGATATCTGATCGGTGCAATTGATATCTGATCGGTGCATTGATATCTGATCGGTGCATTGATATCTGATCGGTGCAATTGATATCTGATCGGTGCATTGATATCTGATCGGTGCAATTGATATCTGATCGGTGCAATTGATATCTGATCGGTGCAATTGATATCTGATCGGTGCAATTGATATCTGATCGGTGCATTGATATCTGATCGGTGCAATTGATATCTGATCGGTGCATTGATATCTGATCGGTGCAATTGATATCAAATGTACGCCACGATGAGACAAGACTTTCTTAATTCACTTGTCCAGTAGGATTTATCAAATAGAACAACATAGCCTGCAGGATTTATCAAATAGAACAACATAGTCTGCAGGATTTATCAAATAGAACAAAGTCTGCAGGATTTGTCAAATGAGAACAACATAGTCTGCAGGATTTATCAAATAGAACAACATAGTCTGCAGGATTTATCAAATAGAACAACATAGTCTGCAGGATTTATCAAATAGAACAACATAGTCTGCAGGATTTATCAAATACAACAACATAGTCTGCAGGATTTATCAAATACAACAACATAGTCTGCAGGATTTATCAAATAGAACAACATAGCCTGCAGGATTTATCAAATAGAACAACATAGCCTGCAGGATTTATCAAATAGAACAACAAGTCTGCAGGATTTATCAAATAGAACAACATAGTCTGCAGGATTTATCAAATAGAACAACATAGTCTGCAGGATTTATCAAATAGAACAACATAGTCTGCAGGATTTATCAAATAGAACAACATAGTCTGCAGGATTTATCAAATACAACAACATAGTCTGCAGGATTTATCAAATACAACAACATAGTCTGCAGGATTTATCAAATAGAACAACATAGCCTGCAGGATTTATCAAATAGAACAACATAGCCTGCAGGATTTATCAAATAGAACAACAAGTCTGCAGGATTTATCAAATAGAACAACATAGTCTGCAGGATTTATCAAATAGAACAACATAGTCTGCAGGATTTATCAAATACAACAACATAGTCTGCAGGATTTATCAAATACAACAACATAGTCTGCAGGATTTATCAAATACAACAACATAGTCTGCCTTCGCATATCAAACAGAACATGCATGAATGGAGACTCTGGCGTGACTTGACGGCAAGCTGAACAGTGCAAAGTGGTCTTAATCTCATTGGACGGTCAGGCCAAAGGAACAATAGAGGAAGGGGGGAGGGGAGGCTGTCCGGTATGATCAATCAATAGGGAGACTTCCACCAGTCCGCCACCCCCACACACATCCCTAACCCCTGGCAATATTGCCAGTGACACATGGGTGATTAAATTTGCAGTGGCACCCATCGCTTTGATTCCGACATTACCCTATCTGTACGTGGCGCCATTTGTTGAATGGACCAAAGGTTTGATTATAGACATTCATGTCCGGCTTGAAGTGAAACATATGGAGTATTATACAGAAAGTACTTTGCTATACCAGCAGTTTTCTTAATGTATGTTTATCTGGCTGACTATTTTCTCTTTTCCCCCCTCTCTTTCTCCATCTCTATCTCTCTCTCTGTCTCTCTCTCTCTCTCTCTCTCTCTCTACATATATATATATATATATATATATATATATATATATATATATATATATATATATATATATATATATATATATATATATATTAGGGTGGCTCACTTTTTAATGGAAAAAAAATAAAGTTGATTTTTTTATCATGAGCATTTTAGTTTTCTGGTTCACTGTGATTTAAAACATGTATATACCGAATTTCACACCATTTGGGCTCTTATAAATACTGCCTCAGTGCACTTGTTATCTCGCGTTTTATTGCATTCGCCAGTTGCATTAAATGAAAATTTTGCAAGGTTTAAAATGCTTTTATTTAGATACAAAGAACAATTATATTACACAGAAGGAATTAAGCAGTGAAATAATACTAGATATATGACACATTAACCTGACTGTATTGCAGAGTAGTTCTAAGTACGCTATTCAAAAATACACTTTAAAAGTTTTTTTTAGTCTGTGCTTTCTGAGTCCTGAAGGTCTTCAAGCTGCGATCTCTTCAGCACAGTTGATTTGTTTGCATCTGGAAACTCTTTGCTATGCTGTTCAACAATTTAGAGCAAGTACTGTTTTTCCTCCGCTGATTTGGTGAGAGTTGAGTTGAATGATGACGCCAGTGCAATTCTCCGCTCGGC
>JAGDYQ010000002.1:13512244-13518531 GCA_021962125.1 Bulinus truncatus
AATATGAAATATACAAATATGAAATGTACAAATATGAAATATACAAATATGAAATATACAAATATGAAATGTACAAATATGAAATATACAAATATAAAATGTACAAATATGAAATGTACAAATATGAAATATACAAATATGAAATATACAAACATGAAATATACAAACATGAAATATGTCTATACGCCAAGCAAGTGGCCCTCTAGCTGGTCTCGAATTGATAAGAAGTGAATTTGCCAAAAACATTGTACAGTTAATGAACAAAGATTTTTGTTTTATTTTTTAGGATATAATTTAGTTTGAATGTTCCTTCTTTTATGTTATGTTTTCCTTTACATGGGGCTCACGAAAACATGTTTCTTGGTTGTCGGCCATTCGCAAAGTTTTGTGACCCACTGCTTTATGTGTACTGCAGCAAACTAGAAATCGAGCGCGTTTTAAGGCGCGGGCCATCCAGTGTGTCCACAGTTACACAATGCCTGTCCATGTATCCAGTGTGTCCACAGTTACAGAATGCCTGTCCATGTATCCAGTGTGTCCACAGTTACAGAATGCCTGTCCATGTATCCAGTGTGTCCACAGTTACAGAATGCCTGTCCATGTATCCAGTGTGTCCACAGTTACACAATGCCTGTCCATGTATCCAGTGTGTCCACAGTTACACAATGCCTGTCCATGTATCCAGTGTGTCCACAGTTACAGAATGCCTGTCCATGTATCCAGTGTGTCCACAGTTACAGAATGCCTGTCCGTGTATCCAGTGTGTCCACAGTTACAGAATGCCTGTCCATGTATCCAGTGTGTCCACAGTTACACAATGCCTGTCCATGTATCCAGTGTGTCCACAGTTACAGAATGCCTGTCCATGTATCCAGTGTGTCCACAGTAAGACAATGCCTGTCCATGTATCCAGTGTGTCCATGGTCACAGAATGTAAAACTCTTGTATGATGACATAAAGCGATATTAAAGTCAATATAACAAAGGATTAACATTATCAATAATGAACTGTATGAAATACAAATTCATACAATTGCAAGTAAATATTCGTCTATATTGAGCATACACAGACATATGTGAAGTAGATCATACAGAGACATACTTGAAGTAGATCATACAGAGATATACTTGAAGTAGGTCAAAATTAACTTTTGAATCGGGTGCTAGTCAATGCAAATACATGTAGTGAATACATTTATAGACAAACAGCAACACATTTCTCCTATCACTGATGTAATTGACTTTTTATGTAAGTTAGACATGTTCCAGGGATGGAATACTATCAGGCCTGTTGGATAAACTCTTTATTGTGGGGCTTAACACATCAGGGGAAAAGTTAAGCCCCTTTGATTGTGTGCACCGACCCCCAACAGACAGCACGTCTCTGACCTCATTCAGTGACTGGTCATGCAAGCAAGGTGATGGCCAGTGAAGCACTGCACTATACAGACTAAAGCGCTCAACCAAGGGAGAAAAAATGTCTTCTGTCTACACAATTCATTCCATGAAATCAAAGGTCATGAGACAATTCAGTCGGCCTTGACCGTGACTACAGCAAAGAAGACAAAATACAGATGACTGACATTTTTTCGGATGCTATTGAAACAGTAAAAATGTAATAAATGGAACAAATTAGTTCTTATTACTCAGTGAGTAGAGCATCCGCTGTGAAGATTTAAAAAGCAAAAAAAAAAAACATGTAGAAAAAAATGATTTAAATATATGTGTTTCTATATTTATAGTGTAACACCCAAATCATTAGTTCCCAACTGCAAAGCCGTTCTGACTGATATGCTAACTCAAGTGGCCACCCAAAGTCACCAGTACTAATGGGGCCCCATCAAGTACATTTCCTACTAAATCTGACGGTAAGGTCTCGAAGATACAGTCCTATAGGGCCCAAAACATATCTTGAAGTCTTTGCCTAGGGCCTTAGTTACCGTAAAACTGCTCTGCTCCTAGTTAATAGATACAAGTGGTCTATCACTTTATCAGTTGTTCGGCCAAGGCTGCAGTGGTCAAGGATTTAACACCAAGGCCGTGGACTTTGAACTCATCACATACACCACGCCTACAAGTCTAAACCTAATCTCGACCCCTTAATTAATGTCTGACTCCAGACATGTTAAATCAATACAAATCATTGATTCACACATGAAGCAAAATTTGGAAACACATATACCAGCAGGGGAGGGTATCCATACACCAGCATGGAAGGTATCCATACACCAGCAGGGGAGGGTATCCATACACCAGCAGGGGAGGGTATCCATACACCAGCAAGGGAGGGTATCCATACACCAGCAGGGAAGGTATCCATACACCAGCAGGGGAGGGTATCCATACACCAGCAGGGGAGGCTATCCATACACCAGCAGGGGAGCGTATCCATACACCAGCAGGGAAGATATCCACACACCAACAGGGAAGGTATCCATACACCAGGGGGTCATTGATTCACAAGTAAAGCAATAGTTGGAAATACATACACCAGCAGGGGAGGGTATCCATACACCAGCAGGGGAGGGTATCCTTGGGGGTAAATGAGAGCGACATTCATGTTTCTCATATTGACCAACTAGAAATGTAATTAAAATATCTGCAGCATAGACAATTACACATCAATGGAAGAACAAAGTAATTAAATAATAGAAAACACGGCTAGTTAACGGCTATAGTGCCCAAAGGCAAGATCTTGGCTTTGTTAGACAAATCCATGAGTGCCATGAGCCTGAATCGTATCTTTCTGTAAGTGAATCCTTGAGTGTCATGAGCCACTATCATGGCGCACTTTTATTACGAAGCATTTTACGGTCACTTTCGGTAATCAGTTAAAGAAAAGAAGGATTTCCGTTAGCGTGTTGTTAGTATTGCTCTGCATGTTTTTCATATTTGAATTTTTAAATGAATTAAGAGCCACACTGAACTGAGAGTGAACAGCTGCTCTAAGAGCCTCAATGAACTAAGAGCAAACAGCTGCTCTAAGAGCCACACTGAACTAAGAGCAAACAGCTGCTCTAAGAGCCACACTGAACTAAGAGCAAACAGCTGCTCTAAGAGCCACACTGAACTAAGAGCAAACAGCTGCTCTAAGAGCCACACTGAACTAAGAGCAAACAGCTGCTCTAAGAGCCACACTGAACTAAGAGCAAACAGCTGCTCTAAGAGCCACACTGAACTAAGAGCAAACAGCTGCTCTAAGAGCCTCAATAAACTAAGAGCAAACAGCTGCTCTAAGAGCCTCAATAAACTAAGAGCAAACAGCTGCTCTAAGAGCCACACTGAACTAAGAGCAAACAGCTGCTCTAAGAGCCACACTGAACTAAGAGCAAACAGCTGCTCTAAGAGCCACACTGAACTAAGAGCAAACAGCTGCTCTAAGAGCCTCAATGAACTAAGATCAAACAGCTGCTCTAAGAGCCACACTGAACTAAGAGTAAACAGCTGCTCTAAGAGCCTCAATGAACTAAGAGCAAAAAGCTGCTCTAAGAGCCACACTGAACTAAGAGCAAACAGCTGCTCTAAGAGCCACACTGAACTAAGAGCAAACAGCTGCTCTAAGAGCCACACTGAACTAAGAGCAAACAGCTGCTCTAAGAGCCACATTTTGTCAGAATACAAAAAAAAGCTAATCAACAAATGCCTTGCTGGAATGTTCAAGGTTTATAAAATACAAAAATAACTGGATAACGAAAATATTCAAGATACATCTAAATGTTTATGGCTGTCTTATGAAACACACATACAAAACATAAGCATCATAGTCTCAGTTATTCATTAACATGTTTCCTAACTCAAAGTTAACTCTATGATGTTCTATATTCAATTCTTTTTCTAAACATAAAATATGTGTAACATCCAAATCACTGGAGCAATGTTTGTTTTTAAAATGTCAATAATGCAGCGGACTTTTCCTATCAGGGTCAGGTCACTCGTGCATCGCAAAAAGAGGTTATTTCAGCCTGGGAAGTGCATTAAGCGAAGCAGACGAGAGATGATGGATCATGTGCTGGGAGGACAGGTTAAGTCAGATTATGTCAGTTGAATGATTGCTGCACAACTTAGAAGTCTGGACTTAGCTCGTCCGTGCTCTGAACATCAACACAGTTTAGCTGATCAACACAGTTTAGCTGATCAACACAGTTTAGCTGATCAACACTGTTTAGCTGCATTGGAATAACCTATGACGTCAGGAATCTTTCATATATATTAATTCCGTGGGTGAAGGGAGTGTGTTGGGGGGGGTATATTTGTTGTTTTCAACAGCAGTGTTTATTATAAAAAAATGTTTAAAAGCTATAAAATGTATGCAATTAAATTTCTCAGATAAAACATACAAGTCAATGTGGAAGTGCTTTAGTTTAAGGGTGGGCAACCACGGCCCTTTGTAAGTAAAGCAAAAAAACAGTGCTATGCGGCCCTCATAACGATCTGCAGTCACTCGATGTTGTGTTGAAAAACATTAACAAGGAAATGAGAATCACAAAAAGTGACAACATATTGTTTTCAAGCAACTTATAGCAGTATAGTTGTGTATCGCATTGTATAGCAGTATAATTGTGTATCGCAGTGTATAGCAGTATAGTTGTGTATTGCAGTTTATAGCAGTATAGTTGTGTATCGCAGTGTATAGCGGTAAAGTTGTGTATCGCAGTGTATATTGGCTTATATCAGTAAATAACGGTATATAGTTGTATACAGCGGTGTATCACAGTGTATATATGTACATGTATATAGTAGTTTGCCTGTCGAACACTATCATGCTCTGGCAGCACGCACATATGTATGTGAAACAGTTTACTTACACATGAAATATTTGAAGAGCATCAATTCACAGTGCTCACCAACACCCATCGGGAAGATCATTTTCATTTAAAAACCGGTGATCTTAAAACATATTACATACATTAATCACTAGAAACATATATTTTAAAACCCATCGTAAATTCAAGAAATGGGTCCTCGAACTTATCCCCTAGGAGAAGATACTCTGTAGGTACATACAGTTAGTTCTGGCTGGATGAAGTTACATGATAGTTACTATGTAGTGATATAATGTTAGTTAAGTATGGATGAAGCTACATGATAGTTACTATGTAGTGATATAATGTTAGTTAAGTATGGATGAAGTTATTTCATATTTACTATGTAGCTTTATAATGTCTGGATGAAGCTAAATCATAGAAATAAACTTTTTTCCCAGTTTCCAGATATTTACAATCTACTAACTACAAGTCTGTTGACAGGATCATTAGCACATCTATTATCTTATTAGCACACTGACCTACTGACCCAATTATTAGCACTTCTATTATCTTATTAACACACTGACCTACTGACCCAATTATTAGCACTTCTATTAAATTATTAACACATTGACCTACTGACCCAATTATTAGCCTTTCTATTATCTTATTAACACACTGACCTACTGACCCAAATATTAGCACTTCTATTATCTTATAAGCACACTGTCCTACTGACCCAAATATTAGCACTTCTATTAAATTATTAGCACACTGACCTACTGACCAAATGAACCAGATTGATAACATTCATAATCACTGACCCACAGACATATCGACCTGTTTATTAACATATTCATTGGCATTCAAAGCTATTGATTACCAAATGACACATTTACTACTCTATAGATCACTTGGACAATTGACCAGATGACAGCACACTGCCATAGACCAGATGACGGAATATTAACAAGCTACAATTATATTTATCAACATATACATTTAAAGATATTTACATATTGTTAGCTTTTTAAACTGGAATTGATTTACCAGGTAGAAAGCATTTATATCTATTGAAATGTGACCTATAGGCTAAGTCCTTTTATGTGAATGTGTCCAGTCATGATTACTGCAGTACTATGGCTGTATACATTTACCATATAGTGATTACTGCAGTGCTATGGCTGTATACATGTACCATATAGTGATTACTGCAGTACTATGGCTGTATACATGTACCATATAGTGATTACTCGATACTTATTCTGATCATATTATTCAACCAAATAATAATTGATCAAGCTGGAGAGCTCGTAATCTTCATTCTGACTCACATGGTACATTTAATGTTTGGACCAATTTTATTGAACTGAGAAGGATATAAACCTTAGCACGACAAAAGCCTTAACACGATATAAGCCTTAACACGATATAAGTCTCCACAAGATATTAACATTAACACAATATAAGCCTTAACACAATATAAGCCTTAACACAATATAAGCCTTAACACAATATAAGCCTTAACACAATATAAGCCTAA
>JAGDYQ010000002.1:13519031-13549458 GCA_021962125.1 Bulinus truncatus
GATAGATAATTAGATAATGTTTGAAACTATATCCTAACTGATTGAAACTATATCCTAACTGATTGAAGCTATATCCTAACTGATTGAAACTATATCCTAACTGATTGAAACTATATCCTAACTGATTGAAACTATATCCTAAATAATTGAAACTATATCCTAACTGATTGAAACTATATCCTAACTGATTGAAACTATATCCTAACTGATTGAAACTATATCCTAACTGATCAAATGCTACAAATGAGTCACATAACTTTTCCTTTTGAACTTTAAAAAAATAATTGCCTTATAAATGTTTACTAATCTGGACCAGCAAAATGCCAACAAACCATACAACATTGTCAAAGCAGAAATTTAGAATGAGAAAAATAAATTATAAAAATACAAATAAAACCAATTTTATAATCCATGCTTTCGACATACATGTAAAACTGTGTATTTATCAAATATAACATCACGTAAATTGGATTTGAAAAAGAACGGCAATTTCCTTAATTGTAATTGTAGTTATTATCTGCCCTCGCGCAATTTTCTTTATTACAGACCTTTAGGTTCAGATTGCTAAGACATTTTAACAAATTCCTTTTGTTCTGGGTCTGCAAGATTTTTCAATGCTTCTAGAAAGTTCAAAATCTTTTTATTTATATTTTTTTTTGGTTTTCCTTATATAACTAAAAGTATGTTTATTCCAGTTCTAACTTTAGATCTGACACAATGATATCCCTCCATGTTTAGTTTCATCAATACAATTCTGCCTAAATGTCCTATTTTATATAGATCATAAGAACCATTGACTGTTTATTTATTTATCCCTGATTCGTCGTGACATTTACATTAATGAAGTTCTTTTTTTTTTTAGTTCCAATGAAAGGAAAATCTGACAACAGAGAGGAAAGGGGAGACCATTCTCTGTAGCAACATTGGTAATTACTTCTCCTGTTGCAGTGAATTTAAAATGTTATCTGCGCTGCTCGTCTCTCTTCAATTATAGACCATATGAGCCTAGCTTCTGTCCACGGCTGACGTAAAATGAGCTGGAAGATAGGAAATGACCAATTACTCTATGGCTTTTATGTATTACTTTATCCAAGACACGTTAGAAAGTTACTTTTATTTGTCCAGTAGCATTACTGGTTTCTTTTATTGTATTTCATAAGTCATTTTAGTTAAAGATATCTGGCATTATGTTATCTTAATATTTCGTTGATAACAATAAAATATAATTTGATATTTTCTAGAATTTAGATTTAGCTCTGGTTAATGTATCTCTCACGTTTTACATCTTAGTCGCCAACAGTTCAAACAAAATTCTAAGACTGTTATTATAACAAAGTAACCTTTGTTTTTCTTTCTCTCCGTCTGTGACATTTCTGACATGAATTTAACCTTCCATTCATTAACTTTAAAAGCTTAAGTTGCAGGCAGGCAGATTCAAAAAATGATTTTAAATATAATGCGAATTAGCTAATGAAATATGACAGTGAATCTATTTAAATAAGTCGATTCATGACATATATCACTGACTCCATTAAAACAAGTTGATTCATGACATATGTCAGTGATTCCATTAAAACAAGTTGATTCATGAAGTATGACGCTTGGCCCCTTCTGATCCTGAATAGTACTCTGGCCCCACCCCTACAATGTAGCCATTCCGTTTAATTTAGTGACTGTCTTAGGGACACCTCCGCAGTGGTTTGACTTGATTGACGCATTGCATTGATTGCAGCCTTGCATTGATTGTAGCCTTGCATCGATTGCAGCCTTGCATTGATTGCGTCAATTGTTTGACGCCTTGCATTGTTTGACGCCTTGCATTGATTTACGCCTTGCATTGTTTGACGCCTTGCATTGATTGACGCCTTGCATTGATTGCAGCCTTGCATTGATTGCAGCCTTGCATTGATTGACGCCTTGCATTGATTGACGCCTTGCATTGATTTACGCCTTGCATTGATTGCAGCCTTGCATTGATTGCAGCGTTGTAACAAATGTAGTCCAATGACCTATATAGCCGTGTAACAAATGTTGCAATGAAATAAATAAAGCCTAGTAACAAACATAACATTGTAACAAATGTTGCGATTTAACGAATGTTGCAATGAACAAATATAACCGTTTTACAAATGTCGTATTTTGGAAGGTGTGGACTGTAACGAATGTATTCGTATCAAAAATAAAAACAGAAATATAACTGTAGAACAAATCTTTTAAAATGTAGAACACTGCTACGTCCAAGCTGACTATGGAACTTAGTAACAATAGGTAATACGATGACTTAAATTATACAGGTCAGACCAACACGGGCATTAATTTTTTAGTTGACTTTTCAACCATCGCCTTGAATTAGTGAACATATACATTTCCTTTTGAATCAAGAGTTGATAATTGAAATGACACCTCGGTACAATAAAATCTAACACAATATCAATATAGCAGTATAGCAGGCCAGTACACAATATCTATATTGCAGTATAGCAGGCCAGTACACAATATCTATATTGCAGTATAGCAGGCCAGTACAAAATATCTTTATTGCAGTATAGCAGGCCAGTACAAAATATATATATAGCAGTATAAGAGACCAGTAAAAAAACTAAATCGTCAGTTGTCCTGTCAGCACCCATTGGTCACTACAGTCGCCTGACCTGTCAGCTACCCCAGGAAAGGTTAAAAGTTGACAAAGCCATGTAACACCTGGAGAATGCAGCAGGTGAGAGGGAAGGGGGGTATAAGGGGAAATCGTTTAGATAGGGGAGATCATTCAAAATGGAAAGTAACACATGAGTAAGCTATAACAAAACGGCGAGTCACACGTGACTCAAGTAACAAACATGTATAAATTGCTAAGTAAACAAAGTCACTTGTACTTGGCACTAACAAACAAAACAACAATAACTAGTTTAACCTATAGAATCGATGCATCTGTAGCCAGTCATCAGTAGCCAGTCATTATGGAAGCTCCACTGAAATATAAAAGTAATGTACACAACCTTATCAATATACTTTCTAGTTGTATTTATTTTCGGTCTGTACTGGTCACGTGATGAGTATTAAATTCAATCAAAACAGGTACTATTTCCCTGTGATTTAGAACTTATTACAAAATATTAACAACCAATGGTTGTAAACATTATATTACAATATATTAACAACCAATGGTTGTAAACATTCTATTACAATATATTAACAACCAATGGTTGTAAACATTAAGTTCTCGGTGTAGCATATGAAAAACAAAACTTGCAAGCACAACCATATAACTAGATGACTAGATGACCATATAACTAGATGACTAGATGACCAGATGACTAGATGACTAGATGACCAGATAACAAAATGACTAGATGACCAGATAACTAAATGACTAGATGACCAGATAACTAGATGACTAGATGACCAAATAACAAAATGACTAGATGACCAGATAACTAAATGACTAGATGACCAGATAACTAAATGACTAGATGACGAGATGGCTAGATGACTAGATGACCAGATGACTAGATGACCAGATAACTAAATGACTAGATGACCAGATAACTAAATGACTAGATGACCAGATAACTAAATGACTAGATGACCAGACAACTAAATGACTAGATGACCAGATAACTAAATGACTAGATGACCAGATAACTAAATGACTAGATGACCAGATAACTAAATGACTAGATGACCAGATAACTAAATGACTAGATGACCAGATAACTAAGTGACTAGATGACGAGATGACTAGATGACTAGAAGACGAGGTGGCTAGATGAATGGTTAAGTGGATTTATGATACCTACGTCTATATTCTGAATTCAAACGCAACATGTGAAGTATTAAGCAGAGGTAAGTATGAGTTGACTGGCGTTAAGACATAATCTCAGATTTATATAGACCTGTATTCCCGAATGGAAGAATCGCCCCTCCCCCCTTTCTTGCCTTAAATAGCTACTGCTACATCACATCTATTGTGATGTGACAAGTGACTCACGAATGTGACATCACTTTCACACTCACGAATGTGACATCACTTTTACGCTAACATTTGTGACATCACTTTCACACTCACGTTTTTGACATCACTTTTACATTTACATAAGTGACATCTATTCCTCGCTCACTTATGTGACATGATTTTCACACTTACGTATCTGACATCACTTTCATACTCACGTATGACGTTTCCGATTTGAATATTGACATCAAGTTATCCAATTAAAATACATTTTAGATAAATAAGTAGAATGACAAGCGCACGGACAGACTTACAGGCAGAATGAAAAAAATATAAAGTGTAAACAGGGAAAAATGTTCGAATATTTTCTATTTATTAGAAAATGTGTCAAATTAACCTCCTCCCACTAAAATCACCTCCTTCCCATCTCCCACATTCCCTCCAACCTGTCCGTGTTAATTACTCTGTCTGTAGAAGTAAAAGGCCTTTTAAAAAAAAATACATTAAGTATATAAAAGAGAGAAAAAACTTGATCAATAAGTAAAGAGTAAGAGGAGATAATTCTAATCATTTAATTACAATCTTTTGAAAATAGTTCCTAGTTGTCGTTCTTTTGTGTCCGGACGCTGTAGGCAATCCTTAGATTCCAGAGAGCAGTGAACAATAAACATCAATATTACAGCCTTGTAATACCGGAATTCAACTATAGCAGAGAACTGTAGCAACTGCTTACATCTACTGCACCTGCTACACATTTTTCACAATAATCATGAAACAAGTTTATAGACATCACTTCCACACACATATACAAATTTCATATCCATACCAGGTGATAGACATCACAGCCACATGCTTTGACATACACCACTGCCACACACAGAGGCTGATATTACTGCCACATACAATGACATACACCACTGCCACACACAGAGGCTGATATTACTGCCACATACAATGACAGACCGCCAGCACTTGTATCATTTTTTTGGTATTTGACAACATACAAATGCCTGTTGCTACAAAGAGAAACCTAACACTACAGACAGATTCATATTAATACAAACAGATGCTTATTACTACAATCCGTTTCCTAATACTACAAAACAGATGCCTATTACTATAAACCGTTTCCTATTACTACAAACAGATGCCTATAATTACAAACAGATGCATATTATTACAATCCGTTTCCTATTACTACAAAAGGATGCCTATTACTACAATTCACGATGTATAAACGTTTTCTACTATAGCAACAAATGCCAAAAATAATGAATCCCTGTACTGAAAATACATTTGAGATATAGAAATATCGTATTTTGTATTAAAAACAATGTCTTTTATAACCTTTTAAATCAATAGAGTTCATAATATTTACCTTATAAAAATTAAAATAAAATTAACAAAAAAGAAAATGAAATTACATAAGAACTAAACAGTGTACGAGAAACAAACGAATATTAGGAGGGGAGGAACCGAGCAAGTGTACCATGCTATGTAGTTTACTAAAAAATTAAACAACGAAAATCATACTATATTATTAAAACTAATGAAATCAGCGAACTGATGGTAAACCAACGCATGTTAAAAAATATACCTCAATCTATGGAGAGTGAGGAGAGTAAACCGTCACCCGATATTAATTGGACCAGGAAATGTAATGGCGAACTCACTATAGAATAAAAAGAAATGAACAGTTTTTTTTTTCAGGGGGCGTCAGAAATTGGAGGACAAGGAAGTTATTTCCCTTTACGAGGCGAGGGCAGTGTAAACATAAGGGAGAGCAACCAGTAACCAAAGGAAATAAGACAGACCCTTGAGGCTATCTCCAGGCCAAACAAGCATCTTTAGTCAAAACGCCCAGAAAACAGCTTGCGAAGGAAATCAGTTTTTGTCCTTAAGTCAAAAAGAAAAAAATAAGGGGAAAGACCGCTTCATTGGATGGTCTTGTTGTTCGTTTTGACTAAAATTAGAAAATTGATAAAAAAAAATAGAAGAAAATATTGAACAAATACTGGAATATTTTCTTACTTGATTATTGAACGACCTTTTTCTTTGGGTTCTAGAAAACAAGAAGCCATTGTTTGAAGATGCCATGAACTGAGAGAAAACTTAGATTCAAGACAAAAAGCCCCAAATATTTCAAGTTTAGCTATTACTGATGAGAGTGATGATAGCTATAAGTCAAACGTTAGCGTACAAATGAAGTGAGAACGGCCTTCCATTGTGCTATAAATAGATCCTTACCCCATGCCAATATTTTAAAAGTATCTGTGTCTCTGTTGTCTTCAAATGACAATAATAACAACTGACCAGAGTTAATAATTTTAGTTACACAGCATTTCTACGGTACAATGAACTCACAGCTAAACTATGTTACACTGCATTTAATTCAGTTTGGTACTGGTCAGGACTGGATAAACTATGGCCTACTTACCTGTTTGATCCGTCCAGCGAAACGTATAGGAGAAAGAGAACTTCGGTAACTTCCGTTCATTGCATGTCAGACAATAGCCTCAACCCACTTGATCCAACAACGTTTGTAAAATTTAAGAAACTTTAGTGGCCCACGATTAGAAATTCTCACTCTCCCTGAACTAGTCACTGGGCCCACAATTTATAAGGGCCCATGCTAATCAATGATGTAGATTTCATCCACGTGTGTTCTTTTCAGATGGAGGCTTCAACACAATGGGCCTAAGGCCTGGCCCCCTGCCCCCCCCCCCGCACGCTACGGGCCTACTTAGAGGGAACACTGCGTACTGCTCATCATACTCTTTCGATGGTTTTAACGTGTAGCAGAGTATGTCTTTCAGATATCAGACAATTTATTTATCTCTATATCTACCCTTGTCATTTTCTTTATTTCTCTAAACTGTAATATCTATCTTGACCACAATGATATCAAATGTATCTTTCTATCTACCCTTATTGTCTCATTAAAGCTGTTATCATGTCCAACCAACCTATGGATGCATTTCTGTTATTTTTTTCATCACCATAGATTTGGCAACACTGTTTCATATTTGCTAAAGTCATTTGTTTCGTGTTTGGTAATTTCGAATTATCAGTTTAACGAAAAATCCCATTACCCCATCAACTGTTGGCATTTACTTAAGGTCATCACATGAAATATTATAATTTGGTTTTGTTTATGTTGAAATACTTTTCTTCACGTTAAGTCATCTCAATTAGTCTAGTGACGTAAGCAATCAGACAAACACATTTTGATGAGAAAGTCTGGAGAGTAAAATTTCTTCACAATATTTTAGCTTTCTTCCCTAACAGATGTTAGATCAATACATTTGGTTGTGATTGCCACATGTGTTATAATAACTCAAAGCGCACGGCTGCAATAGATGTTTCTATTTTAGATGTTTCTATTTTAGATGTTTCTATTTTAGATGTTTCTATTTTAGAGGTCTTCATATAGAACGACCAGAAAATCTAATACTAAATGGTAATAAATTTGATCTAATGATCTGGCTTTTATGAATAATAATCGATCCAATGATATGGTTTATAAACAAGCATAATTATGTTTACTTCACAGTATATCAAAATGAATCTTCCTACACTAACCTTAGTTTAGAAGAACATTTGAGAATGCCAGTACATGGTGCAATGTTTGTTAAATCTGGTCTGATCAAACCAAAATACTTCGAGTTTAGCTTTTGTAACATGAATGGCATCCATGCTAATAATGAGCAACAGTAAATACATTGAATGAAAGATAAAACACAAATACATTTGTCTAGCTCGTAATAGTGAGATGAGAGAACCGATTTGACTGTCAAGGCAGACAAAAATATAACATAACTAGTGATGCATTGATACAGTATCTAATTAGTTTGACCTTTAATCATTTTATTTACATTGATTTCATAAGCCGATCGTTTCTTGTTACGATTCATCAACACAAATCACTCATTCACTGCGGAACTAAACAAATCACTCATTCATTATGGAGTAAAACAAATGTCAACACTAGCCAGGCCAGTGTTTAGTGAAGGCACTTTTCTTGCTGCAACGAACATGCTGTTCTGTTACTTCGCTGCAACGATCATGCTGTTCTGTTACTTTGCTGCAACGATCATGCTGTTCTGTTACTTCCCTGCACAAATATTTCTGTTCAGTTTGTTTGTAAAAAGAAATATCGTCTCGACCTACTGATATTTTTTAAGATAAAAGAAAGGTGCGGATTTTAGTATCAATTTTATACACTTTTAGACATTTGATATTTGCAAGTTGGTCCTTGAAAAATGTATCAATATTAAACGATGGCTTGACATATTAGAGAGGGGGGGGGGGGAAATCCTCCCTCTTGTATTCGAAAGCAGTCAGTGGTTCTAAACTTAAATTAATTGTTCACCGATCAGCTGAATGTGTATATCAAATTTAAAACAACTAGTGGAGAGATGTGCAATGGACGTTCATGGCCTTACATGGGCACCGGAGCCATAGAAATACTAGCACCTTAATCTGTACAGAGATCTACCTAACGAATGTGGATCAGTGATCTAGGATAGATAGTTTTATAGAAATGAAAACGTCAAGTGATTTCCTTTGAAAGGGACCCCACCCCACACCCAACCACCTCGAGAACTGCTGCTGACAACTCGCAAACTGACGTCAAAAATCGTTTCCGAAAAGGTCACTCTACGTCAGAGAAGAAAGTCACATTGAAAGGAAGAGACATTGGTCAATATTTGTTCACAAGCGTTCTCTCTCTCCTTTCTTTCCTACTACAAATCTTTCAATCTCTCTCTCTCTCTCTCTCTCTCTCTCTCTCTCTCTCTCCCCCCTCTCTATCTATCTCCTTTCTTTCCTACTACAAATCCTTCCAATCTTTTTTTGTCTCTCTCTCTCTCGCTCCTCTCTCCCTCTCATGTACATTCAATATTTACTATCTATCTATCTATCTATCTATCTATCTATCTATCTATCTATCTATCTATCTATCTATCTATCTATCTATCTATCTATCTATCTATCTATCTATCTATCTATCTATCTATCCATACATCTCTATCTATCTATCTATCAATCTATTTATTTATCATCTATTTATCTATCTTTCTGTATGTCTGTCTGTCTATTCGATCGTCCATTCGTCACTCTGTCTGTCTATCAATTTAATTATATATTTTTTTTAATTTTAATTTTTCACTTACTTAGATTCACAAATATTATACAATTTGCGTTTAAAAAAGTTTTGAAGAAACCAACATATCTTAACATGTGTAGATGTGCTGTGGTCGAAACGAAAATACATGAGCTCACAGACAGCACAATTGACTGAGTTGTACTTCATTTAATGACCACCAACCCGACATATGTGCAGACAGGTGGAAAGAAACTGGATGCACGTTCACGTAGGATCAACGGGCCTAGGCTAGGTCTGGCAGACATTGAGTTGAAGACTGTGACGAAATGATTATTTTTTCTAAAATTCTCTCCGTACGTCTATGTAGTAATTTTAAAATAAAATATAAATAATTCAGCAATCCTGGATTTATAGGAATTTCTGGAATATTGTTGATGGACATTTGTTTCATGTTGTTCTGAACTATGATACTTTATTGTAAACAATCAAATTGTAGCAAAATGTATTAATTTGTAATGTGTAAGGAATGATTCTTCAAAACGCGTACATCACAAACAATTGCACATGTAAAACATGGTACATATAATGTCTTTAGGACTACATCTGATGTCTCTATATTACTACATATCATACAAATTTCTGTATGGCTATAAAATTTCTGTATGGCTATATAAAAAATTGTGTATGGCTACATATGATGTCTATATAGCTACATATTGATTCTTTATGCTGTATGTAATATTGTTAAGTTGATTATCTTATGATGCTCATATTTATTCTTAAATTCTCAACTGTTTGTCTCTTTTTATGAATAGAATTAAGACAGACAAATTAAAATTCTTGAATCCGCTGATCAATCGCTACATACCGTGATGTAAAGGCTGTGTATATTACATATGTTGGTGCACTTGTTATAAGCTGTTGTTATTACATATGTTGGTGCACTTATTATAGGCTGTGTATATTACATATGTTGGTGCACTTATTATAGGCTGTGTATATTACATATGTTGGTGCACTTGTTATAAGCTGTTATTACATATGTTGATGCTCTTATTATAGGCTGTGTATATTACATATGTTGGTGCACTTGTTATAAGCTGTTGTTATTACATATGTTGGTGCACTTATTATAGGCTGTGTATATTACATATGTTGGTGCACTTGTTATAGGCTGTGTATATTGCATATGTTGGTGCACTTATTATAGGCTGTGTATATTACATATGTTGGTGCACTTATTATAGGCTGTGTATATTACATATGTTGGTGCACTTGTTATAGGCTGTGTATATTACATATGTTGGTGCACTTGTTATAAGCTGTTATTACATATGTTGGTGCTCTTATTATAGGCTGTGTATATTACATATGTTGGTGCACTTATTATAGGCTGTGTATATTACATATGTTGGTGCACTTGTTATAGGCTGTTGTTATTACATATGTTGGTGCACTTATTATAGGCTGTTGTTATTACATATGTTGGTGCACTTATTATAGGCTGTTGTTATTACATATGTTGGTGCACTTATTATAGGCTGTTGTTATTACATATGTTGGTGCACTTATTATAGGCTGTGTATATTACATATGTTGATGCACGTATTATAGGCTGTGCATATTACATATGTTGGTGCACTTATTATAGGCTGTGCATATTACACAAGTTGGTGCACGTCATATAGGGGAACTATTTCACTCAGATCAGAAGATGGTCATAGAATAAACTTAAACACAGACACACTTAGTAATATTCTCTTTCTCTCTCTCTTTCTCTCTCAGTCTATCTTCCTCTCTCTCTCTCTCTCTCTCTCTCTCTCTCTCTCTCTATCTATCTATCTATCTCTCTCAGTCCTTCTCCATCTCTCTGTCTCAGTTAATTAATGCCATTCTAATAAGACATCCTACATTATAATTAAAGTGTAGAAACTGTCAATCAACCTTGATCAGACTATCGGCTTAACATCCAATCATGGAAGGTCACCCAGCCATCGGTACAGACCTGAAGGTCACCCACCCATCGGTACAGACTGTCCACATTATCAGTCTTCTTTATACTAGCTCCGTGACCTACAGCTAACGAAATTTACATACAGCCTCTTAGAAAGCTGTGTACTGTGGAAGGGGAAAGGCGGTTGGGGGGGGGGGAGGTTAGAGACTCCGAGGAAGGGTTCTGGGGGGTGATGTACAGCGAGTAACGGGGAGGGAGGGGGGAGATATGATATAGTGGTGCCACGACTGCTGTAGATCACCAGCCAGGGACAGACCTGGCCGGGACTTGACTTAATGAGAAATAAATAAAGATGGGAGTGGGTGGAGTGCCAGTTGAACATCTCGGTAACGGTATGCAGGAACGAGAATTAGGGTAAGCGACATATCGAGGGAGAGATTAGCTCCCTTTAAATGTCTTCCTTTTTTTTGACATGTCTAACAATGTGGAGAGCAGGATGGAAGAAGTGTATTTTTAAATTGTTAAGAGCAGGATGGAAGAAGTGTATTTTAAATTGTGGAGAGCAGGATGGAAGAAGTGTATTTTTAAATTGTGGAGAGCAGGATGGAAGAAGTGTATTTTTAAATTGTGGAGAGCAGGATGGAAGAAGTGTATTTTTAAATTGTGGAGAGCAGGATGGAAGAAGTGTATTTTTAAATTGTGGAGAGCAGGATGGAAGAAGTGTATTTTTAAATTGTGGAGAGCAGGATGGAAGAAGTGTATTTTTAAATTGTGGAGAGCAGAATGGAAGAAGTGTATTTTTAAATTGTGGAGAGCAGGATGGAAGAAGTGTATTTTTAAATTGTGGAGAGCAGGATGGAAGAAGTGTATTTTTAAATTGTGGAGAGCAGGATGGAAGAAGTGTATTTTTAAATTGTGGAGAGCAGGATGGAAGAAGTGTATTTTTAAATTGTGGAGAGCAGGATGGAAGAAGTGTATTTTTAAATTGTGGAGAGCAGGATGGAAGAAGTGTATTTTTAAATTGTGGAGAGCAGGATGGAAGAAGTGTATTTTAAATTGTGGAGAGCAGGATGGAAGAAGTGTATTTTTAAATTGTGGAGAGCAGGATGGAAGAAGTGTATTTTTATCTTCCTTTTTGTTTGGTGTTTCTATTGTCAGAACACAGTAGTGAAACTGTCATATTTAAAATTATGTTTGTTTGCAGTGCTGTAACGGTTTTATTTCCAAGTATGTGTGTGTTTGTAGTAGTGTAACCGTCATATCTCAAAATAAGTGTCCAAGAGCAGTAGGTGTCCGAGTGCAGTAAGTGTCCGAGAGGAGAGAGTAAGTGTCCGAGAGCAGTTAAAGTCCGAGAGCAATAAGTATCTCAGGGCAGTAAGTGTCCGAGTGCAGAAATTAAGTTTCCGAGAGCAGTAAGTAAGTGTCCGAGAGCAGTATGTGTCCGAGATCAGTAAGTGTCTCAGAGCATAAAGTGTATTAGATCAGTAAGTGTCTGTGAGACGTAAGTGTCCGAGACCAGTAAGTGTCAGAGACAGGTAAGTGTCCGAGAGCAGTGATAGGTCAATCAATAACTTGGTCTTTAGGAAACATGTCGTTAGTCTACAGTGATACCAGAGGGCTATGCCAGAACATAGACGACAAGTTATTGTCAACTTAAAATATCATTGCCATAACTTTCAGAGGCAGATTGAGCGGCGAACGCATTATGCGCGCTACCACATCCCCTTCCCCCCTCCAAACAAACAAAAGTGATAATTAAGAACAAAATTCACAATTCCATATCACGAACAATTATGACTTTTAAAAACGACGCGTGTAATAAAATCAAAAAATATGAATTGACAAAGAGGAAATAATACATGTTTAGTTATGCCAATGTGATAGAGCAAGTTGTACACAAAGTATATCTTCTTGACCTGTTAATATCAAATATCGACTTTTCTACCAATAGTCAAAGATTTTGTTTTGATGATTGGCATTAAAGTATGGCACACATTCATAAATAATAATTTTAAAACTATAAAGTAACGAGGTTAAAATACAAAAACAAATCCACAGTGTTGTGTAGATTGAGGCACTGGAGTCGGAAGAGGTGACGTCATGAGACAAAGCCCAGCAATAGTTATTTGTTTCGTCAGCACTTCTATTATCTTCTTGCAATGACAATACAGGCACTCATATTAAACTAATGTACTCATGCAGGTACTCATATCAAACTAATGTACTCATGCAGGTACTCATATTAAACTAATGTACTCATGCAGGTACTCATATTAAACTAATGTACTCATGCTGATACTCATATCAAACTAATGTACTCATGCAGACACTCTTATTAAACTAATGTACTCATGCAGGTACTCATATTAAACTAATGTACTCATGCAGGTACTCAAATTAAACTAATGTACTCATGCAGGCACTCATGTTAAACTAATGTACTCATGCTGGCACTTTTTTAAGAACCCGACCATTGAATGCAAAGTTCACAACTGTGCTTACGTATATTTAATAAATTTACTTCATTTAATAAATATAAAGTCATCAAAATAAATAATAGTGTCTATTTAGTCAGCTACTGATGAGATTAGTAAAGTCTTAAAAGTTAAACAAAAACATTAGTTTATAAAGAGAAGCCATCAAAGAAATAGTCCATGATAAGAAATGTGTTCGATTCAAAAGGTATCTTTAAAGTACAACTATATGTATTATTCACCATTTCGTTTCATGCTTTGATCTATTTCTAAAGTACAATCATGGTGTCAGAGAAAGTCATATTGACAGGAAGCAACAAACTTAAAAAAAAAATAAACAAACACGAAACCAATAGCTTGTACAGAATAATGTTTTGAAATTGTGAGCTCTGTCCGTGTACCTGTTGACTCAACCAATAAATGATGTACCTCTTCCTGCCTGGGGAGACGAGACTTAATACTAGCACATCCGGCTCTTAAAAGTCAAGTGACAACATTTTATACAAGTCTCACTGACTCTTACTTTCTGGTTTGATTAACACAACAACAATATAAGTTTATCTGCCAGAGTTCATGAAGTGTAAACTTATAGGCAATCATAACTTAGGTTATCCTTTATCAAATTGTTCATGTACATTCAACTGACAATCGTCTTCATGTGTTTATGTTTACTTCAGGTGTTTATCTGTTTACTTCAGGTGTTTATCTGTTTACTTCAGGTGCTTATCTGTTTACCCCAGGACTGAAAGCGATACAGACAAAACATTGAAGTACAAATTGAAACAAGACCACAGACGCCCACAATACAGACCAGATAGTTGACCTATAAAATGAAGGTCAGTTTAACAAATATAATGCTACGAACATCAAGTTGGGGGACCGTTAACATATTAAGTAACGCCTTGAGGAGGAGCGGGGGGGGGGGGGTGACACGCAATGATACAGAGTGAAAAACCGTTACTGAAGTGAAAAGGGGCGGGGGTGGAGCTAAAAAACAAAAATGTAAAAATTGTTACGTAAGTGTGAATGGTCCATAAAAGGGACTTAAGTTGACGTGGATGTGCTAGTTCTTTTGATTGAACACATCAGTTAACGGGCAGTTTCGTTATCTGGCTCAGTAAGGGAATGTTTTAATATAGTTCAAATAATTGTCTGCCTTACATTCGTACTTGATAAATGATACAAAAATATAACTTTGTTTTGCTCCATTTATTTAATCAGCTCTAGGAATACAGAATGTCAATGAGAAGTGTAATGTAGTAAGGTACGTTACTTTTTCTTTTCAAAAAATCATTTTAAAAGATTAATAAATAGAATAAGAAGGGCGGAAATAAGACGTAGTTTTAATCTATGCAGTGTACAATACATGAGTGAGGTACAAGAAATGTGTACAATACATTAGTGAGGTACAAGAAATGTGTACAATACATTAGTGAGGTAAAGAAATGTGTACAATACATTAATGAGGTACAAGAAATGTGCACAATACATTATTGTAGCTGGACAGATGTGTACAATACAATAGTGAGGAAGGATAAATATGCGAGTGTTAAGTAAACAGATCTTAAATGAGTCAATATAGATCACACATTGTATATTATATATAAGCTGTGACCATGATTGTGTAAAGACAAGTAGAAACCTTTAATGAGATTCATATTGCGTCTTGTTTCGTTGAAATAATTCCTTAATTTTAAGCTACAACCAAAGCGTCATGAAATTTAAAAACTAATAAAGTGTACACTAAATATTAAATTTCAACATCAAGCGCCGATGGTGTAGTGGTATCATGCAAGATTCCCATTCTTGTGACCCGGGTTCAATTCCCGGTCGGCGCAGTAAATTTTTTTTTCTATTGAAATTTTGGATTTCATCTAAGATTACAATATTAATTAATATATCTGGCTTGTAATATATTATGTAGATTCTATGCAAACCATATTTTTCAACATTTGGTTTTTTATACTCCTTACAGGTCGAATATGGAAGGAGAGAGACAATTTCTTTCCCAGTTTTTTTATATCTCAGTTATATTTATATTTCAGTTATATTTATATCTCAGGTATGTTATATATCAGTTATATTATATATCAGTTATATTTATATATGAGTTATATTTATATCGCAGTTGTGATCGAGAAGCAATGAACTACAAATATGTTTTCTGCAAGACTGACCAGCTTAAAATCTTACAACAATACAAGAATATCCCCATTGCGTGCCAAACCAGGGTATGTTGGCCCATGGAACAAAAAATTGAGAGTTAGTTTGAAGCTCCTATTCATGTGAGGCCCCCCAACCCCATGAATAGAGCCCGAACAGATATTTAAAAGGACATTACTACACATTACCATGAATAGAGCCCGAACAGATAGTTAAGAGGACATTACTGAACAGAAAAATCTCGAAATAATATTTCTTCAGTTATCATTGTTTGTATCAAAATGCCATATCATATATCTTGGTCAAGAAAGTATAGAATTGGATAGTGAGCAAAATAATTAATCTAAAATGTCTCAACATAGAAAAAGTATTTAACCGGCTTAACTTCTCAAGACATCAAATGATCCAATTAACTTACGCAAAACGACACCTTATTTAAATTTTACAGAATAAAATATAAAGTGAGTTTTGAATTAATTAACTTTTCAATCATATTCCTCGAATAACTAAATTTTGTTAATGTACCAATTATGACCTGTGTAATTAAACACCAACTGACAATGTACAGTAATTTTAACATTTAGTAAAGTACACATCAAAAGTTAAATTTAAATGACATCCTGTTAAATCATACTGGCATATGGCAATGTGGCAATTTTCAATGGAATTATACATAATTCAAAACTTTTGACTGTTGGCCGTTGGAATGTCTTGTTGTTGCCCAGGGCTGGAAGGAAGTAAAAACCGGAAGTTATTCCCCAGAAAGTCATGACTATGACATCTAACGATGAGGCTCTAATAACATTTGCAGACGACAAAATTTTTCAGACGGATGTCCAGAAAAAAGACAACATAAACAATATGGCTTCCGATGACAAGGGATAAACGAAGAAGCTTTTAGTAAAAACAAAATTTAAAAAAAAAAAATAAAATAAAAAATGAGATCTCTTAATGGATATCTCCGGGGAGTTCCAGCAGACGACAAATTCCCTCCAAATTCTGGTTGATCTCGTACCACAATAAATCAAAACAACAACAAATAAATAGCAAAATAAACGAAACTTAAATATTAATATGACAGTGAAATGACACGTATCATTTATATTGACATATTTTTTAACTACTTTTAAATTATGGTTTGCCATGCAGCTGCTAAATTCATCAACGTACTTTCCTAATATACTTGGTTAAGATTTATTGTATTTCATTCAATGAAGCTTGTTCATTGTTTTGTGACTTTAACCATGCAAGAATTTTTCTTTAAAATCTTGATCTATCTATCTATCTATCTATCTATCTATCTATCTATCTATCTATCTATCTATCTATCTATCTATCTATCTATCTATCTATCTATCTATCTATCTATCTATCCATCTATCTATCTATCTATCTATCTATCTATCTATCTATCTATCTATCTATCTATCTATCTATCTACCTATCTATCTATCTATCTATCTATCTATCTGTCTATCTATCTGTCTGTCTGTCTGTCTGTCTGCCTGTCTTTCTATCTATGTCTGTCTGTCTCTCTCTCTGTCTCTGTCTCTCTCTCTGTCTATCTATATATCTATTTATCTAACTATATGCCTGTCTGCTAGGATGCCTGCTTGACTTTCTGTCTGCCTGCGTCTCTCTGTCTGCATATCTATCTGTCCATATGTTTGAATATCTACCTCTATATATAGAGAGAGGTATATATATATATATCTATTAATTATCCTTACATATTTTTCAATGTATATATTAGCCTATCTTACGGCTAATAAACCTGAATATTACTGACATAAGGAAACTTTATGTTATTTTCTCTATACATTAATTTAATAACCTACAACTTTACTTTAAACTACTAAGCCCTCTAACCAACCTACCCAACACTTTAGTCTTCCTCTCTAGGTCACTGTATCAACATACATATGTGATGAGAACCTCTGTTTATTTATGAGCAAACATAAACTGACAAAGCTCATTCCTAGAAGGCCCCACCTCCCCTGCTAACTCAAATTAACATATAGACAGAGTGCAAATGACAAGAGCCAATGTTTTATTTCTATATATCAATTAGACACCGGGACCTTCCAGGAACACTAGACACCGGGACCTTCCAGGAACACAACACGTGATTGTAAAATAAATCTAAACTGTTCCAGACCTTCATCTAGTGCAATAACGCAAAGTTTTCAAGGCCAAAATTATGGGATGGAAGTTATATTAACCAAGATTCTTCAAGAAAAAAAAATGTCACTATGGACCTTTATTAGTACGCTTCTATACTTGTGTAATGGTATATTATATTAGTACATTACTATACTTGTGTAATAGTATATTATATTAGTACACTACTATACTTGTGTAATGGTAATTATATTAGTACACTATTATACTTGTGTACTGGTATATTATAAATATTTTTTCGGTCAACTTTTTTTTAGTTCTCGCTACATTTCATGTCAAATTGGTTTCCAGATATTTATGCCAGGCCTCGGCAATGTGTGACGTTTATTTCCATACAATATGGTCAGTGTCTGAAGTTTATTGATAATTCAGTTTTCGTACCAAAGTGAATTTTCTGGACTTGTGTCTTGTATCTATATTTATTGATTTGATTTAAATCACATTTTTATCATTTCTTTGTTACCATACATATGTCCAGAGGCGCAACTAGACCAAACTTTCAAGGGGGGGGGGGGGAATCACTTGTATTAAACATCATGAGATACAACTTACTTACATGTGACTAACATTGGTCTAATCTTATCATTTTTTTTCATTTCGGAGGGGGGGGGGGAGCAAATGCCTCCCTTCCAGTTGCGCCACTGCGTAATGTTAGCAGTTTCTTATTTATCATAGAATAATATCATATATGTCATTAGGTATTCTGCTTCTTGTATGTAACAAAGAAGGATACAAATGTCCCCCTTTATTTCCATCCATTAACCAGTTATTTATGTCTCAAATCTAAAAGCTACACGATTATTCACGATTATTCACGATTATTCACGATTATTCCACATTAATTCAGACCAGTTGGAGTGAAAAATAAAATGCAGAAAAGTTTGACATAAAGAAATATAAATGTCTATCAAGGACAAACGTTTATTATTATTATTGTTTTAATTCTTCGCTAATTTCATTTTCCATTTCACAGCACTGACAGAAATATACATGTTTATCACACAAGTCTTGTGTGCTGTTTTTGTAGAGTGGTTCTCATATTTAGACTCATAAGGGTACATCCTAGCCGCATCCCCATTAGGTGAAAAAATACTCTATTGAAATAGAATAATCTGTCTATTCTATTTTTTTTACTATCCTAAAAATATTCATTCACAAAGATCTAATAGCCATAATGTACGGTACTTATGTGCTAAAGCACGTCTGTGTATAGGTTCAATAAATGTGAAAGGAACATGGCATGTTCAGATAAAACAGTATGATGAAACTTTACATTGTGTGAGCTGTTACAAATATAGCTTGTTCAAATAAAACTGAAAGATAAATGTTCAAATTTAAAATAATTTATCTAATACTGTTTGCACTTCAACATAACTTTATATCACAGAATCAAGTGTGGATATATAACTTTATATCACAGAATCAAGTGTGGATATATAATATTATATCACAGAATCAAGTGTGGATATATAACATTATATCACAGAGTCAAGTGTGGAGTATAACTGTAAACAGAGTTTGACAGTTAACTATCCATAACAGTTTTACAGTTGAATTGGAGTTAAGTTTTTAATAAGACCCAATCATAAAGTTTAATAATTGTATTTTGAAGATTCCCCGAGTGATAAATGGTAATGATATCTTGAAAGATAATTACATTCCCTAGACCAGTGGTAGGCAAAGTGCGGCTCCGGAGCCGCATGTGGCTCTTTGGCTCATTAAGTGCGGCTCTGGCATTTAGTTTTATTTAGTATACAACATATTTAGTGTACAACTTATTTAGTGTAATAAAATTTAGTTTACTAAACAAGCAGATTTGGCTCCCAATTTTTTTTTGATTGTTGTAATGTTCATATTTGGCTCTTTCAGCTGATAAGTTTGCCGACCACTGTCCTAGACTATGTACGGCAACGTGACATCTAAGGGAAATTACTGGTAGATTTTGAAATAAAACAAAAAAAATGTGTAGTTATATTCTCAAATAAAAGTAAAAATATAGTAACCAATACTTAAGAGTGTTTTTGAATGATTTTTTTTTAAATTTAGACATGGTTTACTAATGATACAATCTTGTTTAAATTTAAATTGTATAGATTGTACAGGGGCAGATATTGAAGAACATTTTCTCCCATGATTAACTTTGAGATTCTATATAGGAATAATAAGTTCATTATTAGAATATATTTGTAAATGTTAAACAATGGAATGAGGCCAGCGATATGGTTGTTTTGTTTGTTTTGAACATATAAAGGATGACCAGTAAATATAGGTCATGTGCCTATAATGGTATGTAGTCATATTCAAGGAAAACATTGACATAACTATGTTTAGAAAACGATAATTACATAATTGATAAATGAGTGTGAATCTGTTATATAGACAAATGGAAATACATTGGTCAATGTCTTGGTTTAAACATGGACAGAATGAAAATGGACGAAATGTCACATGGACAGATTGAAGCCACTATAACTAAAAAAATCTGACTACCACCAGTGTGAACATTTTGTTCTTAAACATTCCCCATACACCCCCCCGCCCCACCGGGAGGGACTAAATTCACCCTCCCCCTCCACCACCACCGATACCCCTCCACTCCTACATACATCATTTCATTGCTTTAGTTCATTCAACTAGCGAAGGATAATTCGTTTAAATTAAAAAAAAAAGTTATTGTGGAATTTTCTCCCTTGTCTTCCCAGCACTTGAAACAAATTGTGTCCCCTTCTTGTAAACTGACTTGTGTAATTCTAGGCCACTTCATGTAACCATACCATCGCTGGGGCTGAACAAACAAACCATAGGGAGCAGATAAACAATTGTCAAGTCAAAAACAGTGACTTGCTCTCAGTCAGTAATTATATCAACAGGGTAACAATCAACTGTATTGTTTGTCTCTGTGGGCTTTTGTACATAGTTTGTAATATGTTTTTACTATAGTATAACAGCTCTTAGAGCCAAATGTTGCTATTTGTTTAGTTGAGTGTAACTATTTTGATTATTGGTATTCAGCAAATCTTGATGGAATAGACTCATCTTTTTAACGTTATAGACTAGTAACGTACAAGGCAATGAACATTTATAATAAGTCCACCAGGTCTGGCATGCTTAACTACATACTTTGGTAAAGATGTCGGTAGACATGACAGTGTTTTAAAATAGGTGGATTCAAATATTAGTGGACTAGTCAAACTGTAGTCTTGTTATTTATATTCTTATAATAGAGACTTAAATATACACGATATGGGCAAGGCGTGCACACTGTTATTGTAAGGATATGTACTAGAACACACAAACACCATCCTATTAGGATATGTACTAGAACACACAAACACCATCCTATTAGGATATGTACTAGAACACACAAACACCATCCTATTAGGATATGTACTAGAACACACAAACACCATCATATTAGGACATGTACTGGAAAATACAAACACAATCCTATTAGGATATTTACTAAAATACAAACACCATCCCATTAGGATATTTACTAAAATACAAACACCACCCCATTAGGGTATTTACTAAAATACAAACACCATCCCATTAGGATATTTACTAAAATACAAACACCATCCCATTAGGGTATTTACTACACATACTAAAAACAATATCACACACTAAATTATTATCAGATTATTTTTTATTGGGGGGGGGGGGGAAGAGGGAGATGTTAGGTACTGATCAGGAAAAGTAATATGATAAAAGGAATCAGACAACATTATCGATGACACTAAGATACGATAAATCATAAGACAAGTGATGACAAAATTCTACAGAGAGTATTGTATAACGATCTGATAGAGTGGGATGTACAACATTTCAACACAATGAAACTGACGGTGTTTTAACTTCGTACTGATGACATAAAATGACTCAAACGTTTCATTTCAATCAGATACAGGGACATCTTATCATATTTATTAAGTACTGTGCCGTGGACTACACAACTTACATAGACTGACTAAAAACTATTAGATGAAATTTCATTTAAGCAAAAAAAAAAAATGAGCCGATCCCTATAGATGTCAAAGTTCCCCAGACGATCATGTCATAAAACAGGTCATTTGATGATGAAGAAATCTTCATAATATTCTTCATTATTACGACGGATACATTTCGTCTCGTTTCTACTATTGACATGTTCGATTAATTGACAAACATAATATTTACCGATCCGACATTTCTAGCATGTCTTCTGGTAAACAACAACACTGGAACATATTTATCCAGCTGATTTATTTTTTTCAGTTTTTCTCTTTTCTGATTTTCAACCCAATTGAATATTTCTTTGTAATCTTCAGACAAGGGAAAGAACTCTATTACGAATGCATTCAAATTTCATTTCAATGATTTTCATTAATTAGGAAAGCTAAATTAGAAGTAAAATTGATGTTAGTGTACATGTGACGTCATCTGATGTCTATTGATGTGTTAGTGTACATGTGACGTCATCTGATGTCTATTGACGTATGTGTACTTTTGACTTCATTTGCCAGGTAAGGGGAGGAAAAAGACAATAAATTTTTTTTTTATTAAAATTATTAAAAAAAAAATCACACTCTTAAAAACACACAGTGGAATAGATGGTTACCATGGTGATATGTAAAATAGCTGGATCTCTTTATCTATTACTATAGATCATGATGAATAGCTGGATATAAAGATAAATGTATGAATACACACATAAGAGAAAGATAGATGTATAAATAATAGACTGTGTAGTTAGATAGAGAATCAAAGTGAAGATAGAACGGATGGTACAACAGTGGTGATTGATTTGTAGTACTAGTGTTGTTGCACCCTATATCCAACTCTAAATATACTCTCTACTTATCCACTAATTTTGATGAATCATGTAAGTTCTCTCTCTCTCTCTCTCTCTCTCTCTCTCTCTCTTTCTCTCTCTCTCTCTCTCTCTCAGTGATAACTGTGGACTGAGATTTAGTCTCTTAGAGCCCGCGAGATCAAACTCTAAATGTCCCTCAACATCTGGAGACTGCCTTAGAGGCCAATGGCCAGCTACCCGACTGGTCCACCCTGTTGTCCGCCAGCCCGGGGCACTCAAAAAGCACGTGATCCACGGTTTCATCCACTTCCCTGCAGCTGCGGCAAAGTGAATCGACATCGGGCAATCATGTAAGTTAGAGCTAAGTAACTCAGATTAGAACATGTTATTGCAGATTTTCCTCATGTTAAACAACATTTTCCAAAGAATTAATATCTCTTGTCGCCATGTTAAAAACAAAATAAAGATTAAAAAATGTATAAAAATGAATAGAGACAATCAAATATTTTACAATGTCTATGTCAGACATATTTCGTATAAATAAATAGAGACAATCAAATATTTTACAATGTCTATGTCAGACATATTTCGTATAAATGAATAGAGACAATGAAATAGTTTACAATGTCTATGTCAGATATATTTCGAACAAATGAATAGAGACAATCAAATATTTTACAATGTCTATGTCAGATATATTTCGAACAAATGAATAGAGACAATGAAATATTTTACAATGTCTATGTCAGATATATTTCGA
This sequence comes from Bulinus truncatus, assembly GCA_021962125.1. Lineage (NCBI taxonomy): Eukaryota > Metazoa > Mollusca > Gastropoda > Planorbidae > Bulinus > Bulinus truncatus. The sequence continues at coordinate 13,542,418 of JAGDYQ010000002.1, forward strand.
ACAAATGAATAGAGACAATCAAATATTTTACAATGTCTATGTCAGATATATTTCGAACAAATGAATAGAGACAATCAAATATTTTACAATGTCTATGTCAGATATATTTCGAACAAATGAATAGAAACAATCAAATATTTTACAATGTCTATGTCAGATATATTTCGAACAAATGAATAGAGACAATGAAATATTTTACAATGTCTATGTCAGATATATTTCGAACAAATGAATAGAGACAATCAAATATTTTACAATGTCTATGTCAGATATATTTCGAACAAATGAATAGAGACAATCAAATACTTTACAATGTCTATGTCAGATATATTTCGAACAAATGAATAGAGACAATCAAATATTTTACAATGTCTATGTCAGATATATTTCGAACAAATGAATAGAAACAATCAAAAATTTTACAATGTCTATGTCAGATATATTTCGAACAAATGAATAGAGACAATCAAATATTTTACAATGTCTATGTCAGATATATTTCGAACAAATGAATAGAGACAATCAAATATAGAGTGTCGGCAACTATGTAGATGAAAGAAGAAAAAGTCAATGACTAATATCGGACAACCTCAGACAAGTAAAACTAAAATTCTTTCAAATGTTGTTTTTTAAAAATCAGTTGGTCGACGAGAATTGCTTGTTGTTTTGTTATTTGTTGTTTTGTTATTTGTTGTTGTTTTGTTATTTGTTGTTGTTTTGTTATTTGTTGTTGTTTTGTTATTTGTTGTTGTTTTGTTATTTGTTATTGTTTTGTTTTTTCCTTTTCTATTTATTTTCCTTAGAAATTCTTGAGAAGTCGCGAGACGGCGCCAGTTGGTGGAAACACAAGTAAAAGAATCGAGGCAGAGAGTAGGACTGACACTGACACACAGAGTTTGACTGACACTGATACACAGAGTTTGACTGACACTGACAGAGACAGTATGTATGTCACTGTCACATAGAGTACGACTGGCACTGTCACAGTTACGTGTGAAGTCAATTGGCAACAGTCCTGTAAAGCAGACATTAGGTAATCAAAAGTCGCCCCATTCTCAAGAGCTTAACACAAACTTATGGTTTCACTGTATGTGTTGACTGATGGTTTTACTGTATGTGTTGACTGATGGCTTCACTGTATGTGTTGACTGATGGTTTCACTGTATGTGTAGACTGATGGCTTCACTGTATGTGTTGACTGATGGTTTTACTGTATGTGTTGACTGATGGTTTCACTGTATGTGTTGACTGATGGTTTTACTGTATGTGTTGACTGATGGTTTCACTGTATGTGTTGACTGATGGTTTCACTGTATGCGTTGACTGATGGTTTCACTGTATGTGTTGACTGATGGTTTCACTGTATGTGTTGACTGATGGTTTCACTGTATGTGTTGTTCCAACTAGTTATAGTTACATAAGTAGATTCCGTTTATTCAAATACCACAGTGACGTAAATAAAACTCAATTGTTTGATTCAATATTTTTACCATAAACTGTTCTTTTTATATATATGACATGCACTGGCTTCTGAATTTGGTACGCTTTATGACATAAAACTTCTGAAAGTGTGACAACTTACCCGTTGTGACTGTACACTCATCTGAAAAAATATAAGACACAAATTGAACTTATTTTGTTTAAAAGTATAAATAAAGCTTACATATATATCTTACATATATATTTTACTTATAGATCTTACATACGGAGCTTGCATATATAGGCTACATTTGTATTACAAAGCCATTGTTCAAGATCTTACTAACATATTTCTACTTGATTACTTTCTCGTTAAATAGATCTCAAAGAAAACAAACGGAGCATACATTTAGGAATTTTGACTGGACATCACAAGAAAATTGGTTAAAATTGTTGCCTAGTCTAGGAATTTTAAACTTGTTGCGATGTACTATCTGTCTCTCAGCTACTATGTTACAGTATGTTCTGTAAACAGGTATTTTTAAAGTTCTCTTGCACTCACATATATTTATATACATATATAATTTAACCATTTATCTCATACAGTATTCCTATTTTTACAATACTGCTTGAAGTTGTGATTTTTATACTTCAATTAACAATGAGATAATTCTCAAACCCTTTGACCTGTTTAATAGTTTGACCTTTATAACAATCACACTTTAGTGTGTCTATGTTTTAGCTAGGTCAGGGTAATTTGTTATTAATTAAATCATCTTTATTTCCTCCTTTCTTACGCAGACCTGGAGCTGCGCAGGATTGCAGTAAATCCCTGTCAGATTCATACAATATTTCACAGTTGTTGTTACCGACAGGCAAACAGATCGACTGAACCCCCCCCCACTCCCCCAGTGGTCCCAACTACAACAATGCCCACCCTTCAGGAATCAGTTCCCCCCTCCCCCAGTAGTCCCAACTATAACAATGCCTACCCTTCAGGAATCAGTTCTTGTTAAATCTGATGTTATGAGGGCCTCTACATGTACATTTGGCTGTTAATCTGTGGAATTTTCTGAACGGTTTTGAGAGTTCATGGCCTTGTAGCTTAATTAAAAGCTTGGGGATTCCCCTGAATGATTCTACTGGCCGATTCTCTCTTTACATTTTCAAAAGTAATAGTCAATATAAATATTTATTTGTACTTGTGATAAGAAAACTATTTTTTTCTTCAACTATCATTAATTTTACCCACTCACTGCGTCTATCACATACAATCAATCGTCAACCCCAGGAATACATTTCTCTCTCTCTCTCCCCCCCCCCCTCTCTCTCTCCCTCTCTCTCTCTCTCTCTTACACGCATAAATAAATTCTTCTTGCTGGACATGCGATTTGTCAACGGGAATTCCCCAAACGTATGGCTTCATCCAATCAAAATCAAGCAGGTGCGATTTATCACGCCAGTATATTTATTTTCAGACACCTTGATTAGCACGAAAAAAAAATAAGGCAATGAGAGGAAACGGTATTTGGGAGGGTGTGGGTGAGATCAATTGTGTTTAGAGTGTTAACAGTAAATTATCCTTGAATGTAGACTGCTATGATTAGCATGCAACGAATAAGCTGTCAGTATGTACTTACACAACAGCGGAAATCGGCAGGCATTTTACAAGTGATAGTAAAGTTCCCTTAGCCCAAAAGGACCATCGGGGCAGATGAAGTGTAGAATTCATCTGTTTCTATAACCTCGGCATATGAAAGGATTGTGTGGTTAGCACAATGCCCAGCCGCCTTTACTTTCCCAACTAAGTCAGGTACCCTGGTGGGACGATTTTGAAACACATTTCCCAGGAATCTCAGGTCGACAGTCGAGTATCTTCACCATTCGGCCATCCGTCCCACTTTACTAGTGATGCTTAACGAATATTACTTATTTGAAGAGAGCATATCAGTGTTGTGTGTGTGAGCGTGAGTGTTGTGTGTGAGTGTTATGTGAGTGTGTGTGTGTATGAGTGTTGTGTGTGTGTGTGAGTGTTGTGTGTGAGCGTTGTGTGTGGCTGTTATGTGAGTGGTGTTGTGAGTGTTGTGTGTGAGTGTTGTGTGTGAGTGTTGTGCGTGAGTGTGAGTGTTGTGCGTGAGTATTGGGTGTGAGTGTTGTGTGTGAGTGTTGTGTGTGAGTGTCATGCGAGTGTTGTGTGTGAGTGTGCGTGTTTTGTGTTAGGGTTGTGTGTGAGTTTTATGTGAGTGTTGTGTGTGATTGTGTGTGTGAGTGTTGTGTGTGCGAGTATGAGTGCTGTGTGAGTGTTATGTGTGTGTATGTGTGTTGTATGTGTGTGAGTGTTATGTGTGTGTGTGAGTGTTGTGTGTGCGAGTATGAGTGCTGTGTGAGTGTTATGTGTGTGTTTGTGAGTGTTGTGTGTGAGTGTGCGTGTTTTGTGTTAGGGTTGTGTTTGAGTTTTATGTGAGTGTTGTGTGTGATTGTGTGTGTGAGTGTTGTGTGTGCAAGTATGAGTGCTGTGTGAGTGTTATGTGTGTGTATGTGTGTTGTATGTGTGTGAGTGTAATGTGTGTATGTGTGTTGTATGTGTGTGAGTTTTATGTGTGTGTGTGTGAGTGTTGTGTGTGAGTGTGAGTGTTTTGTGTGAGGGTTGTGTGTGAGTGTGAGTGTTTTTTGTGAGTGTTGTCTGTGAGTGTGTGTGTTTGAGTGCTGTGTGCGCGAGTATGAGTGCTGTGTGTGAGTGTTATGTGTGTGTATGTGTGTTGTATGTGTGTGAGTGTTATGTGTGTATGTGTGCTGTATGTGTGTGTGTGTGTTATGTGTGTGTGAGTGTTGTGTGTGAGTGTTATGTGTGTGTATGTGTGTTGTATGTGTGTGAGTGTTATGTGAGTGTGTGTGTGAGTGTTGTGTGAGTGTGTGTGTGTGAGTGTTGTGTGTTAGTGTTATGTGAGTGTGTGTGTATGAGTGGTGTGTGTGTTGTGAGTGTTGTGTGTGTGTGAGTGCTGTGTGTGTGAGTGCTGTGTGTGTGAGTGTTGTGTGTGAATGTTGTGTGTAAGTGTGTGTATTCATATTTTCAAAATGATTGTTAAATGAAATTATTAAAATTTTTAAGAATTATTCAATAGTGTGAGTGTTTTTTAGAAGAATTACATTATTGTACAATTTTTACATCGGTTTATTCAGACACTGCCCAATGTTGTAGCTTTATGCAGATACGGCACCATGAACAACACAAACCCTTATAATTGAGATACAGACGAGCCCTTCGAAATAACATCTCGGGCCCCTCAATAGTGACCACTGCCGGCAATTTTCAAGTAATTAAATGGAAAAATATTGAGAGCGACAAAATTTTAGCAACAATAAGACATTTAACACAAGTAGCTTGGACTGCAATATGTCAGACATTTAACAAAAGTAATTTGGACGAAAATGTGTAAGCTTCTTGTTGAAAAGTGTGTTACACAATTTAGAGCTGAAATTGAGGCGATAAATATGTTACATCTAATAGTTTAGGAAACAATCGTTAAGACATAACATACTAAAATACAATAACATAAACTCATTTGTAGGATTTCATACATTTATGAGCGAATTCCTTTTTTTTAAACTAGTGTGTAAGAGTGACTATTCTCTTCTATTCTTCTTGACTCAGAAAGCAATGTTTTCCAACGAATGTTTACCCCAACACTGACTGCTGTTGTCATTTGATTCTTTACTTTACTCTAGACCTGTGTGTACTTCAGCGATGTCAATCTTTGATGAATTAGATCAATGTCGCTCATCCAGATGTCCAAGACCACTCGCGGCCAGACAATGACATAATTTGTCCTACTTTCCATAATTTTACTTGCTCCTCAATCCCCGCCGCCCGCCCATTCCACCCCCACAACCCTTAACTTCATTACGTAAAACGGGTTCCGCTGACCGTTGGCCATGCACGATGGACAACTGGATCAAACAAGTACTCACTCTGGCCAGCTGACCAGATCTTCGCTGCTGGTACAGGCTCACTCGGAGAAAAAAAGACTGACATGAAAATCGCGATGAGTAGGAGGGTAGGGGACGAAAGGGCGGGGAAGAAGGGGAGCTAGCGCTGAAAGCCCCCTGGGTACGAGGGGCGGCTGACCGAGAGCATGTACAACTGACAACAATCTAGTCACCAAGGGACATAAATCGACAGTGAATAATGACACTTTCCTTAGTGACGGTAGTCTGCCCCTGAAATACAGGATTCTCTCGCTTTGTATTTATATCATCTGCCAAACATGTTGGCTTATCAACAGAGAGTAGATCTTATCTGAAGGTTTTAATCGATATAATGTATCAGGCCTATCGATTTGGTTATTAACTTGTTATTCAATAGAATAGAAGAAAGTAAAAAGAGTATTTTAAGGGCGAATGTTTACTAGTATAGCGATAATGTTCGGCCTTGCTATTTTTCGAGCTTCATTTATAGAAAGGTAAAATATGTGTGATAGTATTGTAATCTATCCATCTCAATATTGATTACAATATAGAGAAGCATACTGACAAAGATGACAAACTTTTATTGTACCTTTACAACATTGAGTCATCTCTGCCTTTGTTGCCAGAAATTTTTAGATCAAAGTGTGTTAAGTCCCAGTAAGGATGAGGGTTAGTTCCTATAAACTTCTGATTGGATGGTTTTTATGTTGCCCTTTTTTCATCCCAACCATAAGAGATAGTGCAAAGCCATGATGGCACAAAGGTAGATACAGCGGGAACTTTTGCCATGCCATGAAATATCCATTGATTCTCTTTGGAGATCGAACCAGAGACTCTCAGGTCGGCAGTCGAGCTCTTTATCGCTTGATAATCCGTTTTGGAGCAAAGTAGCGTTAAACAAAAAACTAAGCAGCGCAAACATTTTTTAACCGTATTAACTTTTAAAGTCAACTGCGTTTTTGCGATAAGTGGTACTTATTTTCTCTGCCGCGAGACCTCAAAAAGTATCGAATTTGTGAAAAGCCATCTGGCAATACTATTGGGATGACAAATTTTGTTAAGGTCAATAAAGTTCAAAGTGCACATGTTCTCATGACAGAGACGCAAGTTTACTCTCTCGATGAGGCACAGGTCAAGTGAGGAGAGCCTGTATAAAAGTACGCTGTAGTGTTTGAAATCTTGGGGCGAGAATCACATAGGGTGGGGTTGGGGGGTGGAGGGCTGTGCTGAGAGCCGTTAACGTACCACAGCGATCTTGGCCTAGTCGCCACTTCCCCAGCCGGACATTGTGTGGAACTCTAGTATTTAGATGACCAATCAACGTACTCTTTATATCTATTCCGTTTTATCATTTTTGTAAAAAAAAATGAATATAGCTTTTAATTAAATGATGATAATTCTAAAACAGGCGAAATAAAGATTATTATATAAACTCTAAATTGCTTTTTAGGTCAGAGATTGTAACATTCGGCTATTGAGTGCAGTGCTCTCCTACCATCAGGACTCATCATCTTTAAGTGTTGGTATTCTCCTACCATCAGGACTCATCATCTTTAAGTGTTGGTATTTCTCTTCAAGCCCATTGCCTGAGATCTGATCAGTGCAATTGATATCTGATCGGTGCAATTGATATCTGATCGGTGCAATTGATATCTG
>JAGDYQ010000002.1:13549958-13561321 GCA_021962125.1 Bulinus truncatus
ACCAACTAGACACCGGGACCTTTCAACTAGACACCGGGACCTTTCAACTAGACACCGGGGCCTTTCAACTAGACACCGGGACCTTTCAACTAGACACCGGGACCTTTCAACTAGACACCGGGACCTTCCAACTAGACACCAGGACCTTTCAACTAGACACCGGGACCTTTCAACTAGACACCGGGACCTTCCAGGAACACAACACGTGATTGTAAAATAAATCTAAATTGTCTAAACTGTCCCAGACTTCACCTAGTGCAATAACGCAAATTTTTAAAGGTCAAAATTATGGGATGGAAGTTATATTAACCAAGATTCTTAAAAAAAATGTCACTATGGACCTTTATTAGTACACTTCTATACTTGTGTAATGGTATATTATATTAGTACACTACTATACTTGTGTAATGGTATATTATATTAGTACACTACTATACTTGTGTAATGGTATATTATATTAGTACACTACTATACTTGTGTAATGGTATATTATATTAGTACACTACTATACTTGTGTAATGGTATATTATAAATCTTTCTTCGGTCAACTTTTTTTAGTTCTCGCTACATTTCATGTCAAATTGGTTTCGAGATATTTATGCCAGACCTCGGCAATGTGTGCCGTTTATTTCCATACAATATGGTCAGTGTCTGAAGTTTATTGATAATTCAGTTTTCGTACCATAGTGAATTTTCTGGACTTGTGTCTTGTATCTATATTTATTGATTTGATTTAAATCACATTTTTATCATTTACCATACATATGTCCAAAGGCGGAACTAGACCAAACTTTCAGGGGGGGGGGGCAAAAAATCACTTGTATTAAACATCATGAGATACTACTTACTTACATGTGACTAACATTGGTCTAATCTTATAATTTTTTTTTATTTCGGGGGGGGGGGGAGGAAATGCCCCCAATGCCCCCTTCCAGTTGCGCCACTGGATATGTAACAACAATTTAAACAGTTTCTTATTTATCATAGAATAATATCATATATGTCATTAGGTATTCTGCTTCTTGTATGTAACAAAGAAGGATACAAATGTTCCTCTTTATTTCCACCCATTAACCAGTTATTTATGTATAAAATCTAAAAGCTACACGATTTATCACGATTAATAAAAATTTTCGCAGACACTGTTTCTTATAATCCCCAATAATTTTCTTAAATCATTACTTTCACATGCAGAGAGGTGCCTATGGATATGAAGACTAGGGAGCTGCCTAACGACGCCACCCCCACACACGGGGTGTCTGCTAGGTAGCTCCCCCCCCACACCATTGTGTGGATCTTAACTTTGTCAGTCACTTTTAAGGGAAGTTGAAACAGAAGCTTATGGACTAAATAACTTCAGATAACGGGGGGGGGGAGGCTTAATATTTTCAAGAGGCGACCTGGGCATGTTATACATAGGTTACACATAACGTATCATTGCCTAGGGCCCACATAACGTATCATTGCCTAGGGCCCACATAACGTATCACTGCCTAGGGCCCACATAACGTAACATTGCCTAGGGCCCACATAACGTATCACTGCCTAGGGTCCACATAAAGTAACATTGCCTAGGGCCCACATAACGTATCATTGCCTAGGGCCCACATAACGTATCATTGCCTAGGGCCCACATAACGTATCATTGCCTAGGGCCCACATAACGTATCATCGCCTAGGGCCCACATAACGTATCACTGCCTAGGGCCCACATAACGTAACATTGCCTAGGGCCCACATAACTTATCACTGCCTAGGGCCCACATAAAGTAACATTGCCTAGGGCCCACATAGCGTATCATTGCCTAGGGCCCACATAGCGTATCATTGCCTAGGGCCCACATCTTTTTGTGTAATATTAATGTTCAATCAATGTCCGGCCCACTAGCTCGCTAGGTCACTCTAGGTCACTCTATCACATACGTCACGTCTACGCCCACATTGGGATTAATTCAGACCATTTTGAGTGGAAAATAAAATGCAGAAAAGAAATATAAATGTCTTTCAAGGACAAACGTTTATTATTATTTTTGTATTAATTCTTCGCTAATTTCATTTTCCATTTCACAGCACTGACAGACATATACATGTTTATCACACAAATCTTGTGTGCTGTTTTTGTTGAGGGGTCCTCATATTTAGACTAATAAGGGCACAGCCTAGCCCCATTAGGTGAAAAATACTCTATTGAAATAAAATAATCTGTCTTTTCCATTTTTTACTATCCTAAAAATATATTTAATCATTCACAAAGATCTAATAGCCATAATGTAAGGTACTTTTTTGCTAAAGCACGTCTGTGTATAGGTGCAATAAATGTGAAAGGAACATGGCATGTTCAGATAAAACAGTATGATGAAACTTTACATTGTGTGGGCAGATACAAATATAGCTTGTTCAAATTAAACTGAAAGATAAAAGTTCAAATTAAAAAAAAAATTATCTAATACTGTTTGCACTTCAACAGAACTTTATATCACATAATCAAGTGTGGATATATAACTTTATATCACAGAATCAAGTGTGGATATATAACTTTATATCACAGAATCAAGTGTGGATATATAACTTTATATCACAGAATCAAGTGTGGATATATAACTTTATATCTCAGAATCAAGTGTGGATATATAACTTTATATCACAGAATCAAGTATGAATATATAACTTTATATCACAGAATCAAGTGTGGATATATAACTTTATATCACAGAATCAAGTGTGGATATATAACTTTATATCACAGAATCAAGTGTGGATATATAACTTTATATCACAGAATCCAGTGTGGATATATAACTTTATATTACAGAATCAAGTGTGGATATATAACTATATATTACAGAATCAAGTGTGGAGTATAACTGTAAACAGAGTTTGACAGTTAACTATCCATAACAGTTTTACAGTTGAATTGGAGTTTAGTTTTCAATAAGACCTAATCATAAAGTTTAATAATTGTATTTTGAAGATTCCCCGAGTGATAAATGGTAATGATATCTTGAAAGATAATTACATTCCCTAGACTGCGGCCTAGACTATGGACGGCAACTTGACATCTAAGGGAAATTACTGGTAGATTTCTAAACGAAACAAAAAAAAAAGTGTAGTTATATTTTCAAATAAAAGTAAAAAATATAGTAACCATTACTAAAGATTTTATTAAAATTATTTTTTTATAATTTAGACATGGTTTACTAATGATACAATCTTGTTTACATTTAGACATGGTTTACTAATGATACAATCTTCTTTATATTTAAATTGTATAGATTGTACAGGGGCAGATAATGAAGAACATTTTCTCCCATGATTAACTTTAATATTCTTAGTAGTAATAATACGTTCATTATTAGAATATATTTGTAAATGTTAAACAATGGAATGAGGCCAGCGATATGCTTGTTTTGTTTGTTTTGATCATATAAAGGATGACCAGTAAATATAGGTCATGTGCCCATAATGGTATGTAGTCATATTCAAGGAAAACATTGACATAACTATGTTTAGAAAGACGATAATTACATAATTGATAAATGAGTGTGAATCTGTTATAAAGACAAATGGAAATACATTGGTTTAAACATGGACAGAATGAAAATGGACGAAATGTCACATGGACAGAATGAAAATGGACGAAATGTCACATAGAGAGAATGAAAATGGACGAAATGTCACATGGACAGAATGAAAATGGACGAAATGTCACATGGACAGACTGAAAATGGACGAAATGTCACGTGGACAGAATGACGTCACTACAACTAAAAAATCTGACTACCACCAGTGTGAACATTTAGTTCTTAAACATTCCCCATACACCCCCCCGCCCCACCGGGAGGGACTAAATTCACCCCCCCACCACCACCACCGATACCCTTCCACTCCTACATACATCATTTCATTGCTTTAGTTCATTCAACTAGCGAATGATAATTCGTTTAAATTAAAAAAAAAAAAAATAATTGTGGAATTTTCTCCCTTGTCTTCCCAGCACTTGAAACAAATTGTGTCCCCTTCTTGTAAACTGGCTTGTGTAATTCTAGGCCACTTCATGTAACCAGATCATTGCTGAGGCTGAACAAACAAACCATAGGGAGCAGATAAACAATTGTCAAGTCAAAAACCGTGACTTGCTCTCAGTCAGTAATTATATCAACAGGGTAACAATCAACTGTATTGTTTGTCTCTGTGGGCTTTTGTACATAGTTTGTAATATGTTTTTACTATAGTATAACAGCTCTTAGAGCCAAATGTTGCTATTTGCTTAGTTTAGTTTAACTATTTTGATTATTGGTATTCAGCAAATCTTAATGGAATAGACTTATCTTTTTAACGTTATAGACTAGTAACATACAAGGCGATGAACATTTAAAATAAGTCCACCAGGTCTGGCATGCTTAATTACATACTTTGCTAAAGATGTCGGTAGACATGACAGTATTTTAAAATAGGTGGATTCAAATATTAGTGGACTAGTCAAACTGTAGTCTTGTTATTTATATTCTTATAATAGAGACTTAAATATACAAGATATGGGCTAGGCGTGCACACTGTTATTGTAAGGATATGTACTAGAACACACAAACACCATCCTATTAGGATATGTACTAGAACACATAAACACCATCCTATTAGGATATTTACTAGAACACACAAACACCATCCTATTAGGATATTTACTAAAATACAAACACCATACCATTAGGGTATTTACTACACATACTAAAAACAATATCACAGACTGAATTATTATCAGAATATTTTGGTCGTGGTGGGGGAAGGGGGGTAGGGAAGAGGGAGATGTCCCTAAACATCTGGAGACTGCCATAGAAGCCAATGGCCAGCGAGCTACCCGACTGGTCCACCTTGTTGTCCGCCAGCCCGGGGCACTCAAAAAGCACGTGATCCACGGTTTCCTCCACTTCCCTGCAGCGGCGGCAAAGTAAATCGACATCGGGCAATCATTTAAGTTAGAGCTAAGTAACTCAGATTAGAACATGTTATTGCAGATTTTCCTCATGTTAAACAACATTTTCCAAAGAATTAATTTCTCTTGTCGCCATATTAAAAACAAAATAAAGATTAAAAAATGTATATAAATGAATAGAGACAATCAAATATTTTACAATGTCTATGTCAGACATATTTCGTATAAATAAATAGAGACAATCAAATATTTTACTATGTCTATGTCAGACATATTTCGTATAAATAAATAGAGACAATCAAATATTTTACAATGTCTATGTCAGACATATTTCGTATAAATGAATAGAGACAATCAAATATTTTACAATGTCTATGTCAGACATATTTCGTATAAATGAATAGAGACAATCAAATATTTTACAATGTCTATGTCAGACATATTTCGTATAAATAAATAGAGACAATCAAATATAGAGTGTCGGCAACTATGTAGATGAAAGAAGAAGAAAAAGTCAATGACTAATATCGGACAACGTCAGACAAGTAAAATAAAATTATTTCAAATGTTTTTTTTTTAAATCAGTTGGTCGACGAGAATTGCTTGTTATTTTGTTATTTGTTATTGTTTTGTCATTTGTTATTGTTTTGTCATTTGTTATTGTTTTGTTATTTGTTGTTGTTTTGTTATTTGTTATTGTTTTGTCATTTGTTATTGTTTTGTCATTTGTTAATGTTTTATTATTTGTTGTTGTTTTGTCATTTGTTGTTGTTTTGTCTTTTGTCGTTGTTTTGTCATTTGTTGTTGTTTTGTTTTTTGTTGTTTTGTCATTTGTTGTTGTTTTGTCATTTGTTATTGTTTTGTTATTTGTTATTGTTTTTTTTCCTTTTTTTTATTTATTTTCCTTAGAAATTCTTGAGAAGTCGCGAGACGGCGCCAGTTGGTGGTGACACATGTAAAATAAGCGAGGCAGAGAGTAGGACTGACACTGACACACAGAGTTTGACTGACACTGACACACAGAGTTTGACTGACAATGACACAGAGTTTGACTGACACTGATACACAGAGTTTGACTGACACTGACAGAGACAGTATGTATGTCACTGACACACAGAGTTTGACTGACAATGACACACAGAGTTTGACTGACAATGACACAGAGTTTGACTGACATTGACACACAGAGTTTGACTGACACTGACACGCAGAGTATGACTGACACTGACACACAGAGTTTGACTGACAATGACACAGAGTTTGACTGACAATGACACAGAGTTTGACTGACACTGACACGCAGAGTTTGACTGACACTGACACACAGAGTTTGACTGACAATGACACACAGAGTTTGACTGACAATGACACAGAGTTTGACTGACACTGACACACAGAGTTTGACTGACACTGACACACAGAGTTTGACTGATAATGACACAGAGTTTGACTGACAACGACACAGAGTTTGACTGACAATGACACAGAGTTTGACTGACACTGACACACAGAGTTTGACTGACACTGACACACAGAGTGTGACTGACACTGACACACAGAGTTTGACTGACAATGACACAGAGTTTGACTGACACTGACACACAGAGTTTGACTGACACTGACACACGGAGTTTGACTGACAATGACACACAGAGTTTGACTGACACTGACACACAGAGTTTGACTGACACTGACAGAGACAGTATGTATGTCACTGACACACAGAGTTTGACTGACAATGACACACAGAGTTTGACTGACAATGACACAGAGTTTGACTGACATTGACACACAGAGTTTGACTGACACTGACACGCAGAGTATGACTGACACTGACACACAGAGTTTGACTGACAATGACACAGAGTTTGACTGACAATGACACAGAGTTTGACTGACACTGACACGCAGAGTATGACTGACACTGACACACAGAGTTTGACTGACAATGACACAGAGTTTGACTGACAATGACACAGAGTTTGACTGACACTGACACGCAGAGTTTGACTGACACTGACACACAGAGTTTGACTGACAATGACACAGAGTTTGACTGACAACGACACAGAGTTTGACTGACAATGACACAGAGTTTGACTGACACTGACACACAGAGTTTGACTGACAATGACACACAGATTTTGACTGACACTGACACACAGAGTTTGACTGACACTGACACACAGTTTGACTGACAATGACACAGAGTTTGACTGACACTGACACACAGAGTTTGACTGACACTGACACACAGAGTGTGACTGACACTGACACACAGAGTTTGACAATGACACAGATTTTGACTGACACTGACACACAGAGTTTGACTGACAATGACACACAGAGTTTGACTGACACTGACACACAGAGTTTGACTGACAATGACACACAGAGTTTGACTGACAATGACACAGAGTTTGACTGACAATGACACAGAGTTTGACTGACACTGACACACAGAGGTTGACTGACACTGACACACAGAGTTTGACTGACACTGACACATAGAGTTTGACTGACAATGACACAGAGTTTGACTGACACTGACACACAGAGTTTGACTGACACTGACAGAGACAGTATGTATGTCACTGTCACACAGAGTAGGACTGGCACTGTCACAGTTACGTGTAAAGCCAATTTGCAACAGCCCTGTAAAGCAGACATTAGGTAATCTAAAGTCGCCCCATTCTCAAGAGCTTAACACAAACTTATGGTTTCACTGTATGTGTTGACTGATGGTTTCACTGTATGTGTTGACTGATGGTTTCACTGTATGTGTTAACTGATGGTTTCACTGTATGTGTTGACTGATGGTTTCACTGTATTTGTTGACTGATGGTTTCACAGTATGTGTTGACTGATGGTTTCACTGTGTGTTGACTGATGGTTTCACTGTATGTGTTGACTGATGGTTTCACTGTATGTGTTGTTCCAACTAGTTATAGTTACATAAGTAGATTCCCCTTATTCAAATACCAAAGTGACGTAAATAAAACTCAGTTGTTTGATTCAATATTTTTACCATAAACTGTTATTATAGTATTCATTGTGACATGCACTGGCTTCTGAATTTGGTACACTTTGTGACATAAAACTTCTGAAAGTGTGACAACTTACCCGTTGTGACTGTACACTCATCTGAAAAAATATAAGGCACAAATTGAACTTATTTTGTTTAAAAGGAAAAATAGAGCTTACATATATATCTTACATATAGATCTTACATATGGAGCTTGCATATATAGGTTACATTTGTATTACAAAGCCATTGTTCAAGATCTTACTAACATATTTCTGCTTGATTACTTTCTCGTTAAATAGATCTCAATGAAAACAAACGGAGCATACATTTAGGAATTTTGACTGGACATCACAAGAAAATTGGTTAAAATTGTCGCCTAGTCTAGGAATTTTGAACTTGTTGCGATGTACTATCTGTCTCTCAGCTACTATGTTACAGTATGTTTTGTAAACAGGTATTTTTAAAGTTCTCTTGCACTCACATATATTTATATACAAATATAATTGAACCATTTATCTCATACAGTATTCCTATTTTTACAATACTGCTTGAAGTTGTGATTTTTATACTTCAATTAACAATGAGAGAATTATCAAACCCTTTGACCTGTTTAATATTTTGACCTTTATAACAATCAAAATTAAGTGTGTCTATGTTTTAGCTAGGTCAGGGTAATTTGTTATTAATTAAATAATCTTTATTTCCTCCTTTCTTGCGCAGACCTGGAGCTGTGCAGGATTGCAGTAAATCCCTGTCAGATTCATACAATATTTCACAGTTGTTGTTACCGACAGGCAAACATATCGACTGAACCCCCCCGCCTCCCCCCAGTGGTCCCAACTACAACAATGCCTACCCTTCAGGAATCAGTCCCCCCCCCCAGTGGTCCCAACTACAACAATGCCTACCCTTCAAGAATCAGTCCCCCCCTCCCCCAGTGGTCCCAACTACAACAATGCCTACCCTTCAGGAACAGTCCCCCCTCGCCCCGTGGTCCCAACTACAACAATGCCTACCCTTCAGGAATCAGTCCCCCCCCTCCCCCAGTGGTCCCAACTACAACAATGCCTACCCTTCAGGAATCAGTCCCCCCCCAGTGGTCTCAACTACAACAATGCCTACCCTTCAGGAATCAGTCCCCCCCCTCCCCCAGTGGTCCCAACTACAGCAATGCCTACCCTTCAGGAATCAGTCCCCCCCCCAGTGGTCCCAACTACAACAATGCCTACCCTTCAGGAATCAGTTCTTGTTAAATCTGATGTTAAGAGGGCCTCTACATGTACATTTGGCTGTTAATCTGTGGGATTTTCTGAACGGTTTTGAGAGTTCATGGCCTTGTAGCTTAATTAATAGCTTGGGGATTCCCCTGAATTATTCTACTGTCCGATTCTCTATTTACGTTTTCAAAAGTAATAGTCAATATACATATTTATTTGTACTTGTGATAAGAAAACTATTTTTTTCTTCAACTATCGTTAATTTTACCCACTGCGTCTGTTACGGGTCCTTTTTATATACTTTATACATGTTACGGGCTCTTTGGTTTTGCTCTATAAAACGTCTCAGGCCCTTTGGTTTATGTTATGAGTTGTGCGTTTTAATTCAAACGTAGAGATGTCAATTTAGCTTAATGTCTGTCAGTTTCACTCTTATTTGTTCACTCCTTTGTCACAACCTAAACCAATCAAACTCGATGCGTTGTTAGTACATAAATGTACATCAGAATACAACAAGTTCATAAATGAAAACACATTTAAATCCACAGTAATTTGCTCTGCCTCAACTCTGACTAACTATAATTCCTGTCCCTAAAACTCTGGTCACTAGATCTCTCGTAACTATCTCTATCTTCTCTAACTCTCGTTCTCACTCCTCTCATAACTTCTAACTACGAACTGCCCCCTCAATAACTAATGTCCGAATCCAGCCCCTATTTATACCCCTAACGTCCGTGTCCTAATTTCCCTAAGTACGTCACCGTCTCTTCACTATCTAATCTTTCTAGGAGCGTCACATGGTCGTCATTGTTAACCTGCTAGACTGTCCGACGGCGCCTCCCAGTCTTCACACCTTTGCTGTCTACTATTCTATTGTTTCCCACCTTGCCCTAAGTCGTCTGTCACCTTGTCACTATTATTCGTACTAATCCTAATTCTTATAGATATCTATTATATTAAAACGTCGAAGGGGATTGTCTCCGTCTCTACATCTACTTTAGCTCGTCACAGCGTCTATCACATACAATCAATCGTCAACCCCAAGAATACATTTCTCTCCCCCCCCCCTCTCTCTCTCTCTCTCTCCCCCTCTCTCTTACACGCAGAAATAAATTCTTCTTGCTGGACACGCGATTTGTCAACGGGAATTCCCCAAACGTATAGCTTCATCCAATCAAAACCAAGCAGGTGCGATTTATCACGCCAGTATATTTATTTTCAGACACCTTGATTAGCACGAAAAAAAAAAAGGAAATGAGAGGAAACGGTATTTGGGAGGGTGTGAGGGGTGGGTGAGATCAATTGTGTTTAGAGTGTTAACAGTAAATTTATCCTTGAATGTAGACTGCTATGATTAGCATGCAATGAATAAGCTGTCAGTATGTACTTACACAACAGCGGAAATCGGCAGGCATTTTACTAGTGATAGTAAAGTTCCCTTAGCCCAAAAGGACCATCGGGGCAGACGAAGTATAGAATTCATGTTTCTATAACCTCGGCATATGAAAGGATTGTGTGGTTAGCACAACGCCCAGCCTCCTTTACTTTCCCAACTAAGTCAGCTATCCTGGTGGTACGATTTTGAAACACATTTCACAGATGATCGAACCCAGTAATCTCAGGTCGACAGTCGAGTATCTACACCACTCGGCCATCCGTTCCACTTTACTAGTGATGCTTAACGAATATTACTTATTTGAAGAGAGCATATCAGTGTTGTGTGTGAGAGTGTGAGTGTTGTGTGTGAGTGTTATGTGAGTGTGTGTGTGTATGAGTGTTGTGTGTGAGTGTTGTGTGTGAGTGTTTTATGTGAGTGTTATGTGAGTGGTGTTGTGAGTGTTGTGTGTGAGTGTTATGTGAGTGGTGTTGTGAGTGTTGTGTGTGAGTGTTATGTGAGTGTTGTGTGTGAGTGGTGTTGTGAGTGTTGTGTGTGTGTTATGTGAGTGTTGTGTGTGAGTGTTGTGTGTGAGTGTTGTGTGAGAGTGTGAGGGTTGTGTGTGAGTTTTATGTGAGTGTTGTGTGTGAGTGTGTGTGAGTGCTGTGTGTGCGAGTATGAGTGCTTGTGTGAGTGTTATGTGTGTGTGTATGTGTGTTGTATATGTGTGAGTGTTATGTGTATGTGTGTTGTATGTGTGTGAGTGTTTATGTGTGTGAATGTGAGTGTTTTGTGTGAGGGTTGTGTGTGAGT
>JAGDYQ010000002.1:13561821-13579541 GCA_021962125.1 Bulinus truncatus
CAGCAGCTGTTTGGCAAACGACAGCACGGCGCGGAAGATAAATGCCAGGAAAAGGTTCACGTGGAGAGTGTTGCTCTTGGATTTGAGTCTGTGAGTAAAATGGATATTGAAAGGTGAGTTAAATAAATGGTGGAAGGTGAGTTAAATAGATGGTGAAAGGTGAGTTAAATAGATGGTGAAAGGTGAGTAAAATGGATATTGAAATGTGAGTTAAATAAATGGTGAAAGGTGAGTAAAATGGATATTGAAATGTGAGTTAAATAAATGGTGAAAGGTGAGTAAAATGGATATTGAAATATGAGTTAAAAAAATGGTGAAAGGTGAGTTAAATAGATGGTGAAAGGTGAGTTAAATAAATGGTGAAAGGTGAGTTAAATAGATGGTGAAAGGTGAGTTAAATAAATGGTGAAAGGTGAGTTAAATAAATGGTGAAAGGTGAGTTAAATAAATGGTGAAATGTGAGTTAAATAAATGGTGAAAGGTGAGTTAAATAAATGGTGAAATGTGAGTTAAATAAATGGTCAAAGGTGAGTAAAATGGATATTGAAATGTGAGTTAAATAAATGGTGAAAGGTGAGTTGAATAGATGGTGAAATGTGAGTTAAATTAATGGTGAAAGGTGAGTTAAATAAATGGTGAAAAGTGAGTAAAATGGATATTGAAATGTGAGTTAAATAGATGGTGAATGGTGAGTTAAATAAATGGTGAAAGGTGAGTTAAATAGATGGTGAAATGTGAGTGAAATAAATGGTGAAATGTGAGTGAAATAAATGGTGAAATGTGAGTTAAAAAAATGGTGAAATGTGAGTTAAATAGATGGTGAAATGTGAGTTAAATAAATGGTGAAATGTGAGTTAAATAGATGGTGAAATGTGAGTTAAATAAATGGTAAAAGGTGAGTTAAATAGATGGTAAAATGTGAGTTAAATAAATGGTAAAAGGTGAGTTAAATAGATGGTGAAATGTGAGTTAAATAGATGGTGAAATGTGAGTTAAATAAATGGTGAAAGGTGAAATAATAGATGGTGAAATGTGAGTTAAATAAATGGTGAAAGGTGAGTTAAATAAATGGTGAAAGGTGAGTTAAATAGATGGTGAAATGTGAGTTAAATAAATGGTGAAAGGTGAGTTAAATAAATGGTGAAATGTGAGTTAAAGAGATGGTGAAATGTGAGTTAAATAAATGGTGAAATGTGAGTTAAATAGATGGTGAAATGTGAGTGAAATAAACGGTAAAAGGTGAGTTAAATAAATGGTGAAATGTGAGTTAAATAAATGGTGAAAGGTGAGTTAAATAGATGGTGAAATGTGAGTTAAATAGATGGTGAAATGTGAGTTAAATAGATGTTGAAATGTGAGTTAAATAAATAGTGAAATGTGAGTTAAATAGATGGTGAAATGTGAGTTAAATAAATGGTGAAAGGTGAGTTAAATAGATGGTGAAATGTGAGTTAAATAAATGGTAAAATGTGAGTTAAATAGATGGTGAAATGTGAGTTAAATAAATGGTAAAAGGTGAGTTAAATAGATGGTGAAATGTGAGTTAAATAAATGGTAAAAGGTGAGTTAAATAGATGGTGAAATGTGAGTTAAATAAATGGTAAAAGGTGAGTTAAATAGATGGTAAAATGTGAGTTAAATAAATGGTAAAAGGTGAGTTAAATAGATGGTGAAATGTGAGTTAAATAAATGGTAAAAGGTGAGTTAAATAGATGGTGAAATGTGAGTTAAATAAATGGTAAAAGGTGAGTTAAATAGATGGTGAAATGTGAGTTAAATAAATGGTAAAAAGGTGAGTTAAATAGATGGTGAAATGTGAGTTAAATAAATGGTAAAAGGTGAGTTAAATAGATGGTAAAATGTGAGTTAAATAAATGGTAAAAGGTGAGTTAAATAAATGGTGAAATGTGAGTTAAATAAATGGTAAAAGGTGAGTTAAATAGATGGTAAAATGTGAGTTAAATAAATGGTAAAAGGTGAGTTAAATAGATGGTGAAATGTGAGTTAAATAAATGGTAAAAGGTGAGTTAAATAGATGGTGAAATGTGAGTTAAATAAATGGTAAAAGGTGAGTTAAATAGATGGTAAAATGTGAGTTAAATAAATGGTAAAAGGTGAGTTAAATAGATGGTGAAATGTGAGTTAAATAAATGGTAAAAGGTGAGTTAAATAGATGGTGAAATGTGAGTTAAATAAATGGTAAAAGGTGAGTTAAATAGATGGTGAAATGTGAGTTAAATAAATGGTAAAAGGTAGAGTTAAATAGATGGTGAAATGTGAGTTAAATAAATGGTAAAAGGTGAGTTAAATAGATGGTGAAATGTGAGTTAAATAAATGGTAAAAGGTGAGTTAAATAGATGGTGAAATGTGAGTTAAATAAATGGTAAAAGGTGAGTTAAATAGATGGTGAAATGTGAGTTAAATAAATGGTAAAAGGTGAGTTAAATAGATGGTGAAATGTGAGTTAAATAAATGGTGAAAGGTGAGTTAAATAGATGGTGAAATGTGAGTTAAATAAATGGTAAAAGGTGAGTTAAATAGATGGTGAAATGTGAGTTAAATAAATGGTAAAAGGTGAGTCAAATAGATGGTGAAATGTGAGTTAAATAAATGGTAAAAGGTGAGTTAAATAGATGGTTAAATGTGAGTTAAATAAATGGTAAAAGGTGAGTTAAATAGATGGTGAAACGTGAGTTAAATAAATGGTAAAAGGTGAGTTAAATAGATGGTGAAATGTGAGTTAAATTAATGGTAAAAAAAATCACCGTAACTGTAATAATCGAACTGACAATAGTAAAAGAAAAGTACTGTAAATTCATTCTTTATAGATCCCCATATATTCAATCATATGACATCATTTGATTCTACATAAGTCCCAACCTAACCAATGAAAAAGGACAGTGTTTAATAGTACCTTTTCCAGTGTGTGTAAAGTCCCTGTAAGGAGGACGTGTACACCTCTATTATATCTTATATAAACCCCCTAATGGCACTGTTTTGAAGTGCCCTTTTTTCATCCTCACCTTTGCCGATAGTGCAATGCCATGTAGGCACCACGGGAGACATAGGTAGGTGACTGAATAAACCAGGAGTAGAACGATTGACCCAGATCATACTGATCGGGCTCGTTTACCAAAGTGCAATGCCAACCCTGTTCAGTAGCGTAGGAAGGTAAGTGCTGGATGTGTTACCACATAGGGTGCCGAATGAGGGAGGGCGCCGAAATAAAGTTGATTTTTTTTTATATGTGGTAGGGCGCGATAAAATATAGTCCTGAACATGGTGCCACCAGAGTCTAGCTACGGGATCGGACCTCTCCCCCCTCCCCCATTCAGCTGCCATAAAACTTGACCGCGCCATTTGCTTCAAGACAGGTGAGAGTGAGACAGGTGAGAGTGAGACAGGTGAGAGTGAGACAGGTAAGAGTGAGACAGGTGAGAGTGAGACAGGTGAGAGTGAGACAGGTTAGAGGGAGGGTCAAACTTACCTGGAGCAACACATGATGATGACGGCCAGCACCAGGGAACACAGGCTGACCCCATAGCCGATGGTCATAATCAGCTGAAGCCTTTCACCATGCTCCTGCGGACAAAACAAACAACGGTTCACGTTATTGTCCGGTATTGTCCCCCCCCCTTTTCCCACACATTGACCCTACGTGACATAGACACACACTAACACACACACGCTCAAACACACATACACACACAATGACAAGGATGTATAGTAAAAAAACAAAACAAAGACGTACTACATACCATCCGAGGTTGTCGACATATACGCACCACACACACACACACACACACACACACTCACACAATGTAATCACTCTAATACACAAACAATCAAAACGCACAGTTTTTCTTATGCTAATCATCACCAGTAAACATCATCACCAAAACGTTAAAAAATAATATAATTAAACATTTAGATAATTAAAATGTAATATAGTGAAAAAACAAAGCACAGACAAAGCAAGTTATATTAAATCGTATAACAAACAACAATATATGTTGTGAATGTTTTCATCGATTAAAAAAACAGAAAGAAAAAATCCTTTTGAACGAAAGAGAAGCAAAAAGTGATGACGTCATTACGGAAGAAATTTTCGATTAATAGCAGAAACGTTTTACTTGATGTTCACTTACAATGTGTTGGGTGAGGTCCGGCTGGGTGTAGCACGCTCTGTAGTCCGTCCATTTCTTGTTGAACGTGGGATGGTGAAACCAGGTTCCGTTAGAGGTGCAGTATTTGGTAGCCATGGCTGTGGTAAAAAGGTCAAAACATAAATACTTTGTCTTTCAACAATTTTTTTTTAAATAAAATGTCTCAAATATTCGATATAAAATGAAGTAAAACAAACTCTATACAGAATGATTCACTCTGGGTGGGGGGGTGGGGCTTAAGCAGCATGTCAATCTTTTGGTTGCCTCTAAAGTCTAAAGGATATGATATATGTTCCTGGCGGCCTGTTGTGCTGTGTGATTAGGCCAACGCCAACCTACTATCGTGGTGTATAAAGTATGTCACACGACTGAGCAGTGCTTTCTTTTAAGTTGTGTGCGTGCACGTGAGCACACTACACACTGAGCGCGCGCCCGCACATTACAAAAGAAAAACAGAAATAGTTCGATTTGTAGGCCTACGCTCTGTTGTGTTGCACACGGCCCTAATGGGTTGCCGCCCGCCCCCCCCCCCCCCAGGCTACTGGAAATTATATGGGACACACCTCTTGGGGCACCGAATGAGTGGAAATACACATAGGTGCCCGTGGGTGTCGGGCTGAGTAATTCATTACGAGCAGCTCTGCTTATTGACATATATGTACAGCAAATATATAGGAACACATTTACCAGATTTTGTTGTCAGACAAATATGCCATTCCATAATAATAATAATTAATAACTTTTCTTTCTTTAAAAAAAAAACAAACGTCAGTTTTATGGAATTTAATTATCAGTTAATATGAAGATTAAAAAAAAATGATTTATTTGTATTTGAAATTTTTGTGAAACGCAATTCACTTTTTTTTCATATAATATGATGTTAAAAATGAACAAATTTTATTTTATTTTTGGTTTGAAGCGGCAGAAAAATTTTCGAACTTATGCAATTACAAATTAAAATCATTAGATCTGGGAATGAAGTTTTAAGCGAAGATTTTTCATCTTTTAATCATCTTAACAGCCAAAAAAAAAAACACCCCCACGAAAAGCATTTCCTTATATTTAAAAAGGATTAATTTTTTATTTTTAGATTTTAGAGATTATAATCCACGCCCACTCACATCACCGGCCATATTTGTTTGTTTATTTCCGGTTTTATTTTTAATATGTTGAAATGGATGGTAAATAAACAAAGGAGATTAGTTATTTTTAGCCAGCGATATGTATTTGCTCTGACACACACACACAGACACACACACAGACACACACACACACACAGACACACACATACACACACGCACACACACACACACACACACCCACATACGTAGATGATGATTTACCTCTAAATGATTTCGCGATTTCATCATCAATAATTGTATGTCTTGTATTATAGTATATAAATTATTGTATTTATTTTGGACTATCTATGCACTGGCTGAGCGGTATATTGTAAAAAGGTCGACCAGATGGTACAGGGTTCGACCATTGATGAGGGTGCCTGTTTTTAATTGAGTGAAGACAAAAGTTCTTAAGTCCTATCAAATTGAAATCGGGATGGGAAATAAGTTTAAGACTGGACCTTGGCCACTTGCCCTGATTAGTAAGAACGTAGTGACCTACATAGATATATACACTGTGTTGTGTTCAGGGTCTTGTTGGGCCTCTAATTTATCTCCTTCGTTAATACTTCATAATATGCCCGCATTCTTTAAGATCAACATCGCAACATGCCTCTTGAATACCACGCACCAAATGACACTTGGGAAAATACTCGCTAATACACAACAGCGAACACTTCAAATATTCAATCAATAATAGGAACAATGTATTCATAAAAACGAAATAATATAAGTTTAATCCATCAAATCTATAAAAAAAGGAATGATGACAAAATAATAATAAAGTCCTGACAAATAGTATAGTCACCAACGGCCCAATTTTTACCCTCGTCAGCTAGCAACTGTCCCATCCGATGAACTCTTTTCTGTCCGCTTAACTCCCTTCTCCAGGTTCCCCTACAAACACCTTCCCTCCTAACCCCTGATCTCTTCAACCAAATACAGCCATGCTCCACTGGTCACACTGGTCACTCCGGTCACTCTCCATTCACTACTTTGATCTTCCACCCTTTTCACAATCAAACCCACGCCATGCCATTCAAACACGCTAACTGACCCAACACAGCTCTCACACCCACATATAATATTCTGACAGCAGATATTCTGCTGCGCAACTCACAAACTGATACCCAACAACACCTATGAACACTGACATACCTTTGTACACTAACATACCTATGTACACTAACATACCTACGTACACATTCATACATATGTAAACAAACATAGCAATGTACCTAAACATACCTATGTACACACACATACCTATGTACTAGACATAAATATGTACACTAACAAACCTATGTACCTAAACATACCTATGTACATAAAACATAAATATGTACCTAAACATACCTATGTACACAAACACACGCAGTATATATACCAACGGTAACATAATGCTACTCTTAGACGTACATATACGTTAAGTCCCTGATAGCCCTATCGGGCCCTAGGGGCAGATGAAGTATAGAGTTCATCTGTTTCTGTAAACACGGCATATGAAATGGATTTTGGGGTTAGCGCAACGCCCAGTCTACTTTACTTTAAGTCAGGTACCAGTTTTAAGCTGGCTGGACTAAAAGGACTTTTAATCAACTGGTAAAAAAAAAAAAATTCCTTTTGTTCAGGGGATCGAGCCCGGAACACTCAGATGGAAAAATCGAATGCTCTATACAGCTCGGCACAACATCTTGTAAGCGATACTGCACTGCAGGTTGGTATCTTTGAGGGAGCGTGGCAGAGAGTTTAGCCTGAGATAGACCTGGATCAACAGCAGTTAAAGAACGTGCTGACCAAAATGTCATCATCACATAACAAAGTGAGGAAGGAAAAGGATTAATTCTAGGCTCTCTCTTTTAGAACGACAAAACATGTTATGGGGCATGTTATGGTGATGAAATTTCCTTTAAAAAACCAAATTGCCTAAGACTAATGCTAGTCGCCTTGTTCCAGGGCAGCAAGTCCGTGTCTGCGCCTCTTAAGTGTATATTTTAAAACAAAACAAACAAAATGCAGTTCTATTTTGAAACAATAGATGTTATATTTACACAATGTGAAACAATAGATGTTATATTTACACAATGTGAAACAATAGATGTTATATTTACACAATGTGAAACAATAGATGTTATATTTACACAATGTGAAACAATAGATGTTATATTTACACAATGTGAAACAATAGATGTTATATTTACACAATGTGAAACAATAGATGTTATATTTACACAATGGTTACATTTGTTTTCCCTCATGGCACAAGAATGTTTGTCTCACTGACTATAGCCATATGTGCCACTGCCAACATTCCACTACCCAAATACTAATGACCTAAACCTCTTTCAATAAAATAAAAAAAACATAATTCGGTTCCCTTTCACGTTAGAAACTTGCCTTCAGTAGTGCATTCAGAGAGATCTATTGGTGATTGTTCAACTGTTTAAGAGTTGCTTACAGTAAGGTAGATTTTCTTTCAATAACAAAACAAACAACAGGTTTCGAAGAATCATTCATCACTCCAGCCTCCCCCCCCCAGACACAGATGAACCTATATATTTGATACAATTTCAAACTGTGGTCATAGCAAGCTTCTCGTCAAAGGACATTTTCGTCAAACAACAAGTAAAAAAAAAAATAAGGTTCAAGAAGACAAACTAACTCCAAAACAAAAAATGCATCAATTTTGTTTTTTTTTTCCAATTTTTTTTTCTGCGATGTAAGTCTGTTTGTTGATGCCTTTTTTGTCCGTGTGTGCACCAATAGATTTCTTTGCATCTCTGACTCCAAGGGGCGTAACTGGAAAATTACTTCCGGTAAACAGTCTGCAGTCATGAATTCTATTTGTGTGGGATTTCCCGATAAAGTGTATCAGGAAAAAAACAGAGAAAAAAAAAAGAAGAAAATGGGTTCGTCTTGTGGTAAATCTTATAACAGAAAACAGATTCACACACAGGCAAAACAAAAAATGTTTTCACACCAATAATTTCACGATGTCCTGTGTGTAAAGGTGAAGTTAATGAAAAGTTCAATGTGATATATTTTTTTTTTTATTTTGAAGTAAAAAAAAAAATGAACAGATCTATATTTTTGTTTTATTGTGAGATGGTGAGGAGTGGAGGTGAAATGTGTGAGGGTGGTGGGGAGTGAAGGGTAAAAGTGTGAGGGTGGTGAGGAGTGGAGGTGAAAAGTGTGAGGGGGTGGGGAGTGGAGGTGAAAAGTGTGAGGGTGGTGGGGAGTGGAGGTGACAAGTGTGAGGGTAGTGAGGAGTGGAGGTGACAAGTGTGAGGGTAGTGAGGAGTGGAGGTGAAAAGTGTGAGGGTGGTGGGGAGTGGAGGTGAAAAGTGTGAGGGTGTGGGGAGTGGAGGTGAAAAGTGTGAGGGTGGTGAGGAGTGGAGGTGAAAAGTGTGAGGGTGGTGAGGAGTGGAGGTGAAAAGTGTGAGGGTGGTGAGGAGTGGAGGTGAAAAGTGTGAGGGTGGTGGGGAGTGGAGGTGAAAAGTGTGAGGGTGTGGGGAGTGGAGGTGAAAAGTGTGAAGGTGGTGGGGAGTGGAGGTGAAAAGTGTGAGGGTGGTGAGTAGTGGAGGTGAAAAGTGTGAGGGTGGTGAGGAGTGGAGGTGAAAAGTGTGAGGGGGGAATGATATGAAAGAGTGTTAGACCTGGTTATAATGTATCTAATGACGTCATTCTACCAAGTAAGTAAACCACGGTGAAATGTTTTCCGACCAACAGGGATAAAGTCTACCCAGTGGTCTAGGGATAGTAGATTGACCACAAGGTCTGTCCACCAAGAGCTCATCAGTTTTTAAAGATTTCTTTTATTATATTGACATTGATATGTAACTATGCCATAGAAAAATAAATTCATAAAAAAAATTAAGTCAAATAAGTCACATTTCATTTAAATAACCAAAATAATAATAATAATACAGTGGAGGCCAACACGTGACCATAGCTTCAATTTATCAGACTCAGGAGTCACGCACCAAGAAGGGGGCGTTAATCCAAGTTTTCTTAGAGATTTATGAGGAGTGTCTTTGTGTACTGCAATGGACGGGCTACTTGAGGTCAGTCTAGTCCACTGATGACAGGAAATGTATCGGGCAGTCAGAGGGTGGGACGTGGATCAGAAATAAATATGGGCGTTTCCCAAGTTTAGAGGTGCATCGCAGAATAGGTCGAAGTGATAAGATTACACAGAATTGAACTTCCGTATGAAGTAACTTATTGCAGAGTACATGTGCATACAAAGTTTCTTGCGATGATCAGAATATCTGTTCATTGCATTTACTTGTTGCTCCGATTTTCACCCCAGCCATCATACTTTTACCAGGGCTGCCGAAATCCAGACTCTCGTCAGGGGTCCTTAGCCTTTGGAGGCCCGTCGCTTTAGGAAGTTGTATTTATTTTGTACAGCGTGGCCCAAAAGTAGGTTTACAGTTATCAGGTAGACAGACTATTTGTTTGAAAATTCGACACTATCAAGTAAAAAGGTTAGCTTTACATAATAAATTTTGGAAGAGGGTAAACCTGTTTATGTAGTTTACATTTATACATTGAAGAACAGAGCAAGTAATGGGTCAATGGGTCATGGGTCAATGGGTCAAATGGG
This sequence comes from Bulinus truncatus, assembly GCA_021962125.1. Classification (NCBI taxonomy): domain Eukaryota; kingdom Metazoa; phylum Mollusca; class Gastropoda; family Planorbidae; genus Bulinus; species Bulinus truncatus. The sequence goes on from JAGDYQ010000002.1 coordinate 13,571,719, forward strand.
TTGCGAAATTAGATGGGTCACATGGGTCAATGGGTCAAATGGGTCGCAAAATTAGATGGGTCACATGGGTCATGGGTCAATGTTCCCTGACCCATGACCCATCCTTAGTCTCCGCCCGACCCTCAAAAAAAAAACCCGTCGTCGCACAATTTTTTAAAATTTCAAAATGGTTTCTATGGCGACGGCCGCCATCTTGAAAATAATAACATTCAATGGGTCATGGGTCATGATAGGTCTGGGCCAAGAACTTGATGGGTCATATGGGTCATGGGTCAAGCTCAGTGACCCATTACGTGCTCTGCTGAGGAATGCTTTATTTATTGGTATTACTAAGCAACTAACTTCAGCCATATAAAAGGTAGTTTTATAAATGTAAATCTTTGCGCCACCTTGTGACCCTTTTCGGGGGAATAGGGGGTGGGGGGAAAGTGCCCCCACCAACGTTTTGTGAATATTTCAGGAACTCTATAGTTCTCTGGTTGAAGCCTTTCTCGTGCACACAGATCAGATTAAGGTAGTCCTAGACGGGTGATATTTGTAGAAAAAAATTTTTAGAATCGATTTTTGGCTTTTATGTTAAGTTTCAAGTTCATTCATTTCTCTTTCAGAATCTATCAAACTTTTCACACAATGAAATTTGGAAATATTTTTAATTATTTTTTCAATTATGTCACTACAAGCCCTTTTTTTACCTAATTAATTATGAAAAAAAACCACAAATTATCACTATTTCTTTATTTTTCAACCGATTACGATAATTTTTTCACCAAAATATTCAGATTTTTTAAATCTACTAAAGCTTTTTTTAAAACTTTTTATACATAAGAATTAAATTGTAAGCTGCAATTTAATTGGTTCAAAAACGGCTTTTTCCATAAAGTATAACGATTTTAGCCAATGGCAGAGCTCCTTGCAAGCCTGCTCGGCGTGCTATCTGTAAACAACCAGGCGAGTGATATTTCCGAGGTTTTTAGCAAAATAGTGTTTTGTAGTTCAAACCAGCTGATTTTGTTGGTGTTTTTATTTTAATATCTATAATGTCTTAATATAATTTAGATATATTTTATACATATGCTTTAGTCTAACAATAGAGCTGGTTCCGACAAAAAAAAAAGAGTTCAAAAGATTGGAAGAAAATTTTACGGTAATTTGTTTACAGTCAATAACTAAAGAATGCCATGTTGCTAATGCTAGTATTAGTCGTAGCGTAAATGTTCACTTAGATGATAATGGTGTTTAATTAGATGATATTGCGATATCATTTAATATAGGATAAGTGCCCTAAAACTGTTTTTGTAGGAATAGATAGGCTAGAAATAGGTGTATATGATGCAGTTATTGCATTTAATGATGGGGAATCTAGTAGAATTCCAATATTTGAAGATTTGGATTAAACTTGTGAGCCATATACTATTTCCGACTTTTGCAAATTTGACAATTAACAAATCAAAGAGCCTAAAAAAATTATTCGTTTAAATCTAAGCATAAAAGGGCTAAAAGTATTCAGGCAGTTAAGGAACACCTTGAGGATGATTCTTATGTAGCTGGAGGGTACTGAATAGCTTTAATTTTTTGTAAATATGTTTTTCTTTCCTTTTTTTGTGTTTTTCTCAAAATATGCATTTTCACAAAAATGTGTTCACATTGCACAAGATATTTAAAAAACTATTAGACTTATTCTTTTCAAATTTGGAGGATATATAAAATAATATGTGAGTACAAAAGTAGACTTTTTATGCTTTAGATGTTAAAAGTTTCTGAGTTATAATTTTTTTCTATACCCTACGCCCTTATTTTTTATGATTTTTTACCTCTGATACATTTTTTTTTTGTTACAAGAAAAATATAATAGCTATAATATTGTCTGTAGTCTACTTTTTAAACTGAAGATGTAGAATACATTGGCTAATTTTCATTGTGTTTCTTCAAATGGTCTTTAAGAAATCTTGTGCACAATCTGGTCATTTTTTTCATGTTTTTACCCAAAATTCATCAAAAAAATTTTTGTTCTCAAAAACGGCTTAAAATAATTAGAAAAAAATATATTTTCTTCATCAGGGTATTGCCCTGCACACAATAGTAGGAAAATCAGCCATAAAATACTATAAAATCAATTCACTACTTTAGGCTGACCTTAACTCCATTTTGTTTATCAAAGATCTCAAGTCTTCATGCACGCTGCACTGAATGTCAATGTCCTAGGGGCCAAGTGCATGTCAAAATGCTTAAAGAAAAATGATGTATACATTCTGTCAGTTTCAACGTGGAAGTGTTCACCTACAAACATTTGACCTTGTACACCTTTAAACGCACACACCCAGACATTAATACATATCTCAAACTGACCAAATTCCACATGCCTACTATCCGACATACTGTCCAGAAATAAGTTCAACATGGATATCTCTGTGGTTTACAACATTGTGAGCCTACCCCCCTCCTACCAGCAGCCCCCCCCCCCCCCAGCCACCTAACCCGTTCATCCTTCTAATATCTCCAAACCATTTAATACGTTGCACGTAGTCCGGACATCCATAAATACACTCCTCCCTCTCCTGCCCCCCCCCCACGTGACGTGGGATCACTTTACGAGCAGACCCTATATCACGTGATAACATGACAACACTCTGTTTACGGTTTTGTTTACTTTTTTTTTTTCAATTTGGGGGTGGGGTTGGGGGGGGGGTAGTCTTGATACCCCCCCCCCCTATTATCAAACTTGTTCCTCTTTTTTGTGTGTGTTTAAAGTGTTGTCATGGAAACATGCAGTAAACGAATGATGCCAACTACGGAAAAACAAGTATCCTTTCTTTTTTTTCTTTAAGTTCGACAACTGTAAAGGTGTAGATGTTAATGTTGGACCGGATGGAAGGCTTAGACGACAGGCCCAGCGGCGTATCCATCGCGTTGAGGTTAGATGTGATGTGCAAGTGATGTCTTATCAAGACATTTGTTTGGGAAGAACAAATAAAAAAAAAACGTTTAGCATTGCTGGGCACACAACACACACGCAAACACACATACGCATGCGCATATTCACACACAATGAGGGGTTATTTTGCTGCCAGGAGGTTCGCTCATTTTTATGGAAAAGGTGGACAGAGAGCCCCCCCCCCCCCCTTTACCCCAGATGTCATTTTTTTCGGGATGGCCTAGTTTTTGAGACTTTGGGCCTTTTATCATCGTGAGACATAAATTATTTCTGAATTAAACTCCCGAACTCAAGAATTTCACCGCTGTATGGTCAGTGCCGAAACTAGGGATTTGGGAGCCCAGGGGGCTTGGCCTGTTTTGTAGGGGCCCCTGCATTTTGACATTCGACACCATTACATGAGATAATGTACTTTGGGGGGCCCCCTCAACCTGTGGCCCGAGAGGGACTTTCAAATTTTGATCCCCCCTTTCCCCCACTCTAGTTACGCCTCTGTGTATGGTTTCGCCCTGCCACTTAGCATATATATCATTTCCTAGTTGTATGTATCACTTTCTATTCGACCTTCTTTCTTTCCTTGACTCCATCCCCCCACCCTCTCCGCCTCAATTCACTAAAAAATTAATCCATCATCAAATCGTAAAATTATGATAAAAAATGTAATATTGTAATGGACTTTTTCTGTGATACTTTTAATGTTATACATATTTAATGAGGTTTAATTTAAAGACCCATTTGTACTTTAAAGACCCTTTTGTCTAGTTTGAGCCTACGCCATTACAACCCGCCATCTTGCATTGATATAATTTTTTCACCAGCTCCGTAGCCAAGGAAGGCGGGGCACTGGGGGGTGCCGTGCCCCCCCCGCTTAAAAAAGAAGAAAAAGAGGAAAAAATAAAGAAAAAGTAACTAAAATGAGAAGGTGCCCCCTTGCTGGGTATTGGTGCCTCCCTGCTTACTTTGACCTGGCTACGGACCTGCAGCCTACTCAGGGGAGAATCTAGATCAGTCGGTACATCGCTGTAGCAGAAAACGTAGAGCCCCTTTTTTTTAAAAAAAAAATTACAGGTGGAAAGTTTCTGTCTATGGGGGCTCACTAGTGTTCGGGGCACAGGACGTGCCACAGAGTGCCCCACAGTTAAACCGCCCCTCTATTTTTTTTTAATCTCAATTCAAATGTCTCATTTTATTTGTGTTATTACAATAGTTAAGCACGCAGCACTTAAACGGAGCGAGCAGTTGTTTTGATGAATTTCGACGAACGCTGAACTTGACCAATGAAATGTTAAAAAACACTCCACGAAATATTTCTACGCCATCCCCCGTGGATCATGGTATGTCTCTCAGACTAGAAAGGAGAGGTCATACAAATATCTAAATATTTTATGATACTTTCGACCTAGGCCCGCGCCAGCACTTTTAGTCGTGGATTATTTCATTTTATCAGTCCTGAGAATATTCTACTTTTTGGTCTTCTATAATTTGTGTTTTTTTCTCAAGTTTTAAGTTAAATTTAATTAAAATTTTCGTTTCGTAATGATTGTAGATGAAATTTGACTTTTCTAGTATAAGACTGGGTTTATTCCAACATTTCGGAAAGCGCTTTCATTTAATTATTACTAATATTTACTTCTTTTAAGAAAGCAAAAGGGGTGAAACAAGGGAGCTTACTTTTTTTTTCACCGATTATCTTTTTGTGTTCTGTCCCCTGGGCAGGTCATGTCCAAGAAAGAACGTTTGCTGTAAACATTATGTAACATGACATCCAAGACGAGTTGACCTCTTCACGGGGACAAAATAAAACGATGGTCAGTGTAAATATAAAAAGAGAAAGCAATCGAATCGTGACGTCATTTCGACATGTTTTATGTCAAAATAGCTAAAAAAAAAACAATGTGTGTGGGAACCGTAATGATGACCACTTGATGACCTGTAGATAGCCGATGCATATATTCCCCCCCCCCCATTACTTTCATTTAGAAGATTACATCACGTGAGATGGTTAGTGTAATTATGTAATAAAATTACAGGACCGAAAACGATGACGGTTAAACCGCCGGACATTTCTGTTTATTCATCGGTTTAAAATTCAAATGACCCCACCCAACATTTGTAATATAGTAATAACGTTTGGATATATACAGAATTTCGAGCTGAGAATAAGATACGCAGATAGACAGACAAATAGAGCATGCTGTGGTCAGTCTAAAGAAAGAGTCATAAAAGTAATAGATGATACAGAGAGTTTAGTTATCGTTTAAGTTTTTACTCTGCAGCTGTCTAAACCGTCGGTGCTGATAAAATGTAGAATTCACAGTTAATCTGTCTTTACAAACATTTCCTATCTAATTATCACCCCAGTAACTTGGTCAATCTTAAAAATAAAAAACAAAAAAAATCCCATTAAACATAGAGTGGTAAACATTCATTGCTAAAAGTGTCGTTATTGAACCTAGACATGTTATCAAGCTAAGTTTATTGAGAAAATAAATAAAATAATCAGGCACTAAAAAAAGCAAAAAAACAACTGATTATATAATCACGCAATAAAGGGGTATTGCCGCATTTAAATTTTTCAGGGAATCAACGTTTTCAATGATATATATATATATATATATATATATATATATATATATATATATATATTACGGCTGCTAGATCTTGTTTGGTAATTTACGATTAATGCGTCAAAAAAAATTTGCGATTAAAATGTTTAGCCGCAACACTTAAATGCGTTAATTTGACTAAATGCGGAAAGTTCACCAAAACGATTAATAACAGAATTTCACCATTTGAAGTTTAAGTTCCGTCCACTTATTAAGTAGATCTACCACACCCACCCTGCCGCAATTCGCACATACCCTCACCCTCATGTATGTCGACTGAAGCTCCACTTGTAATATATGATGAAGATGTTTTGGTTATTTAGCCCTCCGACAAGTAAACTCCTGCTCCCTTCCCGGTCGATGTAAAAAGAGAAAACTTTCATTCACTAGTTTACATTATATACTGTAGTGTATTGGTGGAGGTACTATAGTGTATTGTTGAAGGCATAATGAACCCGTTTATTATTAGATCAAATAATGAGATGCTAGAAATTTTGCATACGTAAATTATTTTTTGCGCATAATTTTGTACCGTATTTTGATAGTATAACATCTTGCTAATACATCTGTACCCGAGACAGTGGTTGTATTTTTCATAATTATTGTGATACTGAGTCAAATTTTATATATGGCTGTTGATTTACTGCAATGAAAGCGTAATTAAAATATGCGATTACATTTTTTTAACACAAACACCTAAATGCGTTAAATTTTACCCAAATGGTGTTATTTCAGAGTTGCAGATGAAATAAAAAAAACAGTTAATAACCCAATTCTATAACCAGATCAGACGAGATTTAAAAAAGAAGGAAAAAAAAACCCCCGAGTGTCACGTTTACATAAATCATAGCAGCTATATGACCTTGAAACAATAGGATTGTCATTTCTTAATTCAAACTTATGACCCTGAATGATGCAATTAATGAACATCTGCACGTGTTATAGTTTGATTGACAAGTGTTATGGCTTTGAAAGTATGTAACTTGTGGTTGGTAAGTGACGTCATCTACCAATATTAACATTGCCCACCTCCCCACCAATACAACCACAGTCGGCGAGTTGATGGACAAATTTACTTTTAATCTTCTTTTGAAGTTTTTGCTTTGCGCGTCGCAGTCATAAATGTTATTCTTATATTCTTTCATTCATTTACTTTCTTACTATCAACTATTTGTTCAATGATTTAGTGAACAACAAAAAAGAATTTTATTTTATCGGTCTGTCAGTTATATTAATAATAAAATAGTGTGTAAAATGACACGCTTTGATGTTATCGGTCGGCTTTCATTTTTCATCTTCTGTTCCTTCTTTCCTGTTGACGACACACTTTATAACAAGTCGCGACCCACATGTGAGACTGAGAACAAATGAACAAGGATGCTTACTTGCTCGCGTCAAAAATGAGTCGAACATTTCAAGGTCTGGCTTGTCAAAGACGTCACACACACACACAAAGGTTAAATACTCTATTGCTTAGGCTAAGTAAGTGCGAAAAAATAACACGTTGTTATTATTTTAAAATGACATGTTGATAGAATTAAAAAATGTTACAATTAATAAATAAAGTATTTTTTCAATTAAATATGCGTTAATTTGCGATAATTTTTTTTAATTATACGTTAATTTCGATTAAAATTTTTAATCGAACAGCAGCTCTAATATATATATATATTACTCCGAAAAATGTCCTTAAAATGTGACACAAACAAAATGGCATTTCACTCTTCGCTTTGATAGATATATTAGAGATAATTTAATTTATTTTTTATCCTTTTGCTTCTTTAACATTACGGCCGTTCTCGTGCACTCGGATGTTTGCATACGTCAGAGGAAGGGGAGTTAAGAAATAAAAGTGTGAGATTTATTGTTCTTGTTAGGAGGTCCATGAGAGTGGGAAGGGGGGGTGGTGGGGGTGGGTTGATTCGCTGGGCAGACGTTGTCGTATTATTGTTTATGTCCTGGTTTATGCTTCAACGGCAGGATAATTGTTAAGCGTATATATATGGGGAGGGGAGGGGGGGTAGGGCGGGAGTATCCTGAACCGGGGTGGGGGGATTCTCACACAAAAAAAAAATACAAGACAACAACAACCTATTTTCGATGAAATTTGGATGAATCATTTTATACTCTCGCAACCCGCTCCTATTTTTATTTCTAATCTCAATTCAAATGTTTCTTTTTATCTGTGTCATTACAATGGTTCAGCACAAAGCACTGAAACGAAGCGAGTAGGGGAAAAAAAAGTAGTTTTGATGAATTTCGACGAACGCTGAACTTGACCAATA
>JAGDYQ010000002.1:13580041-13612227 GCA_021962125.1 Bulinus truncatus
ACTGTTGCGTGCTGGTATTTACTTTTGGTTACAATCACGATGTACAAACACCAAACAACAAAAGGAGTCAAATGCAGGCTTCGTATTTTCCTTCCTTAATCTTAGTGTTTATTTCACAACATCAAATCTTAACATCCAAAGATCATAACATCACATAATCCAATAGTCTCTAACGCCTTCTAATATATATCTTTACTGTTGTCTTTTACTACTAAAATCATGCTCTGACTAACTGCTAGAATAATAGAAGACTATAGTGGACCTCGTTACATCTCACGTCCACTCTCTACGCTCGCCTCAGCCCCATTCCCTACTCTATTTCAAAACCTACTTTTATATCATTGGGCCCTCTCGATCTGTCCCCATAACTCAGAGTCAGTTGTCAAACGGATGTGTGGGAACTACACATTACCTTCCATTCCACGAACAGAAAAGGTATGCAATTCACGGTCACTCTGGTATCCAAACGTGATACCTGTGCTGACCTACAGTAATTAAATCAGGAGGGGACAACAGCTGGAATGCGGAGGTGGGGGGGGAGGGACGGGATGGGGGACTGGTGCGCACGTTTTCATTATGTCCCTCGTCACGGCTATTGGTTTGATCCGTGACATACATTCTATTAGGAGAAGATGTGGTGGGGTTGATGCTAATACAGTCCGTGGCAGTCCGGTCATTTATCTGTTTGTCCAGAATGTCAGTTGACTTTCTCCCTACTCTCGGAATCATATATCAAGTCCCTAACCCAGGCCGCTAGAAAACGTAAAGACAGATTTACTTTATATTTTATCCTATATTCTAATAACTATGTGAGAACCATGTTCTCCACACACACATTGTAAAAAAAAAACAAATTATGTAGCCTAGATAGATTACTGACTCTTGAAACACGGGCAGGTGACAATCATTTTCCCATCATCATCTGAATATAAAAAATTTGACTAAATTTCATTTTAAAAAAAATACTAGGCAATTAAATTGACCAACAAGTCGCTGCTGACTTGACCAACTGTAAGTCAAAGTATTTTAATTAACTAATTAATCGATTATCAATAAATCTATTTTACAAATGACTCCGCCCACGTAGTTTTCAGGCTGGAATCTGGGTTAAAAAAAAACTACAATAATACAACAGATTTTTTCACTTAGTTTTTTTTTTTAAATTGATTTGAAAATTTCCCAAGGGAGTTAAAAAAAAATTCCGGAAACAATTAACCTCTGTTCACTGACTCGTGATAAATTTAAAATGAGACGCAGCTATCCATTGGTTACTTTCGAATTGCGCAGTCGGTCGCTAGAATTGGCGTGTTCCATTTGTAATTAAAACTCAATTTAATGAACATAGATGTTTTTTTCCAATAAAATTCATAAAGACCTATTTAGGATATATATATCTATATGTATAATTCAGACATTATGATTCAGACATTGTTTACCAATTTTAATTTCACCAAATTTATTTCGTTCGAGGTGTACGATAGTGTAGGTCCAGTTGTTGGACGAACGCCAGGATCTCTTTTGGTTCGCTATTCAATTTCAAGTTTCAAAGCCTTTTATTTGGGGTTGGGTGGGGAAGGGGGTGGTGGTGGTTATCTTTTCGTTATTTGGGCGTTTACTATTATGTTGATGTGTATGCGGGGGGGGGGGGGGTGGTTGGTTGTTGCCGCCGACAAAGCAGCGTCGTCTTTTTTTTTATTATATCCTTCGTGTGTCTGATTATATTGGCTTGATGCCAGTCAAAGTATTGAATAGATTTCATTATTTATTCCGTTCTCCTACACTGTTGGTTTTCTTTCTTTTCATACATTCTTTCATTAAAAACCAAACTTTTGTTGTTTGTTTGTTTTTTTTCAATTTTAAATAAATTCTCTATGTCGACTATTGCAGTCTGACACTGGGTTACGTTGACCTGTCAGTCTGAACTATGCAGGTTTCGGGTTGAAGAGTAAATGAAGTCACTGGCCGGTGACGTCATTGTATGATGCTCGCCACGTGGCAGTGTTGGGCCCTAATGGGGATGAAGAAAAAGAAAAAAAAAAGTAAATCCCTCTTAGCCCTGGCAGAGCCGAACCTAGAGATTTGGAGGCCCGGGGGGGGCTTGGCCTCTTTGGGGGCCCCTGCATTATGACATTCGACACCATGGCATGAGATAAGGTACTTAATATGTAAAGTAAAAAAAAAATTTGGGGCCCCCCTCAAGCTGGGGCCCGGGGGGACTTTTGAATTTGGACCCCCCCTCTCCCTACCCTCGGTACGCCTCTGACCCCTGGAGTGACACAGAGACATATGAAGTTTAGAATTTATCTGTTTTTTATAACCTCGGCATATAAAGGGATTGTGAGGTTAGCACAACGCCCTGCCGCCTTTACTTCCCCCAACTTAAAGGCGGGTACCCATTTAAAGCTGGGTGGACTTGAGGGACACTTAGGATGAAGCAAAGAAAATAAATGTCCCAATAACTGTTACAGGTCAGTGTCTACACACACGGGCGTCTAATCCTTATAAAAGCATTACCATTGCAATTATAATGTACAAACACATTTACAGAGAAATAGTCTCTATTCAAATGAATAGATTATGATAATTAATCAGCGCGTGTATGCAAATGTCGACTTACAGAATTCTTCGCTTACTATACCACGTCTCTTATTTTTATTCTGTAAATAAATCCTACAAGTCAATGAAACAATAAACGAATGAACAGAGCTGAACAGTCTTATGGCGCACGTGGTACATTACAGTGTTTAAGATAAACTGTCCATTTTTCAAGTTACACGTTCTGATTTTAAAGCCAATGTTTATGGCCTATGGAATATGTAATTTATTTTTAAAAAATTTACATCCCCGAATTCCATTGCGCGTTTTGACATTCGGCACCATGACATGAGATAATGCATTTAATATTTAATGTAAACAAAATTTTTGGGCCCCCACAAGATGGGGTCTGGGGGGGTGACTTTCGAATTTGGACCCCCATCTCCCCACCCTAGGTATGCCTCTGTTGCTCTGCCACATTTGTATCTCTGTGTGTGTAAAAGGAGGCTGGGGCATAGTACGAGTCCAGGTACGGTGATACTTTAAAACACGAACGTTGAGTCATTTTATTTCCTCCTCCATAAATAACATAAAGTGCGTAGTTCCATTTCTGGAATAATACTCTTTGTATTTATGCTTATGTGTGGAAACCATTAACATCAGCTTTTCAAAATGTTTATTTAGTTATGAACAACTATTATAATACGTTTACTGCGGTAAACTGTTAGTGTACATCAATCCGGAGAGTATCATAAGATATATCGGCATGATATTTTATGATCTCTCCTTCCTGGTCTGAAAGACATACCATGATCCACGAGGGATGGATCATAGGGGGTTCTCTAGTCAGGAAAAAAAACCCATTACTTGCGAGGGTGGTGGTACTGTGGTCAACGAGGACTATCCGAGGCCGCAGTATTCACAGCTGGCGGTGGTGACGGATGTGGTCGGCACACAACACCCTTCCACTCCGTCCCACTCAAGCACACCTACGCAGCCTGCCATTTCGGGCTGAGGTTACAGGCACACTACACCGTTCTCTCTGTCCGAATGGCAGGAAAAACCCCGTTCCTTGCCATTCTGGCCGATCGGCAGTACACACACCCTGCTTGTCTGGTCATATTGGGCAAGGATAAAAACCCATCTTTCTGCCATCCCTGCAGATGATAGCGGGTACACTCACCCCGCCGCTCTGTAGGCATGGCAGACGTGCATCAGCGCCGCCAACAATGCTGGTGTGGTAGGCACACTACACCCTACCATGCTGGCAATGGCGGCGTTAAAAAAAAAGAGAAAAAAAAATATGTTTATTGAACAAAATTGTTCAGTAATGCTGACCACAATTAAATAATCAGCTGGATTACCAAACTTACTATGTCACTAAATTTTTATCCCAACAGAAAGAAAATTTTAAGAAGTTTATAACATTCTTCATTATGTTTTAAGCAGTTCCCAGTTTCTATACTATCTGAGGCCCACGATGTAAAATAATTATATAAGTAGATAGTTTCATAATAAAATGTATTCATCACTTTATCTATGTAACCTGCGTTGTAGCCCCACCCCGCCTCTTCCTTGAATCATTCTTATTTTATTGTGTTTTTCTTTTATGCCCTTGTTGATCGGCCAGAAATGGCAAGGAGACTGTTGAAAAAAAAAAAACATGATGACCATTCCCCAACCCCTGGGGAAGATCAGCGCTAGGGCAGAGTCGCCGCAAAGGAAGAGGAGGAGGCGACAGATAACTTCTGTAAGAAAAGATATTTATTTTTCATTTCTTTATTTTTGCTGCAAAGTTTGGGAGGCTAATGGAGGCCAGAAACCCAACCACCCCCCCGCCCCCCACCTCGCCTCCCACCAGTTATCACAGTTGGTCACGGACTTAAGAATTTCTGACTACGACCCCTGGATAACAATCACTTGGACCACAGCTCCAAAAAAAAAAAATGAAAATTTCCAGGTCAGTTATTTAGAAGCTATGATATCTCTTAGATCATCGTTCGTTGATTTTGTATGTCAGTGCAGACTATTGGGCTGTGGGTGCAGACAACTGGGCTGTGTGGGGTGGGGGTGGGGGGGGAAGAGAGGAGAGGGGGCTCAGGAAGCTGTAGCAGACGATGCGATTGGTTATTAATGTAGCCAGAGCCATTTTTACGTGTGTGTGTGTGTATCATGCGGGGAAGGGGGCAAGGCGAAAACTCCTGAATAGACCTCGCATGACAAATATCTACAAATTGTGTCCCCATGACAACCCCAATAATTTTAGCCCAGGCGCCCTGACAGGTGGTCAGATTGCCCTTTCTGGTGGCCGGCAAGATTAAAGCCCGAACTTTGAAACCCACTTAGCGGGGGAGGGGTGGATGCGTCTCTGTAAACAATAGTCTGTACTGTGTTTGATAATCTGAGAAAAATAATACCACATAGCGAAAGAAACATATTCATAAGACAGTAACAATATATTTATAAGTCAGTAACAACATATTTATAAGACAGTAACAACATCTTTATATTAAACTGTCGTTTTTTGGTGTACTGTCATTTGTTTTGCTTATTTATCTGTTGCTATTGTTCATTTATCGCAGATAGTTTAATTATTGCTACAAAATTATGGGATAGATTAACAAAAAAAACCAGCTCAGTGTAAGTATTTTTGTGACACAATTTTTATTTATTTGTTTTTTTTTTTATTTCCACAAGCGGATGTTTCGCGGAAGATTTCGTTCAGAATAATGTCGGTTATCTCGATAATGTGATATCTCCATTCAGCAGCTGCTGGCCGTCCATCTTTCTTTCGAGTTCCAAACAAAGAGAGAGAGAAAAAAGTTGAACTGCATCATCGTTAACTAAACACAACAGTTCTGTCCTTTGTCTTACCAACCAAGAGATCTTTTGTAAACACAAACAACGCTTCCACTCCCTTATTCTCTCTCTCTCTTTTCCCCCCTCACCCCCCCCCCTTACAACGATATACTTTGTCAATCTTGATAAATATCCACTTCGCAGTGGGCATAAAAATATCGAATTTCTCTAAAGCTGTTGGCTGTCGTAAACTGAGAGCACGGGGGTCTGCAGTACATTGGGGATTCCAAGGGAGTTCAGGGTACAACAACAGATAGAACTCTTCTCATAGGCGGCCCTCCCTAAATATTCTTTTTTTCACGAGGCCCTCAACTTGTTAATGGCGTCACTGTTTATTGCCAACCATGTTAAACTTACCGATAGACAACCGACTGGTGATCGCTTTGTCTGGACTCTCTCCCTTGAGGCACTAAGTCTCTTCTACCTGTGAGATCAAACTCGCTGTGTTCCTCAGCATGAGGTAACTGACTTACAGACCAATGGACAGCAAGCTACCACACTGGTCCACCCATGTATCTCTTTCTCTCTCTCTTTCTCTCTTTTTACCCTCTTTATCTATCTCTCTCTTTATCTCTCTCTCTCTATTTCTCTCTCTCATTCTCTCTTTCTCATTCTCTCTCTTTTCTCTCATTCTCTCATTCTCTCTCTTTCTCTCTCTCCCTTTCTCTCTCATTCTCTCTCTCCCTTTCTCTCTCCATTCTCTCTCTCATACTCTCATTCTTTCTCTCTTTTATTCTCTCTCATCCTCTCATTCTTTCTCTCTCTCATTCTCTCTCCCTTTCTCTCTCTCATTCTTTCTCTCTCTCATTTCTCTCTCATTCTCCTTCTCTCTCTCATTCTTTCTCTCTCTCTCATTCTGCTTCTCTCTCACATTCTCTCTCTCACTTTCTCTCTCATCTCTCTCTCATTCTCTCATTCTCTCATTCTTTCTCTCTCTCATTCTCTCTCATTCTCTGATTCTTTCTCTCTCTCTCATTCTCTCTCCCTTTCTCTATCATTTTCTCTCTCAGTCTTTCTCTCTCTCTCATTCTCTCTCTCTCACTCTCATTCTCCTTCTCTCTCTCATTCATTCTTTCTCTCCCTCATTCATTCTTTCTCTCTCATTCTCCTTCTCTCTCTCATTCTTTCTCTCTTTCTCTCTCTCTCTCTCTCTCTCTCTCTATATATATATATATATATATATATATATATAGGCTTGCCATACGTCCCGGTTTGGCCGGGACAGCCCCGGATATACTGGGTTGTCCCGGGGTCCCGCCCGGTTGTTGAAATTGTCCCGGTTTAGATTCAGGGCGCAGTTTCTTGGAAATAATTGAGCAAAATTATTAGATCAGAGAATGATTAATGTGCTCTTGTGTGATCAGTAACATTTTGGTAAGTAACACAGTGATACAAATTTACAGAAGTGAAAAATACGAGTGGTACAACAAGAAGAAAACTGTTTTGTTTTGTAAAAATATCATGTTTGTGTACCATTATGAATCAAATAACAAAGATAATCTATTCTATATTTTAAGTGTTTTTTACATTACTGTATTCATAACCCCTTCCTCCCCCGGAACCGACATCCCCTAAACCTAAAGTAAAAAAGACAGAACTGTCCCGGTTGGTCCGTGAAAAAATATGGCAACCCTATATAATATATATATATATATATATATAGATAGATAGATAGATAGATAGATAGTTAGATATTGATATAGATATTGATATAGATAGAGATAGATAGATAGATAGATAGATAGATAGATAGATAGATAGATAGATAGATAGATAGATAGATAGATAGATAGATAGATAGATAGATAGATAGATAGATAGATAGATAGATAGATAGATAGATAGATAGATAGATAGATAGATAGATAGATAGATAGATAGATAGATAGATAGATAGATAGATAGATAGATAGACTAATGTGTTCGTCGCCCATTAGTTTCGATGTTTGATTTGTTGACTGAAGATACATAAATCTTTCATCTACTGTCATGGATCAAAAGCCACAATAACCACAGCACACTGCAAGTCAACATTAAAAGGAAATTGGCTAATATTTTATAATAACAAAACATAGAGATTTTCAGATTAAATGTATCGCTTCTTGTACTGCCTCAATTTTACAATGTGATATACTTTCTTCACTTGGCGACGCAAAGGTGTCCTGTTCATCATTATACAGTATGCTCCGACTGTACCTACCTACCAAAACATTCTTCATGATCAAGTTATTGTTTTTGTTGACATTAATAATACACTCTGGGTTAGAGGCTAGCTAAAGCCATTCGCTCAAAAGCTGTCTTGGTGATGACGCTATAATATTGTTGTGGCATTAGAACTGTAGGGGTTTAAAGGTTAGGTTTAGGTTAGGGTAACAACTTAATATCGTTCTTATCAACATTTTAAAACAAAAACAACAACACTAAAAGCTCAAAGAGGGTGGTTAGGTTGGTATGTTAAAAATTGACTAGCTTACGAATGATGTGTGAGACTTTGTGTGTGGTGTTGGGGGAGGGGGTGGTGGTGGTGGTGGGGGGAACATCTCAGTTGTCGACAGGCTGTACCATTTTCTAACAGTGAAAGTGGCAGGTCTCTTCGAGATGGTATTTTGTTTTGACTTACAGATCGACTGACAATGGTCCGTTAGCTGTTAACAGTCAGGGGGTTGGGGGGGGGCAGGGGCAAATAATGGAATGAGGAAGACCTGTGAGAGGTGAGAAAAAAAAAAGAAAGATAAAACTGAATGGAAAGTAGTATGCGAAAGATGGAGAGAAAAAAGTGAACACAGGTTTGTCCGGGTGAAGCTTAAGACGGTTAACGTTTACAGTGAGGAGAGGGTTGCACCTCATTGCACTTGCCCTCCTGCTGTTTTTTTAAAAAAAAACAATAACCAAACAACAGCAACAGAAACCAGTTTCCGCTCGTTTTTTTTTTTAACATTTTAATTAAATTTTATCATGGTTTCATCCATTCCTTCCAGGAGATGAGATGTTCATTGAGGGGCGGTTATCTGTCTTGTGAAAATAGACTTAGATTCATCGGTCGGCACCCGGAACACCTTCTATAATACCTCTTTATCAACCGGTCGTTTCTTTGTATTGACTCGTTGACACATATAGCCAACATATGTGTGTGTGAGAGTTACATCAACAAATGAAGTGCAATAATATGGAATATAGGTAACCAATATCAAAAAGTGAAATACAATTAACCATTTTGGAAAGCACTAACACAAGTCCTCTTTCATATTTAAACACAATAATAATTTAATAAACAATTCCAAACAAGTCCAAACTTCATTCATTTTCTTTTCTCAAGGTTCTACCCATTTCTCTGTATCAATGTTCTATCAAGCTTCCTTGTATAAAGGTTCTGTTCATTTCCCTGTATCAAGATTCTCCCATAACTCCCTAGTGCTCCCCCCCCCCCGCCCCAGAGAAAGGCGTTGAAAAGCCTCATGTTGGAATACAGCCATCTTTTCAACTCGACTGACTCAGAGTTTAAACAAAAAATTCTTAAATTAAAATGAAAACGTGTAAACAAAGACCTACAATGACTGTATCAGGGACGGCGCCATAAAATTTTGGGGCGCCTGGACAAATTCTGACATGTATAGCCCCCCCTCTCTTTCCAATAAATAAATAACAATAACAGATTTTTAAAGCGATGCCCCTCCCCCCCCCCCAACCCAAGGATCCAGGGGGAGGGGGCAATTCAACTGCTTCCTCTCGGCGGCCCTAACAGTGAAGTTTAAATGTACCACACCACTAGAATGTACCACGCCACTAGAATGTACCACGCCACTAGAATGTACCACGCCACTAGAATGTACCACGCCACTACAATGTACCACACCACTACAATGTACCACACTACTAGAATGTTACGCTAAAGTTTATTTTTCCCCCGAGTCCTCAAAATATGACCTTGAGGTAAATGTAATTCCCAGAGACACCTGTCAGTTCCAGATCGCTACCTACTAATCATTCTACCTAAGAATTCCATCCGACGCTTAGTGCGTAATGGAGAATGGATGGAGTCGTCAGGTAACGAGGTCAAGTTAAGATACTTCATGAGTGTGCGTGCTTGTGTGTGCGTGTGTGTGTGCGTGTGTGTGGTGTGTGCACCAGAAGACGAGGAACCACCGTGGCCCTGGAGATGAACAATGTAAAACATGACTCATAACTCCGCGATTACTTAATTGAAGATTGCGGAATTTTAAAGATAAAATCGCAGGCATCTTTCTCTCTCTCTCTCTCTCTCTCTCTCTCTCTCTCTCTCTCCCTCTCTCTCTATTTCTCTCCCTCCCTCTCTCTCTCTCTCTATTTCTCTCTCTCCCTCTCTCTCATTCAGTCGAGGTACTGTTCGTTACCTGAGACAAAAAAATGACAATTTTCGTCTTTACGCGAATCGTTCGTTAATTACCTCATTCGTAACGCGAGGCACTCAAGTATAATAGCTATTAATTTTTAATACTAATGCTGAATCAATGATTAAAGTTTCACTTTTTAAAGTTAGTATTTCACTTCCATCAAAACGTTAACCCTTTCTGTAAATGAAACAAATTTCTTTTTTTTCTAACCATTAGTTTTGCAAGTTTGATTTAACGTTCAACGGTTGGAGCCAGCGACTGCTGGTCTTGCCCAATTGATTACTACTTGGCATTAGGTCTCACAATTACGTCATCATTTCTTGCGGTTACATTTTTTTTAAAGACATACTTAGCTTTATTTCTATTTTTTTTTTATCTTAATGTTTTTTAAATAATTTAATCATTAATCAGGGTCATCGGGGTGGGGGGATTATGCAAAAAACTGCTTTTTTAGGACGCTCTTAGCCGTAGATTTTAAATAAACTGATTCTTGAATGTGTCTCACCTTTATACTGGAGGCCCCCAGAAGATGGTAGCAGTTTTCCAGTTGACCATTTCCGTTAGAACAGTTTTGATCACAAATGATTCCTTTACAACGAGGAAGCGACATTCTCTCTCTCTCCCCCCCCCCACCACCAACCTCCCCTACTCCTGTCCTAATCATAGTGACGTGTGGCACATCCATAACCAAATGAACTGATTGGAAATCTGACCCGTTTAGATTAGGGGGTTAGTCAAATTTCGAGATTACAGTAGTTTCGAAACTTGACAGAAAATGTTGGCGGTAGAGCTGTGCAAATGTTGGAGGTTGGGCTGGGCAGTGGCGTCGAGAGCCAACACGGGCCCCAGGGCAGGACATCATTGCGGGCCCCTTTATAAACAATACGTCGTGAAAAAATTGACATGGTCGGGGCGGTCGGGCCCCCTTACAGATGCGGGCCCCCTGGCAATGACCCCCCAGGCCCCCCTCCTCTCACCGTGCCTGGGGCTGTGCAAATGTTGGAGGTAGAGGTGTACAAAAATTGTTGAAATTGAGGATAAAAAAATTGAACAATTTCAGCGAAACTACTGGAAATTTTATAGCTTCTGATAACGTAATGTTATACATGCACGCTACGGGATTTATTAGCATGTTTCCTGTTTTAGGCTGTAGTTTTTAATCCTTGATTGTTATACTTCCTTTACAGTAGATTTTTTTTAATTTGGTACAATGATTTCTAAAATAGTAATGTATCCATATTGAAAAAATAACAATCTAAAAATAGAAATCAAGTTTAGTTTTTTAAAATATTTTTGGTGAATCTGTCATGTTTTATAAAATAATGTCAATCGATATTTAAAAAAAAAACACTTTGGCATGATGCTAAGACGTTGAGGAAATGGGGTAACATAACCTCGTTGTATTTACAAATACTGTTTACAATATAGTATCGGAATTTTTTTTTTAAATTGCTTTCAAAATAATGATGCGTCATCAGGCAGAAGAGGAAACGATTAAGGAACAAAAAAAAAGTACATAGTCAAATTTATCAGTAAAAAAAAAACTGGTGAAATGGTGGGCAAGTGAAGCTCCATGGGCCACACGCGGCTCTTGGTCCTATTTAGGTCATTATTTATTAAAAAAAAATTCTAATAAATTCACTATGTTGAGGTCCTTAGCGGGTTTTGTTACCAGGCGTATTACATAAGAAGCACTATAGTGTCTCTTATCCACCTACCAGGTGTATTACATAAGAAGCACTATTCTATCTCTTATCCACCTAACCTGTGGTCTCCACCCAGTATTGTCCCTTACAGCGATGACCTGCGGTCTCCACCCAGTATTGTCCCTTACAGCGACGTGCTACACTGATTTCTGTGTCCCCCAAGCGATTTTTGTCTTGGATTTAACGGTGATTTGTTTGTTGATCCCCCCCCTTTTTCCCTCACCCCCTCCACCCCTCTCCCACCCCCAACCGTACCAGGCATGGCGCGGTCAACATGTGGGGAAGGTTTTTGAAACAAAATTGTTTCTTGTCCCAATCATTTCTTTCGGAGAACAGACAAGAAATGTTCCGTAACGTATCTTTAATTTCTCCTTGCCATGTAAATGTTGATGTCCTTTACAATACCACTTTCATTAAATTTCGCAAGCCGATCTACCCACCGACGATTGTCATCAGAACTTAATGGTGCACATTGTCAAGGAGGCAACACGGTGGATATGTCTCAAGTGTTTTACGTAACGAATGTAAGACAGCGAAGACAAACGGGCCATCTGAAACATAATTTTTAAATTCCGTAGATCAGATTCCACTTTTGATAGGCTCTCTCTCTTCTCTCTCTCTCTCTCTCTCTCTCTCTTGCTCACGGACTAACTGCCCTTGTGTATCCATTTTGAAACACTGTGTTAACCAAGAATCTAATACCCCCCCCACCCCCATTGATACATACTCTTTAATAGAACTGCACTCTCCCAAGAGGAAGCACTTCGAAACGGATAGGTGGTCAGGTATTTACACATTCGCATGTTAGGAGAGTAACAAGGGATGCGAAACGCATTTTTACTGCTTTTAAGTATCATGGGTTCAAAAAAAAAAAACTTGTAAGGGAAACACTACTGCGTTTTGTCTTTGCATTTTCCTTTCCCCTATTTGTGTTATACTTATCTCCCCCTTTTTTTATTCTTCACCATGGTGATGGGCAGCGTCAAGTCGGAATGTCTTCGTAAGAGAGAAATGCAGCGCACGTTGGGCAATTGGTTTGGAATTACAGAGAGAGAGAGTTGACGGCCGTTGTTGTCTTTTACGTTGTTTGCTGATGCAGTTGGGGGGGAGGGGGGAGGATAATTTTTTTTCTGCAAAGTATGACATAGTACAGGGGTGTGCAAACTACGTCCCGCGGGCCTCATGCGACCCGTCTGAGTATAATTTGCGGCCCGTATGCATGTATATGTTCGTATTTTAAAATGTAATGTGCATGTGTAATAAAGCGTGAATGTGAAATAAAATGACAAATAAAAGATTATTATCTTCAATTCATATTTTCATACGTTGTAAATTGTAATTAAAGTAGACAAAATATATATGCGGCCCGCCAATGACAATCAAGTTTTCAATGTGGCCCTCCGCAGAAAAAGTTTACCCACCCCTGCTGCAAAGCATATTGGAAGATACGGACATGTTATTAATGTTGTTGATAGATGGACATTTATCGTGGGGGTCTCATTTGGAAAAGACTCGCAACATGTAGAGTAGCTGAGGAACCACTTGTTGCGAAGGGTGCACTAAAGATTAGCGAGTGATGGATTTTGAAATGTATTTGCAAATAAATAAATACACCACTTTTTAGGAGATGCTTACAAACTTTTATAAAACTCTGTTTAATTCTGCATTAGTCAATATCATTTTTATTATAATAAGATGGCTCTAATTTTGAGAGAAAAGGGCCCTGACCTGATGGGCCCTAATAATAATCAATGAAAGTCTATCGCTCGTTTTGTATGACAGTCTCATGTGATGTCATGAGATACGACTTTTATTTATAGATTATTAAATAATATCCAGTTACCCCAGCATTGACACAACAAGCTCACCATCTACTTAAGCCAGCATCCACAACAAGCTCACCATCCACTTAAGCCAGCATCCACAACAAGCTCACCATCCACTTAAGCCAGCATCCTCAACAAGCTCACCATCCACTTAAGCCAGCATCCACAACAAGCTCACCATCCACTGACCCCAGCATCCACATGGAGCACATCATCTATTTACCGCAACATCCACAAGCTGCTCAGCATCCACTCACCCCAGCAATGACACAGAAGCTCACCATCCAATTATCCCAGCATTGACACATCATCTCACCATCCACTCACCCCAGCATTGACACAGAAGCTCACCATCCACTGACCCCAGCATTGACACAGAAGCTCACCATCCACTGACCCCAGCATTGACACATCATCTCACCGTCCACTTACCCCAGCATTGACACATCATCTCACCATCCACTTACCCCAGCATTGACACAGAAGCTCACCATGCACTGACCCCAGCATTGACACATCATCTCACCGTCCACTTACCCCAGCATTGACACATCATCTCACCATCCACTTACCCCAGCATTGACACAGAAGCTCACCATCCACTCACCCCAGCACATACACTGCAGCTCACCATCCACATACCCCAGCATTGACAAAGCAGCTCATCATCCATATTTAATTGCAATGACTAGCGATCTCGACCTATTTGTTGCCCCCACATAACCCCCGCACCACATAACCCCCCACACACACACACGAACACACCAGTTCGCTCACACCCGAAGGGTAACATCCAGTTTTAGCCTAATTTTAAACGTCCCTACCTTCCCCCCCCCCCACAATTTTCCTAACGACTGTGTAATCTTTATCTTTCTTTTTCTTTTTTTTTTTTTCAAATTGTCATTTTCAAATAATAAACACAAATAAAACAAAAACGAGATACTACGTGCTGAACTACCACGTTCTTCATTATAGGCGTAACCAGAGTGTTTCTTCTGATGGGGGGGGGGGGGGTGAGACTGCAAATTTTCAGTTGTTGATTTATAAAACAGCTGACGCTTTGACTTTCCAACCCGGTTACCTTCGTTAGAGTTTTTACACACACAAAAAAAAAAAAGAAAAACTGTCAAAGGCGGATCTTAAACAGAGACTTGGCTGAGAAGGTAGCAAAAGGCTATAAAAATGTGCAATATTTCGTTCGTTTGTCACGCCCATGTCTGTGACGTCACTGTTACGTCACCTTAATGTCCCGGAGAGACATATTCACCAGATAAACTCGATGTCTGGTCTGGAGATAAAAGTCAGTGGAAGGAGAGAGGGAAAAAAAAAAGAATATGAATTTATTTTTATCGTTTCGGTTTTATTTTTTGTGAGATGTAATTCACTGCCTCCATCCAGCTTTTCAGATTATAAATTGCTAAACAAGGTGCTTAAATTACCAACCTATCTGAACTTACTCCGTTCTTTCTCTCTCTCTCTCTCTCTCTCTCTCTCTCTCTCTCTCGGTCCCTCTGCCCCCTTCTTTCTCTCTCTCTCTCCTTCCCCACCCATCCAGCTACCCGACGTTTTCTTGTTTTTAATACTGAGCTTAAAAATTGGGGTCAGCAAGGAGTCTAAGCGCAACGCTCCTGATGCTGAAATAAGAATCACACACACACACAAGCACACATTCACACTCGCATATGCGCAAACATACATGTGGTAAACAAAAAAAAGCAAGCAGAGAACAACATATAAAAACATACACATGTACACACCAACATTCATACATACGTCTCGTCTGCAAATAATGGAACATTCAGACAGAAATAGGAAATTCAAAGAGTGGCAACGCGGGTAGGGCTAGGAGAGGGGGTGGTGGGGGTTAAAAGTTTTTTTTTTTTTACAAAGGTGAAGAAATCTGTATCCTGCTGGTCTCAGAGTTCGCTTTTCTTTCCGAAATTTTTGAAGAAAGATAGGAAAAATGGAGAACATTTTGGAGAAACTCACATTGACAGTCTGTCTTGCTTCATTCAGATGGATGGGAGTTATCGCTGTTTGCGGCATTAATTGATTCACGTACTAGCTGGCCTTGGAATAAGAGTTGAATCAAATTTTGTGGTGATTTCCATTTTTTCTTCTATTTTAGAGGGGATTTTTAAATTTAAACACAAGGGGAGACAACGCTAAACGGTTCTTCGTCTACCAGGTGAAATTATTTTTTTTGTAATTATTTTTTTACTTTTTTTTCCTTTTACTTCTGTTAATCTTTTTTTTATTTTGATTTACTTACAAAAGTCTTTGACGATGATTTTGTATTTAATATACTGGACATTATTAGCTCATTATTGTTTTTAGTCATAACGATGCTAAAAATAGGATATAAAAAAACTATATAATGGCGGGAGATAAATAAAAGCAACAAACTAACGTAAATGAGTTGGTTTGTTAATAAGATCTTTCACTGTCTGTTATCTGATACATAGTATCTCTTAAAGCTATCACTCAGCGACCAGTACACCCGATATGAGGCGGATAGATTGCTTACGATTTTTGTATTTAGTGAAATTAAAGACACAAATTGGTACAAGTTGATTAAAATATTTAATTTACATTTTGTTGAAGCTTGACCAAAAAAAACATTAAAATCTTAAGTATGGTCTGATTGAAACATTCTATTCTGTTCTGTGCCGGATCTAAGAAAGGCCAGATAAGGTTTTTTTATCCCATTTCTTCTTATCCCATTTATTCCTATCCAATTCCTTCTTATCCCATTTATTTATATCCCATTTCTTCTTACCCCATTTATTTATATCTCTTACGATCGCACCCCTTCCCCTCATATCACAGCTACCTCCATAGCATGTTCCCGTCATCCCCACCCCCGTTAGATCTGTGGTCAGCGGAGCGTGATTAAAGGTACGAGGCCCTCCGGAGCTGGACGAAGGTGCGACCAAGATCAAAGCCCTACCGTATTCAGGAAAAACCCCTGAGCCAGGTTTTGATGTCGAAAACGCCCCTCCCCCCCCCCCCTATTTCCCATCCCACCAGATTCAGGGACGAGCAGTCGATCGAGGCAGAAGTTGAATTTAGTTTTAGTCAGTGTTGTATTAGAGTTTTGTATGAGATAGTCCTGCAGTCAATAGTAGTTTAAATAAAGTTCAGTTATTTTTATACTTCACATTAATACGTGTTGACTCATCTGTTGATATAACTGTGTGTTTGGAAGTCCAGCAATAATTCAAGGAATATATTAAAAGAACCCGTAACAATATCCCTTTTCTTCTTATCCCATTTTTTCATATCCCATTCCTTCTTATTTTACGTCGAATAAATCCACTGCTTGAATATCACTTTTTAAATTTTTTTTTTAATAAAATTGTTCCGAACTTACCAATGTCTGTCTGTCTATCACACTTTCTTCCATTCATTCACTACTGGACAAGACTGAACTTACCAATGTCTGTCTGTCTATCACACTTTCTTCCATTCATTCACTACTGGACAAGACTGACCTTACGTGACCCGTTCCGTCTCAAGCTCAACGCTCGCGGGTATAGTGTCAAGATCACATAACTCGCTGTGCAAACAGGGTTATGCCCATTGTTGTATAGTGTGGTCACGAACATGTGACCAAAATCACGTGATAGAGTACAAATCGCCATTTTGTGGAACCAAGGCTACATTCCCTCGATAGCTACCGATAATAGTAACTTAATAAACGGGACAGTACTAATGACATTAGTAATGTACTGTAAAAAAAATTCCTGCTTTAAATTACTTTTTAGTGTAGACACCATAGAGGGGGTTAAATTTATATGCGACGATTGATTTGGTCCAATATAAAATAAGCTAATTTTGACCGAAAAAGAATATAACTGCAAAGCACGATCATTCCCATGCCATAGATAGTGTCAATGGCCTTGCTAGAAAAAACAAACTTTTATTTTGAGTGTTCATAATATTTCTTGTTTCAAGTTTTCAGTAATTTTTTTTGTTTTATATTACATTACCAAACCAAATGCTATTTAAGTTACTAAGACGTCTCATACTTATTACTTGTATGAACATAATAAGAGAATACCAGCAATATTACTAATAAAATTAAAACTGACAAAAAAAAAGGAGTAATGGTAGATCTTTAAATTTTTTATTGACATTTATTTCACATTTTTAAGTAATTAAAAAAAATAATAAAGTTATTAGTTGAAAGTTAAACATATAACTATTTGATTAGTAGCTATGCCTATGATTATTAAAACTTAAGTTGAAGTCATGGTAGTTAAAGATGCAAGACAAATTGATAAAATTAACTGTCATATGAAAAATTAATTTAAAAACATAACACATGTATCATACAACTAGTTTAGTAGATTTGGGTGAATTTATAAATGCTGACTAGGTAAAACCATATTTAGCTTTCTATAAAGCTTTAAAACAGGCACAATTAAGTAAAAGTAGTTGATTTTTTAAAATGTGATTTAACAATGTAATACTTGATAAATTTAACCTTTAAAGTTCATTTAAGAATCCTCATTCAGTTCCAGACTTGTCAGTAGCACATCATTTTTCTAAATATTAAGTTCCAAAGTGATATTACAGTGATGTTATATCCAGAGAAGTCGTCACATAAAGCCCCTGCTAGGTATATTCAGTGTTTCGATGCGAATCAACCAAATATATTCTATTATTGGATTGATTGACGTAGAGCCTCCATTACATTTGAGTACATAGAAGCCTGTAAAGTTGGGATATGTTATTTCTGTATGTCTATATTCCATCTAGAGAGGCCTGTAAAGTTGGGATAGGTTATTTCTGTATGTCTATATTCCATCTAAATCTGTTACCATCCATACATGTCACTGATTTGAACTTTCAGCAATGTCAAATTTAACTTAACAGCTTAATGATACTATTTTTGTATCATTTATTTTACAATGGGTACAGTTGTTTACGCTGTTCTGAAGGTAATAAGTTTCTGGCTTAATAGGGTGAGCTTTGAAAATTTCACCAACATCAGGATAATTTCACATCAGGGCGCTAATGCTGACAGCCCAATACTTATATTGTCTTTGGCTGACATCAATGTGCTTTGTAGAGAAACCAGACTCTGTGCAGATATTTTCTTCAGTACACTGCTCATATTTCTTAAATGAGAAGCTTTAACATGAGGCAGATTAATATTGTTATGATCTAGTAACAAAAGAGGTAACAAGTCAGCATCTTTAGTACCAGCTAGTAACAAAGTGTAGATGCTCAGCCAACATTTGTAGTACCAGTATCTTGTAAATGAGCAGGTCCACCTAAAATTTAAAAAAAACAACAATATATAGGATTTTTAAGATAGGTTTTTAGTATTTTTTATTAATCTTTCCATTAATATGCTGTAAAATATTTAATCTTTACCATTAATATGTTGTAAAATATTTAATCTTT
Organism: Bulinus truncatus; assembly: GCA_021962125.1. NCBI lineage: Eukaryota > Metazoa > Mollusca > Gastropoda > Planorbidae > Bulinus > Bulinus truncatus. The sequence goes on from JAGDYQ010000002.1 coordinate 13,598,753, forward strand.
ACCATTAATATGTTGAAAAATATTTAATCTTTCCCATTAATACGCTTTAAAATATTTAATTTAATGACATTCACCAATAAATCTATATTGTAATGTCCATAGTTTTAATAAAAAGTCACAAACAAGAATAATAGTTTTGTAATTTATAGTTATTGCTAATATTAGCAATGCAATAATTAATATTATACAATTATTCATATACTTTTTTAAATAAAATCTGCTAATTGGTGTTTAATATAATAATAATTGCCCATTAAGGTCAAATACTATTATTATTTCTTTATATAAACATGCTTTGAAATGTTTAAAATTCTTACCTGAAACAAAATGTCCAGATGAAAGCCGCATGTTATCAATCATCACTTTACTATCATTCCATCGATAAAAATTGGCGAGAAACTGACATCCTCTGTGTTCAGTAAACTGTTTATTTATTTCATTCTGGTGTTTTTTTTTTTACTCTTAGTATCCTAAATTGCCGCTGCAAGTTTCACAGCCTTTTACCTAGCTGATGGTTATTTTAAAACAAATCTGAAAATCATCATTGGTGCTACAAAATGGCGACTGTTTACAATCTCGCGACTGTATGACATCACACGTGACCGCCCTATAGAAACTGTCTTTTCACTTTGGGTTTTCAATCAAATTAGTCATAATGACCATCATCTCTTATTTATCTCTGGCATCGGTAGAAGGATTAAACACTGACGTTTACAACGTCATAGGTATATATATAATACTAATGTCGATTAGCTAATTCACAACGATGTTACTTTTTAAATCATGTTTTTATAGACGGACCATCTCTATATATATATGTCATCCAATAGAGACAGTCCCCCTTTAGAGACAACCCGCTTAGAGACAGTCCCCGTTTAGAGACATCCCGTTTAGAGACAAACCGTTTAGAGACAGTTCCCGTTTAGAGAAAGTCCCCGTTTAGAGACAGTCCCCGTTTAGAGAAAGTCCCCGTTTAGAGACAGTCCCCGTTTAGAGACAACCCGTTTAGAGACAGTCCCCGTTTAGAGACATCCCGTTTAGAGACAAACCGTTTAGAGACAGTCCCCGTTTAGAGAAAGTCCCCGTTTAGAGGCAGTCCCCGTTTAGAGACAGTCCCCGTTTAGAGACATCCCGTTTAGAGACAATCCCTTTAAGAGACAACGCCGAATCTAAAACGTTATACCATAATTTTCTTTCTATTATTAACCTGGAAATTAGCTTCCATACGTCACCCTAAAATAACCGACGTCATCACTGGGAGAAAACTATTTGTCGTGTTTTAGGACATTTGCGAATTTTACAAAAAATAATTAATATCCATAAGCTGTTCTCTAACTTCACTTTACGTATATTTGTATTCGTCTTTCAAAACTTGTGACTCAATTATCGAACAGTTCCCGTTCACCTAGATTGCCCTAGATGGATGAAATTGTGTACACGTTCATCTTACACGACGAATCACAATTTTAAAATTTTTATGTCACAAAAATATCTCATCACGAATCATACAGGAAGTGGATCGATATTTAAAAAGTTCTGTAACTATCAATTTAAAAAAAAAACAGGCGCCATTTATGCTATTTTCCTTTTTAATACTATAACAACTAGGCCTACCTATCGATACAAAAGGCATAAATACAAAAAAAATGGCGACTTTCGGAAAAAATCGATTAAAATTTGTTAATGCGCGTTATGTTTAATTGATATTCTGTTTGTTACATCTTGCAGATTTCCGAAGCTTTTCACTATGTTTGTGTATTTATCATTTTGTATTTAATTGGAGAACACGTAGATGGCTTTCAATGAGGGTATTTGATACGGTCTAGTGACGGTCTAGAAGACAGGGAAAAAACAATGACACATGTTTGACCAGCTAATGACCCCCGGCTACTTGAGTAGTGTAGTCATAGTTAAGATCAATGGTGGCCGAATACTGCTCTTAGAGACGCATGCGGCCCTTTTGTAAGTAGCCTATTGTGCGACCCATGAAATCCATTTTTTTTCGATTTTTTAAAAATAATTTTGTTCTCTAAATCTTTATTAAATAGATTATAGAGCACCTTTTTGAAGTATTTTTTTTTTAATTGGACTATGCAATTTTAAGTATTTTTTTTTTCCTTTTTTAGTGCATTTTAATAAAATTATATTTTAAAAAGATAAATGTATATTTTAATTGGCATTTCTCAGCCTCTCAGAGCCGTCACAGACAATCTTGCAGCCGTAGTTTGGATCTTGAGCTACGCTAATTAAAACATTTACAAACCAAAAAAACCAAAACAAAAACAAACAAACAGATTTTTCCCTGTCAACAACACAAGTTTTCATTTTGAATTTTTTTTTTTTTTTTGTTATTTTTCAGAATTTCTTCTAAATTTACCTGACAAGTACACTATGGGCGAATCAGTCAAATACTTTATTTTTGGGGTTAAATCAGTGTTATTAATGTTGTCAGTTTACCCAGATTTGGCCAAAGTCATTATTTGGTTTTACCCTGGGACTATCAGTTAAACTTCCTTTCTTATCGGTTAGTTTTTTTTTCATTTTTTTTCGGCATTCAGCGGAGGGTAAGTTTTTGTAAATGTTTTGTCTGCTGGAGTTGCACTCCTAATCTTAATGATGCGCGTGACGTGTGTGTATGTGTGTGTGTCTGCGCGTGCCTGTGTTTGAGGGTGACTGTGTGTATGTGACGGATCGTTATTTTCGTGTTCGCTGTTGTCGTCAAACATCACGTCTGGTTTATTTTGTTTGTTGAAGGCAACAAGTGTAATACTCGCATACACCTCTAGTCTGTGTGGTGACTATTGTCCTTTTTTTTTAAAAAGTTAGCCCCGTGAAAATAGACCACCTTTCCTGTGAAATTGACCACCTTTCCTGGGAAATAGGCCACCTCTCCTGGGAAATAGACCAACTTTCCTGTGAAATAGACCACCTTTCCTGGGAAATAGACCAACTTTCCTGTGAAATAGACCACCTTTCCTGGGAAATAGACCAACTTTCCTGTGAAATAGACCACCTTTCCACCTTTCCTGTGAAATAGACCACATTTCCTGTGAAATAGACCACCTTTCCTGTGAAATAGACCACCTTTCCACCTTTCCTGTGAAATAGACCACCTTTCCTGTGAAATAGACCACCTTTTCTGTAAAAAAGACCACCTTTTCTGTACAGTCCTAACTATTTTTAAGGCGCAGTCCGAAATGGATTTACACGTTTCGGTCAACAGCGCTGCCAATAAAATAAAAAAATATATCTCAAGATCTTGGGGGAAAAACCCAAATATTGGCATCCTGCTTGTGACCAGGGGCGTTTTTATAAATAGTCTGACTAGACGATCACCAAGGAGCCCCCCAGCGCCTCTTCAAGTATTGATTCGTACAATACGTGATGCTAGCAGAGCCACTATAGTTACTTTTGCCCTATTCCCTGCCTCACCTTAACGTCCCTGAAAGTCTGTACCTAGGGCTCCGAAGTACATCTGGATGTCTTTGCTTGAGATGGAAAATTGAACCCGTTTTCTCACGCCCCCCCCCCACCCCTACTTTTACGACATTTACCACAGTTAAACCCAGTGATAATAATTTTTTTTTTATTAAAAAGTCATTCGATGGAACGTAATTTAGTTGTTCTAGGAATAAGTGTGGGGGTGGGGGGTGAGAGAGGGAGGGAGCTGAGAGTTTTAAAAAGTTAATGACACGATGATATGATATGAGCCCATGTTATGTATCATAATGAATGAGCTCCAGAAGCGTAGGAAAGGTTATGGCGGGTCGTGCAGCCACACTGGGCGCTCAGCTAGATAGGGGGCGCCGAAAGAGCGCTATCAAATGCTTTTAGCACTTTTCAGATTCGGAGGAGGTCGCCAAAAGGTGTTACCAGCACAGGTCGCCACACTACCTACCTTCGGCTCTGCTGAGCTCCCAACCACCGTACCCTGCTGAAGACACCATGATCTACATACGGGTGTGTTGACAGTCACTCACGTCTCGACATAGAATAATTAGGGAGATCGTGCGATTGGGGGGGGGGGAAGACAAACTAACGAAGAAGGCAAACTTCAAAGTGTCGACAGGTCAGTTTTAGGTCAGTGACGTCATCCTCGGGGGGGGGAGTAAGGGATGATGGGGAAACAGGACTTGTGTCACGTGGTCATTTAGACACGTGACTGTAATAGACCTTTAACTGGTGTAAACAGGCCTGTTGTGGGGGGAAAAAAAGTAGCGATTTGTGGCTAACAGTTTTACTCAAAGCCACCCAGAGACATACACACACACGCGCGCGCGCGAGCTAGGTCACACACGCGTACGCAAGGTAGTAAATTGCAGCTGAGTGATGAGATAATGTGCCCCTACCTAACGATCAGGTAAAACGCTATGCTCCATTACTTTTATTTTTAAAAGAAGAAGTGTGACTCGCATTGCGCATTGGTTTGAGAGTAGAATCAGCGAGTCGCCATTTAAAATAAAGCTACACATGTAGCCTCTAAACGTTATTTCAAAATAAAGCTACAAATGTCATTTGAAAATAAAGCTACAAATGTCATTTTAAAATGAAACTACTAATGTCATTTAAAAATAAAGCTACAAACGTCATTTGAAATAAAGCTACAAATGTCATTTTAAAATGAAGCTACTAATGTCATTTAAAAATAAAGCTACAAATGTCATTTCAAAATAAAGCTACAAATGTCATTTCAAAATAAAGCTACAAATGTCATTTAAAAATGAATCTACTAATGTCATTTAAAAATAAAGCTACAAATGTCATTTCAAAATAAAGCTACAAATGTCATTTAAAAATGAAGCTACTAATGTCATTTAAAAATAAAGCTACAAATGTTATTTAAAAATGAAGCTACAAATGTCATTTAAAAATGAAGCTACAAATGTCATTTAAAAATAAAGCTACAAATGTCATTTAAAAATAAAGCTACAAATGTCATTTAAAAATGAAGCTACAAATGTCATTTAAAAATGAAGCTACAAATGTCATTTAAAAATAAAGCTACAAATGTCATTTTAAAATAAAGCTACAAATGTCATTTAAAAATATAGCTACAAATGTATCTCCATGGTCGGTCAATCCCCCGTCTCTCTCTCTCTCTCTCTCTCTCTCCTACCCAGAACCCCATGCGGTAATTGATGTGTGCTCAGATTGTTTATATTTTCTATTACCTTATTGCTAAGTTTCTAAAAATGATTATGCTGTTTCTCTTTATACGATCATTTTTTTTTTGTTATGTAGAAAACAGAATAGCGCCATGTTCATTGCCAGCCATATTACACCATTCACTCTAACATCTTTGTAAAATAACAGACTAAATATAATTCATTTTCTTTAGTAAATGTGTTGGCCGTGAAAATGAATGTGAAATAGACAACCAATTACCAGATTTAGTTCGACTTTTTAGATAAAACATGTAGTGACGTACACACAAAAATTTATTCTAGGACTTGAATAACAAATTGATTATAAATTTCTAATAATAAATGGGCTGGAAATTGGGTTAATCTGACGTTATGGGTCGCTCCAATCATCCCATATTTTATCACACAATCTTCTGCAACCCCTTCAGGACATTCTTTCTCCATCCCACCATCACCCCCATCCCGTCATTCGTCCTTCAACTCTTTCACTCTTCGTTGGACCGCTCCAGGCAGTAATCCTTTAGGATTAGTTACCTAACGGCTCACCCACACGAAATGTCATCTTGACTCAAAGACAAGTAAACCTTTTGTTTTTTATGTTATGTAAGTCAAAAAAAATACAAAAAAAAAAATTAAAATGGTTCATAGTCAGCCAAATTTAAAAATGAAAATGGTTCATAGTAAGCCAAATTTATCAGTTACAAAATCTGGCCATCATAAAAATAATTGTTAAGAATTTAATTTTATTCTACTTTCTTTATATTTCTGTCATGCCATATAAACTGTTGGTGAGAAATGATTATTTTTTCCAGTTGCTGATAAGTTTGATTTCTTCTTGTCTGTTTTTCCCATCAAAATATTAACCAATCATGAAATACCACATTTTATTTGCGATAACTATATCCGTTTTTCTATCTGCCCATCTATCTATCTATCTATCTATCTATCTATCTATCTATCTATCTATCTATCTATCTATCTATCTATCTATCTATCTATCTATCTATCTATCTATCTATCTATCTATCTATCTATCTATCTATCTATCTATCTATCTATCTATCTATCTATCTATCTATCTATCTATCTATATATATATATATATATATATATATATATATAATCTATATATCTATCTGTATATCTATCTATCTATCTATCTATCTATATATATATATATATATATATATATATATATCATCTAATCTATATTTATATATATTTATCGGTCTATTTATCTATCTATTAGTAGATAGATCTATCCCATCTATCTACTTATGCACCTAAATCTCTGTCTGTCTATATATTTAATCTTTCCTTAACTTTCGTTATTTTTCATCGTGCATATATATTGTTCTGGCCCGCATCTAAAAAGAGTCTTATAAAATGTTCAATATAAAACCATGGAGATCTGAACGCCAGACATGCACTGGCTTGACCGTACGTCATTGGAATCAATCGCCGACTTGTTGGCAGTCCAGCCGCCCATTAGAAATTAATGCCCGCACTGACCGATATAATGCCCAACACCCTGACCAATAGAAAACAAAATAAGTAAAACATCTAATAATAGATGCCAGTAATAAAACCTTTTTTTTAAAAAAAAAAACTCTGTCGCGGATTGCACATGGATGCACAGTGTGCGCCCTCGTGTACTGCACACGATTAAAGAAAACAAAACAAACTGTCCGCGATTGGGTTTGTTTGTGTGATCCAGGGAAGTTTAAAATAATAAAAAAAAATGACAGAAATGGCAATAAAAAAAAAACTACAGCGCGGGGAAGGGGAAGACAGGGACGGACCCACGAGTGTGATGTAGACGGATGTGACGACAATAGTCAACAGTGGCTCTCCTTGTTTATGACGCTTCCTCGCCGTTAACAGACCCCGTCTTATTTCCCTTTGAGCCTTCTCAAAGGTCTAAGGTCGACCTCCAATAGGAAACCAGTGTAAAAAAAAAACAAAATGGAGTTGTGGCGCGGGGAGGGGGGATTTATAGGGCGTCACTTTCACCCAGACAAATTGGGGCTCACTTTTTTTTTTGTTGTTTGGACTCTAAGAAAGTGTACGCTGTGTCAGTTGTGAAAGATATAGGTGAAATGAGTTAGTGGTCTGATTTTCCCGACATTTTCATTGCACTATAAAAATCGTGCGTTAAACGAGATTTGCATTTCTTTAGCAATGGTTACGCTCCTCGTATACAGTCGGAACGATATGGGCCGTTTGATTGTTTTACGTCTTCAATACTTGTGGGAGGGGGGGGGACCACAAGCTAGACAAGGGTGCTAATTGCCACACAATATTCTGCTGTGGGGGTGATAGAACAGTTAAATGGGCACATCGAGTGGGGTGAGGGTTGGAGAGTGCACGTGTACAGATAATCCCAAATCCTTTATACCAGGTTGAACGAACTGGAAGGTTTTATTCAATGATTCAGATTTAGGTCTGTTGGGGCCACCGGGGGGGGGAGGAGTGCAGAAGATACCATTGGTCCCCTTTAATAAGACAAAAAACATCGGAAATAAAGTTACAATGGTGAAATTTGAGTTAAAATGGGGGCCCTTTAGGAGCCAGGGCGCAAGGTGCACTCCCTTCACCCCCCCCCCACCATAATCGGCATATTGGAATAACTCATATTTTCGAAGGCAAAGTTTATTTTTTTTTTATTTTTTTTTTTCAATTGGAGAGAGAGAGAGAGAGAGAGAGATAGAGAGAGAAAGAGAGAGAGAGAGGCGAATAGATAAATGAACATAATTCTCTATCTTTTACTCAGAGTTTAATTTTTGAGTTGAGAAAGGTTTTTTTTTTTGGTTTCGTTTTTCTTTATAGAAAATGGCGTAGAATATGAAAAAATACAAGTTTTATTTAATTCTTGATTTATTCGGAAGTAAATGGAAGAGAACAGCTGGTTGAATTCATTTAAATAGTTAGTAAGGCCCGCTGAAAGCACACCATCTCCGAAATTAAAAAAAAAAAAATTTCTGAGACAAACCATTTCTTTCTTTCTTTCTTTGTTTGATCTGCTTCTGAATATTGCACCATGATTGACATTCGTCAACGATTAAAGTTTATTATTAACGATGCAAATATCGGTTATTTTACTTCTGTTATAACCACATTTCAATCTGTATTTTGGTATTAATATTAAAACACTTTAAGTTTCTCTTATATATGGTAATACAAACAAATGAATAATTTACACTTAAATCTGCCCCGCTGGTCTTAGGGATTAAGGGAGCTTATATATGTATATGTGTGTGTGTGTGTAAGTGTTTTGTGTGTGTGTGTAAGTGTGTTTGTGTGTGTGTGTGTTTGTGTAACCTGGGATAAATGTTGTATTATTTTTCGCGTCTTAATTTTGTTGTTATTTCTAAAGAAAATTGTATGTAGAGTATTGTAGAGCTTATATATAATAAAGAGTTCCGTGCGCGTGTGTAACGTATCAAAGTGTGCGTAAATCTGCGATAAGCTGAGCAACAAGTGTCTGGCAGCTGGAGAACGCTCACCAGCGAGTATCCTATCCCCACCAGAGAGTATCATATCATCCTAACAACTATCGTTGTTTATTTGTTGCTATTCCCGTTATTTGCTTTAATGTATGAGCTCGTAAAACGTCAGCTGTTGAATATGAAGCTCGCAATGTTTTTTTTTTTGCGTTCTCCCGTCGTTAAATTTGGGTGGACCTGGACACGCCCAGTGACCTGAGATCTGACCTTGAAAAGGTTCAGCATACAGGTCACCCACGCTTTTCATCCCACCTGTCATTAATTCCTCCCGCCTACAGCCTCGATTCAGGTAAGAGAGACGAGCTCGCAGTTTTAGTTTAACGGGATACTATAATAGAAAGACAGACTGACACACATAGACAGACAAGAGGACAACAGTGACGGGGGAGGGGAGGGGGAGGGGGGGGCTAATAGACAGATGGACAAGCAAACAAATAGATGGACAGCGACAGGCAGTTAAACAGACAGACAGACTCGTGGAACGACGAAGAGAGATTATTAATAGACAGACAGACTAGTAAACAGACAAGAGAACCCGATGGCAGGCGGAAAGACAGATAGAAAAATAAACATCCGGAAACAGACATGTAAACAGACAAAGGGGCGTGGGGGACAGGCAAATAGGCAGACAAATGAACAGACAGATGGACGGTGGAAAGAACAGGCAGATAGACAGACAGATCACGAACAGACTGATGTAAAGGTATATAAACATAAGAAAGAAGACAAGCAAACAGATAGCCGAATGTAGGTATTGAAAGTCTGTTAGAGAAGGTTGACACAGTGGCGTTGTTAAGGGGGGGGGCAAGGCGGCATCATGCCCCGGGCGCAACACACAAATGGGCGTCAAATGATATATTTTACATAAAATAGTATATGGTTTTCAAATGGTGGTGGGGGGCGCTAAAAAGGTATTTTGCTCCGGGCGCGAGTTAAGCTCGCTTCGCCACTCGGTTGACGGTAAGAGAGATAGACACACATAAGTTGATAAAGTTTTTCGATGTCCAATGCAGTGTATCTATCCCAGAGAAAGTTAAGAAAACTTCAAAGTTAACAGCACATAGAACTTTACATGTACACAGTACCATTGATCGATTAGTAACCCGAGCCCCACCGTGGTTGCTTAAGAAAAGCTGCACCATAGACAATTTATGAACATTTAGTAAACAGACAAAAAATTGGGCTCGTTTGGAACAGTACAAAACTCATTGAAATTCTTCACATGGCTACACCCTGCTACATAATAATGGCTCATTGGCCTATCATCGAACACTACATCAGTGATGTTCATTCATCTGTGAAGTCTCTGTAAGGGTGACATGTTTGACTCATAGGTCCTATAAACAACTAATGGGACTGTATTTGAAGTGCCCTTCTTTTATTACCACCATATCCGATAGTGCAATGAACATGGAGGCACCACGGGAGACAAGGAGGGATCTTTAACCATGACCTGAAAAAAAATGTCATCGCTTCTCTCCAAATATTGAACAAGGAAACCCTCAGGTCGACGAGTCGTACGCTTCACCGCACGACCCCACCCGTCCCCATGTTCATTCATCATCTGCCAACAGAACAACATTTATCTCCGCCTCTGTAACTTATTATCTGTTGCTACACCCGCCTTTGACATCATTAGAAAGTCTTTCAATCTAAGCAATGAAGGAAATGAGTGGCGGCAGATGCCCCTGGCCAGAAATGGCGCTCCTGCAGCTCAAGTAATACAAAAAAAAATGTGTACTTTACAGTTACCCCAGTTAATAATTACATTTTTTTAAAGTTAATCATTTAACACATATCTGGGGTTTTTTTTCTATTAAAGTATGAGTTAGTGTTTGTGGATGTTCTTACAGTTAATGATTTCGTTTTTTTTTAAGTTAATCATCTAACTCATATCTGGTTTTTTTTCATTAGAGTGTGTCTGTTTGCGTGTGTGTTCTTAGTTCTTACAGTTAATCTCGCAGTAAAACTGTTTGTCGTCTGCCGATACAGTTTATCAGTTACCAAAAAGATGCCTGCACTCCGTGACATGGGGATTGAAGTGGATCGCATGGGTTCGTTTCTGTCAACACACGTCAGAGAGGTTTTTTTTTTGTTTAAATTTATTAATAATAATAAAAAAACCGTGAACAAATACAGATGTTATCATCATCACAGAGGAAAATTAGAAACATTGAGATAAAACAATGTGTACTGAAAGACAAAGAGAAAGACAGACACAGATATACTTACACCAAGGCTAACACGAATTCAGGCATGGATGGAAATTTTGATTGGTAGATTAGATAGATAGATAAATAGATACATAGATAGATAGATATATTAGATAAGTTAGACAGATAGATGAATAAATGGATGGATATATAGATAAATAGATAGATAGATATATTAGATAGATAGATAGATGAATAAATGGATGGATATATAGATAAATAGATAGATAGATAGATATAGATAGATAGATAGATAGATAGATAGATAGATAGATAGATAGATAGATAGATAGATAGATAGATAGATAGATAGATAGATAGATAGATAGATAGATAGATAGATAGATAGATAGATAGATAGATAGATAGATAGATAGATAGATAGATAGATAGATAGATAGATAGATAGATAGATAGATAGATAGTAACTCGTTCAAAGCCTCCCCTAAACCCAGTGTTTTTCACTTAACGTACTGATAGCTGGAGGTCAGTCTCCATACATCACTATAAAAAGCACAGCTCAGAACTTTCTGTAAATAAAAAAAAAACAAAAAAAAACTCTACAAAATCCGTTGACATTTCACGACCGTAAAGAAAACAAAAAATTATTGTTTCCTTTTGTGTGTTGCCTATCAAAAGTGAATTTTTAAGAGCAGATAAGTTGTCAATGCACTCTGATCGCTAGTGATCTCTGTTACGGGTCCTTATATTGAAGATACTTGTAGAAGGTGTATTAATTCAGACAACACTAATCACGAAGTTAACTCCAGTGAAGTAACATCAAACAATTATTTAATACTTGAACATAAACTGACATAAAGGTGGAATCAGGAGGAGTACAATAGCAAACTGTAAATATGCATCCATCTACATAGACGCCCAAAGCTAGACTCTACTAGAACATGCATCCGCATCCTATGATGCACAGAGCTCGACTGATCATAAATAAACCATGTGCTCCCAACTGTCGGTTTAATATACGTCATTTGTACCAAATGACGTATACACTAAAGCTTCCAATATTTACACTAAAGATGGCGGAATGACGCCATGGATACTGCGGTGGGCGGAGCCTACCGAATTGCGTCATCAAGCTTAGGCTATGCTATTTCTCCACAATCTCCCTTGATGACAAAAGTCTTATCATTACTGCGATCAACAAAACCAGAGAGTTATGTTACGTAACTTTTTCTTGGCCTTTCGTCAACTGACCAAAATAGAAAAAAAAAAGGAAACATGTAATAGTTGATTGGTTGCTGAACAATGACGTATCGTATATGACGACTGAACAATGACGTATCGTATGACGACTGTCTTTATGTGCAATGCAAGAGTCGAATAATTTTTCAATCTGGAGTGTTTTGTAAAAAAAAAAAAAACTACAAAGAAACAGTCAATGTATGTTTTTGTTGTTCAGGACTTTTAATGGCTTGACATTTAGTTTTGTCCGATTGGGACAAAAATAACTAACAAGTAACAAAAATATTATTGGCCTTGATAAGCTTTAAAAAAAAAAAAAGCAAAAACCGGTCTCATGTCGGACGTCATGAAAATAAAAAAATTAGCACAACAGATGTGTTTGTTCTGACTTTGAATATTTTAGTGAAGAACTACGGCTTGTTATGATCTTTACACATTTACAACAAATAAATCAGAAATTTAAAAAAAATAAAAATAAAAAAATTAAGTGAAAATAATGTCTAATAACTTTTATCCGAAGCGGATTAAGAGGATTAACGGCCCACACCTCGACAGGATAAAGGAATAGTGCCCTTCCGACAACCATAAATGACATATGAATATGTAAATAGCTTTGTGTCTGCCTTTACACCAAACACGGTTACATGGTTATAGTTTTATCGTCATATACTCACAAACGTTGGCTGTCTTCACTATGTTTTTAATTTTTCTTTTACTCCTACTGATCAAGACCTTTTCAGTCTGCCAGTTTGTGTGTACACTGTTACCCCAGAGATGGGCAAACTACGGCCCGAGGGTCTAATCCGGCCCGCTAGGCTATTTCATCCGGCCAGCGCTCTGCACCTCTTAGCTCGCTTCACATCGAGGTCGTTTACATTTGATTTTTACGATTTCATATCCATCCATGACCCCAACCATAACCCTATCCATGACCCCACCCATGATCCCATCCATGATCCCATCCATGCCCCCATCCATGATCCCATCCATGATCCCATCCATGACCCCCATCCATGACCCTGCCAATGACCCATACATGACCCCATCCATCTTGGCCCGGTCCTTTTGACAAACTTAAGAACCCAATGTGGCCTCAGCTCTGAATGTTTGCCCACCCCTCGTCTTTCCCGTTTCTCCATTTCTCGGTGGAATACATACATAACTATATATATATATATATTCACAAAATAAATTGTCTCACAGAAAGCCAAATTTATTTTTCACACCGTGAGCTAAATTTGGTTTTGGTCCTTAGATTGCCCAATTAGCTACGACGTAATTAATTGTCGTCTAATGAAATTTCTCCTAATGAAATGTCTCCCAATGAAATGTCTCCTAATGAAATGTCTCCTTATGAAATGTCATCTAATGAAATGTATCCTAATGAAATGTCTTCTAATGAAATGTCGCCT